>BTPG01000001.1:32233637-32343357 GCA_036245525.1 Semisulcospira habei | reverse complement strand
TCCACCATTTCACCCATCGTACGATCAGACAACAGGTCTATAAATATCTTACTGGATTTCAAAAATGCATCCCATGTCATGCCAGGACTAGTGATGTAACAAGCAGGGTCAAGACTGTAGTGTAACAAACCCTTTTCACGATAACTTTCGAATACGTCTGCTAGCAAGCAAACGTCAGCTTTCAAGTACTGGTCATGGTAGTCACCAATTGTCTGACATCCTAGTTTACCCCATGCATCAAGTGCGTGCTGGTAATCAGAGTCAGAAATACCTTTGCCAGTTAGTGTAGAATAAAATTTCTCTTTTGGAGGCAGTCTTGTTTCTTCAAACACAACCCAGTCACTGATGTACTCATATGGATAAACACCTTTTTTAATCAAGTCTGGCTCAAAATATTTACTTGTTATTGGATACTCAGTCAGTCCTTCTGCCAGACTAGCAAGACCTAAAGACAAATGTTGCATGGAGTCATAAAATGCTAATTTGTCCAATCTAAAAGTCAAGTACTTCTCAGTTGTCTGGGCAATGCAACTAATTTTTCTGTAAGACTCATCAACAGCCTGCATGATGATGTGTGAATCATATCCCTTCAGATTGTGAAAAAAGATTGGTAACTTATATGTCTTAGGATCTGTTTTTAATAACAAGTTACAATTGTTATGTGCAGCGCCTCTGTAACGTCCAGTTATGTGATCGTGGTCACGAACTTTATCACCCTGGAGGGGTTGTTCACAAATCCAACACGTCTCAGCTGTATCAAATTTTAGTTTGTCTTCTTCTGTCATCACCAAAGGCATCTGACATGTTGTGAGATACTGTACTACCTGACTGTACAGTTGTCTCATTTCTGTTAAAAACAGACATGCTGCATTTTCACCCCTGTAGATAACAGGCTCTGAATGAAGACCGTCTGACCTAACAAGAATGTATCCAAAAGAAGACACCACTTGGTCACTTAGTTTTATAGTCTTTGGTAATGACTCTGGAACAGGACCTTCATACGGAACAACTAATGATTCAAAATCTGCGTACACTACAAACGGCAACTTTTGCTGATTCCCATAGTTCTTAAAATACACTTGACTACCAGGATCTGGGTACTTAAGTACAGTCTGTATATCATCAGGTGACCTGCAGTGCTGCACATGTTTGTGTGCTACTTTAATAGAGGAAAACCTCTGTAAACATTTTTTACAAAATTCCTGTTTACCGTCATGTTTTGTTGTATGATGAATTAGTCTTGACATACTTCTGATAATTGTGTAGTGAAAGTTATCACCAGATCTTATTAGCAACATGTCAACATGTTTATCTTCTGGCTGCCCATAGGTTGGGGCAATTGGAGATACTCTAATTGGCTGTAACTTATTCTCAGATTCATTATCCCATACAAACACATTCACGGATATACCAGGATTTAGTTTTTCAAACAAGTCTATGTCCTCTATTTTAACAGGGAACTCAATGCCACTGAAGTTGAGTTCGTTTACAAATTTGGTGTAGTTAGATACACGTTCAGGTTTTGTTTTTACAAAATGCAGTTTGGCAAGCACACACCACATAAAACAGAAATTATCATTGTTCTGAATATTGACCACACCCTTTTTGTCTACAACCTCTTTTGGTAGTGGTATCCATGATTTGCCTAAAATAGGATGATATCTTGACTGCTTTAGTTGTAGTTCATGTACAAGGCCTTCATGCCAGCCAGACCGTTGCATTTCTGCTCTGTCAATTGCTTCATGGAAGTCTGGTAACAATCTTTCTCTAAACACTTTCTCTAGTTCTCTTCTCGAATTAACTGTGTGCTGCCTTGTCGAGATATACGTTACAATAACTTCACCAACATCTCTGACAAATTCTATTTTTGCAACAATCTGAATCTTTACACTATCAGAAAGAAGGTTATTTTGTATGACTAAAAAAGATCTTTCTATTGATTCATAGACATTGTAAATATTATATATAGGTAAGTCAGTTGTGTGAAACACGTTTCTTAATCTTTGACGGTTGTCCATCTTTTTTATTTGTCCGACAAAAAAATAAATTAAAAATTATATAGTGTAAAATGGCACTTTATTGACTAAAACCTATATAATAGACAAAATTAATTACCAACTAATAAGCCACTTCATAGATATGTCTTCTGTTGTATCATGTTCAAGCTTTTGCATGTGTAATATCGTTTTATTGACAGTAATAAATTTAACATTTTTATTTTCTTTTTTTATTTGATTGTATATGAATAAACACATAATCTTAAACCAGTCACATTTAGCATCATAAACTAAAAAATCTTTTGTCCTATTATTATAACATGGAAAATTATTAGAATATCCAAGATAAAAACTATATGTCATATATATTTTCATTGGTGTTGGAAGTGTTGAAAAAGGGTGTCTAACTTGTGTTTTTAAGTCACTAATAAGCATAAAACCCCTAAAACTCGATGTAATATCTATGAATTTACCAATAGGCCAATTTTGATCCTCTTGTCCGTCCATCATTTTTATAGACAAACCCAAAAGATAAATTAATTTACTAACCCATATCCAGTGGGTTGATCTGTCTTCAAAATGAGCTTTAGATGCTTAGTTGATTTCAGTTTATTTTTTACATCATCCCGTTCTTGCTTATTTGGAATGACATCGTTCTCTCTGAGACAGTCTTCAAAGCTGTCACGGTCCTTACAGTAAAACAAACAGATAAACTTTAACTGTTCTCGAAAATCTTTCAGTACAGCATTATATTTCTGAGTGAGAATCCATACACTTATGTTTGCATGTCTGCCACTGAAGGCAAGTTCTGCTAGAGTGTTTCTTTTCTTAACAATGTCTTTCTCTGCAGAACAGTCATCGACTATGAACAACGTTGGCTGTCCTTCAAATTGCTTTGTAAAATATTGTAGGTAGTCATTCAGTTTTTTCTCAGGGTCGACTAAGTATATGTTGTTGTCAGTCCAAATGAATAAACGGTTGTGATAAGCTTTGTTGTGTTTGATTGTAGGACAAAATATTACTATGTTTTCGAAATGATAGATGTATCTTGTTTGTAAGAGATTAAGAACAAATTGAGTTTTTCCACAGCCCGTGGCACCGGCAAATAAGCCGCAATGTGGGTCATGCGTCATTAAGTCCATTTTAAAAACACAATATAATCTGTTTGTACAAAAACACTATGCTTGCCTTTCTGGTTATAAAAGGGGTTTCAAACTAACCACTCACACCGCAAGCCTTATAATAATGACTACGAAAAGCTTGTCTGGTTTTATTTATGGTGTGCGGTCTGTGATTTTAGACCTTACGCTCAGAAGCTGCAAGGTCCAAAATCACAGATAGGTCCGCCATTATCATGTTGGTTGGGTAAACAAGGTAATAAAACGCACGCAACACAAATGTCCGTGATCTGGTTTCAATTTAAATGCATAACACGACAAGGCAATGTCCGTGATCTGGTTCAAAGTAACAAATCACACCCGATTTTCTCCTCGAGTGATCTAAAACACTTGTAAACATGATGGGGTGTATACTAAATTGAATAATTGAGGTCTCTCCTGGGATTAAAGTTGTGGGTTTCAATTTAAATGCATCACGCGACAGACTAATGTATGAAAGGCTGATTGTCACCCACTGGAGCGAAAACAGGAAACCGTTTCACAACCAATTTTCAAGCCCAACTTTCTGGTTATGAAAGAGATGCAATCTTGTAAACTCACATGACTACACAACAGCTGTCTCTACCTACAGGTTATGACGACAATAACTGCACGCAACAGGAATCCGGTTTCATCACGCGACAGGGTTGAGCACAAAGGCCGATTGTTCAACAGCGCAATGTCCGGAAAAGCTGACGCAATGCTTGTTTGGGCCCGGTTGTTGTAAACATTTCTTAAAAACTAGTCACAACTCTTTCATTGGTGCATGTTGACTGGAGATAAAACAGGGCAGGAACGCGGAAGTTGTGGCTATTGACTGTGAACAGTTGCCGCAAGCCACGCTAGCGGGTCAATGCAGAGCAGAACTCGTGAGGGCTCCGAATTTTATGCATAAAGTTAACGTGATGTGGGTCGAAAGTTTTTTCATCGTCGTACTGACCTGCCCTGTCTCGTCATGATGACTGCGCATTTATCCTCCGACACGCAGTTTGTTTTTGCGTATTCACTATTTCTCAGAAACACCAGAGAGAGAGAGAGAGAGAGAGAGAGACACACACACACACACTATTTGGGCATAGAGGACTATTGTTTACCATGAACAGGAAGTATTCTCAGGAAGGCCAACTCTGACAGCATTGAGTGGTGGGTGGCGTGTATGGTAGTCACTATTTCTCGGGAAGATATTTTAACTAGCCTTTTGTTTCCAAGGGGTTGGGGGACCTGACTGGGCAGATAAAGCTGTTAAATGTATTTGGTCAAGTGCGTTTGTTTATTTACGGAAAGGATGTGAAGGGAGTGTTGTGTACAATCGTATTCAAAATATAATTTCACTGTGATCATTGATAGATTAATTAGTCTTTGTTTAAAGCAGTCAATGGCAGCATTAATTATTTAGGGGGGGGGGGATGGGGGATCTGGCTTAATAATCGCGGGTTGGTAGCTGATCAAAAAACGTAGCTTGAATGATTTCTGGAGTGGAACTAAAATGGCTAGGTAATAAAGGTATTGGCGGTAAGTGTTGGGAGTTCGTTTGTCTGAATACGGAGTGGATCAAATAAATCTATAGATTGGGGGGAGGGGTGCCCATCAACTGTCCACTTTACTATCTCTTACAAGTAGTCATGAGTCTGACCTTCGACCTTGAGCTGTGACCTTGACCTTGAAAGGGGTGGGGTTTAGGGCGTTTAATTTTATAAATGCGTAAAAAAGAGGCACTTTTCAGTTATTGAAGTTGTGGGGTGAGGTGGGGTGGGGGGTGGGGGGGGTGTGTGGGGGGGACGGGGGGGGGGGGGGGAGGGGTTGGAGGTGGAGGAGGGGGGGGGGGGCTTAAGGTCAAAGTTTAATATCAAAACAACAATGAAACAGTGTCAGCATGTTCATTTCATTAGACAGCTGACCTCAGAGTGAAATCAGCCGCCAAAATAGTGTGACATGCAGAAGAGTTATTTTGCATGATCCAGCTACACTGGCTGCGTTTGAGGTGTCATTCTGCTGTAATTGTCATTAAGGATGTCTCTGGTGTCTATTCTGAGCCAAACACAAGCACTTTTACTCTGCGTAAAGCTCATTTGAGTGCATTGTTATGGGACCAGCAGCTGCAGCCACCAGTACAGGCTTTTACAGGAGTGTTGACAGGTTTGGCACACACATGCCTGCTGCATTTGCAACATGAGTTTAGGTCTTTTGAGACTCTGACAGGTGTGTTTTATATAAAAATGAACTGTACATAACCATTTTCCCCTGCTATCTCCTAAATCAGCACTCCAGACACTTGTTTGGGTATGCGGTGTGTCCCGCGTAGCATAGTTTTGGCTGTTTTGTATAGTCCTTTGTCTGTGGGTTAGTTCAGTAGACTTAATGTTTAAATTGCACAGGTGTTTCATGACCCCTTTCGCCTGTGGAAAAGATTGCCAGCAGCATATAGGGCATGGCAGCTGGTTACAGGTCTCTTCCTGCTTGTTGGCAACAGACAACAGGGCAATGAGGATGCCGGGGCATTGTCTTTTTGGCTGCCCTGAGATACACAAGGAAATGGCCTTGGGTCTGAAAGCTCATTTTTCATCAATGTCAGTGTCATGGTAAGCTGATTTAGTTGTCCAGCCCACCAGAAGTCAGTTTGACTGTATTGCATGTGTTTGTAAACATGGAAAAACAGAAAAAGTAGGGGGGTGGGTAGTGGAAAAATATGAAAAAAACAACTTTCATGTGCCTGTGTCTCAAATGCAACATTTCTGAAGATCAGATATATTACTTGATGTACATGCCAATTTTGGAGGCATTCTGACCGTATCTAGTCTGTTTTTCATGGCATCAGATATGCATGATCCAAAACATCAACAGCATATTGAACGCCACAACAAGGCACTTCACATAATGGGCCATAACTTAAAGATGCAGCAACATTCAATGGTGTCACTTTGGGTTTGACTTAGCTAGTGTCTAAGGGTTGCACTGATGGCAGATTGAATGGTGTTCAGGCAGTAAGTTCCTCTTTCAGGTCACATTACATAGTCAAATTTGTCCAGTTCAGGCAGTAAGAGGACCGGTGTTTTTAAAAATAATTTTTGCAGGGCTGAATGTTAGAATTTGCTGGAAATTTCTGGTTAGATGAGAGGAGACATGTTTGGTGCTTTGATTCATACCATCCTGAGCTTATCCAGTGGACAATTGTGGGCCTATGTTGAGTTGCCGTTGACGTAGTGATTTGAGGGGCACGCTGATTTCAGCTGTGCTTGGGTGTGGGGTTGGTAAGGAATCGGGTTCATAGCCAAGAAATGAGACTGTCAATGTGCTGTTTTTATTGTTATTTTGTGCATGGCAAATGTGCAGCTGGTGGGCAGTAGTGTTTTTTAGGGGATTGAAATATTAGGGGATGCCTGGGACTGACTATGGCTAAGAGACTGTACAGTACGGAAACGGCACTGTGTTCCGTGGCCATTACATGGCCCAATCACAATTCAGTCGTTTCTACTTAGCTGTACGCTTCAGACGTGTTAGCCTATCGCTCCCGGAGCGTTGTTAACGTTTTTTTCACTGGACTATCTTTTGTGGATTCTGTGTTCCTTCGGACTTATGTGCTTGGATTTATGTGCCTGTGTGTGGAATTCAGGGATTGTGCTTTGGGAGTACTGTGGGTTTTTTTTCTTTTTTGTGAAGACGGAAAGAAAAAAAAGAAAAAAGAATTTCTTCTCCTTGGTGTTTACTGTTACTAGTATGGAGCTTCCACCACCCGTCGCCGTGACACAGGAGAGGTAAGGTCTCGGCCCCTCCCTCAACCGGCCCCGGCCCGGGTGCCTGCTTTGGTTGGTTTTTGGTTGGACCACGCAGATCTATCGTTCTCGTTCTCGTGACCTCACAGTGCTTGCGCCCGGTCGCCTGCTATTTCTGTTTTCTGTTGCAATAACCCCGTGCGTACCTGCCAACGGTGTGGAGCTTTCCAGTGGCCATGTGATGATCACGATTTCTGTCTCCCTTGTACGGGCTGCAACTCGGACCACACTTGCACAGTCTGCGCCGCCTGGCCCGAGCAGCAATGGTCGCAGCTTTGGGGTTTCTACAGGCGCGAGCGTCCGCCTAGTGACAATGCTTCCTTCCTGGAGCCCCCATCAGTACCTGGCACTGTTCTCAGTCGAGTTTGCGCGGACCGTGGGGATCAACTGAACCATCGTCCACTTGAGCTTCGCTCATCCCCCAAACCTTCTAACCGGACACCTCCTGCTGACTCTTACAGGGAGTCCGCCTTAGGGCGCAGCGTTTGCCTTACGGGGGCACGCATGCAGTGACATACTTCGCGCAGTACGTTGTCTGAAACTAGTCAAGTTTGCGCGGACCGTGGGGATCAACTGAGCCGTCGGCCGGTTGAGCTTCGCTCATCCCCCAAGACTTTTAACCGGACATCGCCTGCTGACTCTTACGGGAAGTCCGCCTTAGGGCACAGCGTTTGCCTTACGGGGGCACACATGCAGCGACATACTTCGCGCAGTGAGTTGTCCAAAACTAGTCATAAGAGGTCTAATTTTAAAAAAGCCCGGTTTACTCTTACGGAGAGTCACTTATGCGGCAATGTGCCCGCAGGCGAGAGACCCATGTCCAACAGTCATCGGTTTGATGACCGTTTTGCGCTTTCTCCCTCGGCCTCCATTCATACACACTATAGCGCGTCTCGTGACGACCGTCAGGAACATCGTCCTTCTCTCCGTTCCGGCCGCCGCAGCCCTCGGCATCCACCGTCATCGTCCCATTCATCTACTTCACCCGCTTCGGCCCCCCCATTCTGCTTCCGGCTTGTCTCGGTATGCCCCCCCCCCCCCCTTCTGTTCCGTCGCCCGTCCCCTTCCCCTCCTTGGCCCCGTATTCGGACCTCCGCTGATAACGTTCACCGTGACCGCCAGTCCCGTCATCGCAGCCACTCCCGTCATCACAGCCGCTCCCGTCGTAGCAGTCGTTCTCCCCGTGCACGGTTCCCTCCAGGTCCCCCCCTCCCGATCATGCCTTGTCCCTGCCACCGCTTCGCACTCTTCTGGGGACACGACGATTACCGGTGGCTACAGTTTCTCGTCAGGACGGACTCTGCACCTTTTCTCCTGCACGGACCCTCCACCGAAACTCGCTTCCTACGCGGGATGAGGACACACTTAGTCTCCTTCCGGAGGATTCGGTTTCTGCCCTTCTCGACTTTGGCGACCGCTCCCTCTCGCCGCGCTCTAATGTGTCTGATGCTCCTGCGACAACTCAGAACCCTTCGTCGGCGCGCACGGAAACGCTTCTTGGCATTGACGAAGCAGCTCGTCTTATCGTGGCCGCCCTCCCGGCAGACGCGTGCCCCCCGTCCCCCCCCCCCCCCCCGCTCAAACGGAAGGTGTCCGCCTTTGTTGATTCGGGCCATCAACAGAAGAGATTCAAGTCACTGCCTCAACCTCCTGGATTTCAAGATCTGCGAGATTCCTTCTCCGCTCATCTCCACACGGATTCCCAGGAATACTCCTTTTTCGCGGATCGCAAGTGGCCGGCTGACCTCGACATCGCGTTCTGCCAATCTTGGTATGCGGGCCATTCTCAGTCTTTTCATTGTATTCTTCCCACGTTGGACACTCCGGCTGTGACACAGCTTGGCGGCAACACTAAGCTGCGATACACCTTCCCGCGTGGTCTGGATAAGACGGCGTCCCTAATATGGAACTCCTTGGCCTGTGGGGGTTTCCTGGAGCTGCTTACGCAAGCTTTTATACGTCACATTGAAGATTCAGGAGATACTTCACCCCTACTTGGTGATCTCCTCGCCCTAGCGGTGGCGGCTAACCAGGCAGCTTATCACTCTTCCGTCAACGCGATGGCGGCTGCTGCTAACTGTGACCTCATGCGTCAGGATGCCGTTCTGCAAGCCTGTCATGGATTGCCCCCTGATCTGAAGTCACAGCTGCGTCGTGCTCCTCTTGGTGGCCACCTTCTCTTTGGAGAGACTTGGCAGAAGGTGAAGGATGGAAATTTAGACCGCTGGCCCACCCGCGTTACCGCTTCTCGCTTTCACACCGCTCGCAAGGCCGTGGGTCGCGCCCTGCGGACCTCCAGACCCTTTTCGACCTTCATTCCCGCTCATCCCGACACGCCCCGGAGGGCTCCCGCATTCGGCCACGCTAAACTGTTAGGACCTCTATCCCCTCCTGGCCCAAGCCTGCCCGCCACCCTGGTCAGGGGGGTGGGCGCGGGCGATTTCCATTAATACCTTCCGCTCCAGCTTCCGCCGGCCCCTCGGGGGTCTCCGGTCGGCGGGAGACTGGCCCTTTGCAGCGATGTATGGAGGTCGCTGCTACCGGACGACCCTTGGATCCTTACCACCATCTCCGAGGGTCTCTCGATTTCGTTCCGTTCACCTCCGCCGTTGTGGACAGACGTTCCATCCGACGAGTTCAAAGCCATCGCCTTACGCGGAGAGGTCGCCTCACTTCTACAGAAGGCCGCCACGGAGATAATCTCTCATCTCGACTCCCCGGCTTTTTACAGCCGCATCTTCGTGGTTCCGAAACCGGACGGAAAGTGGCGTCCTGTCATCGATCTCTCAGCACTGAACAAGTTTATAGTGGCTCCAACTTTTCGCATGGAGACCACCCGGACCCTCCGGGCCGCAGTACAGCCCATGGACTTCGCAGTCAGCCTGGACCTTTCCGATGCATATCTCCATGTCCCCATACACCCGGCCTCCAGACGGTATCTCCGCTTTGCTTTCGACGGCGTGATCTACCAGTTTCGCGCCCTTCCGTTCGGTCTCAACCTCAGCCCGTGGGTTTTCACTCGCATCATGTACGCCGTCGTCGCCAAGGCTCGGCAGTCGTCATTCAGTCCGATCTCAAACTACTTAGATGACCTTCTCCTGCGGAATCTGTTGGAGTCTTCGCTGCAGATGGACAGGGACGCTCTACTTCTGTTATTGTTCCGCTTGGGGTTTCTGATCCATGCGGGCAAGTCGGACACCTCGCCGGTTTATTCATCTTGGGATGGCATTTGCGACCGACCTCAAATGTGTGTGTTTGCCGGAACCTCAGATCCAGAAGTTAGCCTCCCTCGCCGCTCAGGTTGCCCGGTCGGAATCCGTTCCCGCCAGAGTCTGGCTGCAACTTCTCGGCCTGATGAATGCAGCAGCGGATCTCCTGCCCCTGGGTCATCTTCACTCCCGCCCGCTTCAGTTACATCTCCTGCTTCATTAGCAGCCATCCTCCGGCGACCTTGATGCCCTGGTGCCGGTGACTCCAATCCTTCAACCACACCTACTGCGTTGGATGGACACATCTTGGCTAGCTTCGGGAGTTCCTCTCACCTCGCCGCCCCCTCAGCTCTCGCTCTGCGTGGATGCGAGTCTCTCCGGATGGGGTGCACACCTGCTCCCGAGCTTCCTTTTGACATCCGGCCTCTGGACGCCGGACCTGGCAGGCAGACACATCAACTGGCTCGAGCTACAAGCGGTGTGGCAAGTGCTCCTTGTGTGGGAAGTCCACCTTCGCCACCAGACACTTATTGTCCTGTCGGACAACACTACGGTCGTCTCCTACCTTTTGAGTGTTTTTGACCTTGAACAGTCTGTTCGTCAGCCAACTCACAAGCATGGTCATACTCTTGATTGGCTACTACACCGACCAAGTGATAATTTCGTTCAGTCTACTTATGTGTCATATGCACTTGAGTCTGATCATTTATGCGTGATTGCTGATCTAGTTGTTTCAGTGCCACCCTTTCAGCCTGTATTTGTGCAAAAACGAAACATTCGTGCTATTGATCGCCTGGCTTTCAAAGCTGATTTGCATGAATATCTTAGCAAACACCCTGATCCCTCTGCGGGACAGTTGAACTCGGGTCTGAGATCACTACTTGACAAGCATGCTCCATCTGCTCGCCGTAAAGTGTCATGTCGGACATCCTCACCATGGTTCAGCGCCGTGGGAGGCAAGCTTCTCGCTGCAAAGAGAGAGCGACGACAAGCTGAGAGACTATGGCTGTCCACTGGACTTACCGTACACAAGCAGATTTTCAGCGCTGCTAAGAAATATGTAACTCGTCTGGTACTCGTGGCGAAGACAGCTTTCTTCAATGCCAAGATTGCAGCGTGCACCACCAGCAATATAATGTAACCAACAAACTGACTGCTAGAAGGGATCCATCTCCACTCCCGACCATTTTCTCACCATTAGAGCTGCCTGATCAGTTCTCAAATTTCTTTAATGAAAAAGTTCAGAACATTCGTGATAGACTTGATGGACTTATTTCACAGTCTCCATCACAGTATGACGTTCCCTTTTCTGGTCAGTGTCTCTCGTCCTTCAGACCTGTCAGTGAACAGGAACTTCATGCTGTGCTGAAGAGAACTGCACAAAAAAACTTGTAGTTTAGACCCACTTCCTACTACATTGCTGTACGAGTGTATTGATGTTGTGCTTCCAGTCATGACCAACATTGTCAACGAGTCCCTGAGGTCTGGTATTTTTCCGTCGGATTTCAAGTCCGCCATTGTTAAACCTTTGCTAAAAAAGCCCTCTCTAGACCCTAACAATCTACAGAATTACCGCCCTGTCTCAAACCTCCCTTTTCTCTCTAAGATCGTTGAGAAGGTTGTGTTGTTGCAACTTCTCGACCATCTGAACCTGAATCATCTTCTTAGTCCCAATCAGTCTGCTTACCGTGCAGGTCATTCCACTGAAACTGCGCTTGCAAAAATTCTTAATGACCTCCTCGAGGCTCTTGATGATGGCAAAGTATCTGTTCTCGCACTGTTAGACCTATCTGCTGCCTTTGATACGATTGACCATGACATTTTGCTACAACGTCTCTATTCTGTGTATGGCATTCATGAAACTGCTTTATCGTGGTTTAGATCATATCTGACGGACAGAACTCAGTGCATAGTTGTTAATGATAAACTATCCAGCCCATCCACGGTGCGCTTTGGCGTCCCACAAGGTTCAGTTCTTGGACCAGTCCTCTTTACCCTGTATGTTCAGCCACTGGCCAGTGTCTTTAACCGTTTCTCTATATCACATCATGCATTTGCAGATGATACTCAACTCCATGACTCATGTTCACCTGATCAGATTATGGACACAATCGAGAGCCTTCAGGAGTGTGTCTCGGAGACTAAGATGTGGATGACTTCAAACAAATTACAGTTGAATGACGGAAAAACTGAGGCCATGATAATTGCTTCCCCGAGGTTGACGAAGACGCTGACACTCCCCCAGTCATTACAAATCTGTGGTGCCACTGTCCCCTTCTCCCCCCATGTAAAAAATCTGGGTGTCACACTTGATAGTAGCCTGTCCATGCGCCTTCATGTGAACAACGTTTGCAGATCCGCCTATACTGAACTGCGACGTATTGCTTCAGTCCACCACTATCTGACACCTGAAGCAACTAAAGTACTTGTCTGCGCTTTTGTTTTGTCTAAATTAGACTATTGCAATGCTCTTTTGGCTGGCTGTTCCCAGTGTCTGATTGGCAAACTCCAGAAAATTCAAAACTCAGCTGCCAGGTTGATTCTTAGAGTCCCTAGATCAGATCATATCACACCCCATCTGTCTGCCCTACACTGGTTACCTGTTACAGCTAGGATTCAGTACAAAATTTCATGCATGACTCACAGTTGTATTACCTGTTCCTGCCCACACTACCTTGCCTCTCTTCTCCAGCTGTATACGCCCTTGAGACAGAATTTGCGCTCTGCTGCCGACTCTCGAGTTTTACGTATCCCTTTTGTCAAAACAAAGTTGTTTAGTGAGAGGTCATTCAGATACCAGAGCCCAGTTGTTTGGAATGATCTCCCACGCGAACTGAGATACGTGGATTCGAGAGAGGCATTCAAGCGTGCCCTAAAGACCCATATGTTTTCTGTCAGCTACAAATGACTTTGTCACACACCTGTCATGTTAAAGTCATCTCTATCTATTTATAGAAGTAGTGTGTGTGGGGGTGTGTGTGTGAATGCCAGTATGAGTCCATGAGCGTAGCACTTTTGAATGGTGACTTTATAGCTTGTTTACAGAGTGCGTTGTATTTTGTTTTTGTACTTTTTGTAAATTCCATTTTTGTAATTAGTTATTTTTTGTACATTAGTTTTTGTTAAGCGCCTAGAGCTCTAATCTGAGGTTAGGCGCTATACAAGTACTCATTATTATTATTATTAGAAGCAGGGAGGTACACACTCTCCAGATCTGTGCATTCTCCTCTACCGCCTGATGCGCTGGTGCGAGGACCGCGGCATCTCCCTCCAAGCTCGACATATCCCCGGACACTTGAACGTCTTGGCCGACTCCCTCTCTCGACGCGGCCAACTACTCCACACGGAATGGACACTTCACCCGGACATCTTTCAGATGATCTGCGCTCACTGGGAGTCTCCCATGATCGACCTATTTGCCACGAGGTGGAATCACCAACTTCCCCTCTTTGTCTCCCCAATTCTAGACCCTCTAGCATGGGCTGTCGATGCGCTATCCATTCCGTGGGACGGGCTCATTGCGTATGCCTATCCCCCGACGGTTCTCGTTCCCAAAGTCCTACTCAAGCTCAGAGGTTGCGAGACGATAATGTTCTTGGTCGCCCCGTTCTCCTGGACCAGGTCTTGGACCTCCTCAGTCTCGCCACGGGTCCCCCTCTTCGTCTCCCCACCTCGAGGACGATGCTCAAGCAGCCCCGCCAGCCGCTTTTCCACCCGTGCCCGGAGCGGCTCCTCCTTCATGCCTGGAGATTGTCCGGCAAGCCCTCACCGCAAGAGGCTTCTCGGGGGCAGCAGTGGAAGCAATCGCTTCAGCCCGTCGACCTTCGACTCGACGCGTTTACGAGGGCAAGTGGCGAGTGCTCCAGTCATGGTGCTTTGACCAGCATCTCTCCCTCCTCAAAATAACTGCTCCACAGCTCGCGAACTTCTTCCTCTGGCTCTTTGGAGAACTCGGCCTCGCCCCTATCACGATCCGAGGATACCTGTCCATGATTGCTGACACTTACCATCATCTCGACCGCCAGGACCCTGGCACATGTAAAGATCTTGCAGACCTGATGGCACATTTTGGCCTGCAACGCCCGGTTCCCCACTCTCTGATTCCTTGCTGGGACCTACCCGACGTGGCTTAATTCAGACAGATTTGAACCCTTTCCCTGGCTCGCTTCGCTGATGTGACACGGAAGACATGCTTCCTTTTGGCTCTAGCCACGGCAGCCAGGGTAAGCGAACTACACGCTCTGTCGGCGAGTTCTCCCTGCCTCCAATTCCGGACGGATGGTTCTGTACAATTACTCACAGACCCGGCCTTCCTCGCCAAGACCCTGTCTCCCTTGACTGCACCCCAGGTCATAACTATTCGGCCTTTGAAACACGCGAATTTTACTAGGGAGACCCGACAACAAGATCCTGCGCGCGCCTTACGCGTTTACCTACGCAGATCCAAGCCTGTCCGCCGAGGTCGATCACGCCTCTTTATACCTTTGGTCCCCAGCAAAAATGGCATAACAGCTCAGACGATATCCTCCTGGCTGCGTTGGGTCATACGGTCCGCCTATCAGGACCTTTCCCATGACGGGGCGAAGAGGCTCAAGATCCGCGCACATGAGGTTCGAGCCATGGCCGCGAGTGTTGCCTTCGATCGCAATTGTGATGTTCGAGACATCGTGGCAGCAGTGGGCTGGAGGGCAGAATCAATATTCGCCCGCTTCTACCTCAGGGATCTGTCGGGCCAGCGAGAGAACCTCGCACTGGTGGGGGACATCGCCGCAGTGCAACACTCCCTCCCAGTGCAGGACGCACCGTAGGTACGCACTTAGCTAAAATTGTCGGGAGTTTGGCGAATGGGTGGGTGGCTCTGTCATATGCCCTTTATGGTGGTATTTGGGCGCGGCACCCTCCACCTTTTCGCCATTCTTCCAGACCTCAGTAATGTCATCGGTACTGTTTTGGAGGAAACAAATTAATTTTTCTCTAAAATATATTTTTTCGAAAAATACTTACCGATGACATTACTCGAAGGACCCTCCCACCTGCCCTGCTTGCCGCTGCTAATTGTGATTGGGCCACGTAGTGGGTGCCCAGATGGACTGGGACGGGAGGCTACTCTCGGCCCTAGTTAGGGTTCCCTGAGTGCCTCCCAGGTTGTGAAGGAACACAACAAATTCTTAGGCTAAAATTGGGTAAGTAGTTGACACTTCCAGACAGTAATGTCATCGGTAAGTATTTTTCGAAAAAATATATTTTAGAGAAAAATTAATTTTTCTCTGTGCTTTTGTAAAGTTCACTCTAATAATATAATGTAACTACTGATCTTCTTTGTAAAATGATGGATGAATCAGCATCCAATACATAATAATATTCATATATTTACACATAATTAAGCATCATATAAGTTTTCAAACATGCAGTCACTTCAGTGACATACAGCATGATAAGTACACATTAGTATAGTTACAGTGTTGTATTTCTCTGTGTGAGAAGAAATAGATGCAAGTGAGCTATATGTAGTTGTAGGCAACATACCGTATACTTTGTATTGTACAATTATGTTGCTATGAACTGTTTTGATTTGTCAACTCCTGACGTCAGTTTGTTGGCTGTTTTTGCTTTTAGCCCATTACATTCTGAGGCTGATTTTGTAAAATTTGCTTATTGACCTATGAAGGCTACATTACACATTTGGAGATAGATCAACTGTTTTAGTTCAAGGGTGGTGCCAGAATAGCTTGGCGCCTGAGGCGTCAAGCTATTCTGGCACCACCCTTGAACTATCAGTCAAATTTATTTCAACCAATGGGTGTTTCACGATGAAGAGGATTAATGTTGGTGTTGTGTGTGTTTGTTTTTGTTTTGCTTTTGTGATTTGGTATGAGAGAGAAAGGGATTAACTCTTGCTGTCAGTAGCATGTTTGGTCAAGGTGATTCCTGCAGGAACCACCTAGACCAAACATGCTACCAACAGCCAAAGGGTTAATCCTTTCGGGCATGCTAATAGTGGCTACTAGTAGTATAAACAGTATCAATGCCTGCATATACAAAGGGGTTAACCAATTTAGCCTTGAGATCCTAAAGCAGGAAGTGGATGGACCATGATAACTCAAGGGTAGTGCCAGATTAGCTTGTGGCTATCAATCACCAAGGTAATCTGGCACTACCCTTGAATTATCATGGTTGATCAATCTCCAGCAACTGGTACATAGTCGTTAGGTGACAGCTCCAAAATTGAGAAATGCGGTCATGGGGGTATAAATAGGCGGACGTGCCCCCCCCCCCCGACACCCCCCCCCCCCCAACTGAGAGTTGGGGTTAAATAGGTGAAGGGATTGCATCATTATCTAGCAATAATTAGTGCTATTGTAGGCACATAGTTTGTGATGTTTTGCACCAGTATTAACCCCCTCGCTTTCACTGTTGTGCTGTGTGCGTGTGACCTAGGAGGAAAAGGGTGAACTGGCACCATCAAGCAAGCAGGATCATTCAGAGGAGACTTCTAGGCTACAGGTATTCAGACAATCAAAACATTCACTACCTATTTGCGACTAATGTTTGGACACTCTTGCAATTTTCTGCAACTGTCAAGATGTCACTTTAACCCCCACCCCCCACCCCTCACCCACCCACCCACCCACCCACTTATACCCTTTGTGAGTGCAGCCAACTTTGCTGTTTATAGTTCTGGCAGTTGCATGCACAAGGGGGATAACTCATTCACACCTAATAGAATTGACTTTGCATGTAACGTTATATGTAACAGAACCTGAATATAACCGCGCTTTTTCAAAAGTCTTGACCACACATTTTCTGTGCGTAAATTACAGCAGAACCTGTGTTAGCACATTCTACCCCAGAAATCTCTAAAATTTTGAAGTTGCCCTCTAAAGGACTGTATTACAATTCTAGAGACAGATCAAGCATGATAGTTCAAGGCTGGTGCCAGAACAGCTTGGCATCTATGGGCGCCAAGCTATTCTGGCACCACCTTTGAACTTTCATGCTTGATCCATGTCTTGCTGTGGTGTGTCAGGCCTGAATGAGTTAAGTGACCACCCTTCATGAGACCTGTCATTAAAGACCATCATTTATGTGGCTTTATCCACCTAAATGACGAACTTTAATGACAGGTGACATGTTCTGCCCCACAATGCTTCCTGACACCTGACATTAAATCACCACTTTTGTATTGCAAAAAGGTGGTTGCTAAAAACAGGTTCCACTGTACTCTGTACTTGCCGATCTTCAAGCAAAGTTTGAGGCACTTGACATTTTTGTTTATCCAGATTTCAATGTAATGACTTTGGCAACTTTCGGACTTTGCACTTGGAGATGGTTTGGCCATGATAGCTGATGGTAGTGGCAGAATAGTTTAGCACCTTTCCAGGTGTCAAGTTAACCCATGAACTGTCATGGCTGTGCCATCACCTGTTATAGTGTCTAAAGATCAGTGTGTTTCTACTATAGCATTTTCAGTATCATTTCATTTCCAGCTTTTTCTTGCTTGTCTGCATTGCTCATAGTTCACTAACAATGCATAATTTGCTCACAAATTGTTTTCATGTATGCTGACTTATTTCTGATGTTTGATGCAGTAATCTACCACAGGGTTTTGTCTGGCATGTACATTTCTGAGACAAATTAACCTTTTGGCTGTCAATAGTGTTTTTTGTCACAATGATTCCTGCATGAATCATTATGACAAAAACTGCTACCAACAGCCACAGGGTTAAGTACATTATTATTCAACCAACAGCCACAGGGTTAAATACTTTATTATTCAATCGTCATTGTACATGTATTAATTAACCCACATCATACTGAGGCTAAAAGCTTCAAATTTGTACACTGCCATATGCAAGCTACATTATAGTACTTACAGATAAGGATATAGACCAATGACTTTAGTGTAAGGGTAGTGCCAGAATAGTTTGGTGCTTAGAGGCACCAAGCTATTCTGGCACTACCCTTGAACTATTTTAGTCAAACTTATTTCACTCTCTGGTGTATTCTGAATGATAAGGGTTAATTAACAGTCCTTACTTGGTAAGCAAAAGCTCCTTGAGCTGATAGCTGTAGCTGGACTATGTATGGCTGTGCATTGGACAATTACAGCTGTCAGCCCAAGGACCTTTCAATTACTTGGTACCTACAGCTGCTTCATAGTACACAAAAACGATCAGTCAGCAAAGTCTGTTGGGTCGATGTTGGGCGTGTGGGCCAAGTGTGACCGGCGCTGACCACATGACCTCTTTCATAATCTGAACAACCATAGCAGATACAACCATGGAACAGTATCCACGCATCTCGCAGAGCAGTCAAGTTGCATATCCGTATAGTGAATGCTTCACAGTAAACAAAGTAGCAGAGCAGCAGGTGGCAGAAGGCTTCACCTGTATCAATGTATCACGGCATGACTTGTGAAAACGCACCTTTTCTGTTCTTTTTTCAATTCATGAGAGAAATGGCAGTTGCGCATTTTGTTCATGATTACCTTATATACATGAGCAAATGTTCATTTCTTTACTGCTTCTCATGATTAACTCATTCGCGGCCAGCTGCATTTGGATGTGCAGCATAAGCTGCGCATCCAGATGCGGCTGGCCGCGAATGAGTTTAAAAAGGTGCATAGGGCGAATAAAAGGCACTGTTTTGGGGTAAATGGTGCATGGTGATTAAACGTGCAGGAATCATCGTTACATACTGACAGCCAAAGGTTACAGAAATGATGTGAACAGGGTGAGTTTCACAACGTGATTTGACAACCACAAATGCATGAGACCATATGCCAAAATTACTTTGAATACATGCCTACTACGGACCAAGTAAATTTAGTGTGAACCTGTATGCCCCCCTCATGGCAGAATTAAGCTTGCCAGGATCATCCTCTGTATGGAGCAATACAATTTTGCCATGTTGCTGCCACACATGTTCTTTATTTTTATGTTCTTGTTTTTTTCCGCTGCAGCCACTACCTCCACTCTGCTACATGTATACATACCTCTATAGTGCTCACCTGTATCACATAACTTCTTCTGCATGAGACATTTTAATCTCAAAATGGAAGACCCCTGATCAGCAAAAGGTCCTCAGGCCCACATTGGCCTTACTTTAAGCTAGTTGGTACGCTAAAATCTGTGGGCAGGCTGACTCGGGCTAATGTCAGGGGGAGGTCCTTTTGCTTTCTGGAGTTATAAAATACATGTGTACAATGTTTAATTTCTGTTCATTATTACAAAGTATTCTACGTGTGATCACATAACTGATTGTGTCACTGTATACAATTTGTTTTGCTTTGTTTTGTGCAAATATCCTATTTAACCCTTTCAGCGCCAACACTCTACAGCAGGGGATTGATTGACCAAGATAATTCAAGGGTAGTGCCAGATTAGCTTGCTGCCTGTCAGTGCCAATCTAATCTGGCACTACCCTTGAATTATCAATCATGGTCAGTCCACCTCCTGCAAGTGGTAGGTACATAGTCGTTAAGTAACACTTCAAAAATTCGGGAAATGTGCCCCCTGCGCTAAAAGGGTTAAATTACTCCTTGGGATGTCAGTAGCACTTTTTGTCGCAGTGATTCCTGCAAGAATCACTGCGACAAAAAGGACTACTGATGGTCAAATGGTTAACGCCCTTTTGCATACAGCCACCACTGCTGTTTGCAGTACCGGTGACTGTAAGCACTAGGGTATAATCTAAACTCATCTCTGCAGCTAACATTTTATAATCACATGTATGAGTTTTTATCATGACACCATTAATACCATACACATCCTGAGAAATCCACAGAGACAAATAGAGGTATCAGGGGCAGTAACAGGGCAGTCAACTTCAGGCTGTAGTAAGTCATTTAATGTTTCACATGAACTGAATGGGCATTAAAGCAACCATACTATGTCTATTGATTTATTTGTACCTGTGCATGCTTCTGTGTTACAGTCAACTCTAGTTTCCTTTACACAGGTTTGACTGTAACACAGAAGCAATGCCTGCATCTGTATTGTCCATGAATTTCTCTTCAATTTATTCTCTTAGAGTTGGTATTTATACTGCTTGCAACACTTTACTTGAATTGATGTTAAGTTAATACAGTGCCTGTCGGCAGGACTTTTTTGTTGTGGTGATTTCTGCATGAATCACAATGGAAGTGCTGCCAACAGGCAAACAGCTAATGTTGTAGACCTTTATCTGGAATCTGCACACCCAAGTCATGTGTGTATTGTGTTTTTTTTACATAATGATAAACATAATGATGAACTTTGGATTTGTTCAGTTATAAGTTCGTATTATAGAAACTGTTAAACGCAATGTGAAATATGTACACCCTGCACTTTTCTCAAACGCACATGCTAATTTTTGTTAATTGCACTTGCTTATACATATATGAGCTTTTTTTTGACTGGTTTGATTCTGAAAAAAAAAAAAAAAAATTCTCATTTGATGTGACAACCTAAGAAATTTTTTTCAAGAAATACTTTGACTTTTGATATATGTATTCTGTTCTGTGCATGCTGATTGCTCCATATTTTCTTCCCTGATGCTTAATTTGTGCATTATGATTTTTGATTAGTTTTGCTAAAACACCCTACAGTAGAAGATGAATCACTGTGAATTGTGATAGTTCAAGGGAATGCCAGATTAGCTTGGCAGTTGCATGAGAGAGCTTTGTCCTGCACCAGCCACTAAGCAAGGCGCTCTGCTATAGCAGAGCACCTTGCTTAGTGGCTGGCGCAGGACTAAGCTTGCTCATGCAGCTGAACCCTGGACCTGAAATATCATGGTTGATACATCTCATGCAACGCACAAATAGCCCTCTGAGTGTGTACACTTTAGAGGGCACTTCTCAAAATCTCCTTTCTCACTTTTTGAAATCGTAGTCTAAAACAGCTAATTTTGTTGTCCATGACAAGGAATCGCCCAGGCCAAATTCCCCGACACATACTCGGCACGGGTCTCACCTGGACAAGCACAAGTTCACTGGCATCACTCTGGTGCTGAAGTCCCGACCTCCCAGCCCTTACACAGGTAAGCTATATATATATTCTTTACTTTTAAACAAAGGCATCGCCCAAAGCCAAAAATGCACTCAATCAGATTAGCTCGAAGGGATGGATGCAATCCGCACTGTACTAGTGGTGCTACCAGTAAATTCTGGAGGCGGCTTCTAGTACACGTGTTCGGTGTGTTTGCAATTTGTCAGGTTACGCCGTATGCCTACCTGACGAGCCCCCCCCTTCGGGCGAAACCGGTCGTAGGCAGCAAAAACCTAAATCTACCCAGCAGGTCCAATATCTGTTTGGGAATATTTATGCACTAGCCTCCCTCTCAGGAAGGGTGGGATGGGGGGGGGGGGGGGGGGGAGGGGAGAACTGGATATTCTCCAGCGAATTGTGGGGCGCCTGGGGGTAGTCCCTATTGCTTTATGCAGTAGGTGTTCAGTTGAAGGCTAAAAATGATAGGTCTGTCACTCCTTCTCTCCCACTACTAGTGAGCGATGCAGTCACAAAAAGGGCAGCTGATGTCCTGATGACACAATGCAAGCTTGCCAGCCTGGAATTCCATGGCATTAGCACAGCAGAGCATTCTCAGACTTGAAAAGAAAAATATATATTATTCGGAAACACTGATGTTTTCAGTGATTCCCAAAATGTTGCATTTCTGTATTTTTTTCAATGATTCAAACAATTTCACATTTCTTTTGCTTGTCAGTATATTATGCACTTCTTTGG
The DNA here is from genome assembly GCA_036245525.1 of Semisulcospira habei. NCBI lineage: Eukaryota > Metazoa > Mollusca > Gastropoda > Semisulcospiridae > Semisulcospira > Semisulcospira habei. The sequence continues at coordinate 32,321,498 of BTPG01000001.1, read as the reverse complement.
GCCCCGATTCAATCATTTAGTATTGGTCATGCATAAACTTAGCTGGTGAAATGGTGGTAATGTTTTAGATAATTTGGATCCTCATGCTCTTGGAATGGCGAAGTGCACTGTAGATCTGATGGCACACACTATAAGTTGAATGGATCTGTTGCTTGAGATAACTTGTTTTTGTTGTTAGACTGAAAAAATCTCAATTTTGAATACATGATTATATATTTCTGCAGCAGAGTGTCTTGGGAAACAGACTTAGCTGTTAGTACACAATTACTTATAATTTTTCTTTTGTTTTCTGTAAAGAGCCTTCTCAGGGAGTACAGTGATTTACAAAATTATTTGAACTCCAAGAATGAGATGTCAACAAAAAATTTACTAACAGAGCATGACCTAATCTTGCTGTCAAGTGATGTGAATGTTTTCTGGTTACCATCATGATATTCTAATGACATAGAATCAGTTTATTTCAAATCTTGTGGGTAAAATGGTGGGAGGTCTGAAATCTTTCACATCGTAGTAGCTGTCAGTGGCCTGTGCACTGAGTAGAGCCTTCTGCATCAGTTTATGGGGGCATAGGAGTGCCAGGAAGGTAACATTTTGGTTCCTTCCTTTCTTTTTAATATTTCTGTCATTTAGCGCCAACCCTGAGCGCTATACTTCAGTATGTGCTCAGTCGGCAAGCTGTTATTTAGATGGCTACTGCCACCTAATTGATGGCCTTAAACTCCTTCCCTGCCACAGTATGTACATGTTTCTTTCTGAAATCTGTGTTCATTCATGGCCAAAAGCCGCAACTGTCCAAGATACATGGATACAAGTTGGTGTCAGCAAGAGGCATAGATCCTCATGAGCCCCTGCTGTTGCTCATGAGGATCTATGCCTCTTGCAGTTCCATTGTGTTTGCTTTTTCTTAGCAGTGAACAGGATAATGACAGGAGATCTCACATCAAGGTGGTCGCTCAAAACAGGTTCTGCTGTGACAGTGCACAAGGGGTCTGATGTATGCACATTTTGTTGACAGGGCTGTTGCAGTAACCACACTGTACCTTTTTCCACAGCCAACCAGTCCAGCAGTACGTTCTCCGCATGCCAGAAAGTGGACAAAGGTGACGCCCTTGGCATCGGCCACACTCACATCATGAGCGTGACCCACCTCGAGTCACGTGACTCCAACTTCCAGCACATGCATGCAGGGCTGATAAAGTACCTGGAGAAAGATGAGAAAAAGAAAGAAGAAGACATCGTGATGGCCACTTTCCATTTCATCAACCCTGGCCGCACTTTGCCGACTGCCTTGGATGTGATTGGACAAACAGGTAGGACATAATAATGTATGTTATTTATTAGCAAAGAGATCCCATCATGTATGTTATTTACTAGCAAGAGATACTGATCTTCATGAGCCTCCTGAAATTGTTTTGCATAGGTGTGTGGGGTTCTGGGAGTTGTACATACCCAAAAAAATGTAGCTCTACCATGATATTTATTTCTTTAAAAATGTTACCCGATGGTATTACTGATAGGAAGACATACTTAGCCTGTCAATTCCAGCCTCCAAAATTGTTGTGTGTTGCTACACAACCAGTGACGTAACTCTAGCAAGCAGTTACCTAATCCCCTGAGTGGCCTCCCTATCCTCCGGATAGCCTCCCTTTCCAATCTCGCGAGAGTCCGTTATTGCCAGTTCTATACTTAGCTTCCATTTTGTTCGGTTCCGTTGTTTTCAGTCTCCCGCGTTTCTTCGTCTTCTTCGTTCGTTTTTGTCGGTTTCGATCTTCTTACGATGGCCAGGTAAGGCCTCTGACATTGTCTCGCCTGGCGATTACAGCTTACTGGGGCAATTTCCATGGAATTATGGCGTTTTGGCCATTCTTTTCGACTTCATCTCCGGTGGTCAGTTGCAATGGTCGTGTACTTGGCATCGTGGCCCCGGGTCACACGCGGTTATCTTCTGTTTCCATGACTTGTTGCAGTAGCCAGCTCAGAACTTGTCCCGCCTGTGGCGACTTCCAGTGGCCGACTGATTTGCATCTTCACTGCCTTCCTTGCTCGGGCTGCACGTCCGATAAGACCTGCGCTACTTGTGCCATTTGGGAAGAGGACCGTTGGTCTCAGATGTGGAGTTTCTATCGTCACAAGCGCCCCCTCCCTTCTTCTGCAGCGCCAGTTCCACTGGCCCCTCCCAACTCGGACGCAGTCGACGGTTTGTCCCGGCACTCTCGGTCCCTGGACTCCGGTCACTCCCTCACACTGCACTCCCAATCACCGGTGACGGGACACTTGCGGCTATTTTCTCCCATCCCCCCACCCCCTTCTGCTGTGTGAGGTAAGTTCTTTCCTATTCAATACGCTCTCGCTCTATGGAGTGGCGTTTAATATCAGTCCCACGCACCCGCTGTACGGAGACGGGTCCCTCGCTGTGACTTCCCCCTCTCCCTCGGGAGATGGGACACTGGCACCCAACAGGCGCTGGCGCGGTTACCGATCAGCCAGGTGTGGCCTTGCCCACCTGCACTTTTGCGCCTCAGCGTCACCATAGGTTGTCACACCATGACTCTTTACACGGCGCTGCAGGGCTTCCGGTGTCCCCTTGCACCCCGGCTCGGAGCCGGTCACCGCACATCCATCGATCATATGAGCAGCCCTCTCGGCGCCGCTCTCACCACTCTCGTCTTATGGATTCACCTTCCTCCCGGGACGTTCTATTTCGTGGTCGCCCTCAGAAATGGATGGAACATGGCCACCCTGTTCCGCACGATTTTTCGGTCTCGTGTTGGCCGCGGCGCTCCCCTCTCGGACGGGTTGATTTGCGTCCTACAGTTCTGCCTTCCCCTCTGTGCCACAGCCAAGATCTTCTTGTCCCGGGACGGGAGCGGTCCCGTTCACTAGTTTATTCCCGCCATGGTGTGCACCGTTGACCACTTCCGGAGAACAGACGCCACAGTCCCTCCCCTGTGAGGCGTCAGTCTTCTCCCTTTTCATCTTCTGCTTCCTCCGGGGGCAGTCCACACACTTGGGGACGTTTGCGCAGACACTCCTCGCCCACCCTCCAACCTGTTCACATCCTGTTCCTCTGGCCATTCCCCGTCATGTGGACAGTCGTGCGGCTATCGTATGTCACTCGCTCTCCGATATTCCGCATAATCCTCGACAAGTGCTGGCGGCTATTGATGACGACGTCCTCAGTCTTCACCCTGACGATTCCGCGTCCACTTTCGGAGTTTTTGGACACCATTCCGCATCCCAGCTTTCACTGCCCGCGGACTCTGCATACGACGGTTTGGACTCTTCTTCCCGCGTTGCTCCGGGTATCGAGACATGGCGGTCGATCGAGGCGGCCTCGGGACTCATTCTTCGTTTCCTTCCTCCCGACGTTTGTCCGCCCGCTCCTCATATCAAGCGCAAGGCTTCGGCTTCTGTGGATGCTACCCTTCCTCCTAAGCGCCTTAAATCTCTCCCACAACCGCCCGGTTTTTGCGATCTCACGGACGCCTTTTCAGCACAGTTGCCTTTTCAGGACAGTTGCCTCTCGCCAATGCAAAGGACTCTGTTTTCTTTTTTGATACCAGGTGGCCGGAGGGCATCGATATCCGTTTTCGCCAGAGCTGGTATGCAGGTCACTCTCAGGCATTTTTGTGCACTTTACCCTCGCTTGATGCCGCCGCGGATTTTCAGGCAGGTGGTCGCCGCGCCGCCTTTTCTTGGGTTCGTAGGGGTGTTGATAAGACAGCTGTCCTCATTCGTAACACCCTGGCATGTTCGGGGTTCCTAGACCTCGTGACGCAGGCGATTGTTCGTGCGCTGGAGGATAATTGGGACCCTCAGTCTACCGCTCTGCTTCATGAGATCCATTCTTTGGCCATGGTGGCAAACCGGGCATCTTACCACGCCTCTACCTGCCATCAACTGCGACTTAATCCGGCGGGATGCTGTGCTCGAGGCTTGTGTGGGGTTACTTTCGTCTGTCAAATCCCAACTCCGACAGGCTCCCATCAGGGGTCCTTTGCTTTTTGGCTCCACCTGGCAGGCTGTTAAGGAGCTCTTTCTCGCGCTTTCGTTCGGCTCGCACCCTGCGGTCCTTTAGACTCGCCCCACGTCCCGCTTCCAGTGTACCTTTCGGCCCTGCCCGTCCTCGCCCCCAATTTGGCTGCTCCTGCGCCCTACCAGCCCCGGGCCTCCTCCTGGCCTGGTCGGGGCTGGCAGCCCAGCCGGGGGAGGGCCCAATGACTCCCTTCCATCCCTGCCCCCGCCGACTTCTCTCGGATCGCCGGTCGGCTCTCCTGGCACAGCAACGTGTGGCGGTCACTGTTCCCAGACGATCCTTGGATACATGCTACAGTTACGGCGGGACTCCACCTCACTTTTCAACGCCGTCCACCTCTGCGGCGCTCCCCGCTTTGGACTCAGGTGCCGAGCGATCGGGTCAAAGCGGCGGCGTTGCAGGGAGAGGTGGCTGCTTTACTTCAGAAATCCGCCACAGAGGTGGTCATACGACACGACTCTCCGGCTTTCTACAGCCGTCTCTTCGTAGTTCCAAAATCAGACGGCACTTGGCGTCCGGTGATCGATCTCTCGGCTTTGAACAAATTTCTGGCCACTCCTTCTTTCCGTATGGAAACTACAAGAGCTCTCCGCGCCGCGGTCCAGCCCATGGATTTCCCTGTCAGTCTCAATCTGGCCGATGCATACCTCCATGTGCTCATGCATCCTTCGGCTCGCCGTTACCTGCGCTTCGCCTTCCGCAGGGTGGTTTATCAGTTCCGGGCCATGCCATTTGGGTTAAACATCAGCCCCTGGGTCTTCACCAGGATCATGGACGCTCGTCTCTCAGTCTGACCTCAGACTACCTCGACGATCTGCTGCTCCGAAATCAGGACGAGTCCCGCTTGTCCACCGACAGCGACGCGCTACTCTCCCTTCTTCACTGTCTTGGCTTCCTGGTCAACTTCGGCAAGTCAGACCTCTTACCGTCCCACAGTTTTCTTCATCTGGGTATGGATTTTCGGACCGACTTGAACCTGGTACGTCTCCCTCAGGCTCGGATCGAGAAGTTGGCGACTTTGGCTCTGCAGATGTATCGTGCCACTGATGCTCCGGCGTGGACGTGGTTGCAGTTGTTAGGCCTCATGAGCGCTGCCGCAGACTTATTTCCTCTCAGTCGGCTCTTCTCGCAACCGATTCAACTGCACCTACTTCTCCTCTGGCGGCCGTCTTCGGGGGACTTGGAAGCCCGCGTGCCGGTGTCTTCCCTGGTCCGTCCGCATCTCCTCCGGTGGACAGACCCCTCTTGGTTAGCGTCAGGAGTTTCCCTAGCCTCCCCGCTACCCTACCTGTCAATCTGCACAGGTGCCAGTCTCTCTGGTTGGGTGGCACTCCTCCTCCCGGACTTCCAGGAGACAGCAGGTCTTTGGCCACCGGATATAGTGGGCAAGCACATCAACTGGTTGGAGTTGAAGGCAGTTTGGCTCACTCTTATCGCCTGGGAGACGCGCTTGACACACCAGGAGGTCTTAGTCCTCTCTGACAACTTGACGGTTTTAGCGTATATTGAGAAGCAGGGTGGAAAGCGTTCTCCTTTTCTGTGCATCCTTCTGTTCCAGCTCCTAGTGTGGTGCCGGGATCGGGACATATTGCTGCGGGTGCATCACATTCCGGGACAGCTAAATGTACTAGCAGATTCTCTGTCCCGTCAGGACCAGGTTCTCCATACTGAGTGGACTCTCCACTCCGACCTTTTTCGACTGATTTGTGTACACTGGGAGACACCCATGATCGACCTGTTTGCGACGCGGTGGAATACACAACTACCCATCTTCGTCTCTCCAGTTCCAGACCCGCTCGTGTGGGCAGTAGACGCTCTCTCCATTCCTTGGGAGGGTCTCCTGGCTTATGCGTACCCTCCCTCGGTGCTGATACCCAAGATTCTCCTCAAGCTCCAAGGCTGCAACACGGTGCTGTTCTTGGTAGCCCCATTCTCTTGGACTAAGAGCTGGACAACAGATCTCCTGAGTCTCGCCACAGATCCCCCTCTCTGGCTTCCAACGCCGCACATGATGCTGAAGCAGCCCCGACGAGATCTTTTTCACCCATGCCCGGAGAACCTTCTCTTACAAGCCTGGAGGTTGTGCGGTGTGCCCTCACAGCTCGAGGTTTCTCGGATGCAGCGGTGGCGGCTTCAGCACGACGTCCTTCCACCAGGAAAGTTTATGAGGGAAAATGGAGGGTTTTGCAGTCTTGGTGCAGTACTCGACACCTTTCCCCCACCGGTTTGACTATGCCTCATCTGGCCGAGTTCTTTCTGTGGCTCTTCGAGTATCAGTTCCTGGCACCCATCACCATTCGGGGATATCTTTCTGTGGTGGCTGATACGTACCACCATTTGGGACGACCAGATCCCGGTTCTTGCAAGGATCTCACCGACCTCATGGCTCACTTTGACCTCCAGCGACCTGTGACACGCTCCCTACTGCCTTGATGGGACCTCGCGTGGATCTTAACATGGCTTAACACTGCTCGTTTTGAACCTCTGCACTTGGCGCGGTTCCCTGACTTGACTCACGTGCTTCTTGCTGGCTCTGGCCACTGCCTCTCGCGTGAGTGAACTCTCCGTACACCCGTCTTGCCTGCAACTCCGGGCCGACGGCTCTGTCCAACTCCTCACTAGTCCTTCCTTTTTGGCCAAGAACAGGCTCCCTTCAGCCGCCCCTCAACCAATCACTATTTGCCCATTGCGGGGCCCAGATAGACCCAGGACATACGACAACAAGACCCGGTCAGGGCGTTAAAAATTTACCTCTGCTGATCGAAACCCCTACGGCGAGGATGTTTACTTAGCTCCGGGCAGGAATGATATTTCTGCCTAGACAATTTCCGCTTGGCTGCGCGAAATCATCAGATCCGCTTACGAAGACCTCTCAATGGAGGGAGCAAAGAGGTTGCAGATTCGGGTGCACGAAGTCCGGGCTGTCTCCACGAGGGTCTCGTTCGACCGCAACTGCATCGTGAGGGATATAGTGGCGGCTGTGGGCTGGAGGGCCAAATCTACTTTCGCCCATTTCTACTTCCGTGATCTGTCCAGCCAAAGACAAAACTTGGCACTAGTGGGGGACATTGCTGCGGCACAATACTCCTTCCCGGCGCTGGATGCACCATAGGTAATACTTAACTGAAATTGTCGGGAGTGTGCACCTGCAAGGGACCTAGCTAAGCAGTTACCCTGAGGTTGAGTTTTGGGGCAGCGCCCTCCTCCTCTTCGCAATTCTTCCTATCAGTAATACCATCGGTAACGTTTTGGAAGAAATAAATGTATTTTTCTTTAAAATAAATTTGTTAAAAAAATACTTACCGATGGTATTACTCACACTTCCCTCCCACCTTCCCCGCTTGCCGCCTGTCTGCTAAGATAGAACTGGCAATAACGGACTCTCGCAAGATTGGAAAGGGAGGCTATCCGGAGGATAGGGAGGCCACTCAGGGGATTAGGTAACTGCTTGCTAGAGTTACGTCCCTGGTTGTGTAGCAACACACAACAATTTTGGAGGCTGATATTGACAGGCTAAGTATGTCTTCCTATCAGTAATACCATCGTTAAGTATTTTTCAACAAAATATTATTTTAAAGAAAAATACATTTGAAGGGTAGTGCCAGAATAGCTTTGTGCCTCTTGGCTAAGAGGCACTAATTCATTCCAGACGTAAAGCATATGGATGCACAGCTGTAGCTGCGTATCCGTATGCCGTACGTCGGGATTGAGCTAAGCTATTCAGGCACCATCCTTGAAATATCTTGTTTCTACAGGTGGATGTAGTCCTGAAAGTTGCCCACTACAACAGGATATGGACCTACCATGATGGTTCAAGGGGTAGTGCCAGTGTAGCTTGGCACCTAGAGTCCATTCTATCATCACCCTTGAACTGTTGTGGAATGTTTATGTCCTTGTATGTAGTCATCAGAAAACAACTCTCAGATTTGTACCTTACATCCTAACGAGATACAAGTGAAACAACCTTTAGTATTTGATGTACCACAGTAAAGTGCAGATAAGCTCCAAACTGTGAATCATCAAGCTCAGGACCCATGTGTCTCAAAATCTCTTTCATGAAGATGAATCATAAATGAATACAACTGCCACTGATTATTAGTACATGTATACATATGCCTTGGAACACCAAGATTGCGTTAACCCATTTAGTCCCTACGCCCTACAGCAGGAGATGGCTGGACCATGATAATTCAAGGGTAGAGCAAGATTAGCTTTTCGCCTTTCAGGTGCCAAGCTAATCTGGCACTACCCTTGAATTGTCATGGTCCAGCCATGTCCTGCAACTGGTATATAGTCGTTAGGTGACACCTGAAATGTTGGAAATGTTGCCATGGGGCTAAATGGGTTAACTGTATATCATGTCAGTGTTAGACTTATCATTTAACCACTCCATTGCCAAGATCCCCAATCATCAAAAGAGCATGACTTCAAAGTAGTCTCAGCAAAAGGCTTAGATCTTCATCAACCCCCGCAAATGCAGTGGCTCATGTGGATCTATTCCTTTTGCAGATAAGTGGTGTTCACTTGTTATCAGTGTTGAAAGGGTTAACATGAGAAACCTGTAAGCCTCTGTCCATAATGTGTAATTTTCCAACAGATGATGAGAAATTTGCCTCTCCACCCAAATCCAGTGGTGAGAATTATAGTGAAGACTGTTTTGTGGAACAATTTCTTTGCCACGTTTTGTTCTCATTGAAAGTTCGTTATTGTCCACACTGCATGCAGGTGTTGCTAGCACTACAGTAGTACCTGTTTTGAGTGACCACTTGTTATACCAGAAAAGAGTGGTCTTAAAATATGCGCTCTCGAGAGAGAAGTCGTCAAGGGCAGAAAGTGTCACTTTCATTAAAGACCATCATTTAGGTGGCTGTAGACACCTAAATAATAGATCTTTAACCCATTTAGCCCCGAGTCCCTAAAGCAGGAGATGGATTGACCATGATAATTCAAGGGTAGTGCCAGATTAGCTGGGCGCCTTCAGGCGCCCAGCTAATCTGGCACTACGCTTGAATTATCATGGTCAGTCCCTCTCCTGCAACTTGTACATAGTCATTAGGCAACACCAAAATTTGAGAAATGGGACCTTGGGGCTAAAAGGGTTAATGAAAGCGGCAATTTCTGCCCTTCAAGACTTCACTTGAATGAGCACATGTCTTTTAACCCATTACATCCTGAGGTTCATTTTTCCAGATTAGTGAGTTGTCCTATGAAGGCTACATCTCGGTTCCGGCGATAGACTGACCATGATAGTTCAAGGGTGTTGGCAGGACAGCTGGGCACCCCTGGGCGCCAAGCTGTTCTGGAACCACCCTTGAACTATCATACTTACTTACTTACTTACACCTGTCACCCCTCCCAGGATATAGGCCGTCGACAAGAGACCTCCAGCGACTCCTGTCCTGTGCTTCTCCTTCGATTTTACTCCAGGTGGTTCAGAGTCTCTTGATGTCTGCTTGGAGGTCTCGACGCCAGGTGTTTCTCGGCCTGCCTCTTTTCCTCTTTCCCTGGGGGTTCCATGACAATGCCTGCCTAGTGATACTGGAAGCTGGCTTTCTCAGACTGTGACCAATCCATCCCCATCTTCTTCGCCCAATTTCATTCTCTGCTGCTATCTGCTCTGTTCTCTCCCAGAGTTTGACGTTGCTGATCTTCCCTGGCCAGTGGATTTTCAAAATTCTTCTAAGGCAACTGTTTATGAAGATCTGTACTCTGTTGACTGTGGTTTTTGTCAATCTCCAAGTCTCTGCTCCATATAGGAGAACTGCTTTTACTTTGGAGTTGAAAATCCGGACTTTGGTGTGTTGTGACAGTTCTCTGGAACTGGACACTTTTTTCAACTGGAGAAAGGCTGCTCTGGCTTTACCGATTCGTGCTCTGACATATGCATCAGTACCACCTTTTTTGTCTATGATGCTCCCGAGATAGGTAAAGGACTCCACCTCCTCCAACGGGGTGCCAGCAAGCAAGACTGGTTGCGTTCAGCCTCATTGTCTTTGTTTTTCTGTTTGTGGGTGGTGAGGCCCACTTGGGACGAGATGTCAGCAAGCCTCTTGGTCTTGTCCTGCATTTAATAATAATAATAATAATAAGCGCATTAAATAGGCGCTTTATCCCAATTGAAAATCGGCTCAAAGCGCCGCCGCGAACTGAACCCAACAAGCACGCTCACGTGAATCACGCGCATTCACTCACACACTGTACATAAACACAGAACATGTTGATGAGTGTGGGACAGTAAAGCCAAGTCGTCTGCAAAATCGAGGTCGTCAAGCTGTGTCCAGTGTCCACTGTATTCCACTTCGTCTGTGCTCTGTGGTCCTCTTCATGACCCAGTCTATGGCCAGTAGGAAGAGGAACGGAGACATCAAACACCCCTGCCTGACACCGGTTCTGACCTGGAGCTCCCTGGTGAACTGCCCTTCGTGGATCACGTGACATGTCATGCCATCATAGCTGCTCTTGATCAGGCAGACGAGCTTTGTGGGTACACCGTAGTGTCGTAGGAGTTTCCACAGAGTCTCTCGGTCCACGCTGTCAAATGCTTTCTCGTAATCCACAAAGTTGACGTACAGCAGGGAGCTCCACTCCATAGACTGTTCCACAATGATGCGGAGAGTGGCGATCTGGTCTGTACATGATCAGTTTTTCCTGAATCCTGCTTGCTGGTCTATCAGCTGGGGGTCAACGGAGCTCTTCATTCTCTCCAGGATGATCCTGTTGAAGACCTTTCCTGGTACTGACAGCAAGGTGATTCCTCTGTAGTTGGAACACTTGCTGAGGTCGCCTTTCTTGGGAAGTTTGATTAGGTACCCCTCCTTCCAGTCAGCTGGCATCACCTCCTCTTCCCAGATCTTTCCAAACAGTGGGTACAGCAGCTCTACTGTTGTCTCTAGGTCTGCTTTCAGAGACTCCGCTGGGATGCCATCTGGCCCTGCTGCTTTGCCGTTCTTAAAAAATGCCACTGCTCTTCTGATCTCTTCCCAGCTGGGTCTGTCAAAGCTGATGGGTAGGTCGGTCTCAGCTGGCTGGGTGTCTGGGGGGTCGGGTGGGCTGGGTCTGTTCAGTAACTCTTCAAAATACTCGGCCCATCTGTCGAGTTGGTCTGCTCTGTCTGCAATAGGCTTGCCTTCTTTGTCTTTTACTGGTCTTTCTGTATGGCCATACTTGCCCGACAATCTTCTGGTAATGTCGTAGAGCTGTTTCATGTTGCCGCTGCCTGCTGCCTTTTCTGCCTCTGCTGCCAGGCTGTCTGTGTAGGCCCTCATGTCTGCCCTGATACTCCTCTTCACGTCGCGGTTGGCTTCCGAGTATTCCTCCTGTGCCCTTGCTTTGGCTGCTCTCGTGCGACTATTGTTGACAACTGCTTTCTTCTACTTTAAGGTCTGTGCCGACAGCCAGTCCTTGTGATGGTGTTTCCTGAACCCTACAGTGTCTTTGCAGGTTGAGTTCAGCGCCTCTCTAACTGTCTTCCACTGCTGCTCTGTGGTGACCGCCTCCTCTTCATTTACTAGCTCCTGTAGTGCTTGAAACCAGTTGGACAGCACCAGTTTGAACTCTTCTCTCACTCCAGTCTCTCTCAGGAGGCCTACATTATAGCGCTGTCTTCTTGTTGTCTCTGTGCAGCTTTTCTTTAACTTGAGCTTTATTTTTAAGGTAAGCAGATGGTGGTCTGAGGCGACATCTGCTCCCCTCCTCTCTCGAACATCTTGAAGGGATCTTCTAAATTTCTTGCTAATGCAGATATGGTCTATTTGGTTCTCTGTAGTATGGTCAGGTGAGACCCACGTTGCTTTGTGTATTCTTCTGTGTGGGAAGATGCTGTCTCCAATGACAAGTCTGTTTAGAGCACAAAAGTCTACAAACCTCTCCCCGTTCTCACTCATCTCCCCTAGTCCCTGTCTCCCCATCACCTCTTCGTATCCGGTGTTGTACTCCCCTATTTTGGCATTAAAATCGCCCATGACGATGGTGATGTCTCGCTCCGCACATTTGTCCAAACAACTCTGGAGTCCATCGTAGAACTCTTGTTTCTCTTCCTCGTCACTGTCATTAGTGGGCGCATAACACTGGATGACGTTTAGCTTGATCTTTTTCTTGGTTCTAAAGGCTGCTGTGATAATTCTTGGCCCAAGAGGTTCCCAGCCCATCAGCGCTCTTTGTGCCACTGGTGACAGCATGAATGCTACACCTTCTGTATGGGGGGCATTCTCCTCTTCATGACCTGAATACAGAATCATCTCCCCACTTAACAGCCTTTTCTGACCAGACTGCGTCCATCTGGCTTCACTGATACCTAGCAGGGAAGGGTTGTACTTTTGCATTTCCGCTGCTATCTGGGCGGCCTTGCCGCTCTGGTACATGGTCTTGACATTCCATGTGCCCATGGTTGTGTCCCTGGATAGAGAGAGGCGGCTCAGTCCTGTGGCTTCCAAAGACTTCCGGCTTTCACCACAGGATGTCATAAATCTTCTAGTAGAAGAACCTTCCTCCTCCAGGAAAGAAATTGCTGTTTGTCTTTTCGTCAGCGTTTTTGTAGCTATTTCCTTATTTGCAGGGTGGGGAAGCTACCCCCACGCCCAACCCCCTTATTAGGAGGACCAGGGGTTTTGTGTCGGGGTCACCTTCCCTTAGACCATGTTGGTTCATGGCACCTTATTTCATTCGGTGCACCCCTCTCACGAGGGACCCCCTATCCACCAACCAGGGGACGAGCCTCAACACCGTATGGTCCCAGCGTGAGGTTGAACTATCATGGTCAGATTTATTTCATATGAGAGTGTATCAGGGTTAAGACCACTCTTTTGATGGTCATTATCCACATTTATGGGTGATCTCTTCCACGGATGGTCGCTCAAAACAGATTCTGATGTATTTACTTGTTTATATATTTGTATACTAATCTGTCATTTTGGACTTTACAGCTGAGAGCTTTCACGTCCGCAGTCACAGACCAAAACACATTTAATGTTATTCAGTCATGAAAGGTGCAAAATCACAGACCAGCACACATTTGCATCAAAATTGTCTGTTCACAGTTCAGTTTCAGCACAGCTAGTACCATTGCCTGTCTATGTTGCTGGTGCTAATTATGTGCTTGTATGTGATTGTGGACCCTATGGCTGGCAGCCATAAGGTCCAAAATCGCAGACCAGCACACATTTGACAAACACAATAAGTCTGTGCATTTTGTCTCAAGGTCCTATTTCTCAAATTTTGGAGGTGTTGCCTAATAACTATGTACCAGTTGCAGGAGATGGCTTGACCATGATAATTCAAGGGTAGTGCCAGATTAGCTTGGCACCTAAAGGCGCCAAGCTAATCTGGCACTACCCTCGAATTATCATGGTCAAGCCATCTCCTGATGTAGGGATCTGGGGCTAAAAGGGTTAATTTGCAAGACAGACAGATTTGAAAACACTGCAAAATTTATATTCATTTTTAAAAAAAAGAATTCTGATTTCTTTTGATAGTTTGGTCAGGTGCTGTTTAGATGATGATAATGATGATGATAATTATTAAAATTTAAAAAATAACAGTCATAATATGAATACAACTGATCAGCCTCAGTATGTCACTGCACCTGGGAGCTAGAAGGTCAGACCACGTCATTCGCGATCATGTTATTGTTGTGCAAAATTTACATAGACTTTTGAAAAGACATTTGGCAAGAAAAAGGGCCTGGGGCACACGCACATCTGTGCACTAACCAGCTAATGCTGAGGTCTGTCCAAAATCCTTTTGCTCACTAGACAGCTCTGTAGAAGCCATGCAGAGATCTGTGTTCATTATGTCAGATACTGCAGTGCATTGTAGCACATAGTACTGAGGTTGATCCATAATAAAAATGCCATCGGTTTGTGAACATTTTATGGTGTTTTCTTGAAGAAATATGTCGAGGGGGGTGGGGGAGGGGGGGTGGCGTAACATTGTAAATGGAACTTAAAAGGATAAAAGGAAAGAGTTAAAAAAACCCAACCCTTTGGTATCATGTTTAGTCAGGAATCACCTTGACCAAAACATGCTACCAAACAGCCCAAGGGTTAAAGTAACTAACAGTAAAGTTCTACTTCTCTCTTGTTATGTATATGAACAGCATTAACTCCACCCACCCCCCACCCCCACACTCCCCCCCCCCCACCCCCCGCACCCCCCTACAGTACTGGTGTCTGCATGCACAAGAGAGCTAATTTGTCCATCTATCTGGATGTGTAGCCTCTAGGGTGAACAGGCATATTTTCTATATTGTGACACCGTTCTTTCTATCAGCAGTCAGCAGTTTTCTCCTGTTATTTTGGTTAGTTGGTTTTACCCTTATCATTCGGAATACACCAGTTTGTGAAATAAATTTGACTAAAATAGTTCAAAGTAGTGCTAGAATAGCTTGACGCCTCTAGGCGCCAAGCTATTCTGGCACCATCTTTGAACTAAAGCCATTGGTCTATATCCTTATTTGTAAGTACTATAATGTAGCTTGCATATGGCAGTTTGAAGCTTTTAGCCTCAGTATGATATGGGTTAATCTGTGATTTCTGTTTCTGTGTTTAGATCATCCAACTGGTGTGGCACTATGGTGGAAAGGCAGTTGTCACCTTCTACAATTCTCGCTAATAAAGGTCACGAAAGGTGAGTGCATCTCTGTATAGTCATATGCTTAATGACATGATATCCCAAATTTTTCTATTGGATCATCCATTACTATTGTTTTCTGTGGTAGAAAAGGTCCCCACTTAGAAAAACATTAGGCTATTTCACAAAAATCATTGTCTGTGTAATAAAGAAAATCATGTTGCTGTGCTTCAAAGCTGACGGTTTAATTGTAGGTGGTCAACCTACACATTCCTCTTGTGAATCCAACTTTCATTTAGTTTCAACAGCTGTTGAAGCACTTCATTTGATTGACTCAGACTGTGTAATGGTAATAATATGTGTTTTTACCCATGGGTATAAGTCATTTGACATCCGAACACACAACGTTTATTGCAAATATCTCCGCAAAGAACCACTTTTCTATACCAATCTTAGAACAAATATCATTCAGTGGCAGTTGACCTAATACGATTCACTTTCAAGAATCTCGAACAATGTGTCAGTTTTGCGGTACAGTTGCAAAATTTGTAATTCATGAAATTACTGATTTTACATCCCTAAATGTGCCCCAGATATATTAAGCCAAGTATAAGAAAGATCCATTTTCACGTGAATTGGCCAAGTTTTCAGACCTGAAACAGTACAGCCATACATAAAGTCTGCTTGCGTGACCTTGATATTGAAATCTGAAGGGGTTTTACTTAGGGTGCTGAAAATGGCTTGTTCTTGTCTTTTCACCAAATTTGTATGACAGTACAGCAAAACTGACAAATCATAGTAGTTCAGCAAAAATATTCCGTATTAGGTCAATTGGCACTAAATGATATTTGTTCTTAAAGTGGTACAAAAAGGTGTTTCTTTAGAGAGATACTTGGGAAAAATGTTGTGCGCTCCGATGTCAAACAGCCCATACGATGACTGGTATGCTGATCAGTGATTTTGAATCCTCTTGCTCCAGGGGCCAGTTGTATGAGTAAGCTTAGTCCTGTGACAGGCACTAAGCAAGGTGCTCCGCTTCAGCGGAGCACCTTGCTTAGTGGCTGACACAGGACTAAGCTCACTCATGCAGTTAGCTTCAGCGGAGCACCTTGCTTAGTGGCTGACACAGGACTAAGCTCACTCATGCAGTTAGCTTCAGCAGAGCACCTTGCTTAGTGGCTGACACAGAAGCTCACTCATGGAGTTAGCTTCAGTGGAGCACCTTGCTTAGTGGCTGACACAGGACTAAGCTCACTCATGCAGTTAGCTTCAGCGGAGCACCTTGCTTAGTGGCTGACACAGGACTAAGCTCACTCATGCAGTTAGCTTCAGCGGAGCACCTTGCTTAGTGGCTGACACAGGACTAAGCTCACTCATGCAGTTAGCTTCAGCGGAGCACCTTGCTTAGTGGCTGACACAGGACTAAGCTCACTCATGCAGTTAACCCCAGGCCATAAAGTACCTCTTCAATCACAGATTAGCATCTTTCTGCACAATGAGTTGGGAGCTACTTTGAGCAGGTCAGCTTAAATAGAGGTTACCCCTAATTCAGAAGTAGGTCAAACATTGCACAGACTTTAAACATTTGGTGAATTCATCCAGCTCACTGCAGCCACAGAAGCTCCTGAGAATACACACCTCTTGCTCGCAAGGAGTTGCCTCATTGACATCTGTGGTTTAAAGTACACTTTCTGCTCTTAACAGTACTGTTGCTCTGATGATGCATCCTCCAGTGATCCGTGACCATCCAGCTACACGGCCCCTTTAGTCCTTACTGCAAAAGAGCGTGACCCACTGTCCGTCCTTACTATATACATGGGGTCAATCTACTTTCTTTGACCTGAATCCTGATTTCTGTTCAGAAATTAGCACATTTCTGGACAAGTTGAGACCCTCTTTAGAGCACTTGAGCTTGAATTTGACACAGATTCAGGAGATGCGAAAGGTGGAAGAGTGAAGTCCGGCAAGTCCTCAGCAGGAGGGCAAGACAAAAAAGGAAGACGGGAGTCGAATCAGAAAGGGAAGGGAAGAAGAGAGGATCATGGGCATGATGGATATGACAGTATGCTTGCATTATGCATGCTGTTAACCCATTACATCTTGAGGCTGAATTTGTTGTTTGTTTTTGCTTTTGTTTTTTTGTTTGTTTTTTGGGCTTATTGTCCTGTGAAGGCTACATTACAGACTAGGAGAGAGATCAACTATTTTAGTTCAAGGGTAGTGCCAGAATAGCTTGGCGCCTGAGGCGCCAAGCTATTCTGGCACTCCCCTTGAACTAAAATAGTCAAATCTATTTCAGGCAGTAAGTGTGTCAGGATGAAAAGGGTAATCCCTGTTTATTACATACAAATGTGTCGGAAGAAAAGACGAAATCAGAAATAGTCCAAAATTTGCATGTGTTTCGACATAACTCTTAAACTCCCAGAACTAAATGACTTCCATTCGTTCGAATGGAAGTCATCTAGTTCTGGGAGTTTAAGAGATAAACAGTGTATGTTTGTCCAGGTTTTTAATCCACTATTCCACTGTATTTTTTGTGTGTGGAAACCATGCAATTCTGACCTACTCTTCATTTCCTAATAAGGTTTATTCTGGCAGTTGTATTTACCTCCTTCAAATGTTGAAAACAGTCTTGTGTTGTCAAGTTGTTAACCCCATCACTGCCACAACACATTGACCAGAACTCAAGTACAAGAGGCATTGATCCTCATGCACACTTGCAGTTTCAGGGGCTCATAAGGGTCATTGCCTCTTGCTGACTCCACTTTGGTTCTTTGGTGTTTAATTAACAAAGGTTGCAGAGAGAAATTATGCCTCCAGTTTCAGGAAGGGGTTGATGTTGAAGTTGTGATTTTTTTTCTAATTTATTTTATATTTTCATTAGTTTTTTTGCTTCTAGTTTTTGTAAGTTCCTTGTTTGTGTTAATATTTTCTGTTAAAAAAACAACAACAAAAAATAAACAACAACAACAAAACAGTGTTCACCTTTTTAAAACGTTTGTTCTATATGAAGGTATAAATTGCCCAATACAGCTCATAACCCATTGCATCCTGAGGCTGATTTTGTACAAATTTGCTTATTGTCCTATGAAGGCAACATTTCAGTTCAAGGATGGTGCCAGAACAGCTTGGCGCCTCACCCTTGAACTATCATTGTCAAATTAATTTCAAGCAGTAGTGTGAAGGATGAACAGGGTTAACTGTTAGCACGGTAGAACATTCAGACTGGGAACAGACTCGGTGTCAGTATGAAATCCAGACAAAAGCTGTCTTCCAAGCATGTAAAATGCTCAGAACATCCCAGTGAAGATTGTTGCATCTTCCCATCACTAAAAGATAAGCTGTGAATTGTGTATATGTTTGTACGTCCATTTTGAAAAAAGGGTTTTAACCCATATCATACTGAGGCTAAAAGCTTCAAATTTGTACACTGCCATATGCAAGCTACATTATAGTACTTACAGATAAGGATATAACCAATAGCTTTAGTTCAAGGGTGGTGCCAGAATAGCTTGGCGCCTAGCTATTCTGGCACTACCCTTGAACTATTTTAGTCCAACTTATTTCACACACTTGTGTATTCCGAATGATTAAAAAAGTTGTTGTAACTGTCTTTTCTAAGCTTGTTCCTTTCTTTGTTGGGATGTTCTCTTAATGTGAATAAAGGATTCCCAAAAGTCAGAAGTAGGAAAACATTACATGTGTTTAAATTAAAACAGCGGATTAAGTAAAGGATGACAAATATACTTTAAATTTTACATGGGAAATTGGCAAAAATAAACTTGCAATGAAACCAGCCCTCTTCTTCTTGCTGCATATACACACGAGCTGCCATGGCAGCTAAATAATTTGGACATTCACAATGATTTTTTTCCCCATGGGGGTTGGAGTCATTGAGAGTTTATTTTTCCTGGGTAAAATTCATTGTATGTTTGGTGCACTTGAAAGAAAAAAAAGCAAACATGCGATTTTACGTGTCCAGGCTTTTAATCCGCTATTTTCATCAAAACAATTTGTTAGTTGTTTGGGTTTAACGCCTTCATCAAAACAGGTGCAACTTTGACCTACCGTGGTACTTCTGATTGACAGAAATCGCCCCTTGACATCAAGTGCTTAGTTGGTTGAATTTAACAAAATAATATGCTAATTTTGATCATTTTGAATATGCTTGCTAATATCCAATGTATTATGAACTATGGGGAGATAATTTACCTCCTGTTCTTTTCCATCATTTCAACAGACATTGAGCACAGGCCCGATGTGGTGTGGCCATTCTCCAGCAATATTTCTGCCTCTGCCGTCTCTTGCTGCACATCTCACATCGCCATTGGCTTGGAAAACGGGAATGTTGTCATCTGGGACAGATACATCGGTAAGAATTAATTGTTCAGAAAATGCATGGAGTTAAAACATTCAGTGGATTTAGCCTGTGCAGCCACATTGACATCCCCAATCTCTCCAACTTACTTTACCTGTACACTCCTTCCCGCTTCCTTCGCTGCAAATCCGACCCTCTCCGCCTCCACATCCCCCGCACCAAACTCAGCACTTTCGGCCCCCGCTCCTTCTCCATCTACGGTCCATCCACCTGGAACACTCTCCCACTCTCTGTGTCAGAAACACTCTCTCTCCTTCCAGTCCGCCCTCAAAACTCACCTCTTTCAACAGTTCTAGCACTATAACATCACCACACTGCCCACCCCCAAGCTGACTGTCGTAATGTATTTGTGGTACGTGAGTCATTGTCAAAAGCGTGCGCATGTGTGCGCGAGTTGTGAGTGCGCGCTTAGAGTTATAATTATTATAAGATAAGCACATTATAAACACCGTAATAATTAATTGTAGGCGTTCATTTGTGGTTAACTGCATGACTGACAGGAGGACATGTGCTGCAATGAGCATTACCCCCAGTAGCAATACATCTACAGGCCCATGACAGCCACAGGGGGCCCGCGCACAGATGTGCGCGGGCCCACTGTGGCCGTCGTGGGCCGATGACCTTTGCTTACTGGGACTATATGTAGACTGTGCTTTGGAGGGGGTTTGCAGGTGACAGTCAGATAGGTCATGAAATATGGATATTAATTTATAATTAAAAAAAAAACAGGTTGACTTTTTGGCATAAATTTTCATGAACCCATTCACTGCATTGAAGTGAGCATGGTACAGTTGCAAGAGACATAGATCCTCATGAGCCCCCGCAGTTGCCAGGGCTCATGAGAATTTATGATGAGAATCTATGACTTTTGCTGACACCACTTAGTATTTGTGTTCTTTAAATGGCTGGTGCTTTTTGCCACTGAAGTACAATTTCAGAAACACAATCTGCAGCCACTTGTTAGGAAGTGTTTGACCCCTTCACTACCGAGAAAAAGTGAACGCGATCCAACTGCAAGAGACAAAGATCCTCCTGAGCCCCCACAACTGGCTCAGGAGGATCTATGCCTCTTGTTGAGACCAATTTGTATCCATGATCCTTGGACGGTTGTGGCTTTGGGTTGCTTAATGAACGAAGATTTAAGAAACAAAATATACGTACACTGGTAGTGAAGGAGTTAATCACGCATTTTCCCAATGCTGGCAGGTCTGCAGCGGGGTGTGGTCAACATGAACAAGTCAAGCGAAGTTCAGTTGCTGCGTTTTCTCAGCCCCTCCCTGTACCCCCCTGCACCCATGGATTACCCCCCTTACCCCCAGCGTAGTGGCACCTTTCTGCTGGTACAGTACCGAGACTCCAGCCAGTTTGTCTGCGACGTGGGGCGCAACGTGCAAGACCAGCCTGTCCGCATCAGTGACATGTGAGCGGCCATTCTTCTTTTGTGTTGACTCAAGTGTTCATGTATGTCTGTCAGATTGAAAGATATGTACTGGTGTGTGATTATGAACTTGTGGCTAAGGTCCAAAGTCACAGAGCAGGACACATTCAGACTGGGACCTTTGTTATGTCTCTATGCTGTAGGATGATAAAATCGCATACCTAGTCACAGACAGCGACCACTCTTGATCTTATGACAGATCACCTATCATCAAAGACCATCGCAAGCCACCTGAATAATGTTTTTAATGACACGGTACACCTTTTGCCCTATTAACACTCGGGCTGTCGGTAGCGGTTTCTGTCGCAATGATTCCTGCAGGAATCATTGTGACAAGAACCACTACTGACAGCCAAAGGATTAACAATTCCCTTGAGAGAGCATCGGTCTGTAAAATCAAAGTTTGGGGATCACATGTGAAGCAAAAGTGAGTCTATCTTCTGGGCCAGAGGTCATCCATCCGTACGGCATCATCCGGTATCAGTGGTAAACTTTAACCCTTAGGTCTCATTTCTCCAATTTTGGAGGTGTTGCCTAACGAATATGTACCAGTTGCAGGAGATGGATTGATCATGATAATGCAAGATAATGCTAATGATAATGCAAGGGTAGTGCCAGATGAGCTTGGTGCCTTCAGGCGCCAAGCTCACCTGGCACGACCCTTGAATTATGATCAATCCATCTCCAGCTGCATGGTCCCGGGGCTAAATGGGTTAATGTTGGCATCTTTTGTTTTTGGTGCAACACGGATGGTTGTACAAAACAATTTGCACTGTATTGCAGAATGGAATGGAAGTGAGGTTTGACTGTCATTTGTCTTGCTGTGTTTTACAGCCCAGAGTCAGATGATGAGGTGCAGATTCTCTTGGACTCTGTACCAGCCCTTCCTGAACTGGTAAGTTCTGTGCGGATAAAGTTACATCTTTTATCTGGACCGGTTTGCTGAACTGCAAGCCTTTTCACATACCGGCAGATAAAATATTCAATTTTCCAGAAAATTGGGCTTACACAATCCACACAACTATTTTTTTTTTTCTTCTCACTCCCACCTTACATTCTTTGTTCA
Source organism: Semisulcospira habei (assembly GCA_036245525.1). Taxonomy (NCBI): domain Eukaryota; kingdom Metazoa; phylum Mollusca; class Gastropoda; family Semisulcospiridae; genus Semisulcospira; species Semisulcospira habei. The sequence goes on along the minus strand of BTPG01000001.1, from coordinate 32,300,014 downwards.
TTCAGTGTCAGAGAACCTCATCCGTTCAGGGAGCAGAGCACAAAGTATGCGTCATGTCCCTTAACCCATCACATCCTGAGTCTGATTTTTTTAAATTTTCCTTCTTGTTCTGTGAAGGCTACATCACAGATTAGGAGAGGGATCAACCACTTCAATTCAAGGGTGGTGCCAGAATAGCTTGGCGCCTGAGGCGCCAAGCTATTCTGGCACCACCCTTGAACTATCATAGTCAAACTTATTTCAAGCTGTGGTGTATAAGGATAAAAAGGTTAATACCTTGCCTGCTACTGACAAAACTCCTTTCGGCAGAAAAGATGTGTAGTTACATATCTTTTCCATGGAGTGTTGTCCGTCAGTAACAGTCAAAGGGTTAACGCCTTCTGCGTTGTGTATGGTCTTGCAGTCCCTGGTAGTGCAGAAGAATGGGAAGCTGTACCTGAAGGACATTCAGACGGGCATATTGGTATGTCAGCTGGCGCTGCCTGAAACACACGAGCTGTCGTCGCCTTGGGAACCCATTCTCAGTTTTGGAGGCCGAGGACAACTCCTTTATGTCAAAGGTGAGCACGCTGGCAATCATTTACACGTGGAGAGGGTTTGGGCTGGGGTGGGGTGGGGTGGTGGTTTGGGGTGAGAGGGGATGGGGGGGGGGGGGGGGGTTTCTGGGGTAGAGCTAAGTGAGGGGATGACGTGTGAGGGAGGGTGTACATATTGGTTCCCAGATTGCTTTTGGTTAACCCATTTAGCCCCGAGTCCCTGCAGCAGGAGATGGATTGACAATGACAATTCAAGGGTAGTGCCAGATGAGTTTGGCACCTGAAGGCGCCAAGCTCATCTGGCACCACCCTTGAATTATCATGATCAATCCATCTCCTGCAATTGGTACATAGTCATTAGGCAACATTTGAGAAATGGGACCTTGGGGCTAAAAGGGTTAATAGTGGTTAACACTGGCTACCAACTGTAGGTTAAGTCTAGGAACCTATGTTTTGCATTTTGTTCTGGTCTAGCCATTGTCTGTGTTGTGCAACTTTCCAGAATGAGATAGTAAGCCTAGAAGTGTGGGTTATATCTAATCCCTTTTTCTAAACATGCAGCTCATGTTTGCATTGAATATGACTTGGCATGAGAGTTATTCCTTAATCAGAGTAAAATCCCCAAAACAGCCTGACACACCTGTCACTCATCAAGGGACATTCTTTTGCAAGAGGCATAGGTTCTCATGAGCCTCTGCTTCTGCAGGGGCTCATGAGAATCTATGCCTCTTGCTGGCAGAGACCAGGTTGGTTTCATCAAATAACGAACAAGAATCACTGTTAACCCATATCATACTGAGGCTAAAAGTTTCAAATTTGTACACTCCCACACGAAAGCTATATTATAGTACATACGGATAAGCATATAGACCAATGGCTTTAGCTCAAGGGTGGTGCCAGAATAGCTTGGCACCTAGAAGCGCCAAGCTATTCTGGCACTACCCTTGAACTATTTTAGTCAAACATATTTCACACACTGGGGTATTCCGAATGATAAGGGTTAATCAAGCAAAAACTTCAGATTGCGCTCTTTGTCCTTGCATCAATCACATCCTTGATTGAATGTATCAGCATGCGATTTAGTGCAGATCCCGATTGTGATTTCGAGATAACTATTGAAAGCTCTTTGGGCCACCAACACATTTGTTTCTTCAAAAACATTACCGATGGCATTACCGATGGAAGATACTCTCAGTTTATCGATTTCAGCCTAAACGTTTGTTGTGCCTTGCTACACAACCAGAGAAGCAACTCTCCCTGTCCCCTGAGTAGCCTCCCTTCCTCATGATGTGGCGCCTTCCCATCATTCTTACTCTTAGCTTCCGGTACAACGGTTGTACTGTTTTCAGTCTCCTCACATTCCTTCAGGATTCTCCTTAATTTTCCTTGGATTTTGGTCCATTTTTCTTATGCTATGTCGAGGCAAGGCCTCGGTAATGCCCGCAGCCAGCACACTTCATCTCTGGCTCTGGCATTTTCTGTGGCATTGAATTTGACTTGGGAGTCGGTCTCAACGGACATTGACCGATCGTTTATTCCGTGGCATCGGTGCCGCATTTGGTTGTCTTTCACGTTCTGTACGGCCTAAGTTACTGCCCGCAGCCGGCGCGATTTGACTTCTGGTTCTGGCATTTTCTGTGACGTTGAATTCGACTTGGGATTCGGTCCCAACGGACATTGACCGATCGTATATTACGTGGCGTCGGTGCCGCATTTGGTTGTCTTTCACGTTTCTGCTTTCTGTTCTAGTATGCAGGTACAGACTTGCACCAAGTGCGGCAACTTTGAGTGGTCAAGTGATACCCACGCCTTATGTCTGCCGTGTTTGGGTTGTTCATCTGAACGGACTTGTGTTACGTGCACTTCCTTGGAGGAGGAACGTTGGTCACAGCTGTGGGGCTTTTACCGGCGTGAGCATCTTAGCGGGTCGACGGGTCCACCACCACCCCCAGTGTCGCATCTGACTCCTCCGTTACTGCCTTTACCTTCTCAGGCACGGCCCACACTGAGGGAGGGACGCAGACGTTCCACTGGTTCAGCTGTGCCCAGTGGTCACCACAGTGTTACTGAGACCACACCCACCCGCTCTGCAGAGCATGACTTAAAGTTACAACCCTCCCGCTCTGCAGACCTTGAGTTACAGTCCGTGCCCACACGATCTCAGACAGAGGTCGACAACGGCAGAGGGCCTCAAGCCATGTAGTCTGACCCACTACGACCGTACCCCCTCGTTTAGAGGCACAGTCTCGGGCTACATAATGGAGACGCATAAACGTCGGACATGCTCATCCCGCTCTGCGGAGCGTTCGCATGGCTCTGGGTCCACTCGCTCTGCTGAGCGTATTTGTTATGTGAATATACCAGGTTATGGGCCTCACCGCTCTGCGGAGCGTGAACATCGTGTGGCGAGTCATACTGATACTGGGTCATTCTGCTCTGTGGAGCGTAGGCTATGTGTTGACCACAGCCAATCTGGGGATAGTTTACGTTATACGGAGACACAACGGGCTAATTGGCCCAGCTCTGTGGAGCACTCTCGATCGGCAAAGTAATTATGATCATGTTACAGGCCCTCCACTCTGCGGAGCGTAAAAGATATTCCGGCCCCTCCAGCTCTGCGGAGCATACACAATTGGAGGAGGGGGACCAGCGGACCAGGCACTGCCGCTCTGCGGAGCGTGATACTCTGTTGGTGCACACCCGCTCTGCGGAGCGTGACGGACGGCTATGGCGGTCTCCAGATGTTGTGGCTTCTTCCATCCGTGCTTGTCTTCCGCCTGACCTCTCAGATCAACCCTGCTGGCGGTGGCGGGATCCTTCTGACGCTTTTGCGTCATGGGGACACTCCACCAGACGTACCACCCTTCTCCACTCAACTCACCTCGTTGGTGGGCTTTGTCCTCCTCTGATCCACCATGGGTGGAGACTCAATGCTCTTTAGAAGAATCTGTGCCCTTCATCGTGGAAATTCTTCCTCCAGAGGTTTGCCCCCAAGCTCCACCTCTCAAGAGGAAGGCCTCTGCTTCGGTGGACGCTCCGCATCAGGCAAAGCGTTTAAGGCCACTACCTCAACCACCCGGCTTCTGGGACCTTTCGGACGCGTTCTCCGCTCAGCTGCAGGGATCTTGGACGGGCTCTGGCTTCTTCGCTGACAACAAATGGCCAGATGGAATTGACATCAAGTTCCACCAACACTGGTATGCCGGACACTCCCAATCCTTCACCTGCCCCCTCCCTCCGATCGACGTCGGGGCAGAAACGCAAGCCGGCGGACATAAGGCGCTACAGCTTCGGATGCCTCGTGGTTTGGACAAGACTGCCACCCTGATCTGCAACTCTCTGGCCTGAGCTGGGTTACTCGACTTGAATATGCAGGCCATCATCTGCCGACTGGAGGACACATGCGACCTGGATTCCTCTCCCCAGCTTCACGAGGTACACTCCTTGGCGGTTGTGGCAAATCGGGTGGCTTACCATTCTTCAGTCAATGCCATGGCTGCAGCGGCCAACTGCGACCTGATGCGGCATGACGTTCTTGCTGGCTGCACGTGGATCCCTGCGTTACTGAAGTCCCAGTTGCGTCAAGCTTCGCTCGGCGGCTCTCTCCTCTTCGGCCCTACCTGGCAGTCGTTTAAAGAAGCCAACAAAGACCTATGGCCCAGTCCCGTGGGTCCAACTTCCACTTGCTTTTACGCTGCCCACAAGGCCGTGGGTCGCGCCCTGCGGACGTACAGACCCATTCCTCGTCCTTCCAGAGGCTTCCGTGGCTCCACTATCCCCCTCCCGTTCGGTCGCTTCCGCTCCTTCCCAGCCGGTCGCTCCCGCTCCTTCTCGGCCCCGGACCGCAACCCCACCTGGCCCCAAACTGCCCAGAGACCTGGGCGGGGTAGGGCTGACTCTGCGCCCATTTTGCCCTCGCCGACCACTGTAGGGTCTCCTGTCGGCAGGAGGCTGGCGCTACACAGCGACGTGTGGTGCGCACTGTTCCCGGACGACCCATAGATCCTGTCTACCATCACCGAGGGTCTACAGATCTTCTTCCGGTCCCCTCCTCCACTACGGCACTTCCCTCTGTGGACCCAGTTTCCGGGCGACCCAGTCAAGGCTCATGCTCTACAAGAAGAGGTGGACTCGCTGCTTCTGAAGGCTGCCACAGAAGTAATCACGTGTTCCGACTCGCTGGGTTTCTACAGTCATCTCTTTGTGGTGCCAAAGCCGGACGGCAGATGGCGACCAGTCATAGATCTTTCGGCGCTGAACAAGTTCATTACCGCCCTGACCTTTCGGATGGAAACCACCAGAGCCTTGAGAGCGGCAATCCAGCCCATAGATTTCGCTGTCAGCCTCGACTTATCCGATGCATACCTACGCTCATGCATCCCGCAGCTCGGCGGTACCTACGCCTCGACTACTATGGGGTGTTTTACGAGTTCCAAGCCCTACCTTTTGACCTCAACCTCAGCCCCTGGGCCTTCACTCGGATTATCGATGTGGTTGTGGCCAGAGCCCGGCGGTCGTCTTCGAGTCCGACCTCCAACTATCTCGACGACCTGCTCCTCCGGAACCAGGATGCAGCCGCTCTGTTGAGCGACAGGGACGCCTTACTCTCCCTTCTGCACCACCTTGGCTTTCTGGTCAACTTGGGAAAGTCGGACCTCATGCCCTCCCAATGATTTACACATCTCGGCATGGAGTTCTTGACAGATCTCAACACAGTGAGACTACCCGAGGCACATGTCCAGAAGTTGGCGGGACTAGCCCTACAGGTGTCCCGCTCCGATGCGGTCCCGGCCAGAGTTTGGCTTCATCTCTTAGGGCTCATCAGCGCCGCGGCGGACCTTTTGCCTCTAGGCCGGCTCTACTCGCGGCCTCTCCAGCTACATCTCTTGCTCCATTGGCGCCCGTTCTCGGATGACCTTGCGGCTTTGGTTCCCATGTCGCAGCTAGTCCGCCCACATCTCCAGAGATGGACGGACCCAGAGTGACTTGTTACAGGAGTTCCCCTATCCTCTCCCCTTCCCTGCCTGTCCCTCTGCTCGGACGCGAGCCTCTCGGATTAGGGCGCTCACCACCTCCCAGACTTCTGCACTGTAGCCGGCCCCTGGCCCCCGGACCTGGTCGGCAACATATCAACTGGCTGGAATTGAAGGCGGTGTGGCTCGCTCTCGTCACATGGGAAACTCGCCTCAGACATCAGGCGGTTCTGATTCTCTCCGACAACGTGACAGTGGTCTCCTACATCCAGAAGCAGGGAGGGACTCGCTTGGCTTCACTCTGCATCCTCCTTTATCACATGTTAGTGTGGTGCAGGGACCGCGGCATTTCGCTTCGCGCATGACACATTCCGGCCACTTGAATGTCCTAGTGGACTCCCTCTCGAGGTGGGGCCAACTACTGCACACCAAATGGATCTCCACCCCGACCTTTTCCGGATGATCTGCACACACTGGGAGACACCCATGATCGACATGTTCACGATGAGGTGGAACACGCAGCTTCCCCCCTCGTTTCGCCAGTACCCGATCCAATTGCTTGGGCGGTGGATGCCCTCTCCATCCCCTGGGACGGCCTCCTGGCTTATGCATATCCCCCAGCCGTGCTGGTACCTAAGGTCCTCCAAAAACTCAAGGGATGCCAAACAGTGCTATCAATTGGAACCGGAGCTGGACCATCGATCTCCTACGCCTCACCACGGACCCTCCCCTGAGACTCCGCACACCATACACGATGCTGAAACAGCTGTGGCAGGATCTCTTTCATCCTTGCTCGGAGCGACTCCTCTTACACGCATGGAGATTGTGCAGAGTACCCTCGCCAATAGAGGCTTCTCGGGTGTGGCGGTGGAGGCTATCGCTACAGCACGCAGACCTTCGACCCTGAAAGTCTGCGAGGAAAAGTGGAGGGTCTTGCAGTCCTGGTGCTGCAGCAAGCACCTCTCTCCCACAGATTTGACGATGCCCCAGCTCGCCGAGTTCTTCCTGTGACTCTTTGCGGAACAGCACTTGGAACCTATCACCATCCGGGGCTACCTGTCTTTGGTGGCTGACACTTACTGGCACTTGGGCCGGACGGACCTGGGAACTTGTAATGATCTAGCCGACCTAATGGCGCATTTCGACCTTCAACGACCAGTGTCTCGTTCGCTGATCCCATGATGGGATTTACCATGCATGGGTCTTAACTTGGCTAAACTCTGACCTTTTTGAACCTCTGACCTTGGCACGGTTCGCTGATTTGACTCAGAAGACGTGCTTCCTGTTGACCCTCGCCACAGCGTCACGAGTGAGCGAGCTGCATGCCATCTCTGTGCATCCCTCCTGTCTGCAGCTCCGGGCCGATGGCTCAGTTCAACTTCTCACCAGCCCAACGTTTTTGGCCAAAAATAAAACCCCCTCAGCGGCTCCTCAGCTGATCACTATTCGTCCTCTCAGAGGCCGTGACCAGTCCCGGGAATCCTGACAGGGCTTTGAAAATCTACCTTCGCCGGTCAAAGCCCAATTGGAGGGGACGTTCTCGCCTGTTTCTGCCCTTGACACCAGGCCGGGAAGACATCTCCGCCCAGACTATATCCGCCTGGCTCTGAGGAGTCATACGTTCTGCATATGAAGAGCTCTCCCTGTGGGGTGCTATGAGGCTACAGATAAAGGCGCGTGAGGTCAGAGCTGTTGCCGCCAGCGTCGCCTTTGACTGCAACTGCGCTGTCAAGGACATTGTGGCCGCCGTGGGCTGGCGGACAGAATCTACCTTTGCACGGTTCTACATCCCGAGACCTCTCTGGCCAACGAGCGAACCTGGCGCTAGTGGGGGATATTGCTGCGGCGCAACACTCCCTCCCGGCGCTGAAGGCGCCATAAGTAACTCTTAGCTGAAATCGTCGGAAGTTTGCGCCTAAGGGGCATTGGCTAAGCATTCCTGCTGGGGTAGGCAATAGGGGCGGCACCCTCCTCCTCTTCGCTATTCTTCCTTATAGTAATGCCATCGGTAATGTTTTGAAGAAACAAATGTATTTTTCTTTTAAATTAATTTTTTCGCAAAATACTTACCGATGGCATTACTCAAAGCTCCCTCCCACCTACCCCGCTTGCCGCCAGTCGCTAATCTTAAGAATGATTGGGAAGGCGCCACGTCATGAGGAAGGGAGGCTACTCAGGGGACAGGGAGAGTTGCTTCCCTGGTTGTGTAGCAACGCACAACAAACTTTTGGGCTGAAATCAATAAACTAAGAGTATCTTCCTTATAGTAATGCCATTGGTAAGTATTTTTTGAAAAAAATTCATTTTAAAGAAAAATACATTTTTCAAGTTAACCCCTCAATCCCTGTTGCGGTATGCATAGACTGTTGCAACAGTAGGCTAAGATTTCTGGATTAGACCAGGCCGACTGTTATGGTTGATATTTGTGCATACATGTCCCACTGTTGGTCTAACTTGCCATGGCAGGAGAGATTGATTGATTGATTGTACATTGCTTAACGTCCCGACAGCAACAAGGCTTTCTCAGGACGTGCCTGCACTGCTTGTGAAAAAATAAAAAATAAACAGAACATTGAATGTATGTCGCCAGCCGGTCAAATACGTTAAATAAACCTAACACATGGGGCCTAACAATATTTTGTTTCAGGATCTGAGTCACGTTTACGCTGTCCCACATGTAAAGCAGGATCAGATCTGCCATGCTTGTGCCTCATGCATTGTTCTGGTTCTGGTTTCTATTGTGAATAAGCTGCTGGATTGTCTCACTGTTTGCTTGCCTGTTTGTTATTATTTCCGCTGACGTAAAGTTACTTTGCACATTTATTGATCTGTTGATCCGTTTTGCTTATTATTTATGGTTGCCTCTTTCATTATTTTTGTTTCTTTAATTTTATTTTCTGCCTGTTTTGTTGACCCCACTGTACTTTGTTGATTTAACCCATTTTACCCCACGGCTGCATGTCTAAAATTTTAGAGGCATTACCTAATGACTATGTACATTTGCAGGAGATGGCTCAACCATGATAATTCAAGGATAGTGACAGATGAGCTTGGCGCCTTCAGGCGCCAAGCTCATCTGGCACTACCCTTGAATTATCATGGCCAAACCATCTCCTGCTGTAGGGCACTGGGGCTAAATGGGTTAAGCTGTGGATATGAATCAAAGATTCACTCTGGTGATGGTGATACATTGTCAGAAAAATGTACTACTGGTAGTTCTGCTTTGTGAAAGGCTGACCTGCAAAGGCAAAAGAATGTAAAATAATTTTTGCTAATCTGGCACTATCCTTGAATTACCATGGTCAGTCTGTCTCCTGTAAAGGAGGGTGCAAGCAGCATACATCGGCCAAGGGCGTTAGCCTTGCATGCTTACGTTTCGTAATAGGCTTCTTATTATTACTAGGCCTCAATTAACTCATTCAGCCCAACAGCCGTATTTCCCAAATTTTGGAGGTGTCATCTAATGACTATGCACCAGTTGCAGGAGATGGAACAACCATGATAATTCAAGGGCAGTGCCAGATTAGCTTGGCGCCGACAGGCGCCAAACTAATCTGGCACTACCCTTAAATTATCATGGTCGACACATTTCCTGCAGTAGTGCGTCAGGGCTGAATGGGTTAATGACATTTGTGTTTCCAGGATACTTTTCTGAATATTCCCCACTAGATAAAATCTGCCGATGTTACTGCTCATCAGAAAAGACGTGAAGTACACGTCTTTCTGCCAAAGGGTATTGTCAGTAGCAGGCAAGGGGGTGAACTAATGTTTGCATTTGATTACATTGTTTTTACCGTCGAAGGGGATGGAGTGCAGACAGACGAAGGAGAAGAGAGTAGCACAGCTTACCGGTCCAGCATGTACGTGTTCACCCTGCGGTCTTATCGCACTCTGGACAGGTATTGGAGCCAAATGCGCAACACAAGCAAGCTGCTGGTGCACCCAACAATCAATCAACGCCTTGACGCACTCATGAAAGAAAGGTGAGGAACCCGGGCATGCATTTGTTTCCTCAAAAACATTACCGATGCCATTACTACAAAAGTACAAGAAACTGTCTCTTAGCTTACATAATTTTAACCAAAAACTTACGATGTGTACCTATAGGGCCAAGGGAGGCAACCTAGGGGTGCCGTGATCCAGTACCCCGAGTAGCCTCCCGTCCTACCCCATACGGGTAACTGCCCTGTGCAGACACGCCAGTTTATTCTCTTGGCTTACGGAGTACAGACGTGTGTTAGCCTGCTGCAGTGTTTAGTCTATGGCTGTGTATGGTTCTGCACCGGTTGTACCTTCGACTTAAAGACTTGGTTCCCGGCTGTGTATTAGTAGCCTTGCCTCAGAGCCCTTGGACTGTTGTTACTTGTGTGCTTCTTCTTCTGGTGTTCTGCACCGGTTGTACCTTCGACTTAAGAGAGTTGTTCCTGGCTGTGTGTTGTGCCGGGCCTCAGAGCCCTTGAACTGTGGTTACTTGTGTGCTTCTTCTGGTGCCCTCTGACAAGTTCGCCTGTTGCCAGACTTCTGGGACTTACGTTGCGGACTTGGCGCCCTTGCCCGACATGTGCGACCCTCGACCCCTCGGTGGTACCCCCTCCTTCTTCGTGTCAGGTTCTCCTTCCCCCCGCCCTCTGCGAGATGGCCTTTGGCGCCGGGCGGCGGCATCACTCTTGGAATTTCGTTTACTCATCGTGGAGTTTCGTGCTTGGTTGCACTCATCACGTGGCCTATCAGCCACGACCGGTCGCCTTTTATTTTTGCCTATATGTTGCAGTTGTCAAGTCCGCACCTGCACCGGTTGTGGCGATTTCCAGTGGCCGAGTGATACGCATGTGGTATGCCTCCCCTGCTCCGGTTGTGCCTCCAGCCGCACCTGTGACGTCTGCGGGCCCTAGGTAGAAGAGCTATGGTCCCAGCTCTGGAGCTTTTATCAGCATGAACGACCTACGCCGTCCCGCAGCCTCACGCATGCCTCGGCCCCGGACCGATCAAGAAGCACCCGTGCTGCTGTTGGGGGACAGCACACGAAGGATCCCCCCTTGTGCACCAACTCGCTCGAGTCTGGTCCGCAGCGAGTTCGTTCGTCCCGCTTTGTGGAAAACAAACGGCTGCCATGCCCTGACGTTGGGGGACGGACAACTCTCCCCTTGCGCACCAGCTCACTCGAGCCTGGCCCGCAACAAGTTCGCTCGCCCTGCCTTGCAGAACACAAGCATCACAAGGAGAGAAGTAAACCACGCACCGTCCCGACGCCGGACCTTCGGCTTTGTCATGCGGCCCATGACAAGTGATCCCTGGGATGCAACAGACCAGACACAGCCTCTGGACCTTTCGACTCGTGCGAACGGAGCCCTCACCGACACATTTCTTCTCAGACCGTGGACTCCTGCCAACAGCCCCACGGCTCTTTGTTCCCAGACCCCCAGTGTCTTCGCCCGCCCAGCTCTTCAGTCTCTTCTCGCGGTTCTCGCTCTCCTTGCCCGGCGTTCCGGTCTGCTTCGGGCTCGCGGACTCCTCGACCTTGTCCCTCGGAGGATCGTTCTGGCAGTCGTCGCGCTTCCCACTCTGTGGCCTCTTCCGTCGTCCGCAACGACGTCCCCCATCCGGCTTCTCGGCCTGGACTGTTCCCTCTCCCACCCCGGTGGGGTTCCCCCCACCGCCTCCATCCCCCCTCCCCATCCCGCCTTCGGCAACACTCTCACCGCTCCTCCCCCTGTGGGCGCTCGCCCCACCGGACTTGCCGTTCCTGCTCGCACCATCACAGTCGCTCTCCTCGGACTCACTCCTCATCGTGGTGGAGCCCGCCGCCTTTGCCCCCTCAGCCCTGTGGATGATGACGCCCTCAGCATCTCCACGGAGGATTCCGCTTCAGTGCTCCTTAGCCGTTCGTCCTCCCCACACGCTCGCTCGCCAAAGGCTCCTTCATCGCCTACGCTTCGGACCACTCGGGTGGGGACCCTGTGCTCTCTGGATGAGGCCGCGCGCCTGGTCACTTCGTCTCTTCCCCCAGAAGCCTGCTCCTGCTTTCCACCCCCCCCCCCCAAGAGGAAGCTCTCGGGCTTTGGGGATGCGGATCAGCCGACTAAGAGGTTCAAGTCCTTGCCACAACCTCCTGGGTTCCAAGGTCTTTGCGATGCTTTCTCCGCACTCCTACAGCAGGGCTCCGGCTCCGACGCGGTCTTCTTCTTTTCTGACGCCCGTTGGCCGGCTGAATTGGGTATCGCCTTTCGGCAGAGTTGGTACGCCGGACACTCGCAGAGCTTCGCTACCGCCCTCCCAGCGGTGGACCCGCCGGCACAGCTAGAAGCAGGTGGACTTCGCGCTTTGCGCCGTTGTATCCCACCCGGTCTTGAACGGACAGCGACCCTCATCCGCAATGCCCTCGCCTGTGCTGGATTTCTCGACTTGATCACGCAAACTGTCATCTCTTGAGTGGAGGAGGCCTGGCACCCGTCGACCTCGCCACTGTTAGGGGACGTCCTCGCCTTGGCCATGGCCGCCAACCGGGCGGCTTACCACGCTTCCGTCAACGCCATGGCCACTGCCGCGAATTGCGACTTTCTCTGCCGAGATGCCGTCTTTTTCGTCTGCCCCAACCTTCCGCCAGACTTACGGAGACAGCTACCACAAGCTCCTATCGGCGATCCGCTCCTCTTCAGTCCTACCTGGCAGGTGGTGAAGAACGCGAACAAGGACCTCTGGCCTTCATGCGCCGCCTCCACCCAGTTTCAAGCCGCCCGCAAGGCCCGTGGGTCACACCCTGCGGACCGTTAGACCCTCCTCTCGCCCGCCCTCCCGACACGGCAGCCTGCCCCCGCATGCCCTTGCCACCGGACGTTCCCGACTACTCCCCAACCCTGCCCCCTCCTGGCCCAAGCCCGCCTGTCGCCCAGGGCAGGCTAGGGCCCGGTGACTTCCTCCCAGCGCTGCCTCCGCCGACCGCTCCCGGGTCTCCTGTCGGCGGGAGGCTTGCCCTTCGCAGCAACGTGTGGTGGTCGCTGCTTCCCGACGACCCGTGGATTCTCTCCGCTGTTTCCGAGGGCCTCCTACTCTCCTTCTAGACACCGCCTCCCCTGCGCCGCAACCCCATGTGGATTTCCGCCCCTTCAGACCGACTCAAGGCAGCCGCTCTTCAAGGAGAGATCGCTGCCCTGTTGCAGAAGAACGCCACGGAGGTGGCAACGCGTCATGACTCTCCCGCCTTCTACAGTCACCTCTTCCTGGTCCCCAAGGCCGTAGGCAAGTGGCGCCCGATCATCGACCTCTCGGCGCTGAACAGGTTCATCTCTGCGCCATCCTACCCCATGGAGCCTCCGCGCAACCCATGGACTTAGCCATCAGCCTGGACCTTTCGGACGCTTACCTTCATGTGCCCGTTCGCCCGGCCTCCAGATGCTATCTGCGCTTTGCTTCGACGGCGTAGTCTGCCAGTTTCGGGCTCTCCCCTTTGGCCTCAACCTTAGCCCCTGGGTTTTCACCTGCATCATGGACGGCGTCGTCGCCAAAGCCAGACGGTCAGCCTCGAGCCCAACTTCGAATTACCTTGACGATCTGCTCCTGCGCAACCAATTGGCGGCCACCTTGGAGAAGGACGGAGATGCGTTGCTGGTTCTTCTCGACAGACTCGGCCTTATAGTCGTGGATCGTGTAAATACCATGTATTATTTATTATTATAGTCAACGTGGGAAAGTCGGACTTCGCCTTTCCCGCCGCTTCGTTCACCTGGGCATGGAGTTCCGAACCGACCTCAACCTGGCGAGACTCCCGGAACTGCGGATACAGACGTTGGCGAACCTGCTGGTGAGACTCCCAGAACCGCGGATACAGAAGTTGGTGAACCTGGCTCGCCGTGTGTATCAAGAGGAGGCAGTCTCCGCGAGAGTGTGGTTACAGCTCCTGGGCCTGATGACTGCAGCAGCGGACCTCCTTCCCCTTGGCGGTCTTTACTCTCGTCCGCTTCAACTGCACCTGCTTCTTCACTGGCGACCCTTGACTGGCGACATCGAGACTCGCGTACCGGTACTCCCCATGCTCCTCCCGCACCTCCTCCGTTGGGCGGACCCCAACTGGCTCGCGACCGGAGTGCCTCTCTATACACTGCCCCCTCCCAGTTGTCCCTCTGCGTCGACGCCAGCCACTCCGGCTGGGGCACGCACCTGTTGCCGACGTTTGCCACAGCTTCCGGCAGCTGGCCCCCGGACCACACGCACAAGCATACCAACTGGTTGGAGCTACAGGCGGTTTGGCAAGCCCTCCTCACGTGGGAAACGTCTCTCGGACGCCAGGAACTGCTCGTCCTATCCGACAACTCCACTGTGGTCTCCTACATCCAGAAGCAGGGCGGGACTCGCTCCCCCACCCTCTGCATTCTTCTTTACCAGCTCCTCCAGTGGTGCAAAGACCGCGGCATCTCTCTCCGAGCGAGACATATCCCAGGCCACCTGAATGTCCTAGCGGACTCCCTCTCGCGGCGCGGACAGCTTCTCCACACCGAATGGATGTTTCGTCCGGACATCTTTCGGATGATCTGTATGGCGTGGGAGACTCCTCTGATCGACCTCTTCGCAACGAGGTGGAACCACCAGCTGCCCCTCTTCGTCTCACCCATTCCGGACCCCCTAGCCTGCGCAGTTGATGCGCTCTTCATCTCCTGGGACGGTCTCATTGCGTGTGCCTACCCTCCCAAGGTGCTGGTCCCCAAGGTCCTGCTCAAGCTCAAGGGATGCAACGCGATCCTGTTGCTGGTGGCCCCATTCTGCTGGACCAAGTTTGGACCACCGACCTTCTGAACCTCGCCACGGGGCCCCTCTGCAGCTCCCCACCCCTTGCACGATGCTCAAGCAACCATGGCAGGCGCTTTACCATCCGTGCCTCGAGCGACTCCTACTGCAGGCCTGGAGATTGTGCGGCACGCCCTCGCCGCTAGAGGCTTCTCGAGTGCAGCAGTGGAAGCTATCGCTGCAGGCTGCAGACCCTCGACCCTTCGAGTCTACAAAGTGGCGAGTCCTGGAGTCTTGGTGCGACGACCGACACTTCTCCTCTACCGATCTGACTTCCCCCCAGCTGACTGAGTTCTCTTCTGGCTCTTCACCGAGCAGCACTTGGCGCTGATCACCATCAGGGGCTACCTCGCCATGATTGCCGATATGTACCGACACTTGGGCCGCTCGGACCCCGGCAAGTGCAAAGACCTTGCTGACCTGATGGCCCACTTTGGAATACAGCGGCCGGCCCTCCGATCCCTGATCCCGCACTGGGACTTACCTTGGGTACTCACCTGGCTTAACTCGAAACATTTTGAACTGCTTCCCCTGGCGACATTGGCCAACGTAATGTGGAAGACCTGCTTTCTTCTCGCCCTGCCATGGCCTCCAGAGTGAGTGAGCTGCATGCGCTTTCGGCGCACCCCTCCTGCCTCCAGTTCAGGGCGGACGGCTCTGTGCATCTACTGACAGACCCGGCCTTCCTGGCCAAGACGCAGTCCCCATTGACCGCCCCCCAGGTGATCACCGTACGGCCGCTGAAGACGATGAGCCTCAACCGGGAAGCCCGACAACAGGACCCGGTGAGAGCCTTACGCGTGTACCTGCGCCGGACCAAGCCGCTCCGCAGGGGACGCACCTGCCACTTTCTTCCTCTGTCCCCAGGTAGATCTGACATCTTGACCCAGACGATTTCATCCTGGCTCCGATGGGTGATACGCTCCGCCTACCAGGACCTCTGCCCCGATGCTGCCCAGCGGCTACACATCAGGGTGCACGAGGTCAGAGCCATGGCCGCAAGCGACGCCTTCGACCACAACTGTGCCGTCAGAGACATTGTGGCGGCTGTGGGCTGGCGAACAGTCAACCTTCACCCGATTCTACCTCCGAAACCTGGCTGGTCAGCGAGACAACCTGGCCCTGGCGGGGGACATCGTGGCGGCGCAACACTCCCTCCCGGCACCCTTGGTGCCGTAGGTAACCCTTAGCTAAAATTATCGGGAGTTTGCTCCGGGGAGGGTGGGTCTAGCTAGCTTGGTCGGGTCCCGGGTTTTCCGCGGCACCCACCTCCTTTTCGCTATTCTTCCTTGTAGTAATGCCATAGGTAATGTTTTTGAGGAAAGAAGTGAATTGTTCTCTAAAATGTATTTTTTTCGAAAAAATACTTACCGATGCCATTACTCTGACGGCCCTCCCACCTGCCCCGCTTGCTGCTACTCAGCTAAGCGAATAAACTGGCGTGTGTGAGGTGGGACGGGAGGCTACTCGGGGTACTGGTTCACGGCATCCCTAGGTTGCCTCTCTAGGTACACATTGTAAGTTTTTGGCTAAAATTATGTAAGCAAAGAGACAGTTCCTTGTAGTAATGGCATCGGTAAGTATTTTTCGAAAAAATACATTTTAGAGAAAAATTCATATTTTGTGGTGTTAAATTGACCCATTCAGTCACGACACACTACAAGATATAGCTCCATCGTGATAGCTCACTGGGTGGTGCCAGGTTAGATTGGCTCCTGTAGGGTCCATTCTGTTCTGGAACCACCTTTGAGCAAGCGCAGTTGACGTACCTCCTCATACATCAGCTTTTACATACACAGTAGAGAGGTTTTGCATGCATGTATCTGGGTGCATGTAATAATCAGACACTAGCCCTTAAAGTCTAGATACTCTAACATTAGATAAATTTGACCACGACAGTTCAGGGGTGGTGCCAGAACAGCTTGGTACCCAGAGGCATCAAGCTGTCTTGTCCCCACCCTTCAACTAGCATGGTCAATCTGTCTTCTGGACTGTAATGAAACCTTTATAGGATGTCATGAATCTGAAGAAAAAAAAATCAGTCTCAGGATTTAATGGGTTAAACACGTTTACTCTCAATATGCATGCCTTTTGCAACTTGAGGTAGAGCAGTACATGTTTTTGAGCAACGCCCTTATGAGAGATCACTTGTCGTTAACCCTTTCAGCCCCGGGACCCCTTCAGCAGATGGATTGATCATGATAATTCAAGGATAGTGCCAGATGAGCTTGGCGCCTTCAGGCGCCAAGCTCATCTGGCACTACCCTTGAATTATCATGATCGATCCATCTCCTACAACTGGTACATAGTCGTTAGGAAATACCTCCAAAATTGGAGAAATAGGATCTTGGGGCTAAAAGACTATTATTTAGGTGGCGGTAGTTAGGGTTAGTGGCTGTAGCCACCTAAATGATGGTCTTTTAATGACAAGGTCTCTCATACAGGTGGTCACTCAAAACAGGTTCCACTGTAAGAGCAAAAGGGTCTCATACTCACACAGATTCTGTTGCACTGCAGGATAGCCCAGCAGGCCTTGCGTAAATCACGTCTGCAGATGCGCTGGGGAATGCTTCGCGCTGACTTGTCTGTCATTCAAAACGCCAGGGAGGTTGTCGCACAGTCAGCCTCACGACAGTTTGTGGTAAATACCCCCTTTTTAAATGCAAGTTTTGGAGGAGGGATAAGGTGTCACCAACAGGTTCATCCTAGCCTGTTCTTAGGCTTCAGTAACTTTATTGTCCCAATGTAAAGAGAAGAATTTTCTTTTGATCCGAGATGCATGGATGGAAGTCAGCCTCAGTATTATTTGTGCCAGTTTATTGCAATATCTGATATATAACACACATCTCTGGCACCCGGGAAAGGGGGTGTCAGGGGGGGGTGGGGGGGGGGGGGTGGGTGTGTTTAGGGGGATGCCCGATGAGCAAAAGATTTTTGAGCCGACGTCAACATTGGCTGGCCCATGCACGTGCGGCTCTCTGACGTTGAATTTACAATTTCAAAATACAATCCATGTCAATTGGCAATGAAGGGTTAACCCATTCAGCCCTGCAGGAGGAGATGGGTCGACCATGATAATTTAAGGGTAGTGCCAGATTAGCTTGGCACCTGTCGGCGCCAAGCTAATCTGACACTACCCTTGAATTATCATGGTCGATCCATCTCCTGGAACAGGTGTATAGTCGTTAAATGACGCCTCCCAAATTTGGGAAATACGTGTTTCGGGCTGAATGGGTTAAGACCTACTGCGGTAAGGTGCAAAATACAGTGCAACAGACCAGCACGTGTGTAACTTACCTCAGTACATTGGTCACAGTTGCACACATATCATTACATTTAATTTTCTGTTCACTGCTTAATATTTATTCCTCCTTTTTTTTTCAGCTGTAGAAAATGGTAAATTGAAGATGTCAACTCTTGATGAACTGAACCTGTGTATCTTCTTGTACCCATACTGAATGTACATGTATAGTTCTGGGGAATTTGCATGACTGTGGCTCTCTTTTGCTATACTTTTGTTTGGTGCTTGCGATATGTACAGCCTGTTCTCAGATGTTCATGTATTAACTCTTAAACTCCCAGAACTAAATGACTTTCATTCTATAGAATGGATGTTATTTAGTTATGGGAGTTTAAGGGTTAATTTACATTCTCCAACACAACTTCAGTAATTAACAGTATAACTGCAAACTCTTAGCTCTTTCCTTTTTTCCTCTTTTCCTGTAAGAAACATTTATGTAATTTCTGACAAACTGTTTAGGACTTACCATTATAGCATAGAAGTGGAGTGTTCGTATACTATCATTTCTAGAGGGACCGAGTGACTCCCATTCTCAAACTGTTTGATTCATAGTCACCAAGAGCAAAGCTTGAGGTGACTATGAATCTAATAGTTTGAGAATGGGAATTGCGAGGTCTGTCTAGAAATGATAGTATACAAACACTCTGCTTCTATGTTTTATAGAACCTTTAAAAACATTAGCAATACTGGTCAAACATTATGTCCTAAACTTTTCATTCAGTGTCTGCAATCAGATGAACCTGGTGCCGGTTGCATAACATGCAGTTACCCCTCTAGCTGTCAGATAAAATCTGAACTTAGTAACAACATAGTCTAACTGCAGTTGCACAGATGATTTTAGGCTAAAGCTACAGTTCCATAAGGATGAATCTGATATGAACATGATCTGAACCCAATATGGTGATGCAATTTTCCTTCAAAAAGTGCGTCATTTTCGTTCGAATTTGCGAATTCGTTTCCGCATCGGGCATATGGAAACACACAAACATGAAAAGGACTTGCACAAAATTTTCTGTTTCGGACCCATGTCAGATTCGGATCGCATTTGTATCAGATTCATGTTTATGGAAGCATAGCTTTAGGTGAGCGACCCACAGACACAAATCCAATACGAACTCAATCCGAATCAGTTTCAAAAAAGAAAAGTTCGTGCAAGTCCTTTTCATGTTTGTGTGTTTCCGTATGCCTGATGCGTAAACAAATTCACATCCAGCTTCGAACGAAAATGATGCAATTTTTTTAAGGACGATTGCATCACTGCATCTGGTTCAGATCGGATTCGTGCTTATCACTTAGAACCAAGCTAAGGTGTAAAGAAACGACCATTGCATTTGTCTGTAGCTTACAATATCTAGTCTTTGATTTCATTTCCACCTATACAAGCACTGTGCTAAATCTCTCTCTTTTCATTGACTGCATAACACTGATACAGATTACATGAAAACAAATGCTCTCACCAAATAGTTTAACGTCTCTTAGATGACTTGGGTCATAGTCGGCAAAATGCGGAGTTCTTTCTGACTTTTACTAACATTCTCCATGCAACCTTGTTGTGCAACCAGCCCCTGGACCATGGAAATTCACACAACAAATGGATACATGTGTGACGTCAAAGTTTGGGACACAAAAGGAAGTGTCATCTGAATGGTATGAGATGCAGAGTCAAGATATATGGGAAGTCCATGACGTCAAT
Organism: Semisulcospira habei; assembly: GCA_036245525.1. Classification (NCBI taxonomy): domain Eukaryota; kingdom Metazoa; phylum Mollusca; class Gastropoda; family Semisulcospiridae; genus Semisulcospira; species Semisulcospira habei. Next base: position 32,280,733 of record BTPG01000001.1, on the reverse strand, counting down.
TTTATGAATGCAGGTTTTGCCAAATAAACTGTGTCACCAGAACAAAAATGTACACAGAGTGCAGTCCACACACGGTTACGTTCAGTGCTAAAGTTTGCCCGCTTCGGCTCTTGTTTCCAACATTTCATGGGCAACGATGTAAAGGTGAACCTTTTGACAACCGTACAATAGTCTGTAATACTGAGTGTTTGAAAATCGGAAAATGTTTGAAGTAAAATGTTTGTACGGAGAGTGAAAAGCATCTGGTTTGGAATGTGTTATCACGACTTGGACAAAGACCAAATCTCCCCAAATTGGAGCGATATACTAGGATATCCCAGGAAGCTTAGCGCGGTAAGACTAGCAAATATGGTGGGATGCTATATAAGTAAAAGTGGTCTTGAAAGGTTCTGTTGTGTCATGTACCGTCATGTATCTGCATTATGCTTGCTATTAACACCTCTCCTTTATTCCTTTGGCTGACAATATTGGTCTTTGTCACAGCAGTTCCTGCAGGAATCACAGTGACAAAAGCTCTAACAGCAGCCAAGGTGTTAAATTGCTTGCTTTGTTCTTCTGTTTTACATATGGAGTTAAATGGGAGACATTTTAGCTCATACGCTGTGCTGCACACAAGTGCTCGGCAAATGAGGATAGCATTTTTTTAAAAATGCTGCAAATTAAATGCACAACATTCATCACAGAGATATAAGTATGTAGCAAATAAAGATAGTGTTTGAGGCATGCCGCATCTGCAGCATGCCTCAAACACTAACTTTATTTGTGTCTTATCTATTTGCAGCATGTCTCAATTGAGGGGGGCTGTCTGCTGAAAACTAATTGAAGGGTCTAGAGTGTTTGACGACACAGCACAGAGCAGTGCCTAAACTGTTTGAAGCCTGAAGAACTATACAAAACTGTAGTTTACCTGCAGAAAGCCATTTTAACATTGCCACTCTCGAGCTGAATTGATTTATCCGCTACCACATTTGGCTTTTACGCGTTTTTTTTTTTTAAACAGCTTTTTACATTTCTAGGGTTCATACTCCTTCTGCATGGGCATGTGCTTACAATTTGAACTTTTCTGCATCCAAAGCATGGTGGCACCTAAAGTCTTTCAGCAAATGCTACATTATTTGCTGTTTGTGCTAATTTTTAAGCCCCAACACCCTACAGCAGGAGATTGATTGACCATGATAATTCAAGGGTAGTGCCAGATTAGCTTGGCGCCTAAGCGCCAAGCTAATCTGGCACTACCCTTGAATTATCATGGTCAATCCACCTCTGCAACTGGTACATAGTCATCAAGTAACACTTCCAAAATTTGGGAAATGCACCTGTGTGGCTAAAAGGGTTATTGTTCTTTTATCAGTTTTATGGGTATTACCAGTATAAAATATCAGTTGAAGTCATAGTTACATGTTCTGTAGTACTGATTTTCTCTGTATTCAGAGAGGTGACCATTTCACACACATACACGTACATGTTCTTGTTGGGAACAAAATCTACAGAAGTGTGTTATAACATGTTTATCATCCATTCAGTAAAATATAAAGTGCCAGTAATGGTTCCTTCATGAAATCTGTTCATGATCATCATAATTCTATAACAAATAAAAAACAGCCAAAGCTAACAGCACACTAAGGAAACAAGACGGTCCATTACATGTATCATGGATTTTGTTCAATCGTTGCGTTGCAGGCTTATTGCAAGTATTTTTTGGCTTGGTTAAGTTTCTCAGCCCTTTCAATACACAGTACACAACCGGTACATGGGAGACAGATAAAATTTGACAGTTAAGAGTAGATGCAGATTAGCTTGGCGTCCATCTATAACTGCATGTACCATTGAACCATCAAGGTTGATCTTTATCTGAGGACTGTTTGCCAAGAATTAATCCCAAAATTGGAGAGATCATCTTAGGGCTAAATGAGCTGCACTTGATATCATTACAGTAGAACCTGTTTTGAGCAACCATCTTTCAAGCAAGAAAAAAGTGGTCCTAAATGACAGGGGCTCTCTCAAGGGAAGTCTTGAATGGCAGAGCACCGCCGGTAATTAATGAATCCTTTGCATGTCAGTAGCGGTTTTTGTCAAGACAATTCTGTCAGGAATCATTGCAACAAAAACTGCTACCAACAAGCAAAGGGTTAAAGAACACCATTTAGGTGGCTACCACCACCTTTAAGATCGCCTATAATGACAGGTGAACTCTCATAAGGATGGTCGCTCAAAACAGTCACTGCTGTACAGGCTGCCTACACTCTTTTTTAACAAGTCTCTCAACTATTTTAACATGTTTTCTATTTTCAGACACCGTCATCGTGCCGCTCTGTTCAAGAAGACATCCTGGCAAAATTCAAGCCGACCTCGGTGGCTTTGTAGACTCAGACAATGCCAAAGACTTTATTCCAAGACCAGGGTCACTGTGATATTTTTCCCGAATTACATTAAAAAAAAAAAAATGTATTGTTACATCTGCGTTAACTTATGTACCTGTTATGTTTACACTGATTTGAATTTGTTGCCATGCTTCAAAAGCAGTTTTGGACACTATTCTGCAAATACAACTGTATTGGCACTTAACCCTTGGCTGTGGGTAGCTCATTTGGTCAAGGTGATTCCTGCAGGAATCACCTTGACCAAAAGAGCTACCCACAGCCAAGAGTTAAGTGCCAATATTTTCTCCCAAATGTTCACCAGGCAATATTATATGCACAAATATAGGAAAATTCAAAGAACACTGATTTCACTGCAGGAATCACCTTGACCAAAAGAGCTACCCACAGCCAAGAGTTAAGTGCCAATATTTTCTCCCAAATGTTCACCAGGCAATATTATTACAAATATGGGAAAATTCAAAGAACACTGATTTCATAATTTTAAATGACTAAACATGTGCAGGCCTGCGATTTTGGACTTTTGGGCATGCTGAAAAGTCCACAATCACAGAGCATCACACAAATGTTATTTCCTAGAGTTACTGTTTATTTCTCAGCTTACTTTGTGTGATCATTTACTTGAAATTATGAAGTGTTTTGTTTTGTACATGTATTACAGTTTACATAAATGTGCTGTCCTCTTTGTACTATGTATCAAATTGTTTTTGTTTGTGTATGAAATAAATTTGGAAATTTCAAGTTGTTTCTCTACCGTTCTCAAACTATGACAGATAATCAGACAAACACAAGGCAAATCACTCAACAAATTAAAAACATGTAAACATACACGCAAAGCTGTGGTCAGTCATAATTGGGTACACATTAGGATTAAAGTAAATTTTCCTATACACCAAAAAGGACTAACCGTAACCCTTCAATGCTGGGCAAAGGAAAAGAAGAAAACGTCGCCCAAGTTCAAGAGTGGTGTTATCTAGAGGATCCTCATGATCCCCTGCAGACATGGAGGCTCATGAAGATCTATGCCTCTGGACAACACCACTTTGTACCCATGTTCCTCAAGTGGATGGTAAATTGACTGATTTACATTGCTTAACGACCCGACAGCAACAAGACTTTCTCTGGACGTGCCTGCACTGCTTGTGGAAAAAAACAAAAAAAAAAATAAACAGAATATTGAATGTATGTCGCCAGCCGGTCCAATACGTTAAATAAACCGATGACATGGGGCCTAAATAATGCTAAGACCAATTAGCAACACACATCCAATATCAAGAGCAACGGGCAGCGCTGACAGTAGGGAGAGTTTTAAAAAGGAAAATACAGGTGAATGGACCAAGGGTAGACAGAAACACATGCCCCAGAATAGAGGGGAAAACCCACCCTGTGGGGATGACCAGGGTGACCCTGGGAACTAAAATGTAGTTAACCCCACCCAAGTCCCCCAGGGCAGACCCAGGTGGGGATTCAAGTGGATGGGGCTCTTTGCCGTAAAAATTCATTTTTCTCTAAAAGGTATTTTTTCGAAAAATACTTACCGATGACATGACTTTGTGGAAATGTCTACTACTAGCTCAATTTTAGCCTACTTACCCGTTGTGTGCCTACACAACCCGCTAGGCACTCGGGGAACCCCAGAGGGGCCGAGAGTTATCTCCCGCTCCTTCCTTACCAGTTCCTGTCACGAGACCAACCAGTCAGATACTTCGCTCGAAAGCGGCAAGCGGGGCAGGTGGGAGGGCCATCCGAGTCATGTCATCGGTAAGTATTTTTCGAAAAAATACCTTTTAGAGAAAAATGAATTTGTTTCCTCAAAAACATTACCGATGACATGACTTTGTGGAAGAATTGCGATGAGGCGGAGGGTGCCGCATGACAACTCCCTAGGAGGGAAAAGAGCCGTCCTCCCAGTCGCAAACTCCCGACAATTTTAGCGAAGTGCATACCGACGGCGCAGGTGGCGCTGGGAGGGAGTGTTGCGCCGCGGCGATGTCCCCCACCATTGCGAGATTCTCTCGCTGGCCCGCCAGGTCCCTGAGGTAGAAGCGGGCGAATACAGATTCAGTCTTCCCGTCCAAGGTAGCCACGATGTCCGTGACAGCGCATTTTCTAACAAACGTGGCGCTCGTGGCCATGGCTCGTACCTCGTGTGCGCATATGTGCAGCCTCTTCGCTCCCTGCAGGGAGATATCTTGATAGGCGGAGCAAATGACTCAGGGGGCCAGGAAGAGAAGGTCTGGGCCGTTATGTCATTCCGCCGATCTCAGAGGTAGGGAGAGGCGTGCACGCCCTCTGCGGAAGGCTTTAGATCGTCACAGAGCCGTCAAAGGTGCGCACGGGATCCTGTTACCTGGTCTCCTGTGACAGGGGTTTGTTTCATAGCGGCCGTAAGGTAAAACCTGCGGCACGGTCAGTGGGGACCTGTTTGGCAAGGAAGGCCGAGGCAGTGAGAAGTAGCACGGACCCGTCCGCTCAGAACTGTAAGCAGATAGGACGCGCCTAAGCGCGTGTAGCTCGCTCCCCCGCGAGGTGGTAGCCCGGGCCAGGAGGAAGCACGTGTAGCGTGTCACATCTGCGAACGGGCCGCTGTAAGGGTTCGAATCGGGCAGAATTCAACCACGTTAGCACCCAGGGTAGGTCCCAGCGGGGAAGGAGCGAGCGGTAGACCTGGCGCCGGCTGCCGAAGTGTCCCATAAGGTCGGCGAGGTCTGTGCAGGCGCCCGGGTCTGGGTGTCCGCGGTGTCAGCGTGTAAGCGAGCCTGGACAGGTGACCCCGCACCGTGAAGGGCTAGATCTAGGTCTCAGCCGAGCCCGATAGAGCTCCGCCAGCTGCGGATACGACAAATCCGTGAGGTTCAGGCTGTGATCGGGGCATCAGGAAAACAGGACTCGCCATGTCCCACGTAGACTCGAATGGCCGAAGGTCTGAGGGCCGCAGCGATCGCCTCCACCGCTGTACCCGAGTAGCCTCTAGCACCGAGGGCTTGCCGCACACCTCCAGTCGTGAAGGATGAGCCGCTCCGGGCAGGGAGGAACAGCGGCTGGCGCAGTGGCTTGAGCATGGTGCGAGGAGTGGGAAGGCGCATGGGGGGGGGGGGGGGGGGGGCCCGTGGCGAGGCTGAGAAGGCCGGTGTTCCTGTGGCGGATCCAGGCGAACGGAGCGACTAACAGGAGGGCCGCCGGGCAGCGCCGAAGGTTGAGGAGGACTTTGGGTACGAGGACCGTCGAGGAAAGGCGGAGGCCGCCAGGACGTCCCCGGGAATGGAGCGCGCATCGACAGCCCAAGCCCAGGGATCGGGAATCGGGGCGACGAAGAGGGGAAGCCGAAGGTTCCACCTTGTGGCGAACCAGTCGACCTGGGGAGACTCCTAACGGGCGCGGGTCCACCGATAGATGTCCTGCCGAAGGGTCCAATCCGCATGCAAGAGCTGGCCGCGGCGGGACAGCGAGTCGGTCCAGACGTACAGCTGTCCGGGAATGTGTCGGGCTCGCCAAGAAGGTCCGGTCCTCGCACCAACCCCAGCTCTGGTAGAGAAGCATACCAAGCTCGAGAGAGCGTGTGCCACCTTGTAACTGGAAGTAATCCACCAAAGGTGTGTTGTCAGAGAGGGCGAGCAGCTCCTGGTGTCTGAGGAGGTCATCCCAGCAAGAAGGGCTCGTCAACGGCCTGCATCACTGGCCGGACGATGAGATAGTGCGTTAATCCGAGGGCCGGAAGTCAAGGGGAACCGCGGCAGGAGATGAGCATTCCACGCAGAGAGGCTCGCGTCGAACCCAGAGAGTACTAGGGCGGAGAAGATGCCCGGGGAACTGCCGAATCCAGCCAAGCGGCGTCGGTCCACCGACGAAGGCGAGGCGACAGAATCTGGGGCACCGGCGCCATCGTTGATACGTCGCCGGAAGCCTGGCGCCCAAGGAGTAGGAGATGCAGCAGCAACGGCTGGGCGTAGAGACGACCTAGGGAAGGAGTGAGATCAGACTTGCCCTCGTTTACTAGGAAGCCCCAAGTGCGTCAGGAGGTGCAGTAGCGCGTCCTTGTCTGTCGCGAGAGAGCTCTCGGACTGGCGGCGAAGGAAGAGGTCGTCTGGGTAGATTGACGTCGGACTGGAGGAGGACTGTCGGGCCTTGGCGACTAAGGAGTCCATCGGCCCGGAGAACCGCCAGGGCAGAGGTTGAGACCGAACGGGAGCGCGGGAAACTGGAGAAGACGCCGTCGATCGCGACCAGTGAACTTCCTGGGGGCCTGGAGCATCGAGACAGCAGGTACACATCGGAAAGGTCCAAGCCGCCTGCGCAGTCTAAGGCTGGACCACTGCTTTCAAGGCTCTGGCAGTCTCCGTCCGGAAGGAGGGCCGAAATCTGTACAGGCCGAGAGAAGAAACCTGACGCCACTTCCTCCAGGCTTCGGAACGAAAAATCGGCGGCTGTAGAAGGTTGGCGAGTCTGAGAATCGGAAAACCTCCATGGCCACTTACCTGAGGGAGGAGACACCTCCCGCCGCGCGGAGGCCTCAGCGAAACACGGGGAACATGAGACCTCGAGGGAAAAGGACGGCCAAGACGGGGTCAGGGCACAGTCGGCGGAGGCAGCGAAGCGTAGACCGACGCGAGGTAGGCGGCGCGGTAGGCGACTCCGCTAAGAAGAGCCGATCAACCCGGTGGCGTGATAGAAGGAAGCCAGGCGTCTTCCACACGACAAACCAGGGCTTGAGTGAGCAGCTCCAGGAACCCAGCGCAGGCTAAGGTATTCCGCACCAGGGATGCAGTCAAATCCAGGCCACGAGGGGGGGAACGGGGAAGAAGAGCGGAGCCGCCAGCTTGCGACACGGCAGGGGGTCCATCGCAGGAAGACGGATGGAGGAAGCCTGGGAATGGCCGGCATACCAGTCCCGACGGAAGGTGATGTCCAGGCCAGCCGGCCAGCGACGAACGGAGAAGAACACCGGCCCTCGAGACGCGGGAAGTTGCAGGTGCGCTGAGAAGGCATCTCGCAGCTCCTCAAATCCAGGCGGCTGGGGAAGCGACTTGAACCTCTTAACTTGACGCTCGGCATCCACCAAGGCAGAGACCTTCCTCTTCAGGGGGGGAGAGGCTGGGCAGGAGTCCGCTGGCAGAGTGGCTGCGGTGATCCTGGCGGCTTCATCCAAAGCTAAGAGGGTCTCCGCACGGGACGACGACGGAAGGGTCGAGGGGACATCAACACCGACGTCGGCGGGCGAAAGGGAGCGACCATCCTCACCCAACAGGGCTGAGACGGAGTCCTCGGGCAGCAAACTGATGGCTTCTTCGTACAGGGGGCGGCGAGAAGGCGGGCGAGGCACCGAGGAAGGCCGAAGCTTGGGCGGGGACGCGTGTCGAACCTCGCGAAAGCCCGGGAACGAGCCGGCAGCGACGACGGAGGCGGGGATCGCCGAGGCGAACGCGAGAAGAAGCGAGGAGGGGTCCTGTCCGGTGCGCGGGAACGACGTCTGGACGAAGGACGGCGGACAACTGAAGAGGGGCGCCGACCACAGGAAGAGGGCCGATGATGGCGGCGACGCGGCGGACGCATCGAACGGTGCGAGCGCGAACGCGCACGCGACGAGGAGTGGCGACGATCCCGGCGCGGGGAATGATCCTTCCGGCGGCGCTCTCGGGCGAGCGCGAGTGTCTAGCTGACGGTGGAACGGGATGAGTCGGGGGCGCGACTGTGTCGCGTAGGTTGAGGCTGAGGTCTCTCCTGGCCGGACTCAGTGAGAAGGGCTCTATGCCGGCGTACAGATCCTCCGGAAGGATCAGCGGGCTTATCGTGGAGAGAGAGAGAGGAGGAAGGCCAGTCAACGTGGGACGGCTCGTGGCGGACTGCTGCAGGCCGGGCTCAGTGAGGCGGGCGCTCTGCCGGTAAACAGACCCTCCGGAAGGGTCAGCGGGCGTGGCAGCAGTGGCAGTCCTCTGATCAGCCAGCAAGTGAACTGAAAGTGGAACGGTGGGAGTCGGGGCGCGACTGTGTCGCGCAAGCTAAAGCTGACGCCTCTCTTGGCCAGACTCCGAGAGCAGGGCGCTATGCCGGCGTTCAGATCCTCCGGAAGGATCAGCGGCTTGTGGTGAGAGACGGGTGAGGAAGGCCAGTCAACGTGGGACGGCTCAGGGCAGACTGCTGCAGGCCGGGCTCAGTGAGGCGGGCGCTCTGCCGGCAAACAGACCCTCCGGAAGGGTCAGCGGGCGTGGCAGCAGTGGCGGTCCTCTGGTCAGCCAGCAACACCGAGTCCCAACAGGAATCCTTTCCGTGAGGCCAGAGCGGGAAAGGGCGGTCAGCACCGTAAGGGCTGCAGAAGAATCAACCGGAGCCGGAAGTGAGGAAGCAGGCAGGGGCCGCTCTCGTCGGTACAGGCTCCAGAGGTTCGACCAAACATCTCCGGCCAGGTCGCACAGACATCACAAAGGTGGTCCAGGTAGCAGCCCGCACAAGGTAGGCGGACTGCATGGTCATCCGTCGGCACTGGAAGTTTCCCCAAAGGGAGCACATAAGCATTTGGGTTCTGTAACAGACAAAGGGCATAGCAAGGTCGCAAACACAGGCAAGAGGGCGCCGAGCCCTCCTTTGTGATATCATTGTTTCCATCTCACCAGCCCTACCGGGCATTCTCTTTTCAATTAGTGGGAATGGCATTTTTATCATATGCCCTTGATTATGCGTGCTGTGTACATGAAGGCGAGACAGGCAAACGTAAGCTGAGTCTGTAGAAATTGACTAGATGGAAAATAAATTAAAATGTTTAGGGCTCAACGTCTTTTGTCCCCCACGAGGGTGATTTCAAAGACGGGGACAACGAAAAAGGGTCTGAGCAAATTTTGACCCAAGCTGGATTCGAACCCGGGACCTTTTGGTCTGGAGGCAAACGCTTTTACCACCGAGCCACCCAGCTCCCCTGACTAGATAGAATGAGGAAAGTCCATATCCCATTCCTGCCCCCCAGGGGATACGAACCCGGGATCTTACGACTGCCAGCACAGTGTCTTATCCACTAAGCTACCTCCCCCTGTCCACCAAGGTACCCCAGGCGCCGTGACCGCCGGCGCGTGAAACAATGGTTATACTCTCCAAGGGCTAAAGGGCCTTTAAGCTGGATGAACGGAACGTGAGTGCCGCCAGGCCCTACGAAAACCAGCGTCTGAAAGGCAAAGTCTACTCGTAAGCTAACGAGGCATAACCAGGAGAGAGAAGGCGACGTCCCGCTAGGAGCGTCGCAAGAAGGCTGTGCAAGGCACGGAAATTATCTCAATAGTTGGTGCCCTTATGTCGTAACCACAACGAAAGACGAGTCCCACGGCAGCCGGCTCTCGACCCGAGGGCCGGCTGTGGGTAGCTACCGTTACCTTACCTCCAAGCCAAAGCGGGAACGGGGGAAAGGGTAGCCATACAGCAGTCACAGCACGGAGGAGAGCCGAGGGAACCCGGAACGGCGCCAAGGAAGAAGCAGGCAGCGCTAGAAGGCGGCAGGCACGGAAGAGAAGTCGAAACGAGCGTAGGCAAGACGAAGACCGGTCGAGGCACAGCGGAGCAAAGCCCGACATGTCTTCTCGGCACGAGCGAAGTAGCAAGACTGGTTGGTCTCGTGACAGGAACTGGTAAGGAAGGAGCGGGAGATAACTCTCGGCCCCTCTGGGGTTCCCCGAGTGCCTAGCGGGTTGTGTAGGCACACAATGGGTAAGTAGGCTAAAATTGAGCTAGTAGTAGACATTTCCACAAAGTCATGTCATCGGTAATGTTTTTGAGGAAACAAGTAACAGATTTCAGAAACACAATCTACATCCACCCGCATTGAAGGGGCTAAAACTAATAAAAGGTGTCCTGACTAAGCACATATAAGCTGGGGTCCCCATGTGCACGCGTTCACTCAACATAATTATAAAGGTCAGCCTCAATGTTGTACCTGGGAGCCAGAAAGTCGAAACGTGCTATAGGCATTTAGGTTAATGTGGTGGTAACCCGTTCATGTGCCAGTTGACGCAGACTGTGTTTCTGCAGTCTTTGTTAATTCAACACACACACACACACACTGAAACGATGTCACAAGAACATGGATTCAAAGTAGTGTTGGCATGAGGCACAGATCCTCACGAGCCCCTGCAACTGTGGGGGCTCAAGAGGATCTACATTTTTTGCATTTGGGTGGTGTTCAAATCTTTGCACCATACTTGCATTGGCTTGTACAGAAAAAAAATACCAAGTATGCAAAAAGTCCTATGACTGATGCCAGCCTGAGCTGGCCTGTGCACAGACCACAATAGCTACAGGTCTTTGGGCCCATGGTGGCTGCTGTGGGCCTGCGCACAGCTGTGCGCGAGCCCACTGCAGCCCGCGCTTTTGTGGGCCTGCGCACCGCCGTGCGCGGGCCTACTGCGGCCTGAGGACCTATCCTTACTGGGGATGTGCATGGGTCAGTTAAGGCTGACACCAGCCAGAAGCCTCTCTGCTCATTCAATATCGATGTCTGAGCCTGACTGTCTTTTATCCAATTTCGGACATTCTGACAAGCATAATGTTAACTCTTTCGACTCCACGACCACCATACTTCAATCTCTATTGGTGGCAGATCCCTGTGCAATCTTCGATTCGCAGACGACATTGACCTCATGGCAGGCAGCAATAGTGAGCTCCAAAACCTGACAGACAAACTTTCAACTAGCGCAGGGTCTTATGGCATGGAGATCAGTACGGATAAAAGCAAAGTGATGATCAACACCACAAGCGACAGCAGCAGCAACATTCACATGAACGGCCAGAAGCTAGAAGAGGTCAATAGGTTCAAGTACTTGGGAGCCACCCTGTCCAAAGACGGTAGTTGCATAGCAGAGATCCGTATCAGGATAGGTACAGCAACATCCGCAATGGCCAGGCTGGACAGGATATGGCGAAGTAACTCCATCAGCTTCACCATCAAGTACAGGCTTTACAAGTCCCTCGTAGTGTCTATTCTACTCTACGGCTGTGAGACTTGGACACTGCTTGCAGACTCAGAAAAGAAAATCCAGGCCTTTGAGAACAAGTGCCTGAGGAAGTTGCTCCGCATCTCGTACCGCGAGCACAAGACCAACGAATATGTACGGAGCATCGTCACTTCCCTGGTGGGCCCACATGAACCCCTTCTGGCAACCGTGAAACGGCGCAAGCTTGCTTGGTTTGGCCACGTGACCCGACACAACACCTTGTCCAAGACTATCCTCCAGGGCACTCTCGAAGGAAGTCGTCGGCGAGGTCGTCAGAGAAAGAGTTGGGTCGCAAACATAAAAGAATGGACCAAACTCGAGATGCCAGACTTGCTTGCCACCGCCCAAAATAGAACTCAGTGGAGAGCACTGTCTGTTGCTGCTGTCTTTCAGTCCCCCCAACGCCCAGTTCGGGCAAGGGACTGATGATGATGATGATGATGATGCCATGAATCCGGTTGCGGCATGTATTGAAAGAGTTAAGGCTGACCCATATTACTGTTCATACACAATTGCAACATTCCCCATTCACACACTCAATTCCCACCCCAACAGGCAGTCAACCAGTGGACACAGCACTGTGCTTGAAATCGCAACAAAGGAACACTTGATTCCAACCCCACACAACGGTATATAGGCACAGTGCTGTGTCGGATATCACAACAACAAACCACCACCTCATGGCAAAGACAATACATTAATTATGTTCACTTCCAGTCGTTAACTCATTCAGCCCCACAGCCGTATTTCCCTAATTTTGGAGGCGTCATCTAATGACTATAAACCTGTTGCAGGTGCTGGATCGACCATGATACTTCAAAGGTAGTGCCAGATTAGCTTGGCGCCGACAGGCGCCAAGCTAATCTGGCACTACCCTTGAATTATCATGCTCGATCTATCTTCTGCTGTAGTGCCTCGGGGCTGAATGAGTTAAAGTGGTTTATTGTAAGAGGTATCTTAATTTTGGCCTTTAGATTTTGTGGGTGGGGACGGGGTGGGGTTGGGGTAGAGAGGGGGTAGGAAAACAACAATAAATGTAAATTGTAATACATACAGCAGAACCTGTTTTGAGCAGTAATGTTATAAGAGATCATCCGTCCTTAAAGACCATCATGTGTGCAGCTGCAGCCACTTGAATTATGGTCTTCAGTGACAAGTGACACTTTTTGCATGTCAAAACTTTTCCTGTACGAGCACACGCTTTAGTTTAACCCTTTAGCATTCGGATTCTTTCTACAGAAACTGCTCCTATTGTTCGGATTCTTTTGTGTTACAACAAGAAAAGTATAGTTGTTTCGTTTGAAAGGCTTCAATTCAATTGCCTGACATCCTAGCATGCTGAGATTTGGCAGACGTATCGTAAAGTGGCTGCTACACTATACATGCGTGGTCATGTCATGTAACTGGAGTGGACGAGTCATGTCGCTGTCATCTAATATTTCACCAAATCTGTATTAGAAACAAATCATGCACTTATATACTAGACAGGCAGCTGCGAGTCCAAAAAGTGAATGCCGTGCCCTACCCTGTCCATCTTCAGACCCTGCAAACGGGTCATATGCTGCTGACTGGGTCACAAATTGTCACCGGAAGTGTCACATGTCCACAGTGCGACAGGTAGTGTCACAAGGCCCTGGTGTTTGTTGTCCATTTTGGATGTTTTATTTCTCAAAAAATATATCTGCGATGGAGGGAGAAATAAAAGGAAAAATTCTCGTGGTCTGCTACCGATGCCGACTGTGAGTGGGCCCACTGCTTCCACTAACTCCCGCACTGGTATCACTCACGCAGCTCGGCGCCATTTTGACAAAGATGTCATGAAAGGAAAGTCATCTTCTGAGACATTTAAAGTGTTTAAATCTGAATCAAACTGATCTTCAAAGGTAGTATCTGATTCGAGTCATTCTTGTATTTCTCAGCATCTCTTGAAATAACACGTGTGTACTCCTCTGTATAGTCAGGAATATCGCCCCCATTGCATGTAGCCATTTTCCCACAGTCCCATTTGTGAATGAAAATAATGCGGTCAGTTCCAGACTCTCTACTACATGAAATCACGGGCGTGTGTATGTAAAAATAGCCCTAAGATGACTGGATCCCCTGGGGTTTCCCCAGCAGTAGTTGGTTCTGTTTGGAAAGGCAGGTGAAGGCCAAAGATGGAAAAAAGCACATACTCCCAGTAAAATCCCGAAACAAACAGTAGCGGCCGCTTGCACAGCTCCTGCTTATTCCCAGAATAAATGCTAAAGGGTTAAGATGGCTTTTCCTTGCAAAACAGGAGATTGTTCAAAACAGAGTCTACAGTACTACATCAACACCGAGTTACAACTGTATTCAGATAAAATGGCATGGATAGCCCATGACAGTGTCAAGTTAGTGCATGATTTGCCCGGTGTCTCTGCCTTAATCAAGCACTACATTTAACCCTCTGGATGTTGGTAGCATTTTTTGTTGAGGTGATTCCTGCAGAAATCACCTGAACAAAAAACGCTACCAACATCCAAAGGGTTCAGCTGTCATGGTCATCCATCTCCCACAACTTATATTGCAGTTCGTGGAGAAAAATCTATATTTAAACCATTTCATTCCAAAACATTCCATTTCCATGTGTTGTGCTCAAAATGTTAGATGCACAGATACCTGAGCGGCTGTCTAGGTTGTGTCAGTTGCAGCGTTGCTTCTTGCTTGCTTGTGTGAGATATTGGAGTCCTGAAAAACAGCAGAAAATGTATGCAACAGAATGGTCTTGCCCGGGTATCATCAGGTATCTCTGTACTATGTTCGGGTTAGAAGTTGAAAGTAGTATTTGAGAAAAAAATATTGCTGACAAAATATGGCTATTTTGGACCTATTCCTGGACCCCCTGTGATCTTGACCTTAGAGAGAGTAACTGAAACTGGTATGTGTTACGATTGTGGTTGTTTTGTGAGAGCATGCATGCATTGATCGTAGGAAACAATGCGATGTTTATTTGAGCTATCATGATTACGAATCACGTACCTTTTTGGTAAGATTTGCTATTGTTCTCACAGAGAGCAGAATTAATTGTCTTTTGATACACAGAGTTAAATCCCAAAGAGTCTAGAAACCGCCCGAATAATCACATTGTTTTCTGTGCGCGTGAAGTTAGCAGCCAGTATGTGTTACGAAAAGTCGTGAAACTTCCGGAGAATTCAGGCATGGTCGTGACCTGTCTGGCGTACTTTTGTGCGACGTCATTACACACCGGGATTTCCCCAAATTGGGGTTGAAATTAGCAGTCGAATTTTGTAGACTATTGTAGTCTATTCTAGAAAGTTCTTTTTCATTAATATTTATGAGTTTCGGTTACGTGTTCCATTCTGATTGGTTGCGTTGTATGAATTTGCTCGATTATTCTGGGAAGCTATTATACTATAAAAGATTGTGCTGGGAAGCGCGTTTGTACATTAGGGACACACAGTTTATCGTTGGTATGTGGCCCCTATAGGGTGTACATTGCGAGAGACGCAGTGTAACGGTGGTGTACGTTGTATGAGAGACGCAGTGTGTCAAAAGTGTTCAATGTATTGGAGAAGAGATAGTGTACCACTGTGAGTGCTTTTGTGAATGCATTGTGTGGAGATCGCATCACTCCAATAAAATATTGTTGGAACTGTTACTCCAGTGTAGTCTACATCCTTAAGCCACGTGTGACGGGTTGCAGCTAAGTAAAGTTTCTTTAAAAGAACCTTACGTGCGCATGCGTCTGGTGTGATATCATACTACGACCACGACTCAACACGTAACAGTATGTTTTGAAAGATCTTGTCACAAAGTATCCTTGGGCCAAGCTTGAAGATGGTGGCTTGAACAGTCTTTGAGACAATGCCAATGTTAAAGTTTACCACAGACGACGGCCGACAGTACTCACAGTACATAGACCCACATTTGCTATTGCATGTGAGTCAACAAATATTGTGAGACTTACTTTTTAAAACTAAAATAGCAATTAAGACACATGCCTAGAAGGACAAGTACAATGCAGTTTACTAAACAAACATATATCCCCATTTTGTTCATAAAACACTTTTTCAACTTGTCCATGAAAATGTAATGAAGTGCATTGAACTTGTCTTTTTAACCCATTAAATCCTGAGGCCGATTTTGTAAAATTTGCTTATTGCCTCATGAAGGCTACATTGCACATTAGGAGATAGATCAATTGTTTTAGTTCAAGGTTGGTACCAGAATAGCTTGGCGCCTGAGGTGCCAAGCTATTCTGGCACCACCCTTGAACAATCAGTCAAGTTTATTTCCAGCAACAGGTGTATCAGGATGAAAAGGGTTAAATGTGTTTCTTTCTTTCTTGGCATTTTATTTGCATTTTACAAGCTTGGCTTAGCTTTAGGCCTGGATCTCTTTATCTTAAAGACAACACAGCTTATAATATTCTCACAAAAAAAGTTAGGATACATGTACACTGAACAAGCAACACAGCTTGTACTGTAAGCACAAGCAACACTCCAAACATCTCTAAGAGGCACAGATCCTAATAAGACCCAGAGGGCTCATGAGGATCTGTTTCTCTTGGAGACGTTTGGAGTATTGCCTACGCTTACGGTGCAACCTGGTCATCAAACATAATTTTGTTCTCGTTCGTTCAGTAGTCATTCATTGCAAGCGAAACATCAATAAAATCTACCTCCTCACACTTCCTTTTCCCCTTAGAGTCAGACCCCGCGTCGATCTTGTTCTCATTCTGTCCTTTCCCATTTTTCCCCTCAATTCGTCGCGCCCTTGGCTTCGGCCCCCAGTCCGGTTCTGGATTCTGCTGCCATCGTACCAGCCCCTTCTGTCTAGATGTGGGGTTAGCATTGGGATGCGGGAGGAAGGAAGCCTCCAGCGATGCGGGCTGTTTCAGGATGTTTAGGGCGACGGAGCCTTCTGTTAAACGTTTGGCACTCACTGGGTGCTCTTTCACCCAACCTCGCATGATGTCCTGCACAGCAAACACATCCCATTAGCTTGTAAACTCCAAGAACTAAATGACTTCCATAAAGAATGTACACATTTTTCACTTTTGTCAAGCTCCCATGACCTTTTTGAGCACAAGTGAACCAAATTAGTATCAGGGCTTGAAATTAGCGGGGGCCCGGGGCCAAAAACCCGCAAAGTTGATTTCGGGCTCGGAAAGTTCAAAAACGAAGGGCCCGCTTGGCCCGCAAAATAATTCGTCTGCTACAGCTAGCTCTACTCGGCAGTTTCGTATTTGGGCCAAGGGAAGCAACCCACACCGGTGCCCTCACTCACAGTAATAGTATTGTGTTCTTTTTTTTTTTTTTTTGGTTATTGTATTTTTAGTTTACTTCTGTTAACTCAAGTGCACATAAGTGTAATATGAATAGATGATTGAAAAAAAAAAGAAAAGGCAAAATCTGTTTAACTTTAGTTTATCAGGAAGAGTACTGTTAAGTTTAGTTCCCTTTCATGGTTTTGTTTTTAACTTTTGTGCATTGAGGTCAGATTTTTTGTTAGGTTACTCATATTAAAAATTTAATGATGTGTATTGTGCAATACTCAGTCACAAAACTGAAAAGTATTATACAAGAGACTCACTTGATTTTTTTTCTATTTTGTTTAATGGCCATTTCAGGCTCACTAGTCACTGGAATATATGTGTGTCACTGAATGTGTGTGTGTGTTTTTCCCCCTTTTTTGTTGGTAATGTTTGAAAGTGAAAGAAAAGGCAAATAAAAATGACATCACTCAGCAAAATTGGAAATTCAATTGTTTTTATTTTAGATTATCAGACAAATTGTACTTTCTACTTATTATATTGTCAATAATTCTTTTGTTTTTTGTTTGCATTATTTTTCAAAGTTGGGCCCCGAAAGTTGCTTGTGGGCCCTCAAATTTTTCAATCAAGGGGCCCGGTGGCCCCCAAAGAAAAAAGTTAATTTCTAGCCCTGAGTATGCACAACGGTCTTATCATTATGCAGCTACCTTTCTGCCAAATGTGGTTGAATGAAATGTTTTGCAACAATCCTGATAAAAACTAAAATTCTACAAAACATAGACATTTTTCACATCATTTGCTGATCTCTTGTGACCCTTGGCCGTTCCAAGAGGTCATCCAAGTTAGCAAGCATAGGCAAATTTGGGATGGAAGTTGTAAACAGTATTTGAGAAAAAAACATTTTTGTCAGGAAAAACATTGTATCACAAAATGGCTATCTGTGACCAATTTCCTGGTCTCATGACCCTTG
Organism: Semisulcospira habei; assembly: GCA_036245525.1. Classification (NCBI taxonomy): domain Eukaryota; kingdom Metazoa; phylum Mollusca; class Gastropoda; family Semisulcospiridae; genus Semisulcospira; species Semisulcospira habei. The sequence goes on along the minus strand of BTPG01000001.1, from coordinate 32,263,159 downwards.
ACCTTTCCAAGGGGGTCATCCAAAGTAGTATGCATAGGAAGGGTTTACTATCAGGTATCTCTGTACCAAGTTTGAGTTTGAAGTTGTGAATAGTATTTGAGAAAAAACATCTTTTGTCAAAATACGGCTACACCGTATTTTGTACCTATTTCCTGTGCTCTTGTGACCCTGACCTTTTCGATGGGTCAACCAAATTAGTATGCATAGAAAGGCCTTCCTTACCATCAGGTATCTTTGTATTAAGTTTGGGTTTGAAGTTGAGAATAGTATTTGACTAATTTGAGAAAAACTCAATTTTGTCAAAAATATGGCAATTTTGGAATGATTTCCTGATCCCTTGTAACCTTGACCTTTAAGGGAGGTCAATCAAATTGGTATGTTTAGAAAGGTCTTGCCACAAAGTATCCTTGGGCCAAGTTTGAAGAGAGATAGAACAATGGACTGTGACTTGAATAGTCTCGGGAAAAAAGGCCAACATTAAAGTTTACCATGGACGACGGATGGTTGACCACTGGCCCAGAACATACACTCATTCTTGCCTCACATGTGAGCAAAAATAAACCCTCAAACTTGTTCACATTAGAGCACTCTACTCACCCAAATGACTTTAGCTGGAGCATCAGTCTTGTAGGAATTTTTCGCAGCATGTGAAAGTGACACCTTGTATCCAGCATTCAGCAAGGCAGATCTGAAAATGTAATTTAGCGTTTGTATGGCAATCCCGTCAGGTGTAATATTTTTCATAAATGCATTTAACGATTTTCATCCTGACACACTACTGCTTGAAATTAATTTGACTGATAGTTCAAGGGTAGTGCCAGAATAGCTTGGCACCTCTGGCACCGATCTATTCTGGCACCACCCTTAAACTAAAACAGTTGATCTGTCTCCTAATCTGCAATGTAGCCTTCATAGGACAATAAGCAAATTAAACAAAATCAGCCTCAGAATGTAATGGATTAAAAAATGCCCCTCTCCCCTCCAAATATATTTTTTTAAAATACAGTGATCTTTGGGAACAAGAAAACATCATGCGACTCAACCTTCGTTGTTGTTATTTGGAGTCTGTTTTAACTCATTGTACCCCAACACCGAAATCCTCAAATACTGCCGTTGTCCTCTGAAGACCGCAATGCAGTGCAGGACACAGATCAACCATGATAGTTCAAAGGTGATGCCAGAATAGCTTGGCGCCCATTGGCGCCAAGCTATTCTGACATCACCCTTAAACTATCATGGTCGATCCATATCTTGCTGTGCTGTGTATGGGGTAGAATGAGTTAAGTTGTAAACTTTTAAAGCGAAGTAGTTCAGTGTTAAGTCCAAACGTGCATCATATAACAACACTTTTTCAGAGATCCTCACCAAACATGTTCTATATGGTAATTATTTCACTTGTAACAAAATCCAATATAACAACGAACAAATGTGGGTCCCCTATCATTTTGCCACATCCAAAATGTATAGTCAATAAAAACTGTGCAGTTGGGGCCGTCATAAACAAAGCTGACATCAGTTTACCGATAAAGAGGATACATCATTTCCAGCATAGGTGAGAGAGAGAAAAAGATTAATAATAATATTTATGTACGCATAACCCCTTCACTGCTGAGAAACAAATTAATGTGATCCAGCTGCAAGAGACATAGATCCTCATGAGCCCCAGGGACTGTGGGGGCTCACGAGGATCTATGTCTCTCTTCAAATCATTTTGTATCCATGTTTCCTCGACGATTAAAACTATCTGGCACTGCACCAGTTTTATAGTCACTTTTCAGTGGCAGGGAAGAGGTCAAATCCTACCTCATCTGCAACATGTTCGGTGGGGAGCAGTGCAACACATTACAGATGTCATGCAGCACGTAATACAGCGGCACATCCTGTAGCTCCTCCCTGGCCACATTCAGCATCCCAACCATACGCTCGCTGGTCCCAAACTGCTCACCATCACGTTCAATCCGCTTCAGCATCTTATCGATGAAATCCACATCGTGGATGGGAGCCGACCACATGGGCCCTCCAATCTGATGCTTGTGGCCGCAGTGCTCACATGTCGGTCCAACAGGGGGGCCAACTCCAGGGATAAATTTGTGGTTGTCCCCCTTGGTGGGTACAGCTGTGGCAAGTTGTTGGAGAGAGAAACTGCCACAGCCTACACAGATATACACCATAGAAGTTTTTGTCACGGCCATCTTGACCTGTTTCTGGCTGGTATACACACGTACAAACACTCTCATATAAAAGTCCACACTGAGGGACAGAAGAGGCACAATGTAGCGGGAATAACGGTTGGCGTGAGATCCGATAGAGTGCAGGAGGACTCGCAGTGCCATCTCATGACAACATTTAGCACGAAGTGACAGCGATCCATACTTCGCAAAGCATGTCTCACCAGCATTGCCACACAGCACAGCAGCATCAGTACATGTGACGCAAAGCAGCCCACCATCTTGCACAGCCTGAACTGCCGAGTCCAGAAACTGGGCAGCACTACCATAAGGGTCAATGTCGATGACGTCAAACCTGCTGGCAAAGTCTTTATTCTGGTACATCACCATGGAGGCATCTCCACAGCTTGACTTCACAAGACCACCAAGTTTGCTGCTAGCAATGTTTCTTTCAATGAAGCCTACAGCATTCTTGTCAAAATCATTAGCAATCACCTCTTTCACCCCAGGTACCTCTAAACCAAAGCGGACAGAACGCAGGCCTGATGCTGCCAAACCCTCAAAGATCCTCACTCCCATTTCATCTTTTACCCCAGGTACAAGGGAGTGAGAATTGCCTTCCTTGTCACCTCTATCTGAATTTTTCTGTTCATCACCTCCACTCGCCTCAGATTTTTTTTCACAGTCTTTCAGGCCTTTCTCATCAGCAATTTGGTTTTTGCGTGCAGTTTTGGTAGTTTGTTCTGCTGCATGATCCTCAGCAAACTGTGAGATGATGCTAATAGTAAGGTCTCTGTTAAATTCCTGCACTGGATTATAGAAGACAGATTTGGGAAGCTGCACTTTTGCTTTTCCCTCACATACTTCTTGCACTTCTTCCTCTGCCATGCTATGAAAATCTAAATTTGTACAAGATGTTGACAATGTCTTTAAAGTCTGAAATATATGGTGTTTTTGACAGTTTTTCTTTGTAAACTTTAAGTAATCTGAAAGTACTCTGCTACACTGGACACACCTCAGAATACCTGCAGTCTGCATAAAGCCACAAGAACCAATGCTGAGAGATAGATAAACTGACAGTTGATGCCCACCCATTCCATAATCAACTAATTATTGTAATCAACTAGCCATTTATACTAACGCACTCCACCAAACACAACCAATACCTTTATTACCTAGTCATTTTAGTTTCATTTCAGAAATCAACCAAGCAACGATTTTTCATCATCTGCCAACCCACGATCATTAAGGCAGATCCACGCACCACCTAAATTATTAATGCTGTCATTGACTTTTTTAAAACAAAAATATTATATTACATTATAAAATGAATCAAGACGAATTACTTCTTCTAAACGATATCAATACTGTAGAAAACAAAGACTTAGACTCGAAAAAACAGCGTCTTTTGTCTGTAATTGTCTCAGGCAAGTCAAAAGGTCACAGGTCAAGGGTTAAAACCAAGGTCAAGGTCACCAGCCACAAGGTCAAGGCCAAAGGTCAAGGTCAAAGTCAAGGTCAAAGGGCAAGGTCATGGGTCAAGGTCATGGGTCAAGGTCAAAGTCATGGGTCAAGGTCATGGGTCAAGGTCAAAGTCATGGGTCAAGGTCAGAGGTCACGAGGTCAATGGCACTGGAACCAAAAAATGGTAAAAGTCCGCTCCTGGTCTTTTTCCAGTTGCTCTCACAGAGTCAGCTATAACCCAGGTTCAAGTGCACAATTCGCCTTCCCTGTGAGAGCTTTTGGTGTGGCCTAGGTTTTGGTTTGTTCCGCCCACCCCAGACGGGAATCTACCAAGACTCGGCTGCCCGAAACGAAAGTGTAGATGTCCCAGAGGTGTTTGGAACAAGCAAGGGAGTTACAACCCGGGTTTTTGTGCACAAATAACTCCCTTGTTTGTTTCCTAGGCCACTGGACCACTCACGGACCCACAATGAATATAAACATTTTCATTTATATAACCCTACATTCTCCTAAAATAATTAAGTTGGTGAAGCAAAAAAGTAATACCAAAAAAATTATATTTGTATTAAAAGACAACAATAATCACACATTTTTAAACAAAAATCAAATAATAACATCTTTATACTATTATCTATCATAATTATTGACACATCTTACCTTTTATTTTTTATGAAAAAATATATATATTTTAGTCAAAAATTAAAACATAATTTAATAAAGCAAGGGAAGTAACTTTTTGTCTTACCAAAATTTTCTCAAAATTACTTCCCTTGTATAAACTTATATTCAACAAAGGGAAGTAATCTAAAATTTTGTTACTGAACAGGTGGTGATTCCTTCCCTTTTACTGAACAAAGGGAAATAATCTGTTATTATTTCTTATACTGATACTGAACAGAGCAAATTCTCTCCCATGTTGTTACTGAGTCTAGATTATTTTCTGGTGTTCAAGTCATGGGTAAAATTAACAAGTTACTGTCTATGTTACTGTCTAGATGTTTCTAAGTAAATTACAAGTACTTAATCAGGTAATTTATAAACCAGCAAGTAACTTTGTAAGTACCTTTGAAGTTAGTTGGTGTAAGTAATTATAAGTGACTTAAAACAAGTTCTTATAAGTGTCTTAACATAAGATCTTGTAAGTTCTTGATGCAAGTCAACAAGATACTCGGACAGATTTCCCAAGTTACAAGGACAACAAGAAAACTTTTTTTTTAGTAATAGTCAGGTGGTGGTGCTGATGGGGTTAAATAGTTAGGCGACATGTCATTTTTCTGTGAAGTGTATGACATTAATAAACGATTACCAAATCTGATTTTTATTTGTTTAAAAGATTGTGTAGTTTTTCTGTGGTTTCCTGAACACCGATTCTTTTCCCCATCTCTAAAAAACTAGCCTTCAGTTCTTCAACATTCACGGGAGATTGACTATGCATTTTATTCTGTATTTCAGATTTTTGTTTCTTGTAATTATTTAAATCATCCTGGACTCACTTAAATTCTTCGTCATCAATACAATTATCATTTAATGCCTTACTGATAATAAGTTTCATACTGCTCAGCTTTGCACCAGCAAGCGTACTCAATGCTTCATGTTTCTGTAATTTCGTGTGAAACCTCTTGTTCAAGGCCTCCAAACCAAAGCATGCTAGGCATGTAGCAACGCTAACACCCTCAACTGCTATTCCAGCCAAACTTCCAATTCCCGTGGCAAACAGAATAATACCCCCTACAGAACATGAAGCTGAAACTGCACCAATAGCCATAGAAGTGTTTTGAACAGAATTAAATACTGACTTATACCTCCTTTTGCACCGTGAGTACTTAGCCTCTTCACTTTCCAAATATTTCAAAGCTTCTGTAATATTATTTAATCTGAATGCATCTGCCTGTAATGTTTTATCTGAAGCAATTGGCATATGTGGATCAGGCGCAAGCCTTGTTTTAGTCGTCACATTTGTTTCAGTCGGCTCAAGCGTTGGTAGTACTGGATAGAATTTTACCATTTTTTTATTGACAAATATTTTTTTAATCAGCAATTACATTTTGCAACTCTTCAAAAGTATACAATTTGCTGGCATAATAAAATGCAACAAGATCAATGTGTTCAAGGTTTATGTAAGTTAGACGAACAAAAGTTGTTTTGTCGACCACCACCTTGACAGCTGGAACACTGCTCGAAACATTAATAACATCATTATTTTTTGTAATAGCAATAAAGACCTTTGATGATTCTGTTACTGTTTCATTCCATGTAAGTTTAATTCCTTGTGCAATTTGAGCCTCTTTAGCAGAAGCAACAGATTTCATGATAATTTCAAATACTATTGTCACTTCTCTAGCCACGACTAAGCTTGCTGGCATAAACACAACAGAAGTATCTGATCTACCCTTTCTAGTTGTAAGAAGATATCTCCGTCTCTCATAATTTTCAACTTTCAGTTTTTCTCTGCTATTGTTGTCTAGGGCAAAACTTGGAACAAGGCTTACAATAAGCGGCCCAGAATTAACAACCTTCCTAAACACTAAGGCGCCTTCATCATCAGTGTATACATAAGGACTAATAAATTCAATCTTTATGTCCCAGTCAATTGTGGGTGGTGGTGCCGGTACAGGTGAAACCACCCACTTACTACCCACATGTATTAAGTTGTAGGGCACATTATTTACAGGTGGAGTAGGTACAGTAACATCACGAAGCTGACCAAGTTTAGGAATCTGTTTTTCACCATCTTTCATGTCAACAATTACTTTCCTCTTGTACATGCCATTTGAATCAAGTTCAAAACCATATATTTCTCCAATTTCCCCTTCCTTCTCAAAATCCTGTACGTCAGCCAAATCTTTCAACTCTGTTACTGGACACGCAACTGGTATGATTCTAGGCTTTGGACCAAGACCACTCATTTTTATAAACAAAAATAAAATTATTTAATTTCCAACACTACACTAAAATCATGCATCACAACTGGTTTGCCATCCTGATTAGTTACATATAAACACAGTGATTCAAAGAAACTGGAACCTAATTTCTTAAACTGTAAAGGAAATCTAACAACCACACTTTCACAATAGGGAGCAGTTCCCGGCGGAAAGCATCTTAACAAAGTTGAAGGCTTTCCATTGTGAACATTTTCAGTTGTGTTTAGTTCTTTTAAATAAACATTTAGTACTGTGTGTACTGGCAAATTGACAGGATATCTTCCAATTACTTTTTGTTTATTTGGTTTCAATAGACCTTCGTCTGATAATGACCAATCCTCATCTGGATGTATTATTACTTGGCCTAAAAAACCAAGTAGCCTTACAAGCCTATCTGATAATGAATACTGACTACCTTTCGGAAATTCCAATGTAACAAGTAAGTTAGCCTGATTAATAGTTGCTTTAATTTTAAATTCATTTTGAAACCATTCAGCTAAAGTACAAAAGTCATAATACCCAGATCGTAAAGCATCACTCTTCTTTCCACCATCAAGAGTTCCATATACAAAATAATTATCATCTGTTACATTAAACCACTTTACAGTGTAAAACATTTCATGGATAGCTACAGCCTTACTACCATCACGATTATCAATCCCATTAGTTAGCCACACTGGTTTGCTCGTGTCAAGATTTGTTAAGGTTATAAACATTTTTATTATCACATAAAAAAGCACAATGGAATTTAAATCACCAACAATTGCCATTGTAAACGCGTTTCAATTTAACGTGGATGCCAAGTATAATGTTGCACCAACTTATGACCAGAAAATAATTCAGTTAAATCAGCTTGATATTGCTGTGTCTGAACAAGATTTATTTCAAGTGAAAGTACCAAACCCATTTGACCATTACCTAAACCCTCCAATTTCAGATGACTCTACTGCAAGAAAGTGGTCTTCAAGTCCACTACAGATGTTTCAAAACCAACTTAACTTTGCTATACTATGCTCAACTACAGGCTGTGGCGTTTCTTTTACAGACCATTTGAATCACTCAAACAAACTGATTAGGTCTGTGTATCGTTTTCACATGTATTACCAGCTTAGAAGAATACTGTCAGAACTGCATACCCCACTGCCCACTGAATCCAGTTTTAATCAGTTTAACAATCCCATGGATTTGAAAGCATTTGAACGCATCTGTAATGAGTTTAACATCAGCACAAAGTATGACTTTACACAAAAACTTGATGATCACAACGGCATGGGAACATTGTATTATGCTATGAGTCACAGACAATACCCTCAAGATTATTACCCTGGTTACACTTCATTCTCATCAAAATCACAAGTCTGGTTAGGATCAATAGAACAGAAACAGTCTAATGCCTGGACCACATTTGTCTTAGATAAATCTGACGGGTTTACTCAAGCGGGAGTCGAGCGCGTCAATGAGTCTATCAGAACATATGTCTGGTGTTTACTAGGAGCACAATCACTAACAAAATCAAACATTTTGAATGGAAGTGGTAAATTTGAAGCACAAAAACAGTTTCTCGTTAATCTAGAAGATTCAATTAACTCAACAGTTGATCTCCCGTCTAGCATACAGCGTTACCAAGACGTTTTAAGATATGCCAGATCAAAAGTTGACTTTGTAGTTGGCATCGGGTTATACATGTTACCATCTGACCTTCAACTCCAAATGGGTACAATAACAAATTATAATAATGAAATCATTGTTGCAGGTGTTGGTCAAAAACTCGGTCTCAATCAATCTGTAAACTTAGGAGCAACAACCACACACGTACAGCCGTTAAAATCATTACAGATGGTAACACCCCCGACCCCGGCCCCAGCCCCCACACCGGCACTCATACAATCAGTACAGTCAACCCCTGACACACATGAGTCGGAAAGAACTGCATTGGTAATAGGTCTAACAGGATTAGGGGTTTTACTTCTTTATCTGTTTCATTAAACAACCCACTATTAACCCTCCTACTGTCACCAAAAAGACCCACACATGTTCTGCCATAAACCCTACTGCCTTTGCCGCTGTACTAATCAGCCAACTGACAACAGTGCCTATAATGCCAGGCAAAGCGTCCATTGCTTTCACAGCCAATTTCTTAAGCAAGTCTGATATGTGAGACAGTTGTTTCTTTATCCACGACTGTAAGTCTTTTGGATCTGTGGGGACTGGGGTTGGTGGTGCTGGAGGTGGAGAACCACCACCCGTTACAGCCAACACAACTGTACTGATAATAAACCCCAGAGCTGTAATTAAACTGGCAATTGTGATACCCTGTTCTCTGAAAAGTGTTTTTAGTCTCTCAGCCAGAGTAGTGTCTTCGTGAAGTATTTTCTGAATAGTTTCTCTAATCCTGTTGACCTGTGATTTTAGTTTTTGTCTCCCAATACTAATCGCTTCTAACCTTCCTGATCTTTCTATCTGCAAATCATTTAATCTGTGCTGTATTCTTTCTTTCATTTCTGTGTCAAGATTCTCATTGTCTGCTGTAGCCAGTTTCTCTTTTTCACGTTCTATGTGTTTATCAAGCTCTCCTAGTTTGGCTAAATTATTTACCATCTCACCTCTTATTGTCTGCAGTGATTTATCCAAACCCATAATCTCCCTCATTGACAAAGGTGGATCATCTATTGTTTTCAAAGCGTCATTTATTTGTCCTTCAGTAAATGAAGTTTCTTGTATCACTGTGTTTGCTATTTCTGGTAGGCTTGTTACTGGTGCCATTTCAATTTGTTGCCCTGTTGGCAACTTTGTTTGCGTGTCGTGAAGCACACTAACAAGTCTTGGGGGAACAGGAGACCCTCCAATACCAAGGTATCTTGCCAACCCAGAGTTACCACCGACTTCACCTTTAATTGTACTTAAAGCCCTAAACTTAGAAGGATTATTTTTATGTGTTAGATTTATTTTCCCTCTGTCTGTATTTACAAATAAGTGTCCTTTATCATATTCAAACTGATTAGGATCTATTACATCTGGGCGCGCTCCAACACTGTCATAAAATGAGTTTACTTTGTCTTTTAACAGTTCATGATGCATACTACTACTACTAGTTACCATTCCAGTCATATCTGTGATACTGGTATCATAGTCATTCATGTCATCCATTTCAAAATCTTCATGATTAAATCCTCCCGCTGCCATTGTTTTATTACTTTATTATTTTTTATTGTGCATAATAAAAATGACACAGTCTTACGGATCAAAGTTAGACCCATACAGAAAACTACGTGAGCCTCTGGGTGTTAAGGGCATAAGACAATCAATCGTCATCACAAACAATCCAAGTACCATAGACCAGAACCAAACACTTACAGTCAAGTTTCCAAACCTAGGCCCCAGTGACGTTATTGTTCCTGGCACTGCACGCCTAGCATTTAATATTGAACTATCATCAGACGCAGACGTGAACAGAACACTAGTTAACAATCTTGGTAGAGCAATTGTTAGAACTATTAAAGTAAAACTTGAAGGACAGGAAGTGTTTAGTCTTGATGACTCAGATGTATTCTACTGTTACAAAGACCTTTGGCTAACAAAAGAAGAACGAGAAGACCGTATTTACCAAGGCATACAGCCAGATAATGTTGGTAAACTTCGAATCGACGCTGGAGATAAAGTAACTAATACAACCATGGATGTTATAATGGCTGAAACATATGGATCCAGATTCTACATTCCACTTGAGTTTGAAATCCTAACAGCTCATCTGCCTTATTATCAAGGAGCACTGAATGACCGTCTGAGTTTTGAACTAACCTTCAATGACTACTCCAAAGTTATTAAATCATCTGATCTTAGTGCAACATATAAGATCTCTAACATTTCCTTGGAATATGAAATTGTCACACATACTGAACTAGCCAGACTCATTCAAAATCAGTACCAGTCAAGACTTCCAATTTATTATGACAGGGTGATTAGACATAGTTTAATACCCAAAGACAAAAGCGACCCAATGTGGAACATAAACTTAAACACGCCAGCTAGGTCACTGAAAGGTATTCTTATGTTGTTTGTTGAACCAGCAGATCCATATAAACGGGATTCAGAAAAATTCTACAATCCTAAGATTACACATTTGTCCTGCACAATTGAAGGCCGCCCTAATCAAGTGTACGCGTCTGGAATGCTGCCTTATCAACACTACGACGAGATCACAAAGTATTTTGCGGGTGGAAGGATTAGAGATAAACCAGCAAACATTGTGTGTAAAGATCTACATCTGTATGACGTTAGGATTGGTCAATACCTGACAAACAAGTATGCACTGTGGCTAGACCTGCGTAGTACAGATGATGACTATCTTCATGGGTTTGATTGATTGTACATTGCTTAACGTCCCGACAGCAACAAGGCTTTCTCAGGACGTGCCTGCACTGCTTGTGAAAAAAAAAAAATAAACAGAACATTGAATGTATGTCGCCATCCGGTCAAATACGTTAAATAAACCTAACACATGGGGCCTAAATAAAGCTAAGACCATTTAGCAACACACATCCAATATCAAGAGCTACAGGCAGTGCAGACAGTAGGGAGAGTTTTAAAAAGGCAAATACAGGTGAATGGACAAAGGGTAGACAGAAACACATGCCCCAGAATAGAGAGAAAAACTCACCCTGTGGGGCTGACCAGGGTGACCCTGGGAACTAAAAAGTACCTAACCCCACCCAGGTCCCCCAGGGCAGACCCGGGTGGGGGATCTTCATGGGTCAGGACGAACTGTTGAGAATGGTAGTGATGGAATAACAATTCAGATACAAAAGAAGGTTGAAACTGCTGCAGCCATAAACATATATTTGTATCTAATTTATGACGCACAACTCAATATTGCAGAAAGCAGACTGAGTGGACACATATATTAAAATTATATTGTGTATTAAAATGAACCTAATGACCCTTGACCCACACTGTGGCTTATTTTGTGGTGCGACAGGGTGTGGTAAAACTGAATTTGTACTTAACCTCTTACAAACAAGATACATACACCACTTTGAAAACATTGTAATATTTTGTCCAACAATAAAACACAACAAAGCTTATCACAACCGTTTTTTTATTTGGACTGATCATAACATTTACTTAATTGATCCTGAAAAGAAACTGAATGAATACCTACAATATTTTTACAAGAAATTTGAAGGACAGTCAACTTTATTTATTGTCGATGATTGCTCTGCAGAGAAAGACATTGTCAAAAAGAGAAATACTTTAGCAGAACTTGCCTTCAGTGGTAGACACGCAAACATCAGTGTTTGGATTCTCACTCAGAAATATAATGCTGTACTAAAAGATTTTCGAGAACAGTTAAAGTTTATCTGTTTGTTTTACTGTAAGGATCGTGACAGCTTCGAAGACTGTCTCAGAGAAAACGATGTCATTCCAAATAAGCAAGAACGGGATGATGTAAAAAATAAACTGAAATCAACTAAGCATCTAAAGCTCATTTTAAAGACAGATCAACCCACTGGATATGGGTTAGTAAATTAATTTATCTTTTGGGTTTGTCTATAAAAATGACGGACGGACAAGAGGATCAAAATTGGCCTATTGGTAAATTCATGGATATTACATCGAGTTTCAGGGGTTTTATGCTTATTAGTGACTTAAAAACACAAGTTAGACGCCCTTTTTCAACACTTCCAACACCAATGAAAATATACATGACATATAGTTTTTATCTTGGATATTCTAATAATTTTCCATGTTATAATAATAGGACAAAAGATTTTTTAGTTTATGATGCTAAATCTGACTGGTTTAAGATTATGTGTTTATTCATATACAATCAAATAAAAAAAGAAAATAAAAATGTTAAATTTATTACTGTTAATAAAACGATATTACACATGCAAAAGCTTGAACATAATACCACAAAAGACATATCAATGAAGTGGCTTATTAGTTGGTGATTAATTTTGTCTATTATATAGATTTTAGTCAATAAAGTGCCATTTTCATTATATAATTTTCTATTTATTTTTTTGTCGGACAAATAAAAAAGATGGACAACCATCAAAGATTAAGAAACGTGTTTCACACAACTGACTTACCTATATCTAATATTTACAATGTCTATGAATCAATAGAAAGATCTTTTTTAGTCATACAAAATAACCTTCTTTCTGATAGTGTAAAGATTCAGATTGTTGCAAAAATAGAATTTGCCAGAGATGTTGGTGAAGTTATTGTAACGTATATCTCGACAAGTCAGCACACAGTTAATTCGAGAAGAGAACTAGAGAAAGTGTTTAGAGAAAGATTGTTACCAGACTTCCATGAAGCAATTGACAGAGCAGAAATGCAAGGGTCTGGCTGGCATGAAGGCCTTGTACATGAACTACAACTGAAGCAGTCAAGATATCATCCTATACTAGGTAAATCATGGATACCACTTCCAACTGAGGTTGCAAACAAAAAGGCTGTAGTCAATATTCAAAACAATGATAATTTATGTTTTATGTGGTGTGTGCTTGCCAAACTGCATTTTGTAAAAACAAAACCTGATCGTGTATCTAACTACACCAAATTTGTAAACGAACTCAACTTCAGTGGCATTGAGTTCCCTGTTAAAATAGAGGACATAGACTTGTTTGAAAAACTAAATCCTGGTATATCTGTGAATGTGTTTGTGTGGGAAAATGAATCTGAGAATAAGTTACAGCCAATTAGAGTATCTCCAATTGCCCCAACCTATGGGCAGCCAGAAGATAAACATGTTGACATGTTGCTAATAAGATCTGGTGATAACTTTCACTACACAATTATCAGAAGTATGTCAAGACTAATTCATCATACAACAAAACATGACGGTAAACAGGAATTTTGTAAAAAATGTTTACAGAGGTTTTCCTCTATTAAAGTAGCACACAAACATGTGCAGCACTGCAGGTCGGCTGATGACATTCAAACAATACTGAGGTATCCAGATCCTGGTAGTCAAGTGTATTTTAAGAACTATGGGAATCAGCAAAAGCTGCCGTTTGTAGTGTATGCAGATTTTGAATCACTCGTTGTTCCATATGAGGGTCCTGTTCCAGAGTCATTACCAAAGACTATAAAATTGAGTGACCAAGTGGTGTGTTCTTTTGGATACATTCTTGTTAGGTCAGACGGTCTTCATTCAGAACCTGTTATCTACAGGGGTGAAAATGCAGCTTGTCTGTTTTTAACAGAAATGAGACATTTGTATAGTCAGGTAGTACAATATCTCACAACATGTCAGATGCCTTTGGTGATGATAGAAGAAGACAAACTGAAATTTGATACAGCTGAGATGTGTTGGTTGATTGATTGATTGATTGTACATTGCTTAACGTCCCGACAGCAACAAGGCTTTCTCAGGACGTGCCTGCACTGCTTGTGAAAAAAAAAATAAACAGAACATTGAATGTATGTCGCCAGCCGGTCAAATACATTAAATAAACCTAACACATGGGGCCTAAATAAAGCTAAGACCATTTAGCAACACACATCCAATATCAAGAGCTACAGGCAGTGCAGACAGTAGGGAGAGTTTGAAAAAGGCAAATACAGGTGAATGGACAAAGGGTAGACAGAAATACATGCCCCAGAATAGAGAGAAAAACCCACCCTGTGGGGCTGACCAGGGTGACCCTGGGAACTAAAAAATACCTAACCCCACCCAAGTCCCCCAGGGCAGACCCAGGTGGGGGCTGAGATGTGTTGGATTTGTGAACAACCCCTCCAGGGTGATAAAGTTCGTGACCACGATCACATAACTGGACGTTACAGAGGCGCTGCACATAACAATTGTAACTTGTTATTAAAAACAGATCCTAAGACATATAAGTTACCAATCTTTTTTCACAATCTGAAGGGATATGATTCACACATCATCATGCAGGCTGTTGATGAGTCTTACAGAAAAATTAGTTGCATTGCCCAGACAACTGAGAAGTACTTGACTTTTAGATTGGACAAATTAGCATTTTATGACTCCATGCAACATTTGTCTTTAGGTCTTGCTAGTCTGGCAGAAGGACTGAGTGAGTATCCAATAACAAGTAAATATTTTGAGCCGGACTTGATTAAAAAAGGTGTTTATCCATATGAGTACATCAGTGACTGGGTAGTTTTTGAGGAAAGGAGACTGCCTCCAAAAGAGAAATTTTATTCTACACTAACTGGTAAAGGTATTTCTGACTCTGAATACCAGCATGCACTTGATGCGTGGGAAAAACTAGGGTGTCAGACAATTGGTGATTACCACGATCAGTACTTAAAGGCTGATGTCTGTTTGCTAGCAGACGTATTTGAAAGTTACCGTGAAAAGGGTTTGTTACACTACAAGCTTGACCCTGCTTGTTACATAACTAGTCCTGGCATGACATGGGATGCATTTTTGAAATCCAGTAAGATATCTATAGACCTGTTGTCTGATCGTACGATGGGTGAAATGGTGGAACGTGGATTGAGAGGTGGTATTAGTCTAGCAGCAAACAATTATGGCAAGGCCAACAACAAATATCTTGACGACTTTGACCCCTCAAAGCCAATGTCATTTATTACATACTTGGATGCTAATAATTTGTATGGATTTGCAATGTGTGAATTGTTGCCATTAAAAAACTTTTGTTTGTATGATTTGTCACAGTATGGCATAAAAAAATTAACAAAATATATTATGGATCGAGGTCAAAATGATGAAAAGGGTTGGATCTTTGAAGTAGACTTGGAGTATCCACACCATTTACATGATTACCATAATGATTATCCATTAGCAGTTGAGAAACTGAGTTTGACAGGGAAAAAAGAAGACACCAAACTTGTACCAAATTTAAATGACAAATTCAATTACGTTTGCCACTATCGTTTGTTACAGTTTTACATCAGACATGGTTTAGTACTAAAAAAAGTTCATAGAGGAATTCAATTTGACCAAAGTGCTTTTATGAAAGATTACATAATGAAGAACACAACATTGCGTGCAAGAGATGGTAACACTGCATTTGACAAAGACTTCTTTAAGCTTATGAACAATGCCTGTTTTGGTAAGACTATGGAAAATCCTCATCACAGAAAAGATGTGAGACTTGTTACAACTGAATCAGGCGCAATTAAACTTACAAGTAAGCCTCAGTACACAGGGTATAAAGAATTTCATTCATCATTGTATGCTGTGTCACTCAAAAAAAAGATTGTTAAACTGGATAAGCCAGTATTCATTGGTATGGCAATTCTTGAGTTATCAAAACTGTTAATGCTTGAATTTTATTATGATTACTTCAAACCAAAGTATCCTGAGTGTCGATTGTTATACACTGACACTGACTCTATGATCATTGATGTGCCTACTGAAGACTTTTATGAAGACATGAAAACAGAGTTACACATGTATGACACGTCTGATTATCCTAAAGATCACCCATTGTTTAGCACACAAAACAAGAAAGTGCCTGGTAAGTTTAAAGATGAACTGAATGGTGTGCCAATAGTTGAGTACGTTGGACTGAGATCCAAAATGTATTCTATACTGCATCAGAAAGGTAGTCAGTCGAAAGCCAAAGGTATCAAGAAAACAGCAATCAAAAATAAAGACATTCGACATGAACATTACAAGCAGGTGTTAGATGGTGCATTAATGCCTGATTATCCAAACAAGACACTAAGATCAAACAAACATAATATTGAAATGATTCAAACATATAAAAAGTCTCTAGCAGTTGGGGATACAAAAAGAGTGTTTCACACTAAGGAAAAAGCTTATGCACCAGGTCATTACAGGCTCAAGTTATCTGAAAAAATAGCTGATGAACTGTTTGATAAACTAATTGATGAATTGAAATTGTTAAAAATGAGTAACAGTGTCTGTGGGAATAATCTGTAATTCTTCTCTAACAAATGCCCTCTGGGGTGCAGGCTCATACAGATAATATATTGTTGCATTAGCTGAAGGAACTATTTTTTTTATATTATGAACAGATGTAGACCAAATTGGATCAGTTGCCCTACGTCTAACGTCATTCTCAGCTTCACCTGGTTGATACAAATATCTTACCTGTTTTGTAAACAAGCTAGTGTCTGGAGGTGTTATTGCTTTTATTTCTGACGGTATTGTTTTTAATTTAATAGCATCAAAAGGTTTAGGGTGACCCTCATTATTCATTGCTTTTATTACAGACGGTAATCTTTTAACCCACTCAGTGTTACGTGTGTCATGCATGAGTTCCTTAGAATACTGATAGCTAAAAAGTCTCTCTGATAATTGTTTATTGAAATTTTCTACAATAGCCTGTGATCTATGCAAGCCTGGTATGCCTCGCCGCACTAGCACTCCATGCTTTGCAAATAACTGATTAACAGCGCCTTTAAATTCACTCCCATCATCAACCTGCACAAGCCTAGGGTATTTTAAAGGACCTCGACTATATATTTTTGATAATGCAGTGGCCACTGTTACAGCTTTTTTGTCAGTTATGGGTTCTGCATCCTTATACCTTGAAGCTATGTCAACAACAGTTAATGCATACTTGTATCGTTTCTTTCTTATTGTGTCATGCGGAAGAAACAGGAGGTCCATTTGGTGTGTGTCATTAGGGATAGTGTTTTCAAAATGAGGCCTTGTTATTTTTCTTGGAGCAGGAAGATATATTTGCCAAATTGCCTGTTTTTTAAGCCACTGTTTTATTTGGTTGACATCTCCACCCACAGCAGCATGTATTTTTTTTACTGCAGTATTCCCTTTCCAGTAGCCAATTGGGGAGTAATATATTTTTGATAGTTTAGCGTCTGCCATTTTTTCTAGCAATATAAACTCCTGTAAAATATACTAATGTCATTCCTACTAAAACAAATATTATTTCTCCATTTCTTTGTTCTGGGCTTGGCTGGTAGTAGTCACTAAGTTTTGGTTGTGGAATAGATATGTCTTCACCAGTAACAAGATAGTATTCTTTGATCGCGTCATCGACGTTTGAAAATGTATGCTGTGCGTGACCCTCAAGTTTTAGTTTTTCATTAATAAAATCAAGTTTCTCAATTCTTTGCTTTTCATAATCTTGTTGAGCTTGAGCTAGTTTTTCAGATGCCTCATTGTGTCGCTTCATTTCTTCTGCTGATTCTTCTTTACTAACTTTTGAAAAGAAATAGTTTGATCCACTAAAAGCTAATGCGTTAATAACTGCACCGCCAATCATAACAGCTATAGTTGCCATATTTTTATTTACATAGAAATATTTTCTGGAATAATTCCTTGCTTGACTAGAAAATCTTTTGTTGCAATCGATGCTGTTATAACAACTACTAGCTTAGCACTGTCTTCAAAGTCTAATTTACTAAGGTCTGCTGATTTCATTTTGAGAAGACTTTTTCCCAACATAGAATATGCTACTGCTAGTCCACTTATTACAGCAGAGTGATAGACAAGGTTCATTAAGTTCTTTGTGTCGCTCATTTTCTTATACCATAAAAATTAAAATAATAAATTTATTTACTGCATGTAAAATGGGTCCAAAGGTTTTGGAACTGCTGGTAATGTGGAGACTTCTTCTTTTGTTTTTTGAGTGTTTGATTTTTTGGACACTGTTTGAGTGTTTGGTTTGTATTTTTTATATAATTGGTAACCTACGTAACCAAATCCGACAACAAATCCAGCAACTATATATTTTGTAGTTGGTTTTTTCTCACTTTTGGGTGGTTGTGTTGGTTCTGGTGGAAGTGGTGATGGTGTGTTAGTCTTTTCTGTTAATGCTTGAAGCTGTAATTTCTTTTGTCTGTTATATTCAGCTAATCTTTTTCCAGCCTCTATTCTACCTGGGCTTTTAGTCTTAGTCACTGTTTGAACCTGTGTCAAGACATGGCTCTGTTGTGGAGTCGTCTCGTCCATTTTCTTCTAATTTAAAATTTATTTTAGAAAAATCAATATGACTACTAGTAACAAGTAAGGTTACAGCAGGCGCAAGGTAATTCCCAAACTTGTAAAACATAAGGCATGCTAATTTGCCTATTGAACTTGAAACTATGGGATTACTTTCAAGGTCGTGTGAAAGGTTTTCACTATCAACAGGTAGGAAGTGACCTACAGCTTTTGTATATAGGCAGACAAGAGATCGACTTAAATCACGAGTCATTAGTGAGGCAATGTGATTTTCATATTTTGAATGAAGCTTGATTAGCTCGTCAGAGGTTAGAGATTCAATATCCTCTATCATGTATTGTCTTCCTAGATAAGTCTTTGATTTGCCTGAGACAATTACAGACAAAAGACGCTGTTTTTTCGAGTCCAAGTCTTTGTTTTCTACAGTATTGATATCGTTTAGAAGAAGTAATTCGTCTTGATTCATTTTATAATGTAATATAATATTTTTGTTTTAAAAAAGTCAATGACAGCATTAATAATTTAGGTGGTGCGTGGATCTGCCTTAATGATCGTGGGTTGGCAGATGATGAAAAATCGTTGCTTGGTTGATTTCTGAAATGAAACTAAAATGACTAGGTAATAAAGGTATTGGTTGTGTTTGGTGGAGTGCGTTAGTCTAAATGGCTAGTTGATTACAATAATTAGTTGATTATGGAATGGGTGGGCATCAACTGTCAGTTTATCTATCTCTATGCTGAAATCTCAGTCTGTGTTTGCTGAACAATATTTGTTGCCTGCACATGAATATACGACAATTGTAACACATCCAATGCAAAGAAAAAATTACATGCAGCATCAGGTGTCTGCATTGTCTACTAGCTGTTACTGGCATCCCCAGTAACGGTTTAAAAGATGTTTAATTACCATCATAAGCATATGAGCTTGTGACAAAACGTTGCGTGCTTAACAACCAACATATTTTACTATTTTAGCCAAGAAAACTGCACTACAACAGAAAACTAGTTCTTTTTGTGATTCTGCTATGAAGACATTGTTGTTGGAACACTGGAATTTCTCACAAAGTTTCTCTTTCACCAGAATGGCTTTAATAGAGGATTTTCCCCATATGTCCAATAGTATGTCCAGTGTCACACTGAGTGTGACAAACATTTTTCTCTGCCGAGTGACAGAAAAAATATTTGTATTTCTGTTATCTAATCTAAGGACAATGACTGAAAAACTTTTTTTGTAAAATGTGGTAATCACATGATGAACTGTTGTGATTTAAATTGACCAAGTATGTCCACCATTAACAGCCAAAACTGATGTTACAGAACAAAAGCTCTTCATACTTCCACTTGTGAGAACAGGTTATACGATTAATTTCTTTTGAAAGAGAATAATCAAAAAAGATAAACTGACTTAATCATTAATGTGATCATATTTATCATGGTATGTCCACCTTAACCACCAACATTTTCAGAAAGGGACAGATTTAATTATTTGCTGCTGGAAATCATCTGTTTCTGCATTCACATTAATTAATTTTACATGCCCACATGCTAGATACATCAAAACTAAACTGTGCCTAAAATAAGCCTATTTTAGACATCTCTGCTGGTTGTTACTTTGGACATTTCTGTTGGTTGTTACTTTTGGTACAAACGACCTTTTGTCACAGGCTCGTGAATATCTGTGCATGACTGGAATGTAATGTAATCCTTCTTTAATAATGCCTTAAGATGAGCCTAACTATCAAAGACTTGCATGAGAACTGGTCTGCCTTATCTGCCGACAAACCTCAACATACTTTAATAGCATTTTTTGTTGGGATAAACTAGGAAGATAAAACCCCTTCTTGTGCTCTTGTGCGTGCAGTCACCGGTACTACTGTTCTCCTGTTCATAGTATCTGTGCCTGCTTAAAAAGATGGGGAGGGGGGGGGGGGGAAATAAATTTATCTTAAACGAAACTCATGTGAACTTCTATCAAAGTGACACGAAACTGAATCGACAAGAGATGCTCGGTCTTCCTGCGCACAATCTGGTTGACAATTTTCCTAACCAGCGCCGGTATGCACATGATAAAACGCTGAAAACATTTAACAACAATAACAGCAGGCTGTAAAATTACCGTCATCGAGAAGCGATGGTTTCCACTTTAAAAGAAGTTGCACACTTTGCAGACGTAAAGAAACATGTGGAGTCCTCAAAGTGTTTCGTCAATTGAAGATGGCGAAAAGCTACGGGTCCTACTAAAACCCGGAATAACCCGGAATAACCTGTCCTAAGCTAAAATAACCATATCTATAACTATTATTGCGTACCTAAACACAAAATAATCATGTGTTAGAAGTTTGGTTTACATTAAAGTTGATTTAGTTGTACTAGTAAGCCGTTTTCCACTGCCGTTGACACGTCGATTACTTCCCTTGCTACACGATCGCGCTGTCCGAAACCAGTCGAAATAACCTCTCCTAAGCCCAAATTACCCCAGAAACACATATTATTGAGTACGTAAAGTAGTAATATTCATATATTTGAGGTTGTAGGAGCCGTAAAAGTTGTTTATTTAGCGTTAGAAAGCTTCGAAGGACTTGTTCTTTGAGCCTCTTGTTCTATGCCTATCTTCGCCCTACGCGCATTCGCCCACACCGTTCGTCCCAATCACATTTCGTCCCATGACGTTTCATCCCCGATGCTGTTTAATGGAAGACATTACGCTATGAGCGGACCATGATAATCAGTTGACATTCAAAGAGAACATAACTGGAGCGTTTCTGAGCTCGAATATAAACATCTAGCCCGAAAGAGTTGACTGCCAGTGCTTGTAATTTAGAAGAAACTACCAAGTGAGTAAGAAAAAGCACTGTCAAGGGAGGGAATTGTGCATGATAGACCAATGATCATAAATCTACTTTAGTCCAAGCACAAAAAAAAAAAAAAAAGGAAAGAGGGGGTGCGCTAAGTAAGTGACTGGAAGCAATGCATATGGAAGCCCCCCACCCCCCACCCCCACCCCACCCAAAGGGGGGGGGGGGGGCGTATCACATATCCCACTGTTCCAGCCCCTTGGTGCAGGAAATTTAAATCTAGGTCCCCCACGTGGGGGACTTTTACGGCACTTACAAGTAGGTTCTCTCTTAGGGTGCATAAAAATTTGGCTCTAGGTGGAGGCATGGAATGTATGCCCCTGCAGAAACCACAGTAAAATGTGGTCTTCTTTGCAGGTAGGCAGAAGTTCCATCCCATCCTCCAGTATTGCCGATGGTGTGCTGATGAGGTCGCCTAGACCGAAACAGCTGTCCACACCAGCTAGATATCTGGACCCCCACTTGGGGGACCTAGATTTAAATTTCCATGCACCAAGGGGTTGGAACAGTGGGATATGTCTATGATCATTGGTCTATCATGCACAATTCTCTCTCTTGACAGTGTTTTTTTTTTTTCAAATATATACGTTCTGGGACTGTTATTTTAACTATTAAAAAAAAAAAAGAGGAATCCTTAGTTCATGTTAATACATAAGGACAGTGGATTAACTGCTTGAATTTTTTTCTCTTTTTCATCCTTCTTTATTTTATTGTTGGTGTTCCTTGTGGTAGTGGTGGTGGTCATAATATGTAAAATTTTGGTTTATTAAAAAGCCATTTTAATATCCTAACAGAGCGCTGGTGGGACAGTCAAATTGACACCAAAAGTACTGCTCATTTCTCGAAAATTCTTCTACATCTCAACGCGACAAAGCTGGCAAATCTGACTGCTTCACAAATACTAGTCAAATCTGGCTGACAGGTATATTCTCAAAAGTAAAACAATTTAAAGGCAAGATCAGTCATCTATGAAAAGTAGTATTAGTAGTATGTTTAGCCTCACCGAGTGTGGAGTTGCTGGCCTACCCACTTGTGTTAAATCCAGAGGACTTTCACGTTCAAAGGTTAAATCTCAATAAATCTTTTGTCAATGACACAAGGCCTACCCCCCCCCCACCCCCCCTCCCCCCCACCCACCCACCCACCCTTCCCTGGCATGCACTATACACACAGTTGAGAGTGAGACTGTAACTTGGGTGTAGTTGTAGGTGTACTTAAGTTGTAGTCAGAGCGATAGTTTAGGTGCTTTAGGCATTCGTCATACACGCAGTGGTACCTTAGGAATATGTTTTTTGTTCAGGGAGGATTGGCGGGGGTGGGGGTGCAATGTGCCCGACATGTAATAATATTACTCTCTGACCTTCAGGCAGGTTCGACCGCAGTGGCTGCAGAGGGAGGTCTGGCCAGGGTTCGATGTCGATGTTTAACCTCCGCAATTCATGGGTAATCGGGGGGGGGGGGGGGGGGGGGGCGACGTTCAGGACGTCCGCTGTCTGCTGTGTCGAGCATAGTTCGGATGTTCCAGCATGCTACGTTGAGTCCGGTCGTGGTCGTCATTAGAGTGGATCCGTTGTTTTTACTTGTTTTCTGACCGCAGAAGAAGATGCCCGTTGACCACGGCTAGCCAACTGGGGTTGCGAGGGGACGAGCTTTGGTAAGCCACCTTTTCTAGGCCCCTCTCCGTGTGGAGCAAGCAGTGCTGTCCCTAGAGAAGGCTGCTTGGTCGTTCAGGGTGTGCCGAGTGACGTTGTCATCCCCAGGTCAACATCAGGCGACCAATATCCTGAACCGCCTGCATGCAGGTTTGAGACTGCGGCTTCCAGTGACATCTTTCACCTGCCGTTTCGCCCCTCGCCCGTCGCTACAGGACTTGGAATGGTCTGTGTCATGGTCCGTGGACGTTTTCTAAAGCCTGCGCGGTGGGGCTTTTTGGTGGAGTGCAGTGTGCGCAATACTGGCCCCACCCCTTAAACCCTTGGTTCGTCTGCCATGGCCTAGCAAGCTGGGACGATGGCATCGAGGACCTAGGGTCGTAGGTTTTATATCAGACTGTCCTTGTCCTAGTCTTTGGCTCAAGAACCTTCCCCGGAGACACGAAGGCTTTAAAGTCAGGGTTTTCCTCCCATAGCCTTTCCGCAGCCAAGAGGCCAGGCCTGCAAGGCAGCAGGACAATGATGATTAATTTTCGAGGTTCTCTCCTCTAGATCCGCCGTGTTTAGCCTGGGGGCTCGTGCTGCCCAGTTTTGGGGTCACCTCGGAGAGGATGTGGCCAGAGACCACGCACGGGCGGTCTTGGGATAGAGGGATACTATGCTTGTCCGGAGGGATTACACACGAGGGTGCCTAACGAAGGCCAAGAGGCCCTAGACTAGGGTGATCCCGGGGGAGGCGCTGTAAGAGTTCCCCACTACCCGCACCACCAACGCAACTCGTCCCCTGGGGCCCCCACCCTTTGAATCAGGCAGAGACCCCTTGACCCCACTGACGAGAGTAGTGCCTGGCAAATAAAGCAAAAAACTTACTCGAAATACACAAACGCAAATAAACGACAAATCAAGACCAAACGTCAACTAGTTTTGTGTATACGGCCAGAGCGGGTAAATCCAGAAGCCTGCGTGTGTGCGATGAGAGCACCGTGTTTTCCTACACACACATGCGTAAGTGTTCGATAAAACACTGAACTGTCTTGTTTCCCTGATCCGTCTATACACGACAGCGGCAGCTACGGTAAACATGAACCGATAGTCATTTATTGTTCAGAGATAGTTGTATGTACCCATACACACATCAGTTGAGGTGTAACTTAGGTGTAGGTGTACTTGAGGTGTTGTTTAGGTGCCATTCTCTTGCCCAACCCTACCTTTTCAAGTCGGAGGAAGGGGAGGGGGGGGGGGCATCTACATTTGTTTGATTGTTAAATATAGGTCACTGATCATTACGCGTTTGATCTCAGTTACAGACCCGATAATCCGGCCGAGCGTAAGTGGATCGTACAAGCCACACTGCGAAAGTTCGACACTCTCTTGGCTTGACTTCGCGAACGAAGATTTTATAGGAGTTGCCCGCCACGACGTCTGCAGGCTTGTTCGTGGCTGCGGAGGCCAATCCGAGACAGGCAGGTTCGACCGCAGTGGCTGCAGGGGAAGGTATGGCCAGGGTTCTGAGCTGCGGCATCTCTGTTTTTTCTCCTGAGCCGCTTGTCCTTAAGGCTAGCTCTGTGAGAGTCCTCAAAGGAGACAGCTGCCTTGTAAATGGTCGAGCGCCAGGTGTCACGGTCCGCAGCAAGCGAAGACCACTGGTGGTGGTCGATTTGGCAGGCACTAAGTGACTTCTTGAGACAGTCTTTGTATCTCTTCTTTGGTGCCCCTCTGTCACGGTGTCCAGTAGCAAGCTCGCCGAACAGGGTGATCTTTGGTAGGCGATGATCCTCCATCCTGGAGACATGCCCCGCCCAGCGGAGCTGTGTCCGCAGCAGCAAAGCCTCGATGCTCACAGTTTCAGCCTGTTCAAGGACCTCGACGTTGGTGACATAGTCACTCCAGTGAATGCCCAGGATGGTACGCAGGCAGCGCTGGTGGAAGCGTTCGAGGAGTCGTAGTTGGCTGCGGTAGAGGGCCCAGGACTCGGAACCATACAGCAGGGTGGGGAGGACCACAGCTCTGTACACGCTGATCTTGGTGCCTGTTTTCAGCTGTTGATTGTGCCACACCCGCTTGAAAAGTCGCCCGAAAGCGCTGTTCGCTTTTGCCAGCCTGCTGTCAAGCTCCTTGTCCAGCTTGGCGTCCGACGTGATAATGCAGCCAAGGTAAGTAAACTGGTGCACTGACTTTAGTTCAGACTCGCCAATGGTGATGTGAGGAGGGCGATACACTGTCTTGGGTGCCGGCTGATGGAGGACCTCTGTCTTTTTCAGACTGACCTCGAGTCCAAAGAGCTGGGCAGCATCTGCGAAGCAAGACGTGATGCGCTGCAGGGATCTCTCTGTGTGTGCAACGAGGGCAGCATCATCAGCAAAAAGCAGCTCACGAATCAGTTGGTCTAGGGTTTGCGTGTGGGCCTGCAGTCGTCTGAGGTTGAACAGGCTGCCATCGAGACGATACCTGATGTACACTGCATCGTCATCATCGAGGTTCACTGTGGCCTGCTTCAACATCATGCTAAAAAAGATGGTGAAGAGGGTCGGTGCCAGCACGCAGCCCTGCTTTACGCCGTTGAGAATGGGGAATGGTTCTGAGAGGTCATTGTTGAGTCTGACCTGGCCTTGCTGGTCCTCGTGTAGCTGGACAATCATGTTGAGGAACTTTGGGGGACAGCCAAGTCGCTCCAGGATCTGCCACATGCCTTGCCTGCTCACAGTGTCGAACGCCTTTGTTAGGTCGACAAATGTTACGTACAGCCCTTTGTTCTGCTCGCGGCACTTCTCCTGTAGCTGTCTCAGCACAAAGACCATATCGGTGGTGCTCCTGTTTGCTCTGAAGCCACACTGGCCCTCTGGGAGTTGGTCTTCAGCGATGGCAGGTACCAGCCGATTCAGGAGCAGCCTTGCAAGGATTTTCCCAGCAATGGACAGCAGGGTAATTCCCCGATAGTTGGAACAGTCAGACTTCTCGCCTTTGTTCTTGTACAGGGTGATAACGACTGCATCACGGAGATCTTTTGGTAGTGTTCCTTCCTCCCAGCAGCAGAGAAAGAGGTCATGGAGCTTGTTGTGCAGTGCTGTGCCTCCATGTTTCCAGATCTCTGGCGGTATTCCATCAATGCCTGCTGCTTTGCCACTCTTGAGCTGGTGGATGGCTGTGACTAGGGTCTCTTCAGCGGTGGGCGGTTCGTCCAATTCAACCTTTACTGGGAGGTGTGGGATTTGTAGGACGACTGCTTCTTGAACAGTGCGCTCAGCGCTGAAGAGGCTCTGAAAGTATTCCGACCAGCGGTTCAAGATGGAGGTATTATCTGTGAGGAGTGCCTGGCCATTCGCGCTTCGCAGGGGACTTTGTACCAGGTGCCTGGGGCCATACACTGCTTTCAGTGCTTCGTAGAAGCCCCTGTAGTCACCATTGTCAGCGCAAAGCTGGGTCCTCTGTGCAAGTCTGGTCCACCACTCATTCTGGAGATCTCTGAGCTTGCGCTGGAGACTGCTGCAGACGAGGCGGAAGGCAGACTTCTTCACAGGGCAGGAAGGCTGGGCTAGGTGGGCCTGATGGGCGGCTCTTTTTTTTTTTGCTAGGTGTTCCTGGATCTCTACATCGTTTTCGTCAAACCAGTCTTTGTTCTTCTTTCTGGCGTGGAGGACAAGACCGCAAAAGAATATCTAGAACAGTTTGATCCAACGACAAGCCTCAGGTTTACTCCACGCCAGGTGCATGGAGATGGAAACTGCCTGTTCAGGGCCGTCTCACTTGCCCTGTACGGGACTGAAGACATCTATTTTCACCTCCGCCTTCTTACGGCATTAGAAGTCATAGAAAATTCATGTTTCTATGACCCAGAAAAGCAACCCATCATTGACCCGGAGACAGACATCTATATCATTCTGTTTGCGTACAGAGAACTTTTGCACGTTCTGTGCACAGATGGACAATGATGTGACATTATGTGTATATATGGAATAAGCGCAGCTATCCAGAAGCCCCTGTCTTCATATTATCCCCCTGCCCCGGGAATGCGGTGCAGCAATACTTACACGCGACACATCAATGGCAGGGGGGTACAGCCTGGAGAACTGCCAACCTTCATGCTCATGTGGACAAGGATGAGTGGTGGGCCGTTCATCGGAGTGGACCACTTCGTTCCACTGTGCCCGGTCAATGCGGAAAGTGAACGGTATGACATCAGGTTTATTATTTTATAACTTTGCTTTCTTATCGGCAGCAGCATGAGCAGTCTATGAGACTTATTAGAACACAAAAGACAAAAAAGAGCTATGTGTGTTTGTACTTCTAATGTAAGATGTGAAAGCTAACGCGATTTTTATAAAGTTTAAGTTAAGGAAAGGCATCCATTGGCTGGAACTGAACATTTTAAAACTTTACATCCTTTTGTTTTCAGCCAAGATGAAGACAGGAGAACAGAGAGTGACAGGTATGTTGCATATCATCATATCCATAATCAAAATTATTAATCCATGTAAGTTAGAATAGCATAAGTGAGTACAGTCTGCATGATTGCCACAACAGTAGGCAGTGTTATTGTCATTGGTCAAAAGACTTGAAATTACATTTTTACATTTTTTTTGCCTATCTGATTACAGACAAGAGGAAGAAGAAGAAACTATGTCTCAATCACCAGATCTGTCAACAAGCAGTGATATGCATGATTCGTCAGAAGAGGACAGGTATGTTGCATATCATAATAGGCAAGATTATACTTATATTATTCTTAGATGTGTAATTTGTGGCATTATGGCAGCAGCACTGTCAGTCCACATGACACGTCAGCTCATGATAGTTACGTCATTTATCAGCAAAAGTAATGACAAACAAAATATTAGGCATTGCAATACCTGGATTTGTATTCATTGATATAATATGACAGAACACAAGATATATAGCACATTCTGAGTCCGAGGTCAATACTTTGGGAGAAACAGTCAAGAAATCTATGCATGTTTCTGATTCTAAGAAATATATGATTACTAAGAAGGTAAAGTTTTAAAGTATTCATTATGCTTGGTAGAAACAGATGGTCAAAGAAAATCTATGTGTGTTTTCTAACACAAGATATGATTGCTATCTTATATGATTATATGATTGTTAATCTTATCAAAGTTTTCAACTATCTGTTAAAAAAGAACAGTTTCCTTAGCGATATTTAACAGAATTTAAATTGCATTGTTTCTTTAAAAACTTTTTGCAGACAAGAAGAAGATAGGAGGTCACCATCATCAGATGAGTCAACAAGCAGCAGCACTGATGCTCCTTCAGAAAACGACAAGTATGTTGCATATCATCAAAAGCAAGATTCTTCTTAGATGTGTAATTTATAGTAGTCTGGCAGCAGCACGTACAGACCACAGGGGGCACTATATATAATGACGGTTACATTTTTTATCAGCTTGGGCTAAATTATTGTTAAATGTTTTATTTGGGAAATAGTCTAAGATAAATCTATGTGTGTTTCTGATTTTAACACAAGATATGGGACATCAGATCATGATAGTTTTTTGATTTATCAGCGTGGGATAAATTATTATAAAATGTTTTATTTGGAGAAAGTACATGCTTTCGCAGAGTGATAGTTAAAGCAATGTATGGGTGTTTCTAATTCTAAATAGACAAAGTTATCTCCTGCCCATCAGATAAGAATGGTACCTGGCATCCACTGGTGGGAATTAGAAGAATATAAAATTGTTTCCTTTAAAAAAAACACCAAAAAACAGCACTTTGTTTGCCACAGACAAGAAGAAAGAGGGTCACCATCATCAGATGAGTCAACAAGCAGCAGCACTGATGCTGCTTCAGAAGATGACAGGTATATTGCATTTCATCAAAGGCAAGATTATTATTAGATGTGTAATTAGTCTGTCAACAGCATTAAATCATGATAGTTGCGTTGTTTATCAGCTTAGGTAAGAATATTGTTATATGTGTTATTCTGGATAGTGCACACCAACATTAGGTGTTGCGTATCAGCAATACCTTGATATTGATTTGCGATAGCAAACGTGAGTCTGTGTGCTGGGCTTCTGGTTGCACTTTCTCTGAGACTATATAGTCCAGTCTTCAAACCCTGCCCAGTGGTACTCTGCAGCAAGACCTTTCTAAACAAAACAAATGCAGTTACTTTCTCTAAGGTCAAGAAATAGGTCAAAATGAACCATATTTGGACAGAAGTAATTTTTTTTCCACATACTGTATTCAGTTCCAAGCCCATATTCGGTATGGAAATACCTAATAGTAAGACCTTGTTATGAATACTAATATGGATGACTCGTAAGAAAAGTCAAGGGTCACAAGAGACCAGAAGATGTGTGAAAATTGGCAATTTTGGGGTAGAATTTTGGTTTTCATCAATGTTTTTGATAACTTTTCAAGCACACTTCGTACAAAGGTAGCTGATAATAAGACCTTTCTATGCATGCTAATTTACTTGACTCTTGCAAAGGTCAGAGGTCTCGGGGGTTTGACACATTGTGAAAAGTTCATATTTAGAGAAATTGTTGATTTTGCTGGTACAATAAGACCTTTCTATGCATGCTAATTTACTTGACTCTTGCAAAGGTCAGAGGTCTCGGGGGTTTG
>BTPG01000001.1:32213712-32233137 GCA_036245525.1 Semisulcospira habei | reverse complement strand
AATAATAATAATAATAATGAGTACTTGTATAGCGCCTAACCTCAGATTAGAGCTCTAGGCGCTTAACAAAAACTAATGTACAAAACTGATAACTAATTACAAAAATGGAATTTACAAAAAGTACAAAACACTATAAAGTCACCATTCAAAAGTGCTACGCTCATGGACTCATACTGGCATTCACACACACACACCCACACACACACTACTTCTATAAATAGATAGAGATGACTTTAACATGATAGGTGTGTGACAAAGTCATTTGTAGCTGACAGAAAACATATGGGTCTTTAGGGCACGCTTGAATATCTCTCTCGAATCCACGTATCTCAGTTCGCGTGGGAGATCATTCCAAACAACTGGGCTCTGGTATCTGAATGACCTCTCACCAAACGACTTTGTTTTGACAAGAGGGACACGTAAAACTCGAGAGTCGGCAGCAGAGCGCAAATTCTGTCTCAAGGGCGTATACAGCTGGAGAAGAGAGGCAAGGTAGTGTGGGCAGGAACAGGTAATACAACTGTGAGTCATGCATGAAATTTTGTACTGAATCCTAGCTGTAACAGGTAACCAGTGTAGGGCAGACAGATGGGGTGTGATATGATCTGATCTAGGGACTCTAAGAATCAACCTGGCAGCTGAGTTTTGAATTTTCTGGAGTTTGCCAATCAGACACTGGGAACAGCCAGCCAAAAGAGCATTGCAATAGTCTAATTTAGACAAAACAAAAGCGCAGACAAGTACTTTAGTTGCTTCAGGTGTCAGATAGTGGCGGACTGAAGCAATACGTCGCAGTTCAGTATAGGCGGATCTGCAAACGTTGTTCACATGAAGGCGCATGGACAGTGACACCCAGATTTTTTACATGGGGGAGAAGGGGACAGTGGCACCACAGATTTGTAATGACTGGGGGAGTGTCAGCGTCTTCGTCAACCTCGGGGAAGCAATTATCATGGCCTCAGTTTTTCCGTCATTCAACTGTAATTTGTTTGAAGTCATCCACATCTTAGTATCCAAGACGCACTCCTGAAGGATCTCGATTGTGTCCATAATCTGATCAGGTGAACATGAGTCATGGAGTTGAGTATCATCTGCAAATGCATGATGTGATATAGAGAAACGGTTAAAGACACTGGCCAGTGGCTGAACATACAGGGTAAAGAGGACTGGTCCAAGAACTGAACCTTGTGGGACGCCGAAGCGCACGGTGGATGGGCTGGATAGTTTATCATTAGCAACTATGCACTGAGTTCTGTCCGTCAGATATGATCTAAACCACGATAAAGCAGTTTCATGAATGCCATACACAGAATAGAGACGTTGTAGCAAAATGTCATGGTCAATCGCATCAAAGGCAGCAGATAGGTCTAACAGTGCGAGAACAGATACTTTGCCATCATCAAGAGCCTCGAGGAGGTCATTAAGAATTTTTGCAAGCGCAGTTTCAGTGGAATGACCTGCACGGTAAGCAGACTGATTGGGACTAAGAAGATGATTCAGGTTCAGATGGTCGAGAAGTTGCGACAACACAACCTTCTCAACGATCTTAGAGAGAAAAGGGAGGTTTGAGACAGGGCGGTAATTGTGTAGATTGTTAGGGTCTAGAGAGGGCTTTTTTAGCAAAGGTTTAACAATGGCGGACTTGAAATCCGACGGAAAAATACCAGACCTCAGGGACTCGTTGACAATGTTGGTCATGACTGGAAGCACAACATCAATACACTCGTACAGCAATGTAGTAGGAAGTGGGTCTAAACTACAAGTTTTTTGTGCAGTTCTCTTCAGCACAGCATGAAGTTCCTGTTCACTGACAGGTCTGAAGGACGAGAGACACTGACGGACTGTTTCTGCAATCTTCGTTAATTCAAGACCCCCAAAACCATTGACGTCCCAGAAACTTTGGCTTCAAAACGGTATCAGCAGGAGGCATAGATCCTCATGAGCCCCCGCAGTCGCGCGGGCTCATGAGGATCTGTGCCTCATGCAGTTGGGTAGTGTTCACATTTTCTCGGTACTGAACGGGTGAAGGGCCGTATTTTTGGTTGTTTTATGGCATTTTGGTTGGACATTCTCTGGGTTGTTTTACGATCCCAGAGAGCAAAGCGTCCTCGTTCACATCGGCCCCAGAACCTTTTGCCAACACGGCGTCTCTTACTTGTACGGTCATGTCCATTTCGGGGAGGAAGAACTAAAACTGTGTATTGGTTCTCATTGCATACTAGACGACCAGCGCACTAGTAGTCTAATTATGCAAGAGCTACATCGAACCCAGTCTGTCTGCAAGACGCATAGATCCTCACGGGCCTCCGCACCCTTCGGGGGCTCATGAGGATCTATGCATCTTGCTGGGCTCTTTAACACTAGTATCAATTCTCAATTTTCGAGGTATAAGACACCTTTGCGAACTGGATCTGAAAACCATGCAGAATTGTATGAATGGATGGCATAACAGCAATACGCCCGGAGCCGGAAAGGCGGGCGTTTTGGGTCTGTGATTTTGGACCTTACGGCTTCCAGCCGTAAGGTCCAAAATCACAGACCAACACAGGTATAAGAGGCCCGCGGTAAGGCCCAAAAAATCACATGCCAGCTCACACCTTACGCTAACCCCAAGAGAGGTGTTACGTGTCTGCCTCCACTTTGTCTTTTGGCATTTTTGCTCGATGGTAATCTGCTCGTGATAGACCGTGGTTGTGCTTTTGTTGTGCATGAAAAGAACCCTTGGGAGACATTACTTCAGCCCACCCGTCTGATATTTGTGCATACCGTCTGGAAGAACTGTAACCGATTCCGCGTCCGCGGCCAAACAGCCACATTTTTGCAATAGTCTGCATGGCACCGTGACATGTATATACTCCTAGCTGGCACATTAACTCCTTCACTGTCGAGAAAGCGCGAACGCGATCTAACTGCAAGAGGAATAGATCCTCATGAGCCCCCGCGTACGCGGGGGTTCATGATGATCTATTCCTCTTGCTGAGACCACTTTGTGTCCATGTTCTTTGGTTGTGGTTTTAGTCGTACAGTGAACGCATGTTTCAGACACAAAATGTACGTCCGTTGGCAGGGTAAGGGTTAATTGACTATTGTATGTGAATGCCTGCACCGTTCTAAGATAAAATTTCATTGATTTCGGTAGTCGCTGGAGACAGGATCCAAGTTACTGTGACAGCTCATGGGTCTTACTCGATCATTCTCGCATCACTTAAAAAGACAATTAAAAGTAGCCCATTTCTGTATGTCTGCATGTCTAGTTTGTAAAAGATGTTTTACATTTTAAACAGTTGTGATGTGCTTGTCCTTTCTGAGCGCGTTTCTTTATTTGCTGGGAATTGCTCCGATAATTTTAAAGACCGCCAGTGCGCCATGCTTTTTTAAGCACCACCGCTGAACTAGCGTGACTGATTTGTCCCCAGCTATTCGAACAGTGTAGTAGTGATAGTCCGGCGTTGACGACAAGTTGGTCACGACATCATAATGAGTTGTGCCCAAACAGTTTAAAGCCTTGCAAGGATTCAAGCTAGTTAGTTAGTTTAACGCCGAGCAGGCAACTAAGGCCATCTCACGGCGGACAAGGCTTCAAGCTGCTAATTCACTACCGTTGAGCTAGCATGACCCAACGATTTCTTACAGCTCGCGCTGCACGCGACAAAATCAACACTTTGCATCTGTAGACATGATCTCCGCTGAATGTCTATAGTTCAGATCCTGTGTCTTGTTCCGCATTTAGCGCCATCAGTCTGACTGCAAGAGGCACAGGTCCTCATGAGCCCCCAGCAGTTTCAGGGGCTTATGAGGATATATGTCTCTTGTTGATCTCATTTACACCTATGTTTCTCGCGCGAAGGTGGCCAATCGCGTCGAGTCTATGTGACGTAACTAGGCGTCCACCTTTGTCTGCGGTCCGTGATCTGGTGTATCAGAATAGCAAGTGATGTCTGTAACTGTGTGCTGGTCGGTGATTTTGGACCTTATGGCTGGAAGCCGTAAGGTCCCAAATCACAGAACAGCATATGTTTATATCTAGATGTCTGTAATGAACGTGTTATGCATATTGCAAATTTGTACTCACGTGTACATGGGGTTCTTCTGTTATCTTCCACACCGGTGCTTTGTCCTACCCGCTTGGTACTTTTGCCTGGATTATAAAAGCTAGCTGGCAGTCACAAATTTTAGGTGTCTAGAGAAAAAGACGAGCTTTTTCAGATAGCATCTCACGTTAAAAGGTCCTGGTAGATCAAAGCGGCGCAGTTGCAGTGCGCCTGAATTGATCAGTGTTCAGGTCGTATTCCATAGGCAATAGCTGTCCTTGTCCCCCACAACCCGCCCGCTAGGGCCGTCCATTATCACCCCGGTGCCGTGGACGTTAAACCCCGAATTAACCCTTTTTCGGTTTCGTTTGTGTTGTCTTCGTCTTATTGTTTTAGTGATCGCTTCTTTTTCTTCATTTTTTTTTTCTTTTCTTTTCCTTCGCCGTCAGAGGGTAGTGACATATTATAGCTTGATGCCTAATATTTATCACTACTCTTGAACTCTCATGACCAATATGCTGTGGTGTTTTAAGCAAAAGTGGGGTTACGTTTGCAACGAACGACTGCCAACAACGAACGAGAGTGAAGTCAGGGCGGATAACCAGTGTGTACCAGAAGCATAGTCAACACTCCGAACATCTCCAAGAGGCAGAGATCCTCATGAGCCCTCCGGGCTCATGAGGATCTATGCCTCTTGGAGATGTTCGGAGTGTTGACTATGCTTATCCGGGCTCATGAGGATCTCTGCCTCTTGGAGATGTTCGGAGTGTTGACTATGCTTATGACGGAAACTGGTTATCCGCCGTGACTCCACTCTCGCTCGTTGCTAGGACTCGTTCGTTTCAAACGTAACCTAACTATTGATAAGTGTTTTAATGTGATCAGACTGACATTGTCTGTAATAATAATAATAATAATAATAATAATAATAATAATAAATTTATTTCAGTTTTTGCAGGCCATCAGGCCCATATGAACACAAAATACAATTTACAACCAGAAAATACAGGAAGGTGGTTGTAAAACACACTCATATAGCATTACATCAGCGCACATAAATAAACAAAAAACAAGAAAAGTTCAAAGCAAATCCCTCTAATTCCTTAATTTAAGGCAACCTGAAATATACATAGCAACTTTAAAGACCAGTGAAAAATTGTGAAAAATGGTTTTATGCTGACAAGCAGATTCAAGTCGAGTCCAGTTATACTTACCTTGGTGTGATATTTTCCTCTACTCTGAACTGGGCTAGATGTGTAGAAAACTTAGCTGGAAAAGCCAGGAGAGCAGTTGCAGGCATCAAAAGACTATACTTCAAATTACAAAACTTGCCAGCTGACACTGTTTTTCACATTTTTGATGTCAAGATTAAACCCATTGTGCTATACGGGTCAGAGGTCTGGGGTTTCCAGAGACATGATGTAATTGAGCAGGTTCATATAAAGGTTTGTAAAATGGTCCTTGGTGTTGGAAGAGATGTAAAAAACAATATTGCGCTGGGTGAGTGTGGAAGATTCCCTATGTATATTGATGCCTATGTTCGAATGGTGAAGTACTGGTGCAGACTTCTTACCATGTCAGAAAACAGATACCCAAGACAGTGTTACACGATGTTATATATGCATGATGCTTCAGGTAGATCGAACTGGGCTACGCAAATAAAGACTCTATTGTGTATGCACGGGTTTGGGTATGTATGGGAAATGCAGTCAGTTGGAAACACTCCTCTGTTCATTCAGATATTCAGAAGGCGGCTGACAAAATGAGGTCAGGTAAGAAGGTAGGTGAATCCCGTGCACAGCCGCCGTGGTGGGACTCGGACTGCGAGTTAGCAAAACAAAACAAGTACCTACAGTTGAAGCAGTTCAGACACACAAACACACATGACGACTTAGGGAAGTATCTTGACATGAAGAAAGAATTTAAGAAGTTGTGTAAAACAAAACAAGTAGAGTACAACGCACGGGTTTTGAATGAGCTCAACGATGCATGTAATGATGCAAACTCAAGAACATTTTGGCAACAAATAAAGTCTCTGACTGGCGTTAAAAAGTTGTGTTCTGATGTCATTTCACCACGCGTGTGGTATGATTATTTTCGTAATTTGCTAAATGTGGATCAGAATGTTGATGATTCAGGTTTCAGCAGACAGGCCGAGGGTGTTTTGAATGACCATATAATTGATGATTGTGATGGTTGTCATAATGCAAAATTTGACGAGGAAATCACGCAGGATGAAATTCGCAGTGCTATTAATAACATGAAGAAAGGGAAAGCATCAGGCCCTGATGGCTTGCCCACTGACCTTTTTCATCATGCAGGTGAGATCCTTGTGAAATTTCTGCATCCTTTGTTTAATCGTGTGTTTCAAAGTGCGGAATACCCTGAAAGCTGGACCATGGCTGTGATATTTCCACTACACAAAAAGGGTAACCCTAGAAATGTTGACAACTACAGAGGAATTTCTCTTCTGAACGTTATCAGTAAGTTGTACAGTTTTGTCATTAACAACAGGTTAGTTCGTTTTTGTGAAGAGAATGATTGTATTCCTGAGGCCCAAGCTGGCTTCCGTAAAGGATACAGTACTATAGACAACATTTTTTGCTTACAGGCACTAGTGCAAAAGTATCTTAGCAAGCAGGGTGGCCGTTTTTACACCATGTACGTAGATTTTTCTAAAGCTTACGACAGTGTGCACAGGACAAAACTGTTGTATCTCTTGCTACGTAAAGGAGTTCATTGAAAGTTGCTTCAGACACTTGAGAGTATGTACAAACATGTAAAAGCTGCTGTAAGGGTTGGAACCAAAGTTACCGACTACTTTGATTGCATGTCAGGGGTGCGACAAGGTTGTGTGTTGAGCCCACTGCTGTTTTCTATCTTTCTTTCAGAATTTGAGACAGAAATATCATCGTGCGGTGCACGTGGCATTGATATTTTTGCAGACCCACTGGGTATTTTCCTTCTTATGTATGCTGATGATATAGCCATTGTCTCTGACTCTGTAGCAGATCTCCAAAAGAAAATTAATTGTTTAGAAAAATACTGTAAAAAATGGGGTCTCACTGTGAACATGGACAAGACAAAAGTGGTGGTCTTCAAAAATGGAGGTTTTGTGAAAAATTGTGAAAAATGGTTTTATGCTGACAAGCAGATTCAAGTCGAGTCCAGTTATACTTACCTTGGTGTGATATTTTCCTCTACTCTGAACTGGGCTAGATGTGTAGAAAACTTAGCTGGAAAAGCCAGGAGAGCAGTTGCAGGCATCAAAAGACTATACTTCAAATTACAAAACTTGCCAGCTGACACTGTTTTTCACATTTTTGATGTCAAGATTAAACCCATTGTGCTATACGGGTCAGAGGTCTGGGGTTTCCAGAGACATGATGTAATTGAGCAGGTTCATATAAAGGTTTGTAAAATGGTCCTTGGTGTTGGAAGAGATGTAAAAAACAATATTGCGCTGGGTGAGTGTGGAAGATTCCCTATGTATATTGATGCCTATGTTCGAATGGTGAAGTACTGGTGCAGACTTCTTACCATGTCAGAAAACAGATACCCAAGACAGTGTTACACGATGTTATGTATGCATGATGCTTCAGGTAGATCGAACTGGGCTACGCAAATAAAGACTATTGTGTATGCACGGGTTTGGGTATGTATGGGAAATGCAGTCAGTTGGAAACACTCCTCTGTTCATTCAGATATTCAAAGATCGGCTGATGGATTGTTTCCGACAGGACTGGCATGCATCCCTTACCTCAAACACAGAATACTGCCATTACCACCCAGAAATACTTAGAGCCAGTTACATAGGGCAGCTGAACTCTTGTGAACTCAGGCGGGCAATATGTTTACTTAGATGTAACCGTTTACCTTTAAACGGAGTATCCAGATTTGGAAAACCCATCACTAATCCAGAATGTAATTCATGTGATTGGCATAAGGCTGAAGATTTGTGTCATTTTCTGTTCGAGTGTCCAAAATATGCCCCTTTACGTAAAAAGTACATTCCACTGTTTTACTACAGATTCCCATCCGATCTTAAAGTTCAGCTGCTGTGTGGAAACCTACATGACATTGTCTGTGTTTCCCGCTGTGTGTTCCAGGCATCTGACGGGCAGTGGGGGCCATGGACAGCCTGGTCGGTGTGTGACAAACGGTGCGGGGCGGGCCTCGCCTACAGGATACGACGCTGTCACAACAGACCACTGTGAGTAGAATTGGCTTTAACTCATTGGAGACGTGCCGCCTCCGGATACGCGGCATAAACCGCGTATCCGGAGGCGGCACGTCTCCAATGAGTTAACCTTTCAACTGCCAGTGCACGTAAAGCTATTTCTTTGAAGACAGGGCGCTGCCGAATAACCGCATCAGTCCAAGAAACACGGATTTGAGTAGGGTCAGCAAGAGGCAAAAAATATCATGGTTCTTTGCCTCGTGCAGTTGGGTGGTATCTTTCTTTCTGTCCAGTGAGATGGTTACTGTTGTTACCTCAGCATTAATCCAAATCAATCAAGCAAACTAGCAAACAAGCAGTCAATCAATCAATCAATCAATCAATCAATTCCTTTCTCCCTCCCTCCATCACGCACTCACTCAGTCCGTCCATCGCTCGCTTGCTCAATCAATCAATCAATCAATCAATCAATCAATCAATCAATCAATCAATCAATCAATCAGTCAATCAATCGATCAATCCATCAATCAATAAACCAATCCATTAATCAGTGATGCCACTGAGGGAGTGTGACACCCTTTGTGTATTTCCAGATCTTCTGACGTCAGGACAGACTGTCCAGGAGCAGACAAACAGTATCAAGTGTGTAATAAACAGGTAAGCACATTTTTTTTTCCTCCCACAACCTTTTTGCTTCCAGCAATAAACTGTTACACTACGTATGACACCCCCATGTATTAGTATATAATTATTATTCAGGACTATTATTAATGAGGGCTTAGTATCATATACCTAAGTTGTAAGGCCAAGATCGAACACTGACGCAAGCTTCCATGTGTTGAATTTGCGAGCAAGCGTTATTGAATATGGGCCACACTCCCTGGGGGCTTAGAGTACTCAATATGTAAGGCCAAGATCAAGGGATGTGGTACTGAATATGTAAGGCCAAGATCAAGAAATATAGGTATAGTGTATACGGCCTGGGGGTAGACCCATTGTAGTAGAAATTAATGGTTGACAGAAAGACGCTCTTTTGACAAATTGGGAGCCAAGAGGGACGTTCCCAATAATAGGGCACTGTCCCCCGAATGTGTATATATTGTGGAGAGCTCAGAACGGAAAGAGAAGGGTAGGAGCAGGAGCTCAAGAGAGGAACAAGAGCTCAGGAGAAGAAGAGCCCAGAACAAGAGCTCAGACAGAATGCTCTGATCACGATTTTGCTAGTAGGTTGGTCCTGCCCAACTTATTGGAAGAATGTTGTACCCGAAATAAAAGACGATTCTGCAACACGAATGTCTGGTGGTGTCTTTGTTCACACAACTCTTGAGTACGGCCGGTGTGTAACAAAGGCCACCCTTTTTGGTGCCGTGACCAGGATTCTCTGAACGGGTATAGCAGAACTATCGCAGGATGTCAAAACGGGTATAGCAGAACTATCGCAGGATGACAGAAACAAGAAGAGAAGACGAGAGTTCGAGCCCACTACTAGAAAGCAGAGTTCGAGCCCACTACTAGAAAGCAGAGTTCGAGCCCACAACTTGAAACAAGACTGAGAAGGCGCCAACAGACGAAAAACGACCTCTGGCCACAACCACCGTCACCAATGCTGGACAAACAGGTGAGTGACCTTTTTGTGTCATCGCCGTGGTTTTGATTAAGGGCCAGACCTATTAGCTAGGTTGTAAATTTGTTATATTTAGAAAGAAAAAAAAATGGCAGAAGAACACTTAGGCATGTTACACCCACTGAACCCAATATTGGCCGCACTAGGTAGCCAGATAGAGGGGATGTCGTCCTCCGTTAACGCACAGTCTATCTCCCAACTGATCCCCACCTTCAATGGAGATCAAAAGAAGTTTGCGGAGTGGATGAAGAAAATAGAGAAATACGCCGCACTAGTAAACATAGTAGGGAGGAAGGCCTTCATTGCATATCAAGCGAGTAGTGGGGCAGTAAGCGACTTCATCGGTCGTTTTATTCAAAGCAACGGAAATAACAGTTGGGAGGAATTGAAGGAACAACTAACGGTCAGATTTGGAGAGTTCAGGGATGAACAGCACGCCCTGACCCTCCTACAGAGAGCTAAACAGGGGAAAGATGAAAGTGTTCCTCTATATGCAGAGAGACTGATCTCATTAGGAGAAGAGGCGTTCCCAGATGAAGATGGTCCTATCAAAGACAGGCAACTGATTGCCTGCTTTATAGACGGACTGGCACATGACTATTTAAAAATGAAGGTCATGAGAGAAGCACCCGCTACGTTAGAGCGTGCTGTTAGCATCGCCCTAACAGAACAAAATTTTAGACAGATGTTCGATCTTAGGGTAAAACAAAGAAGTACGGTGACCAAATCCCCAGCAGACCAGTTCCGTAGAGACAGGGAAGAACCCATGGAAGTAGATCACTCTAGGGGGAGAGGGTGTTTTAGGTGCGGTTCATCCCGCCATAAGGCACGCGATTGCCAGACCACTAGGCAAGTAAACGCAGTACGTCAGCAGCGGTCGTCGTTGCCGCAGCGAGAGTATCAACACGTACGGTGTTGGCGCTGCGGGGGTCAGGGCCATCGACAAAGAGACTGCAAGGTCAGAATAGGATATGAACGACAGGGAAATTAGAACGTTCTGCACAACGAGAAGCCGGTGAGCAGAACGGAAGAAATAGTAGATCCTTCAGCATCAATTTAGCAGGAAGTCCAAAATGCATAGTTTTTAAGGTAGGGAGTCAGAAGTTTAGAAGTCTCATAGATACAGGGGCAGAAGTATCATTGATTAGTAAGAAGGCATACGAAAATTTACAGAAAAAGCCAAAACTAGAGAAAAGGAGCGTATCATTACAGTCAGTCAGTGGGGAAGCGTTAGGAGTTGTGGGTAGTATAGAATTAGACTTCAAAATAGAACAACAGTCGTTCAAACATCGATTCTACATAGTGAAAGAGATGAATAGAAATTTCATTTTGGGCAACGACTGGCTTGATAAGAACGGAGCACGCATCTATTTTGATTTGAGAAAGGTCAGAGTCGGGAATGCGTATGTACCTTACGAACAAGACATACACATATCCTCGTTGGTCAGAATACACAAGACAAAAATTTTGAAACCGCATACAGCGGAGATTTGTCAAGTAAGAATAAAGAATACGCAGTACTTCGGTAAAGATGAATGTTTAGAAGTCTCTGCGACAGATAAGGGGTTTGTTGCGGAAGAACCAGGGCTGTCAGTGATGAGTGGGGTAGTTAAAAACAAAGGTAGGACATTTCCTTTGTTAGTCATGAATCACACAAACAAAACGTTCAGACTAAAAAGGGGATGTGTGGTAGGCAGGTCAAACAGCGTAAGTCAAGTAGAGTCAGTGTCTAGCAGAACGGAAGAACGAGAAGTCGCTTCCATAGATCTGACAGAAATTGACGCGCCTGAAGCAATCAGGTCCACAGTTACTAAACTGGTATCGGAGCATTCCGATTTGTTCGCGAGTAGCGATCTGGACTTGGGGCGCACCAATACTGTCAAAATGAGCATAGACACTGGAGACCACGCTCCAATAAGGGTGAAACCTTACCGCGTTCCCTTGCAGGATAGAGAGATAGTAGACAAAGCAGTGGATGAGATGTTAGAGGCAGGGATCATCAGGAGATCGATGTCGCCATGGTCTTTCAGCTTAGTAGTAGTGTCTAAAAAAGACGGGTCAAGGAGGTTGTGCGTTGACTTCCGAAAGCTAAACGAGATTACTAAGAAGTCGTCGTATCCACTACCGCTCATAGACGATATTTTGTCCTTGCTGGGGAAGGCAAAATATTTTACAAGGTTAGATATGAAATCAGGATACTGGCAGGTAGAGATGGCGGATAAAGAGAGTAGTGAGAAAACAGCTTTCGCTTGTCACAAAGGACTTTTTGAGTTTGCAGTCATGCCGTTTGGACTTTGCCAGGCACCCAGTGTGTTCATGTTGTTGATGAACACAGTGTTGATGGGGCTAGAAACATTTTGTTCAGCATATATGGATGATATTCTCATCTTTTCAGAAACAAAGGAACAGCATTATCAGCACATAAAAGATGTGTTCGGTAGGCTTAGACAACATAAACTCAAGTTGAAACTGAAGAAATGTCAGTTCTTCGCAGAAGAAACACAATACTTAGGGTTTGTGATAGGGAAGGAAGGAGTCAAACCAGACCCAGAAAAGGTGTCAGCAATTCGAACATTGCCGAATCCCACATGTATAAGGGAGTGTCGTAGTGTCATTGGGATGATGTCCTACTATCGCAGGTTCATACCCAACTTTTCTGAGATAGCTGAACCCATCATCAGTTTGACAAAGAAATTTGCCAGATTCAAATGGTCGGATCAGTGTCAACAGGCGTTTGATTTTCTCAAACAAAGTTTGTCAGTAGTTCCTTTGTTGGTATATCCGGACACGAGACGTCCATATGTATTGTACACGGACGCTAGTGACGCATGTATCGGGGCGTGTCTGACACAAGAAAGTGAAGACAGCACAGGGCAAAAGACAGAAAAACCTATTTATTTTCTGTCCCATAGGTTGAGCCAGAGCCAGAAGAAGTGGTCTACCATAGAAAAGGAAGCATTTGCAATTCATTATGCGTTACAGAAGTTAGACCACTAT
The DNA here is from genome assembly GCA_036245525.1 of Semisulcospira habei. NCBI lineage: Eukaryota > Metazoa > Mollusca > Gastropoda > Semisulcospiridae > Semisulcospira > Semisulcospira habei. The sequence continues at coordinate 32,220,305 of BTPG01000001.1, read as the reverse complement.
TTGCACAATGCACAGTTTGTTGTTCGCACAGACCACAAACCACTGAAATATCTCTTAGAGTCACCCATGCAGAATAAAAAGATTCAGATGTGGGCGCTAGGGATAGCAGGGTACAATTGCACTATAGAGTACATTCCAGGGCCACAGAATGTGTTGGCTGATTTGTTGTCTAGAGTGCCACAACCAAACGGTGAGGAGTTAGTATCAGAAGAGACGGAAGAAATAGTCACAGAAGTGAGCGACAATGCGTTCCAAATAGGGGTGATTAATTCTAGTCAGATTAGACCAAAGCAGTTTGCAAGTTGTCAGACAGAAGATCCCAGAGAAACTTTAGAAAAGGTAGAGGTGACAGGGTTCGATATGATAATGGAGCAAGACAAGGATCCAGACATTGTTAAGTTGAAGGATCAGCTCCTGAACGAGGAAGCACCGGCCAGTGTAAAAAGGAGGTATTTGTTCATAGAAGATGTCTTGTATTTCTTGTCGAATATTGATGACGATCCAGTAGCGAGGTTAGTGGTGCCATCCCATTTGGTGGAGCACGTCGTAACTCAGTACCATGACAGAAATGGGCACATGGGCCTAGACAAGACATACGATACAATCAAACAGAAGTATTTTTGGCCAAACATGTACAGGGGATTAAATGAATACATAGGAGGTTGTATTACCTGTCAGCAAAGGGTTTTGCAGAAACAGAAAGTTCCAGTGCAGGAAATGGACATTCCCCCATATCCTTTTGCAAAGGTTAGTGTAGACATACAGGGTCCATTCCCTACTAGTCTGTCTGGGAACAAGTACATTTTAGGGTTTGTTTGTCATTACAGTGGATATCCAGAGTGCTTTCCAGCACCAGATAAGTCGGCAGAAACTGTTGCTCAAATATTGTTGGATGAGATAATTCCTCGACATGGCTGCCCCTTGCAGGTGGTCACTGACAATGGTACAGAAAATGTCAATCGGATCATGAGAGAGGTTCTCAGCGAACTGAACATAGATCATGTGTTGACAAGCTATTATCATCCACAATCTAATGCTAAGGTAGAAAGGTTTCATCGTACCATGAATGATATCATGTCGAAGAAAATACAGGAAGATATCCAAACGTGGGATTTGCACATCAATCATGCGTTGTCGGCATACCGGGTTAGCGTTTCGGAAACGACTCAGTGCTCTCCATTCTTTCTACTGTATAATAGAGATCCAGTGTTACCATTAGATAACATACTGAGGCCCAGACGGAAATATGTCGGAGAGGACCTTCATAAGGTAGCCTTAGAACAACAACATAAATTGTTCACTCAGGTACACCAACGAATAAAGAAATCACAGAAGCGGGGAGCAAAATATGCAAATAGACAAGTCAAAGGTGACGAAATCAAAGTTGGTGACCCAGTGTACTATAAGAATAACCAAAGGAAAAATAAATTAGACAGCAAATGGAAACCTTATTACAGGGTGGTCGAGAAAACAACCCCAGTAACGTACAAGATAAGGAACCAGTTGACTAGTGAAGTAATAAAAGTGCATGCAGAGCACATAAGACTCGCTAAATTAGAAGAGTGGCCTAAACCCTCAGTAGAAACAACTAGGCCCCTCAGAAAAACTAATTATGCGGTCGCACCGGAAGACAGTTCTTCCAGTGGCAGTGAAGATGTAGGCGACTTACCTCCGAGAGAAAGGTGGATTAAAAGACAGCGTAAGGAACGTGAGAACTCGTCTTCGGAAGACGACATACCTCTCACAGAGTTAGCGAAAAGGGTTAGACGTCAGAACAGGGACAAAACAGTCGAAGCAGAATCGGCTGATGTTAGCCCAGACGAAGGCACATCAGACAATTCTGATGATGATAGGATAAAACATGTGGATGCAATCCTGCCTAAGTCTAGGAGTGAAGGGGTGAGGCGGTTATTAGAGGCCATAGGGGATCTACTATAGGCTTCATTTAAAATGCAACTCTCAAGTGGTATTGAGAGAGGATCAATCAGAAGATCGTTTAGGTGATACAGTTTTGGGAGTATGAATATACAACTACGAGTGAAAATTATATTTTGCAGACGTGCAAGATGAAGTTCGTCCTCTGTCTCATGATATTGAGCCTAGCCGATAGCCTAAATGTTCATAATAATGTAGTCTTTGAAAAACTTAGTGAGATTCATTTTGACAGATCCTCCCGTTAGTATAGTACGCTTAGGGATGACGTGTAGCGCAACTAGCGATAGACTCACACTAACGCCGTATTATCAACGAGAAAGTGTCTTTGTTATAACGGACGAAGAAATTAACAATATTTAAAAATATGTCGTTTCGAATATAACTTTGTGGGAACCATTCCATAAAGCTATACCAGAATTTAAACCAATCCCCCTACCTAAGAAATTAAAGCAAATAGAGCACATTCCGATGGATTCTTTAATCACGGAATTGCAGGATATGCAAAGGGTCGAAGATGAAGAAGTCTGGTCTACTTGGCAGTATTTATTAGTATTGGCAGTGGTCATGTCAATTATAGGCGTAATAGTGGGAGTAGCCAGATATTTTGATTTGTTAAGAGCTGGCCCTTTATCAAGACTTAGGCGAGGACATGGTGGGGTCACTCGACCTACACTGGACCCGGGATCGGTGGCTACAACTGTGGCGGACGAGAATGATGTCTACGGAGCAAGTGCCTCCGCACCGATGATGGAGGACAGGGTGGGACTGAAGGCGACATCGCCAATTGTGAAATTCTACCCGGCCTTGAAGTGAGGCGACCTACAAAGTGGACGAACGATGTTGGGACCGTGAGCGCAACGGTGCCCATGAGAGACAAACAGTTCGTGGACAAAATTCTTTTTCTTTTATTTTGGTTCGAATCGTGGACAATGAACACTTTGCCTTTATTATGTTCGAATCGTGGACAATGAACACTTTGCCTTTATTATGTTCGAATTGTGGACAATGAACACTTTGCCTTTATTATGTTCGAATCGTGGACAATGAACTCTTTTTTTTTTTCTTTTATTTGAATTATGGACAATGAACTCTTTTTCTTTTATTTGGATCGAATACTTGATGGAGTAATTGTATAAGATGTCACGTGCCGATGTCATGAAATGTATTTTGATTGGTTAATAATTTGCAATTATATTGTCATATGTTCCGTAGTGTATACCCCCTAAGAAAGGAAAGAAAAATAATCCTGAACGGGATGTATTTTTCTCGGGTCAGGGAGGAATGTTACACTACGTATGACACCCCCATGTATTAGTATATAATTATTATTCAGGACTATTATTAATGAGGGCTTAGTATCATATACCTAAGTTGTAAGGCCAAGATCGAACACTGACGCAAGCTTCCATGTGTTGAATTTGCGAGCAAGCGTTATTGAATATGGGCCACACTCCCTGGGGGCTTAGAGTACTCAATATGTAAGGCCAAGATCAAGGGATGTGGTACTGAATATGTAAGGCCAAGATCAAAAAATATAGGTATAGTGTATACGGCCTGGGGGTAGACCCATTGTAGTAGAAATTAATGGTTGACAGAAAGACGCTCTTTTGACAAATTGGGAGCCAAGAGGGACGTTCCCAATAATAGGGCACTGTCCCCCGAATGTGTATATATTGTGGAGAGCTCAGAACGGAAAGAGAAGGGTAGGAGCAGGAGCTCAAGAGAGGAACAAGAGCTCAGGAGAAGAAGAGCCCAGAACAAGAGCTCAGACAGAATGCTCTGATCACGATTTTGCTAGTAGGTTGGTCCTGCCCAACTTATTGGAAGAATGTTGTACCCGAAATAAAAGACGATTCTGCAACACGAATGTCTGGTGGTGTCTTTGTTCACACAACTCTTGAGTACGGCCGGTGTGTAACAAAACGTCTGCTCCTTGCATGCCAAAGTCTTGAAATTCATAAAGCAAAAATGCTCGGCAGCTATGATTTCACACAGAGTTCTTGTGATTTTGCAAAGTCGTCATATTTCATCTAAATTTACATCTCAATTAGTTGAGTAATTCCTTGACTGCTGCTGACGTTACCGTTCGGCGGAGATGCTAAAGCGAAAATGCTCGGCAGCTATGTTTACACACAGAGTTCCTGTGATTTTGCAAAGTCGTCATATTTCATCTATATTTACATATCAATTAGTTGAGTAACCCCTTGGCTGCTGCTGACGTTACCGTTCGGCGGAAAAGACGCTAAAGCGAAAATGCCCGACAGCTATGTTTACACACAGAGTTCCTGTGATTTTGCAAAGTCGTCATATTTCATCTATATTTACATATCAATTAGTTGAGTAACCCCTTGACTGCTGCTGACGTTACCGTTCGTCTTTTCCGCCGAACGGTAACGTCAGTAGCAGTCATGGGGTTAAAATTAATCTGTGCTGTTGTGTCTGTTTATGCAGGAATGTCCGGAAAGAGGCGAGGACTACCGAACAGTTGAGTGCAGAAAACACAACAGTAATTACTACGGAGGACGGCGGTACGAGTGGGAAGCCTTCATCAACCGTAAGTTGTCCATCTTCGCGTGTACCGATCGCGCTGTACGAATCGTGCACTGATGCTGCTGTCAGTGCTAAAGATAAGATAAAAGGCAAGGCAAGAAGCTGAGACAATACGGCAAGAAAAGACAAGGTGCGTGAGAAAAGAATATAAGACAAAAAGAGAAGAACCACTTCGGGTCTCGGTTTCAGGCCACATTATACATTTCAAACACAAGTGATCAAATTTTCCTAAACCTCAGTACCTGAGCTGGCCTTTCGCATCACGTGAATGCCCTGTGTTTGTCTTTACTACGTGTGTCTTCAGAGTGAATGCGTGTGTTTCACCTGAGCGTGCGTGTTGGGCCGGGTTCAGTTGGCGGCGTTTGAGCCGATTCACAGAATCGCGTCTGTAGAGTGACCGGTATTACTATTAAAAAAGTATTTGATATCCATAAAACAAACGTGAAATGTTCATACACATGACGTCATTGTAACTCGCAAGCAGTACGTAGACTGCACTTCTGCCAGTGAGCCAAACTGCGCGTGATATGCGCACTCGCATGCTGTCGAAATAAATGAGAAAAGCAAAGCGCGTCAGAGTGCGTGCGTAACTTAAAACACGTGTCTGTCTGATGTCAGTCTGCTTTAATTATACATGTGTCTGCCTGTTCGTCCGTCTCTCCATCTTTTGCAAACCTACGCATGAAATTCCCGTTACCCTGAAAGCTGTATTATACAGGAAGGGAAACAACTACTGTATTTGTACACATGCCTGGTCGCTCCGGCGATACGCAAACCGGCTGGCTTGAACGCACTCAGCCCCGACGCAATCAAGCGTGGTATGGATAGACCATGGTAGTTCAAGGGTGATGTCAAGATAGCTTGGCGCCTGTAGGCGCCAAGCTATTTTGACACCACCCTTGGACTATCCTGGTCTCCTGAACTTTCATACAATCCTCAAAGGACAACGCCCAAATTTCGACATTGTCATCCACAGTGTGTCAAGACCGGCCTTGTTTTCGTTCGTGTTTGTTTGATGCTTTTTTTGTTGTTGTTGTTGTTGTTGTTGCAAATCTTCCTCAATCGAGTTATTATAAGCTGTGTCATTTTAACCTTTTGTCGTCCGCGCTCTGACAACAATACTGTAGCTCCCTTCCCCAGCTTTGTGTGTGTTTTTTGCTGGCAGCATACGCCCGGTGTGAGTTGGCCTGCAAGGCGCGACACCACCGCTACTACGCCCGCTTCCAGGCCACAGTGGAGGACGGCACCAGATGTAAACACGACGAGGACGCCTTCTGTATGGGGGGAGAGTGCCTCGTGAGTAGCGTTCAGTCAAGTTCAAAGTTGTTTTGGTTTGATTTGGTGTTTTGGGGTTGTTGTTGTTGTTGTTTTGGGGGGTTGTTTCGTTTCGTTTCGTTTCGTCTTGTTCCGTTCCGTTCGGTTTTGTTTTGTGTTTTGTTTTGGATTTGTTTGTTTTTTTGTTTCTTTGTTTGTTTGTTGTTGTTTGTTTGTTTGTTGTATTTGTTGTTGTTGTTGTTGGGAGGGGTCTTCTTTTTCATTTTGCTGTTTGGTTTGGGAGAGGGGTTGATGAGTTCATGAGTTTACTTTGGTTGGGTTAGGTTGGGTTGGGTTGAATAGGATTGGTTTGGTTTGGTTTCGGTTGGGTTGGGTTGGGTTGGGTTGGGTTGGCTGGGGTCGCTGTCTGGCTGGTTGGATGCTGTGTTTTGGTTTACTTTGATTGAACTGTTGTCTCAGTGTTTGCTTGTTTCGTTGTTGTTGTTGCTGCTGTTGTAGTTGATGGTGTTGCCATTGTTGTTGTAGTTGTTGTTGTACTACTTCGTCTTTTTTTTCTTCTTCTTCTGGAATTTATTGGAATACGCACTATTCCTCACTGACGCAATGCAATGCTGAACTAAATTTCTGACCTCACGATTTGACGTGGAAGGCGGAGCGCAGAAATATGCCACTTACCTACTGTCAGGGACTTAGGTTATAACCTCCAGCGTCCTGCTGGGATGTATCACTTAAAACTACAAACAAAGCTTGACCCAAAAAAACAGGTTTTGAAATGGCTGCCACAAGACTGATCTGAAATGGTTAACAACGCAAGATTGATATGAACTTATTTG
>BTPG01000001.1:32172944-32213212 GCA_036245525.1 Semisulcospira habei | reverse complement strand
CTAAGGGAGTGTATAACAATCTTTTGCTTGACAGTAGTGACCTGCTAGAAGGTCCAAGGAACCTCAGGCAGGTTCAGAACTTCAAGTATAGGCAGGGGAAGGAGGAGTGTATGAGCAACAAAAACAACTTTGCTGATCAGGTTCAGGAATTGCTCATGAACTTTCAGGTAGGTACACACTCCTTCATCCAGTCAGTCTCCTTTTTAGCGGATAGATCACCTGTCATTGTTTGCTACAACGAGAGACAAATGCTAGACTTAAGACGGTTCTGTTGTTCACACCCTGTAGGCGAAACAACTGTTTTGGGTGTGGACAAAACATACAATCTTGGTTCAGTATTTGTAACCGCAACGAATTACAAGAATCTCGCAGGTAGGCGACAGGAAACGGGTGAACACCCCATCATGATTGGGCCACTTCTATTACATGGGACCAGTGATGAAGGAGTGTTTCACCTGTTCCTAAGCCAGCTTTCGTTGCAGCTCAAAGGCAGGCTGAGCACACCCATCATTGGGTCAGACGATGAGCGGGCAATTACCAATGCCGTGAAGGGTGTATTTGGAGAAGGGACCAGCCTCCTGTGCACAAGGCACCTGAAGGAAAACCTCAATTCCTATATGACAGACAAAATTGGGGTAACATCAGCTGTAAGAAGAGATGTCATAGAAAAGGTCTTTGGACAGGACATTCTCTGCGAAGCAGAAGAACTCCGTGAGGTGAAGTCAGTGTGTAGGAAACTGTCTCCTCGTCTGGAAACATACATCACACATCGCACCATCAAAGGACTACAGAAAAACAAAGCAACAAGCAGACATTTCCCACATGTACATATAAACGCATACACCTGGACCAATAACAATGCCGAAAGTATAAATCACTCTCTGAAGCAAAAGACAAATTGGAATCCTTTGCCCCTGCCGCAGCTTGTGACGAAACTACAAGAGGCGGTAGAGGCACAGCAAAAAAATGTTCAGCGTGCACTGGTTTCTCTGGGAGACTTCATTCTAGATGAGGCATTCCTAAAGTTTAGGAAGACGGCATCGCGCTGGCAGCTGATGACTGAAAAGGGTAAACAGAATGCAATCGCTGCATTCTACAGATGTCTTAAGCCTGTCAACAAGAAGGTTAAGGTGTCCTCCGACAATTGTTTTGTCTCATTCGAGCCTCGCAATGGCGGCAAAAAGCCCAACCAATGTAAAGGAAGGCAGGCACACAGAACGCGGCAAAACACTGAACAAAAATAAGGGGACAGCATCACTCTTTTCATTGACAGGATTAATCTTCTTGAGGCCTGTTTCCACTTTTCAGTTGTCAGCCACCAGGGTTATGTCATCTTCCCAAATTTGTCCAGCATGTAGTCTTCCAGCGAAAGCAGTACATGCTCTGCTTGCATTAACTCCACACTCAAAAACTTTAGTGTGTTCAGCAAAGAATTTTTTTTTGGGTGTATATATTTATTTTCTGTTGCGCCTCTACCGTCTCAAGTAGTTTCAGCACAACTCAAGTATACTTGTAGACTTCTCTTTTTTTGTCAGCCATTTAGCATGTAGTTCACGATTCTTCCTAGCAAACTCTAAATAGGCTTTTTTTTTTTTCTTATTTTGTTTTTTTTCTTCTTATGTGACAGGGAAGTGGATGCCGCAAGGTGTTAAAGTAGTGTGTTATTGGGCACGTGTCTGAAAGAAAGAGTTTGTTGTTGTGCATGCTCAGTGAGGCCAGTGTTTTTGGAGAACAGCGCTTTTATAAGAGCTAATTATTTTTATCAGTATAATGTAATAAAATAGTAGTGGTTAATCCTAGTAGTGTTAGTGCATTTAGCATATAAGTCTTTGTACAGAATGCAGTCTTTGTACTGCTTAAAAGATTTAACATTTAAGTTTAGTGTATCCTACAAAGCCACGTTTTTAGGCGCATATGTAATCTATATCTATATATATGCACACCATATAACGTTATAAAATAACACTTGTTATCATAGTAGTTGGAACATATAGTAGGTGATATATATTATTCTTTTGTCCCTTACACACATCTGCACACCGGCAAACACCTACACACTTGACACAGCTCATGGAGTTCTGCTTTCATTGGATGTTTTTTCCCTTCTCCATATACGTTCTGTATGCTCCGGCTTTTGTGTGAAAGCATTGCTTGTCCAGTAACACACAATGATGTTTGTGTTAGATAATATTCCTTTTATACCTTTTTAGTGATATTTTCATGTGCAAATCGTTAGTGTCCTCATATCACGCTTTTATGATGACTTTTAGTGTAAATATTAATTTGGATAACCTTTTTCTAAGTATTTTTGCAGGGTGTTTTTCTTTCTTTAACATCCCTTTTTGATCAATATATACTATTATCAGTGTTCTATGGTACAGGTGTTAAAGCGTAGTGCACAATGAATGACTCGTTCTAACTTAGTAAGAAAAAGAGTTCATTAGTTTGCTTGAAGTCTCTAAACCGCCTATCAGGCCATCACTTACCTGCAAAGGGGTGTTGCATATCATGTATGTGTAAAACATATGAGGCTTTTCAGGAGTTTATATTACATGTGTGAAATGATGATACTGGAGGCGTCTCGTGTTGAGAGTATTTATTGCAGAACTGGTGCGTTTACATGAGTGAGATAGAAGAGAGTGGGGAGGGAGCCTGCTGGCGGATGTAGCAAGGGTACAGCTCATTATGTTATAGGGGTGAGATACAGGCATCTAAGAGTCAACTCATTACATCTCCCTTTCCATAAAGAAGTTGCCGAGGCAGGCATCTGTTACTTTTATATCGGCTGTATAGGTTTATGAATTTAACTTGTCGCGTTAGCGTATTTCAATATCCTGGCTGACATTTATGTATGGACATTATGCATATCAAACACGATTAATAAATCTTAGGGAACGTCAAGAAATATCACCAGTTGATATATCATATAGGTGTATATCCAAAAAATGATATTAATGTCCAATCATCTTCCAATGTAAAGGTCAGTGTCAACTTGTTTTTGTGAACCTATAGCGTGGCTGGTCTACGTGTCAGTCTTGCACTATGTGAGAGTCCTGTGACTGGTGGAAAACGGAATTGGCACATTCCTGAGTGACTAATGATCTGGTAATAAGTGTACAGTCCTGTGGAAATTCTCATTCTGCATCGCGGCTACAAAGACAAAAAATACAGAAACAGTACTACACACTACATTGAGCGATATGGTTTAGCACAGTTCTAAAGGTCCAGTTTTTCAGGTCTCTTGATTGCACGACCTGACCTGGTCGTCATCTGATTACAGTTCTCAGGTGGTGCTGGGGGAACTGGTTGCGGTGAAATCGGCTGCACTGGGTCATCTTGAGGAACACTACAAATGTGAACCCGATTGTGGCGGAGCTGTTGGCCGGTTGGTGTCGTCACAATGTATGACCGCGGCTCCACACATGTTTCCACTACTGTGGCGTCTTTCCAGTGCCCGGTCTGTTGGTCCTGTATTCGGGCTTTCTGTCCTGGGATGAGGGGAGGCAGATCAGTCGCATGCCTGTCGTGGTACATCTTCTGCACGTCCTGGTGGCTTTGGAGTTCTTCCCGGATGACGTCATCCTGGCGGCGGACTGGAATCTTAACAGGGAGGTTGGATCTGAATTTCCTGCCTGTCAGCACCTCACTTGGGCTTGGAAGTTTAGGGGATAGGGGTGTGGTGCGCAGGCAAAGCATGGCAAGATCAGGATCGTGCTGGTCTTGATGCGCCTTCAGAAGGGCTGCTTTGACTGTTTGGACTTGGCGCTCAATAAACCCATTTGATTTCGGGTATCGGGGTGAAGATGTTATATGGTCAAAGCCCCATTCCTCAGCGAAAGTCTGGAAGATCTCAGCAGGGAACTGAGGCCCATTGTCTGTCATGCGCTTCTTGGGAATCCCATGCTCGCTGAAGATCTGCTTCATGGCCTTCACAGTGGTGGTTGCTGTAGAGTTGTACGGGAGTTTTCTAATGATGGGGAATTTACTGTAATAGTCAGCAACAATGAGGTAGTCAGAGTTGTTGAGTGTGAAGAAGTCAGCTCCAAGGACTTCCCATGGGTGTGTGGGGACTTCGTGGGGCAGTAAGGTCTCTGGAGACTGTGATGGCATGTGCTCCTGGCAGATTGGACACGATTGCACCATCTTGTCAATGTCCTTGTGGATTGAGTTCCAGAAGACTGCTTCTTTGGCTCGGAGTCTGGTCTTCTCGATGCCTTGATGTCCGTACTGGAGCTGGTCAAGGATGGTTTTCTGAAGTGATTCAGGTATGATGATGCGTTGTCTCTTCAGGATGATTCCATCTTCAACAGACAGTTCATCTCTGTAGGCCCAGAATGATCTGATGGTCTTAGGAACTTCTTTGATGGTAGAGGGCCAACCACTGACAATGATCTCAGTGAGCTTGTTGAGTGTGGCATCTCGCTTAGTCTCTGCTCGTATGTTTGCTGTCCTTTCAGTGCTGAACCTGACTAGGTCCACTCTGATGTCAAGGTCGATTGGCTGGTTGTCACTGCATGGGAGTCTGGATAGTGTGTCTTCAAGGACCATCTCAGTGCCTGGCCTGTACTCTAGCTAGAAGTTGTATTCTTGCAGCTTGAGCAGCATTCTCTGTAATCGAGGTGGTGCATTCACCAGGGGTTTCTGCAGGATCATGGTCAATGGCTTGTGGTCAGTCAGTACCTTGAAGGGTCTGCCATACAGACATGTGTGGAATCTCTGAATACCAAAGACAATGGCAAGTAGCTCACGTTCAATGCAGGCATAACGCTTTTCGGCATCAGAGAGGGATTTTGATGCGAATGCCACAGGCTTGTCATTCTGCTGAAGTGTTGCACCAAGGCCTTTTATGCTGGCATCTACTTGCAGGACAGGGGTGATACTTGTGTCAAAGTAGACCAGCGTAAAGCTCTCGGAGACAGCTTCTTTCAGCATGTTGAAACAGCGTTGGTGGTGGTCCTCCCAGATGAAGGGTACATCTTTCTTGAGAAGGTCACGCAGGGGTGCTGCTTTTTCAGCCAGGTTATGGATGAATGGTGACATGTAGGGGATGAAGCCGAGGAACTCTTGAAGCTCCTTCTTACATGTGGGTGCAGGCATGGCTTTGAGGTCACTGATTTTCTGAGGATCAGGCTGCACACCACATGCTAAGTACGTTGCACCGAAGAATGTGATGGAGTCTGTTTTTATGTTACATTTGTCCGAGTTGAAAACAAGACCACTGTCTGCTGCGACTTTCATTAACTGGTGGAGTGTTCTGTCATGCTCTTCTTCTGTTGTCGCATATACAACAACATCATCTGTGATGCTCGTTGCACCGTCGACTTGTTCTAAGATCTGATCCATCTTCTTCTGGAATATGTCCTGCGCGACAGACCGAATGGTAGTCTCGTAAAGCAGTACCTGCCATACGGAGACTGAAATGTCGTCAGGAGCTGGCTGTCCTCGTCGAGTTGGATCTACCAGTATCCAGATTTGGCGTCCAACTTTGAAAATATTTTGGCACCACAAAACTGGTGTGTTAGTTCTTCAAGGGTTGGTGTCTTGTGGTGTGGGCGCTTTAGGGCCGAGTTGAGGTGTCTGGGGTCAAGACATATGCGAAGGCTGCCATCTTTCTTCTTCGAGTAAGCTAGGCTGGAAACCCAGTCGGATGGCTCAGTAACCTTGCAGATGATGCTGTTCTCCTCCATGGAGTCCAGTTCCTTCTTGACAGGCTCTTTCAGTGCTATCGGGGTTTTCCTTGGAGGGTCAATGTGCGGATGGATGTTGGGATTTGTAGTGAGCGTGACTAGACCAGGAATGCACCCAATTCTATCAAATTGGTTGGGATAGAGGCTGATGAGGTCTTTGACGGAGTTGATGGGAGCCTGGGGCTGCTGCGGCTGAGGTGTCGCCTTAATGCTGCAGTGAAGCGTTACCACCCGGAGCGACTCGCACGATGGTAGTCCAATGACGGCTGGTCCTGCAACATCAACGATGAAGAACGCAGTGTCAGTCCAGGTCCCTTTGAAGCTGCACGGAAAGCTGATTCTTCCGTGGCAGGTGATTGTAAACCCGTTGTAAGATGGGCGTTACCGGCTGCATCAGCAATCTTTGTTATGGGGAATCCATTGTCAGTCAGGCTTGGAAACATCTGTGTATACAGTCGAAGTGGTAGGGTGTTGCCCTGTGCACCTGTGTCCACCTTCAGGTTAAGGCTGTGAATGCCCTGGTGGTCGAGAAGTTTTATCTTGAGTGCCACAAATGCTTCGTCTCTACAGGGCTGCTGGAGACTGTAATGGGGCTAAATGTGAGCATCTCAAACTCATGCTCAAGGTGTCAGTCGGTGGCTTGTAGGGCATGGACTGTCCTCTGGTTGCCCCTGTTAGTATTCGCTTGACCACGACCTCTACTGCGGAAACGGCCTTGGCCTCGGGATGTGTGGTTTGGACACTGGGTAGGCATGCAGTCTGGCCCAGTGGTTAGGCTTTCCACATGCATTGCACATCGATCCGTATGCAGGGCATTTGTCTTGTCTGGTGTGTTTCCCACCACAGTTGCAGCATGCATTGCCCTGATATTGATTTGCCTTGATGGCACTGATGGCGGGTCCCAACTGCTGACTGTTGTTAATGTCTCTGATTTGTTTGATGTGGCTCGCAGTGGCTTCGTGTGTCCGAGCAAGCTGGACAGTGTCCGCTAGGGTGAACCCTTTTTGTTTCTCCAGCAAGGACTTCTGTAGCTCGGGCATCGGGGTGCTGGCGATGATCAATTTTTATTAGTCGTTCTTGTACTTCCTCCTGGGTGAAGTCACATTTCTGCACCTGGAGACGGGCTCTGTTGACAAAGTCGTCTGTGGACTCTGTCAGCAACTGGCGCATATGCATCAGTCAGAGTCAACTGACGTGGAAATGTTCAGCTGATTCAAGCTGTTCTTCAAACTTCTTTGAAGATGACGAATGGCTGTTTCTTTTCATCCTCTGATAGTCATCGCATTGTACCGTCGGAGACCTTCTTCACCAACTTGTAGGAGGATGTGGGCAGGCTGTTCTTATATCCTAATCTTCTTCGTTGTGAAGTAGAACTCAATTCGTTGCTTGAAAATTTTAAAGGCATCTGCCTGGTTGGGCGCTGACCAGTTCATACAAGGCGTAGCGTGGTCCATGATGGTGGATGTCCGTAGGACTGCTCAGGCAGGGGCTGGGGAGTTGCAGCGGCAGGCTCTGACTATGGCGGGTATTAGCAGCGACAAAATGATGAAGCAGACAAAACGTCTTTCTTCTCCATGCAAGACGTGAAAATGTGAGTCTAACAACTTACAGGCAGGCACACACTGTCAGGCTGGAGAATGTGATGCTTTTTACCGCTGCCACCATGTGAAATGATGATACTGGAGGCGTCTCGTATTTATTGCAGAACTTGTGCGTTTACATGAGTGAGATAGAAGAGAGTGGGGAGAGAGCATGCTGGCGGATATAGCAAGGGTACAGCTCATTATGTTATAGGGGTGAGATACAGGTATCTAAGAGTCAACTCATTACAACATGTAGCACTGTCTTAATTTTTTTTTTTGTTAGGAATGTTGGATAGTACAATTTTCACTTGTAAAATATTGGTGCTGAGTGTTTTACTTATTTATGCAATCTTACTGTTGATCGTGTTTAACAGTTCATTTTCATTCAGCAATTAATCATGTCATCGGAGAACATGCACATATATGGTCAAGAGTACGACTGAGTGTCCAAATGGTGTGACAAGCACCCTGCATTTTCAAAAGCAAAATAATTTTAATATTTCATATAAATCTGATGTACCTTTGCATAAATAAACATTGACACTAAGTAAAATTTTTATGTTATTTGCAGTTTGGTTGTTATTGAACTTTGAAGTTTTAAGTTTGAACATAACATTTACAATGTCACACATTTAACAATTCACAACAAGCACAAGCTGTAAGCAATTTTTTGCATTTGTATGTTTCAAAGTATGTTCCCCATCCAAAATAAATGGTATTTCTATAAATAAAGTGTGTTAGTGGAAAATGCAATCTTTTATGCCATAAAAACTGTTTGAACATATTTGTACACCATAATTTCCAAAAGCGACTAATTTTTAATTCTACTTGGAGAACTAATTTTAAAATGGTATGCTAAATGCACAGAAACAAATCTCTAATTCAATTTAAGTGCAAAAGCCAATTGAAAAAAATAAATTTTACATAGTTCTAAATACTGACAAAGTTTTTCAATACACCTTCACTGTAATGTTATTCTTATTTTTTTTATCTCATGCAATCAAATACAGCTTCTGTAAGCTAAAAATGACTACACTAGATGTCTGCTGTTAAATATTCCAATAGAAAATAAGCCAATTTTTACAAACTGAGCCGAGTTTTGGCACAAATTCAATTACATTCACAAGATTGAACATAACTTTACACCTTCACCAAATATATTTTTGGTCTCACAAGGGCAAATCACAAACTCTTTGGAAAAAAATAAGTATGCATACCCATCCCACTAACAAGCACAGCCATTATGCCAAAGTAGTGATGTTTACGTGATTTTCAAAAAGGGCTGTTGCAACTTTTCAAGTGTTTGTACATAACTTTACACCTTCTGACTTGCACACAGGAAAAATCTTAAGATTATTCAAGAAAAGTCTCTAAAGAAGACACTATTATTGAGCCTGCAGTGTGCATACTGTTCTGGTAAAATTTCATTTGTTAGTCCATCATAATTACATAAACAGTAGCAAAAAGACTGAAAAACAGGATGCATGAACATAACTTTACACAGTCACATTCACACATTTGCCTTGTAACTTGACAAGTAGAATTATTTAGAAATTTGTTGATTGCCTGTAGTGTACAAAAGAAGAATGACGTTTGCACTAATATGATTTCATGACAAAAACATGAAATAGAAAGGTAAAAAATAATGACATGGCATGTTTGAACATAACATGACGACACAGGACCATTTTATAAAGCACAAAAGTAAAGGTGCAGAGTTATGAAATGCAGATTTGAAAGCTGTTTGTGATGATAAATATTAAGATAGTGCATGCATAAAGGTTAATGCACAAATTTCAATGCACAACAGGAAATGTAATCATCATTGCATGAACGTAACATGACACAATGTAGACTTATGTTCATGAGAAATAGCTGTGACATTAACTTGTTTTGCAGTCACTAAAATTTTATAGGTCTTGAAATTCATATATTCTAGATTTATCTAGTTATCTTACTTACTTTATTGCAGGACGGTAAAAAAAAAATGAAATTGGTGTTTGTTCATAACTTTACACAATGCATGTGATGTACTGATGGTGTAAAGTTATGTACAAACAAAAAACAAAGAAATGTTTATCCTAGAAGGTACCACATGCTTTATTATTATAAAAAAGTAAACAGCATCTTTTCAGCTATTGGTAGTTTTTAATATAAAGTGATTCTTGTGATTTTGGGTGATAAATGTTTGAATGTAACTTTACATCCCACAAAGTTGTGTCAAGTTATGTTCACGAGGACAAATTGAAAAGAGTTTCAAATGTGTTGTGTACCAGCATGTGCATAACTATTTTTATGTGTTGGCATCATCTGCTATATGATTTGCAACAAATTTTACCCTTCAACAAAAATAGTGTGCATACTGGTTTGAACATAACATTTACACACCAGCACGCAGAAAAAAATACAATAAAATTATGTCAACTGAACAAAACTAGGTATTTTGGGGCCTACCAAGGTATTGTCTAAATAAGTATAGTGCTACTATAGATTTATTGCAGAATAAGTAAAAAGAAAATAATATATCTATAAAGTTTGCTGGACTGCTTGAACATAACAATTTACACCCAAAATTTGGACGCATACTGTAAATTTCGTAAAGGGTTTCTTTCATCTATCACCCATGCATCCTCTTCAAAACCTTGATATAAATCACTACACCAATTGTCTTCAGCAAAAAGAACAGATTAGTAGAGATAAATAAGTGCCTAAACTGTTTGAACATAACTCAACATTTACACCATTCTGAATATAAATCTTCAAAACTGGATCATTTGATTTTCCATGTAAGAACCATAAACCTTTCATTATAAAAACAAAGTACATACTCTACTCTACAAAATAACACATAAGTTTTAATAAATGACCATTTGTCTAAATGTGTTATAGTAGTATGATTTCTGCTGACAAAATTTACAACACGTGTTATGTTCAAGCAGGCTCTTATATTATGGTGAATTATGCAAAAGCAACTCACTCTAGAAAATCACCAACTCAATGGTAATTTAGACCAACACTGCAAACTTCTTGTGACAGTAACAGTGATTTTTCATAGTGCAGCATGCCTTTGAAAATCTGAGTTCCATGGAGCATGTGTAAAATGTGTCACGTTTTGTTCTCAAGTTATAATTCAGATTTGGTCAAACAAACTGTGATAATGTCCCAAATTCTTCTGTGGTCACCCAAAAATCATGTATCACTGGAAACCTTATCCATTTCCCTACAACATGATGTATGCCTTAGTTTGATCTGACCACTTCTGATAATTTTGTAGCGGGTTTTGTGAGGGAGGGTGTAGATTTTACCACTAGACACCCAGTCGTACACTTGACCATATCCAAAGAAGCAGCATAAAGGTTTTGCCACTGTCATAGTTCTTGAAACTTTACATTTTGTAAGCTACTCCCAAGTTTGCTAGAAAATGGGCATATTACTGCTAAATAAAGGAGTCAAACTATTCAAGGGGAAAGAACAGACTGAAATGCCAAATGGCTTTTCTCTGCATATAGTGCAAAAGCTGGTGTTGACCTTGGGATTAGATGCACGCATAGGGACAGGCATATGTAGGGTTATGGTGAGCCACTGAATGACACTGACTGTGCAAAGAAGCATTGTAGATTAGTTTATAATGGCTCATAGCCAAATTGTAAGCAGAAAGGATGGACAAAGCCCGCAAAAACTGGGTGCAGGACCAGTAGAAATCAGAACGTAGTGTATGTGTTCAAAACTGGTGATATTGCAAACATTATTCACTTGAGTACTGACATTGGAGGACAAGGAATGTGTGACTGTTTGCAACCCCCCCCCT
Organism: Semisulcospira habei; assembly: GCA_036245525.1. Lineage (NCBI taxonomy): Eukaryota > Metazoa > Mollusca > Gastropoda > Semisulcospiridae > Semisulcospira > Semisulcospira habei. The sequence continues at coordinate 32,202,134 of BTPG01000001.1, read as the reverse complement.
CCCCCCACCACCAACTCCCCAACCATTACACACGCACAAGGCTCAGAATGTTCACATGAGAAAGTATATCAACTTTATTACATATGCTGCTGCTGCTGTAATACTTTTGCATTTCATTTCCACAATCTTGAGTGTTTGGCCAAATGGTCACGGTTGTTATCTACACTGTGTAATAATATGTATTTTATGAAACATGAGAGGTCATATCTTTATTCTTGGTGCCAGTGGCGCTTTCATGTTTTTGTCCTATTCTGAACAAAGACCAATAAACATAATTGTTGTGCAAACTTGTGTTCGTTTCTTGTACATGTGAGGTCATATCTTTATTCTTGACGTCAATGGGTTTTCATGTTTTTGTCCTTTTTAAAAACAAACAAACAACTAGACTAATAAATGTAATTGTTGTGCAATCTTGTGTCTGTGTTTTTTCTCAGAGTTCTTTGAGTTATGTATCAATATTAACTGAAATACTACTAACGGCTATGCCAGCTTGGTGAATTATGATACTCAGGTTGATGCCTTTGCAGATAAAGTTGATATGCACTACTTGTAAATCATCAATGAAAATCATTCCCCTGTTGTGGCGTCCTCACTGCAAAGCGGATGTGTTGCAAACAATTGGAAAGATATATTTGCCTTCTCTGCTCACAGGCACATTGTTGCAACATACCATTTCCACACACTAGAATAATTACAGCTAAAGCTACTATGTCTGTTGATCAGAAAAAGTGTCCCAAAAGTATGTAAGCACAGTCACCTAAAAAAAATGTACACCACTCCCCAACAATCCTGCACACCTTCCCTGCCAGTTATCAGTGTGTCGGCATGTAGTTTATCTCTCAGACGTTTGTCACGGTTGTATAATAGTCCATTGTATGGTTCCGGATACACTGCATACTGTAAGTCAGGCACAACACAAAGTTCCTAAGTTTCTGAATTTGAAACAGAAACTCACATACTAAAACACTGCATTATGTCAATTGTCTCACTGTTTATATAAAGATCAAATCTATATCCAGTTTTGGATATAGATATACATTTTCAGAGGTGTAAGCTTTATTCACTTTTAATATACTGTACCTTTTAAAAATGGATTTGGATCACCTGACATTCTATTATATGGGCATAATGAGATTTTAACTGGAATGGTAGAAATTGGTGGAATCTGCAGAATGATGAATTATGCCATTAATTAGCCACTGCACTGGCCTACGCTTTCACACCATTAGTCTTGTTGTGCAGGTCACATGGTCGGACCGGGTAAAGTCACATACATGTAGGTTATTATTTATGTGCAATTGTTTCAATTTTGTTTTTGTTTGATTTCTGATGATCATGGTCATATATACCGTTATTAAACTGGGTTGTCTTCTGTCATATAACAATACAGCAATTCACAGGCAACTGATAATAGTTTTTAAATGATCGGTGATCTAAATTACATCAGGGGCGGATCCAGGGATGTCTCGATGAGGGGGGGGGGGGACGACAGCCCTTCCATTGAACAAGATGAAGATTTAATCACAAAGTCTACAGTATTGTTTGCAGCTCACATGCATTTTTCTTTTAGGAACATTCACAATTGTTCATATTAAGTTTATCCATCTGAACCATCTCTCTAAGCCAACCTCTCATCAAAACACACGCCGGCACACTAAAACGGACACACGGCGCTTCCCGCCATTAGTACGCTTTGTGGGCTGGAGTAGGGACAGTAATTATGCAGAAGAATAGCAGGAGCAATGAAATGACATCACTATAAGCTTTACGTCAACGCAACGCAAAAATCACCACGCCGTGTACACAAGGACAAATTTGATGTTTCACATCGCTCATCTGAAAGGCACGCAGCCTCTTCCAGGGCTGACTGTTTTGTTCCACACAATCTCTTCCAGGGCTGACTGTTTGATGCGATTATATAGTAGATGGAAAACTTGCAAATATGAATTATTATTTTAAAAAGTTGAAGAGGCACAAAGTTGGCTAACGAACTCATCCAACTTCAAACTATGTCCTAAATTTCAAGTAAATATGACAAAAATTACAGACTGTAATCTGGGTCATCCGACTCGTTTCTATAAACGGTCTTTTATGTAAGTGTATCCTACGGAGGACTCTCGCAGAGCTAGCCTTAAGGACAAGCGCCTCAGGGAGATGCCGCAACTCAGAACCCTGGCCATACCTCCCCTTGCAGCCACTGCGGTCGAACCTGCCTATCCCGGATTGGCCTCCGCAGCCACGAACAAGCCTGCAGACGTCGTGGGCAACTCCTATAAAATCTTCGTTCGCGAAGTCAAGCCAAGAAAATAGATCCTACAAAGCCAAGTTTTTAGGCGCATAATTTATATAAAAAACAACAAAGGAAATAAATTTAAAATAAAAAAGAGTATAATAAATTTAATCTACACAGAGTATAATACATTTAATCCATTGCCCCAAAATATTTAAACATAAATTAGGGGTTGCTTCAAAAATACAAACTCAGAAACGTTTCCTTTAAATATTTGAGCTCAGAAACGGTCCAGTTATGTTCTCTTTGAATGACAAACTGATTATCATGGTCCGTTCATAGCGTAACGTCTTCTATTAAATAGCATCGGGGATGAAACGCCAGTTACAGTTGGTGCCGAACGGCTTCTCTACCTCTTCTTCTCATGTACAAAGTTACCAAAGCAAATCTGTCGATCCGGAGTTCAGTTTTCCTGTATTCTCTTCACAAAACACATACCCAAATGAAAATTAGACAGATTTTATGAACTCATAAATATTTCAGTCCTCGTGGTCATGAGGCGTATCAAACATAGCATGACATATCAGGAAGTGGTGAGAAGGCAAAAGTGGTCCGTCTTCACACACTCTTATCGCCCTGCTCTACCACCACCCCTAAAATAAAGAGGTTGAAACTTTCATTAATTTGCACCTAAACTACACCTCAACTACACTTGAGTTACACCTCAACTGTGTTTGTATATGCCAGGGAAAGGTGGACTGATCTGCCCCTGATTAGCACCTAAACTACGCCTCAAGTACACCTACACCTAAGTTACACCTCATCTGCTGTGTGCAGGGTACATACAACTTTTTGAAGGTCAGAGAGTAATATTATTACATGTCGGGCACATTGCACCCCCCCCCCCCTCCTCCCCCCCCCCCCCCCCCCCCCCCCCGCCAATCCTCCCTGAACAAAAAACATCTTCCTGCATGTATGACGAATGCCTAAAGCACCTAAACTATCGCTCTGACTACACATTAAGTACACCTACAACTACACCCAAGTTACAGTCTCACTCTCAACTGTGTGTATAGTGCATGCCAGGGAAGGGTGGGTGGGTGGGGGTGGGGGGGGGGGTAGGCCTTGTGTCATTGACAAAAGATTTATTGAGATAACCTTTGAACGTGAAAGTCCTCTGGATTTAACACAGGTGGGTAGGCCAGCAACTCCACACTTAGTGAGGCTAAACATACTACTAATACTACTTTTCATAGATGACTGATCTTGCCTTTAAATTGTTTTACTTTTGAGAATATACCTGTCAGCCAGATTTGACTAGTATTTGTGAAGCAGTCAGATCTGCCAGCTATGTCGCGTTGAGATGTAGAAGAATTTTCGAGAAATGAGCAGTACTTTTGGTGTCAATTTGACTGTCCCACCAGCGCTCTGTTAGGATATTAAAATGGCTTTTTAATAAACCAAAATTTTACATATTCTGACCACCACCAGTACCACAAGGAACACCAACAATAAAATAAAGAAGGATGAAAAAGAGAAAAAAATTCAAGCAGTTAATCCACTGTCCTTATGTATTAACATGAACTAAGGATTCCTCCTTTTTTTTAATAGTTAAAATAACAGTCCCAGAACGTATATATTTGAAAAAAGCACTGTCAAGAGAGAGAATTGTGCATGATAGACCAATGATCATAGACATATCCCACTGTTCCAGCCCCTTGGTGCATGGAAATTTAAATCTAGGTCCCCCAAGTGGGGGTCCAGATATCTAGCTGGTGTGGACAGCTGTTTCGGTCTAGGCGACCTCATCAGCACACCATCGGCAATACTGGAGGATGAGATGGAACTTCTGCCTACCTGCAAAGAAGACCACATTTTACTGTGGTTTCTGCAGGGGCATACATTCCATGCCTCCACCTAGAGCCAAATTTTTATGCACCCTAAGAGAGAACCTACTTGTAAGTGCCGTAAAAGTCCCCCACGTGGGGGACCTAGATTTAAATTTCCTGCACCAAGGGGCTGGAACAGTGGGATATGTGATACGCCCCCCCCCTTTGGGTGGGGGGGGGGGGGAGGGGTTGGGGGCTTCCATATGCATAAGCACTGGCAGTCAACTCTTTCGGTCTAGATGTTTATATTCGAGCTCAGAAACGCTCCAGTTATGTTCTCTTTGAATGTCAACTGATTATCATGGTCCGCTCATAGCGTAATGTTATGAGCATTAAACAGCATCGGGAATGAAACGTCATGGGACGAAATGTGATTGGGACGAACGGTGTGGGCGAATGCGCGTAGGGCGAAGATAGGCATAGAACAAGAGGCTCAAAGAACAAGTCCTTCGAAGCTTTCTAACGCTAAATAAACAACTTTTACGGCACCTACAACCTCAAATATATGAATATTACTACTTTACGTACTCAATAATATGTGTTTATGTGGTAATTTGGGCTTAGGAGAGGTTATTTCGACTGGTTTCGGACAGCGCGATCGTGTAGCAAGGGAAGTAATCGACGTGTCAACGGCAGTGGAAACGGCTTACTAGTACAACTAAATCAACTTTAATGTTAACCAAACTTCTAACACATGATTATTTTGTGTTTAGGTACGCAATAATAGTTATAGATATGGTTATTTTAGCTTAGGACAGGTTATTCCGGGTTTTAGTAGGACCCAAAAGCTACCCATACAAATGGACAGATGTTCGTAGTCGTTTTTTCCATTAATCAAAACAAAATCTGCATATTGTATTGCGTTAAAGGTATTTAAAAAAACAACAACACAACAATACAGGCATTACTTTTTTTTCTCCAAATAAATGCATTCAGTTTCGAGTATCAATTTACCACAAAACAAACATATGCGCTTTCATGTGCACAATGTTCTCTCCAAAAGAACAGTACCTATTTTGTGATTCTGTGCAGTCAAATTCCAAGAAATGTTTAGGTGTTAAATTCTGGGTCGACTAGTCAGACAAACCAATGCTTGTCTATCTATCTATCTATATCCCGTTGTCTTGCCGACCGTTGGCGCACCACTGATGACTTGGCAACCAGCTCCCTCCAATCCTCTCTGTTCTCTGCCATTCTCAGCGAATCGCCCAGCTTCAGTCCTGTCCACTCTGAGATATTGTCCTCACATCTTTTCCTCTGTCTTCCTCTCCTTCGTCCTCCTTGCACCGTGCCTTGCAGGATTGTTTTGGCAAGCCCTGCTGAACGCGTGATATGCCCATGATACCACTTCAGTTTGCGTTTTCTCACAATGGCTAACAAGTCTAAATAGGGCCCGATGGCTTGCCTGATTCTGCTTCCCACTTCCTCATTTGTGATGTGATCTCTGTATGAGATGCCAAGCAGCCTTCGAAAACATCTCATTTCAGTGGCTTGTATCCTCCTTTCAAGGTCTGCTGTGAGGGTCCATGACTCGCAGGCATACAAGAACACTGAGATGACTAAGGAGCGCATCAGTCTGATCTTGGAGCAGAGTGTGATGTTTCTGTCCTTCCATATGGTCTTCAATCTTGTCAGTGCTATTGTTGTCTGTGCAATCCTGGACAGTATTTCTGGTTTTGATCCCTCATCTGTCACAATGGCTCCTAAGTATTTGAATTTCTTAACTGTTTCCAGTTTTGGGCCTCCAACCATGATTTCAGTGCCAATGCCACTGGCGTTATTGGTCATCAGTTTGGTCTTCTCTGCGCTGATTTCCATCCCATATGCAATGGCTGTACTATCCAGCTTTTCCACCAGCTGAGCTAGCTCCTTCTCTGTTCCTGCAAGGCCATCAATGTCGTCCGCAAAGTGCAAGTTCATGATTGTTCTGCCTCCAATACTGACAGTTCCTTCATGATTGATTGATTGTACATTGCTTAACGTCCCGACAGCAACAAGGCTTTCTCAGGACGTGCCTGCACTGCTTGTGAAAAAAAACCTAAACAGAACATTGAATGTATGTCGCCAGCCGGTCAAATACATTAAATAAACCTAACACATGGGGCCTAAATATTGATTGTACATTGCTTAACGTCCCGACAGCAACAAGGCTTTCTCAGGACGTGCCTGCACCGCTTGTGAAAAAAAAAAAAAAAAAACTAAACAGAAAATTGAATGTATGTCGCCAGCCGGTCAAATACGTTAAATAAACCTACAACATGGGGCCTAAATAAAGCTAAGACCATTTAGCAACACACATCCAATATCAAGAGCTACAGGCAGTGCAGACAGTAGGGAGAGTTTTAAAAAGGCAAATACAGGTGAATGGACAAAGGGTAGACAGAAACGCATGCCCCAGAATAGAGAGAAAAACCCACCCTGTGGGGCTGACCAGGGTGACCCTGGGAACTAAAAAATACCTAACCCCACCCAAGTCCCCCAGGGCAGACCCGGGTGGGGAGGGGCCTAAATAAAGCTAAGACCATTTAGCAACACACATCCAATATCAAGAGCTACAGGCAGTGCAGACAGTAGGGAGAGTTTTAAAAAGGCAAATACAGGTGAATGGACAAAGGGTAGACAGAAACACATGCCCCAGAATAGAGAGAAAAACCCACCCTGTGGGGCTGACCAGGGTGACCCTGGGAACTAAAAAATACCTAACCCCACCCAAGTCCCCCAGGGCAGACCCGGGTGGGGGCAGTTCCTTCATGATCTTTCAGAGCGTCCGTCATGATTCTTTCCAGGAAGATGTTGAAAAGAGTAGGTAAGAGCAAGCAGCCTTGTCTGACTCCAACTGTAGTCCTAAACCAGTTTCCTATTTTGCTGTTGAAGCAGACTGCGCTAGTGGCCTAGTTTTAAAGGTTTGCTATGACTTTGATCAGGTTGGCATTGATGTTGTATAGCTTCATGGTGGACCAAAGGGCTGCATGCCACACCCTGTCAAACGCTTTCTTAAAATCCACAAAGACATGATAGAGGTCCTGCTGGTGCTGGAGGTACCTCTCACATAGAACTCTCAGGTTGAAGATCTGCTCAGTTGTGCTGCGCCCTGGTCTGAAGCCTGCCTGTTTCTCAGCTATGATTTCCTCTGCCTGTGGCTTCAGCCTGTTCAGTAGGATCTTTAACATGATTTTGCTTGGGTGGGATATAAGACTGATCGTGCGATAGTTCTGGCATTGATGTAAGTTGCCTTTTTTGGGGAGAGTTATTATAAGTGATTGGGTCCATGGTGTGGGCCAATCCCCTGACTGCCAGATCTTATTGCAGATTGTTAGTAAGGCGCTTATCGTGTCTTCTCCCCCTTCTTGGACTAGCTCTGCAGGGATGTTGTCTGCTCCTGCTGCCTTCCCTTTTTTCAGCGACTTCACTGCAGCCTCTACTTCTTCTCAGAGGATGGGATAGTTGCCATTGTTGGTCACGGGTGGGTTGACAAGTATGCCTGGGTCCCCTGCAGCTCGATGGTTGTACAAATCTGAGCAGTACTGTCCATCTCTTTAGTATGTCTTGGTCTTCCGCAAGACAGTTCCCTTCACTATCTTGAATGATCGAGGAGCGTCCTTGTTTTACACTGGTCAGGTCTTTCACCAGCTGGTATGCTTTTTTGCTATTATTTTTGTTCAGGTTTTCTTCTACGTGTTTACACTGATCTTCAATCCACTTATTCTTTGCCTTTTTCATGCTTTTCTTGATATCCTGGTTAATTTCCCTGTATTGTTTAACTCCTTCTACCTCCGATTTCTTTTTCTTTAATTCTCAACGCTTGTCACATAGAACAAAGATGTCAGCTGTAACCCAAGCTTTCTTTGCTTGTCGGTGTTTGCCAAGGATCTCACTGGCTGTTTGGGTTACAACAGTGTTAAATGTGTCAACCAGTGTGTCCACGTCCGTGTCTTCTGCACCTAGAAGTAGCAGTGGTGCGAATTTTCCTCCTATCTTTGCCTGGAAGGCTTCCGCTACCTCTGGGTCTTTCAGCTTCTTGAGGTCAAACTTGATTCTGGTGGGACCCTCCTTGTTGACCTTCTTTAGGCGGAGTCGGAAGGTCATCATCACTAAGTCATGGTCGCTTCCAATGTCTGCTCCTGGAAAACTTCTTGTCTTGGCAATGTTCACACTGGTTTGGAAGCGCCTCTTCACCATGATGTAGTCAATTTGGTTATGGTGCTCTCCGTTCGGGCTGTGCCATGTCCACCTTCTGGATGCTTTGTGCGGGCCAAACGTGTTCATCAGCTTTAGATCGTTTGAACTGGCAAATTCCAGGAGCCTTAAGCCTCTGTCGTTGGTCTCTGCATTGCAGTAGCGTCCGCATGTGCCTTTCCAGTTTCTATGCTTGTCAGCATAGTACAAAATCACATAACCATACGCATGTAGGCTTAGCTGTTATCAAACAGAAAATCTGCTTGTAGGTGAAGGATGAGCTGCATACTACATGTATTTTGTTATTCTGTACTTGGAGTCTATCAGTGGCTATTGGTGTCTTTTCCTGTGCATCACATTGTCATTCTTTTTACAAGGTGTGGAATAGCAAACTCAATCTCAACATATACAAGAATTGTGTGCAGTTTTGATACTGCAGACTTTCGACACAGTTCAGCATACTGGCAACACACACACCCATACACAAAAGCTTCACCTTCAACATAATGCAATGTTCATTTATTCACTTTTCAACAAACATGCATACAACATAGCTTTCCATGTGTTTACATAGACTGGAAATTAGGATTTAATTTCTTATAAGTGTTTTTTGGTTTTTTTTAATCATTCTAGGCATAACATGTGAACTGGTCTGTGATTTTAGACTTTATGACTATGACGTAAGGTAAAAAATCCAATAAAAGCACATAATTGCATTTACAACTACATGCATCTATTGTTCACAGCCTCGACAAACACACACACACACAAAAGGTCAAATGGACACATGTACAATCAGCAACTATCATTGATCGCTGACCGATTATTCTTAACTCTCTTAACCCCAGGGCCGAATTTCCAAACTTTTGGAGGCATTGTCTAACAACTGTGTACCAGTTGTAGGAGATGGATCGATCATGATACTTCAAGGGTAGTGCTAGAGGAGCTTGGCATCTTCAAGCGCCAAGCTCATCTGGCACTACCCTTGAATTATCATGCTCAATCCCTCACCTGCTGAAGCATCACACTGTCAACAATCTTTCAAATCCCATGCAATCTGCCTACCGCACGAGTCATAGCACGGAAACAGCTTTAGTGAAAATCATGAATGACTTGTTGCTTGCACTGGATGATGGGTCAGGTTTCGCTTTGCTGGACCTGTCTAGCGCATTTGATACGATTGACCATAGCACCCTGTTCCGTCGCCTTGAATGTGTCTTTGGTATCCAGGGATTGGTTCAAATCTTATTTGTCTAACCGGTCACAGACTGTTTATGTCTGTGGTCATCTTTCAGTCGCAACCCCTCTGTGTTTTGGAGTACCCCAAGGGTCAGTCCTCGGGCCTGTGCTCTTCATTATGTATATGCAGCCTTTGTCTGGTACCATAGCTGCACGCTCAATTTCTCACCACGCCTACTCGGATGACACGCAGTTGTATAAGTCAGGCCATGTTGAGCAGGTCGATGCCATCATCCAGTGTGTGTAACAGTAAGTTTCTGATGTTAGAACATGGATGATAGCCAACAAACTAAAACTGAATGAAGATGAAATAGAAGCCATGCTAGTTTCCTCTACCAGAATATCTTCTTCCTTACCGCAGTCTTGTCTTAGTCTCTGGCTCAAAAGCCTTCCCCGGAGACACGGGGGCTTTGATGTCAGGGGTTTCCTCCCTTAGCCTTTCCGCAGCCAAGTGGCCAGGCCTGCAAGGCAGCAGGGGACTCGTGGGGGCCGGGGTCGTCTATGTCCCGTGCAGATGTGAACATTTGCCCACTGCCCAGACGGTGACACCAGAGGAGAAAAATCCAACGCCGAAACCCGGTATCGAACCTCGCACCTTTGGCATTGGAGGCAGACACCTTAACCACTGCGCCACTTCCCCGCCCATGGAGCTTTTTGGTGGAGTGCAGTGTGTGCAGTACTGATGGAATCCCGCCAGAGATCTGGAAACATGGAGGCCCAGCACTGCACAACAAGCTCCACGACCTCTTTCTCTGCTGCTGGGAAAAAGGAACACTACCAAAGGATCTCCGTGATGCAGTCATCATCACCCTGTACAAGAACAAAGGAGAGAAGTCTGCCCGCTATAATTATCGTGGAATTACCCTGCTGTCCATTGCTGGGAAAATTCTCGCAAGGTTGCTCCTGAATCGGCTGGTACGTGCCATCGCTGAAGACCACCTCCCAGAGGGCCAGTGTGGCTTCAGAGCCAACAGGAGTACCACCGACATGGTCTTTGTGCTGAGACAGCTTCAGGAGAAGTGCCGCGAGCAGAACAAAGGGCTGTACGTAACGTTTGTCGACCTAACAAAAGCGTTTGACACTGTGAGCAGGCAAGGTATGTGGCAGATCCCGGAGCGACTAGGTTGTCCCCCAAAGTTCAACATGATCGTCCAGCTCCACGAGGACCAGCAAGGCCAGGTCAGACTAAACAGTGACCTCTCAGAACCATTCCCCATTCGCAACGGCGTGAAGCAAGGCTGCGTGCTGGCACCGACCCTCTTCACCATCTTCTTCAGCATGATGTTGAAGCAGGCCACAGTGGACCTCGACGATGACGACGCAGTGTACATCAGGTATCGTCTCAATGGCAGCCTGTTCAACCTCAGACGACTGCAGGCCCACACGAAAACCCTAGACCAACTGATTCGTGAGCTGCTCTTCGCTGATGACGCTGCCCTCGTTGCACACACAGAGAGAGCCTTGCAGCGCATTATGTCCTGCTTCGCAGATGCTGCCCAGCTCTTTGGACTTGAGGTCAGTCTGAAAAAGACAGAGGTCCTTCATCAGCCGGCACCCAAGGAAGAGCATCGAGCTCCCCACATCACCATGGGCGAGTCCGAACTGAAGTCTGTACACCAGTTTACCTGCCTTGGCTGCATCATCACGTCAGACGCCAAGCTGGACAAGGAGCTGGACAACAGGCTGGCAAAAGCGAACAGTGCTTTCGGGCGACTATTCAAGCGGGTGTGGCACAATCAACAGCTGAAAAAAGGCACCAAGATCAGCGTGTACAGAGCTGTCGTCCTCACCACCCTGCTGTACGGTTCCGAGTCCTGGGCCCTCTACCGCAGCAAACTACGACTCCTCGAACGCTTTCACCAGCGCTGCCTGCGTACCATCCTCAGCATTCACTGGAGTGACTATGTCACCAACGTTGAGGTCTTTGAACAGGTGGAAACTGTGAGCATCGAGGCTTTGCTGCTGCGGACACAGCTTCGCTGGGCGGGGCACGTCTCCAGGATGGAGGATCATCGCCTACCCAAGATCACTCTGTTTGGCGAGCTCGCCACTGGACACCGAGACAGAGGGGCACCAAAGAAGAGATACAAAGACGGTCTCAAGAAGTCACTTAGTGCCTGCCAAATCGACCACCGCCAGTGGTCTTCGCTTGCTGCGGACCGTGACACCTGGCGCTCCACCATTCACAAGGCAGCCGTCTCCTTTGAGGACTCTCGCAGAGCTAACCTTAAGGACAAGCGGTTCAGAAGAAAAAACAGAGTTGTCGTAACTCAGAACCCTGACCAGACCTTCCCCTGCAGCCACTGCGGTCGAACCTGCCTGTCCCGGATTGGCCTCCGCAGCCACGAAAATGCCTGCAGCCGACGTGGGCAAGCCCTATAGAATCTTCGTTCGCGAAGTCAAGCCAAGTTAACCGCAGTCTATCACAATCCTAGATACTGAAGTTAGTTTTTCTGCTCAGGCGAGAAATCTTGGCGTCACCATTGATTGCAGTCTCTCACTAAAACGACACATTTTGAATACCTGTAGATCTGCATTTATTGAACTGCGTCGCATCAGCTCCATCAGGTATCTTCTCACACCAGAAGCCACTAAAACACTGGTCTGCTCCTTTGTCTTGTCCCGACTCGATTATGGCAATGCACTCCTGTGTGGCTGTCCTCAGTACCTTCTAGATCGGGTCCAGAACTCAGCAGCATGGCTTGTTGTCAAGGCAAAGAAGTCCGACCCCATCACACCCATCCTGCGTTCACTCCATTGGTTACCTATCACATCTAGAGTACAATACAAAGTTCTGTCCATCTGTCATACCTGTCTGTCTCCTTCTACTGGCCCTGTCTATCTTACTGAGCTTCTTCATTTGTACACACCTTCAAGACAGCTCCGTTCCTCAGCAGACATTCAACTATTACGCTTTCCGACTGTGAGAACTAAGTCTTTTGGCAAGAGGTCTTTCTCATACCAAGGACCATTTCTTTGGAATAAACTCCCACAGCCCCTCAGATATGGTGAATCAGCCAATAGTTTCCGGCCATCTTTAAAGACGCATTTATTCCTTTAAACGTGCATTCACCGTTATAATTCTTCTCTTTGTCAACATTTTGTTGTCGGTGAGGGCTGTCTGGCGTGTCCGTTGTTGGTTTTATGGTACACGTCTTTTTGTGTGTGAGCATTTTGTGTTGGTGTGTTCTTTTTGTTATTTTTATTTTTCTTGTATATCTTTTGATCGGCAAACCTAGATCGGAGAAGATCGGCGATCGTTCGGTTTGTTTCTTAATTGAGGTTGAATGACTCTAGGCGAACTTCAGCAAACCAGGTTTGAGATGGTTCTCTTTCTTAACTGAAGTGCTTGATTCGGTGTACTTACTGTCTGCGAAGGTGTTCAAAATGGCTGCCGCTATGACGCTTTACGATTCGAATGATTTTTGTTTTTGTACTCCTTGTAGTAGCGATCCCACAAATAGGGTTGCGCCTCCCACAAATCAATAAAAATAGGTCTTGTTCTTCGCCTGAGTAAAATATCGCCGTCCGCCATAGTTTTTGCATCAGTGACTATCTTCTTATCTCCAACGCAGAAGAGGGTAAACGTTTTGACCAATCAGAGAAAAGGTTTGCCTTGGATTGCTCGACATGTGGAGTGATCTTTTTCCAACAGCGAACTATGGTTTGCCGAGGTTCGTGAACTACTTCGAACTAGGTTCGCCGTATCTTTAGATCGTCCAATTAAGAACCAACCTGGTTCGCCGAGGTTGTGAACTCTAGATCGACAGAGTTCATGAACTAAGGTTCGTTTAATTAAGAACAGCCTTTACAGACTATATATGTGTTGTAGGATGCAAGGTGTATGTATGTTAGTATGTCATTTGTACGGCGCCTAGAGCTTTTCTATTGAAAGTATAGGCGCCTTAAAAATATACATTATTATTATTATTATTAAGAGTAGAGCCAGAATAGCTTGGCGCCTTAGGCCTGAGGAGCCAAGCTCAAACTAAAATGGTTGATCTATTTCCTAATCTGTGATGTAACCTTCACAGGACAATAAGCAAATACTTAAAAATCAGCCGCAGGATGTAATGGGTTAATTCCTCCTGCCTGCCACATTTACATGTGTTCCTCAGACTGAGGAGTTAATTAAGCGTTCAATCAACAGTAGTACGTCAATTTAAATACATTGTACATGCAGAGGTTAACCCTTTGCCTGTCATTCATATTTTTTGTCAAGAAGATTCCTGCAGGAATCGTCTTCACAAAAAGCTCGACAAACAGCCAGCGTTCACCTGAATTCATTCAAACAAGCCAGGACTAAATCACATGCTAATGCATTCATATGTGTGATGATGCAACCAAATACAATGTGTGTGTTCTTTTTGCATTGTAGTCTTTGCTTGCCTAATCTTTTGACTGCCAGAGGACGCGGATTTCATGTCTGAAACCACTGCAAAATCACTGACATTCGTGTGAGAACACAGCTGAAATGGGACCAAACGTGGGCACAAAAAACATATGACTAACAGGAGACATAAATCCTCATGAGCCCCCGCAGTCACGGGGGCTCATGAGGATTTATGTCTCTTGCAGATGGGTGGAATTTGTCTTGCCCCGGCAGTTAAGGGGTTAACACAGATCCTTTTAAGTGAGTTAATCTGAGGAAACCAACCGAGCAAATCTCTGCAAGCCGGAGGCCGAGATGAGTGACCTACATTAATTGCGGTGTTTCTCTGATCTAATTCTGATTTATAAATAACTCCTGTGTTAAGAACCCAACCCATCTTGGTCCTCCCCCCCCCCCCCCCATCCCCCCGCCAAACCCAGCTTTCTCATTAAGACATAACTGAAGACTTCTCTTACAGATGGAACACAGAAACTATGTCATCACAGACACAGACCACAAACTCAAGAAGGTAACACATGCTCCTTGCAGAATAAGGTACAAATGTGCTGGCATGTGATCACAATGCTGACATTATTTCCCTGAGCACACTCGCATCATCTGGAAAGGGTTCTTGTTACTTAAGAAGATCAGCTCTTTCTTGCCATCTTCCGTGTGAGCTGAAAACAAAAACAATCAAAAATGAGCAAATTTAATTCACTAACAGTGAATCCTGAACTAATGGTTTACAGATTTATTGTCCTCTAAACTTTACATAACACTTCAGGCAACAAATCAACCATGACAGTTTAAGTGTGGTGCCAGTATAGCTTGGTGCCTAAAAGGTGCCAAGCTATTCTGGCACCACCCATAAAGTGATAAACTATCAAGGTCGATTCATATATTGTTGTAGTGTGTTGGGGCTGAAAGTGGTGACTCTTTCATCTATGACAAACTACGGTAGAAGAGAGAAAGGAAGTATGAGTCCCGTAAGACAATAAATTCAATAGAGCCGCATCAGTCATTAATTTACATCATTTTTTAATATCATATTTTTGACCCCAATTTCACCCCCCCCGTTAATTCTAAATCAACCCTTTGATTTTAAAAAAGTGATGAGCATGACTGATGCGGCTCTATTGATCTGATTATCTATCGGGACTCATACTTCCTTTCTCTATAACTATTGTCTCTGCCAATACCTAATCATTTACCTGATCAAGTGATGCCAAGTGAAACTTAATACTTATTAACAAGTTGCAACTAACTTTTAGGAACCTGCAGAGGTAACCTTTAAGTGTGTTGTCATAAGAACTTATTAATTACTTACCCTAAGTTTTTACAAGTACTTACCCTAAGTTCTTACAAGTACTTACCCTAAGTTCTTACAACAACTTGACTCAAGTCCCAAGACACTGAGACAGTTTTATCAAGATACAAGGACAATAAAAAAACTTTTTTTTCTCAGTAATACTCTGGTGGTGGTGCTGATGGGACTAAATAATCAGGCACAAGTGGTGTAAGTGGCATGGCATTTTTCTGTGAAGTGTATGACATTAATAAACGATTACCAAATCTGATTTTTATTTGTTTAAAAGATTGTGTAGTTTTTCTGTGGTTTCCTGAACACCGATCCTTTTTCCCTCTGCTAAAAAACTGGCCTTCAGTTCTTCAACATTCACGGAAGACTGACTATGCATTTTATTCTGTATTTCAGATTTTTGTTTTTTGTAATTATTCAAATCATCCTGGACACGCTTAAATTCTTCGTCATCAATACAATTATCATTTAATGCCTTACTGATAATAAGTTTCATACTGCTCAACTTTGCACCAGCGAGCGTACTCAATGATTCATGTTTCTGTAATTTTGTGTGAAACCTCTTGTTTAAGGCCTCCAAACCAAAGCAAGCCAGGCATGTAGCAACGCTAACACCCTCAACTGCTATTCCAGCCAAACTCCCAATTCCTGTGGCGAACAGAACAATACCCCCTACAGAACATGAAGCTGAAACTGCACCAATAGCCATAGAAGTGTTTTGAACAGAATTAAATACTGACTTATACCGTCTTTTGCACCGTGAGTATTTCGCCTCCTCACTCTCCAAATATTTCAAAGCTTCTGTAATATTATTTAATCTGAATGCGTCTGCCTGTAATGTTTTATCTGAAGCAATTGACACAGCTGTCACCTGTGGATCAGGCGCAAGTGTTGTTTTAGTCATCACATTTGTTTCAGTCGGCTCAAGCGTCGGTAGTTGCGGATAGAAGTTTACCATTTTTTTTATTCACAAATATTTTTTTTTTATTTAATCAGCAATTACATTTTGCAACTCTTCAAAAGTATACAATTTGCTGGCATAATAAAATGCAACAAGATCAATGTGTTCAAGGTTTATGTAAGTTAGACGAACAAAAGTTGTTTTGTCGACCACCACCTTGACAGCTGGAACACTGCTCGAAACATTAATAACATCATTATTTTTTGTAATAGCAATAAAGACCTTTGATGATTCTGTTACTGTTTCGTCCCATGTAAGTTTAATTCCCTGTGCAATTTGAGCCTCTTTAGCAGTAGTTACTGATTTCATGATAATTTCAAATACTATTGTTACTTCTCTAGCCACGACTAAGCTTGCTGGCATAAACACAACAGAAGTATCTGATCTACCCTTTCTAGTTGTAAGAAGATACCGCCGTCTCTCATAATTTTCAACTTTCAGTTTTTCTCTGCTATTGTTGTCTGGGGCAAAGCTTGGAACAAGGCTTACAATAAGCGGCCCAGAATTAACAACTTTCCTAAACACTAAGGCGCCTTCATCATCAGTGTATACATAAGGACTAATAAATTCAATCTTTATGTCCCAGTCAATTGTGGGTGGTGGAACAGGTACAGGTGAAACCACCCACTTATTTCCCACATGTATTAAGTTGTAGGGCGCATTATTTACAGGTGGAGTAGGTACAGTAACATCACGCAGCTGACCAAGTTTAGGAATCTGTTTTTCACCGTCTTTCATGTCAACAATTACTTTCCTCTTGTACATGCCATTTGAATCAAGTTCAAAACCATATATTTCTCCAACATCCCCTTCCTTCTCAAAATCCTGGACGTCTGCCAAATCTTTCAATTCTGTTACTGGACATGCAACTGGTATGATTCTCGACTTTGGACCACCACTCATTTTTTATAAACAAAAATAAAATTATTTAATTTCCAACACAACACTAAAATCATGCATAAGAACTGGTTTGTCATCCTGATTAGTTACAGATATACTCAGAGACTCAAAGAAACTAGAACCTAATTTCTTAAACTGCAAATTAGGAAATCTAACAACTACACTTTCACAATACGGAGCAGTTCCAGTAGGTAAGCATCTCAACAAAGTTGAAGGCTTTCCATTGTGAACATTCTCAGATGTGTTTAGTTCTTTCAAATAAACATGTAGTACTCTGTGTACTGACAAATTGACAGGGCGTTTTCCAGTTATTTTAAGTTTTTTGGTCTTCATTGTTATAATACCAGACATAGCTTCATCTAAATCATCTGATCTATACCAATCTTCGTCAATATAAAATCCAAGTAAATATGCAAATCTATCTGAAATTTTTAACCAATCTTGTTTCAGAAATTCTAATGTAACAAGTAGGTTAGCTGGATTTAAAGTTGCTTTAATTTTAAATTTACTTTGAAACCATTCAGCTATAGTACAAAAGTCATAATACCCAGGTGGTATAGCTTCAGTCTTACCATCAAAAATTACTTTATTATATATATCATCTGTTACATTAAACCATTTTACTGTGTAGAACAATTCATGGATAGCTACAGACTTGCTACCATCACGATTATCAATCCCATTAGTTAACCACACTGGTTTGCTTGTGTCAAGATTTGTTAAGGTAATAAACATTTTTATTATCTCATATAAAAAGGATGGAATTTAAATCACCAACCATTACCACAACAAACGCATTTCAATTTAATATGGATGCCAAATATAATGTTGCACCTACTTATGAACAGAAAATAATTCAACTAAATCAGCTTGACATAGCTGTGTCTGAACAAGATCTATTTCAAGTCAAAGTACCGAATCCGTTTGATCATTACCTAAACCCTCCAATAACAGATGACTCTACTGCAAGAAAGTGGTCTTCAAGTCCACTACAGATGTTTCAAAACCAACTCAACTTTGCAATACTATGCTCAACTACAGGCTGTGGTGTTTCATTTACAGACCACTTGAATCACTCAAACAAACTGATTAGGTCTGTCTACCGTTTTCATGTTTATTACCAGCTTAGACGTATACTGTCAGAACTGCATACACCACTGCCCACTGAATCCAGTTTCAACAGGTTTAACAACCCCATGGATATGAAAGCATTTGAACGCATCTGTAATGAATTTAACATCAGCCCCAAGTATGACTTTACACAAAAACTTGATGATCACAAAGGCATGGGTACATTGTATTATGCTTTGAGTCACAGACAATACCCTCAAGATTACTACCCTGGGTACACTTCATTCTCATCAAAATCACAAGTTTGGATAGGATCAATAGAGCAGAAGCAGTCTAACGCCTGGACCACATTTGTCTTAGATAAATCTGACGGGTTTACTCAAGCAGGAGTCGAGCGCGTCAATGAGTCTATCAGAACATATTCCCCCTTGGTTTGAGTACTATCAGAACATATGTCTGGTGTTTACTAGGTGCACAATCACTAACAAAATCAAACATTTTGAATGGAAGTGGAAAGTTTGAAGCACAAAAACAGTTTCTCGCAAATCTTGAAGATTCAATTAACTCAACAGTCGATCTCCCATCAAGCATACAGCGTTACCAAGACGTACTCAGATATGCCAGATCAAAAGTTGACTTTGTAATTGGCATCGGGTTATACATGTTACCATCTGACCTTCAACTCCAAATGGGTACAATAACAAATTATAATAATGAAATCATTGTTGCAGGTCGTGATCAAAAACTAGGTCTCAATCAATCTGTAAACTTGGGGGCCACAACCACACATGTTCAGTCATTAAAACCATTACAGACGGTAACACCCCCGGCCCCGGCCCCAGCCCCCACACCGGCACTCATACAACCAGTACAGTCAACCCCTGACACACATGAGTCAGAAAGAACTGCATTGGTAATAGGCCTCACTGGATTAGGAGTATTACTTCTTTATCTGTTTCATTAAATAACCCACCATCAACCCTCCTACTGTAACCAAAAAGACCCACACATGCTCTGCCATAAACCCTACTGCCTTTGCCGCTGTTCTAATAAGCCAGCTGACAACAGTGCCAATTATGCCAGGCAACGCGTCCACTGCTTTCACAGCCAATTTTTTAAGCAAGTCTGATATGTGAGACAACTGTTTTTTTACCCACGACTGTAAGTCTTTTGGGTCTGTTGGTGGCGGGGGACCCGGGGTTGGTGGTGCACCACCACCAGCACCAGAGACAGCCAACACAACAGTACTGATAATAAACCCAAGAGCAGTAATTAAACTAGCAATTGTAATACCCTGTTCTCTGAAAAGTGTTTTTAGTCTCTCAGCCAGAGTTGTGTCTTCGTGAAGTATTTTCTGAATAGTTTCTCTAATTCTGTTGACCTGTGATTTTAGTTTTTGTCTTCCAATACTAATTGTTTCTAACCGTCCTGATCTTTCTATCTGCAAATCATTTAATCTGTGTTGGATTCTTTCTTTCATTTCTGTGTCAAGATTTCCATTGTCTGCGGTAGCCAGTTTCTCTTTTTCACGTTCAATGTGTTTATCAAGCTCACCTAGTTTGGCAAGATTATTAACCATCTCACCTCTTATTGTCTGCAGTGATTTATCCAATCCCATAATCTCCCTCATTGACAAAGGTGGGTCGTCTATTGTTTTAATAGCGTCATTTAATTGCCCTTCAGTAAATGAGGTTTCTTGTATCACTGTGTTTGCTATTTCTGGTAGGCTTGTTACAGGTGCCATTTCAATCTCTTGTCCTGTTGGCAACTTTGTTTGCGTGTCATGAAGAACACTAGCCAGTCTTGGCGTGACAGGAGACCCTCCAATTCCAAGATACCTTGCCAAACCAGAGTTACCACCGACTTCACCTTTAATTGTACTTAAAGCCCTAAACTTAGAAGGATTATTTTTATGTGTTAGATATATTTTCCCTCTGTCTGTATTTACAAATAAGTGCCCTTTATCATATTCAAATTGATTAGGATCTATTACATCTGGGTGGACACCAACACTGTCATAAAATGAGTTTACTTTGTCTTTTAACAGTTCATGATGCATACTAGACATAGTTACCATTCCAGTCATATCTGTGATACTGGTATCTGAGACATTCATGTCATCCATTTCAAAATCTTCATGATTAAATCCTCCCGCTGCCATTGTTTTATTAATTTATTATTTTTTATTGTGCATAATAAAAATGACACAGTCTTACGGATCAAAGTTAGACCCATACAGAAAACTACGTGAGCCTCTGGGTGTTAAGGGCATAAGACAATCAATCGTCATCACAAACAATCCAAGTACCATAGACCAAAACCAAACACTTACAGTCAAGTTTCCAAACCTAGGCCCCAGTGACGTTATCGTTCCTGGCACTGCACGCCTAGCATTTAATATTGAACTATCATCAGAGGCAGATGTAAACAGAACACTAGTTGACAATCTTGGCAGAGCAATTGTTAGGACTATTAAAGTAAAACTTGAAGGACAGGAAGTGTTTAGTCTTGATGACTCAGATGTGTTCTACTGTTACAAAGACCTTTGGCTTACAAGAGAAGAACGAGAGGACCGTATTTACCAAGGCATACAGCCAGATAATGTTGGTAAACTTCGAATCAATGCTGGAGATAAATCAACGTCAGCAGCCCAGGACGTTATATTAGCAGAAACATATGGAACCAGATTTTACATACCACTTGAGTTTGAAATCCTAACAGCTCATTTGCCTTATTATCAAGGAGCACTGAATGACCGTCTGAGCTTTGAACTAACCTTCAATGACTACTCCAAAGTTATAAAATCATCTGCCACAGAAGCAACATACAAGATCTCTAACATTTCCTTGGAATATGAAATTGTCACACATACTGAACTAGCCAGACTCATTCAAAATCAATACCAGTCAAGACTTCCAATTTATTATGACCGTGTGATTAGACATAGTTTAATACCCAAAGACAAAAGCGACCCAATGTGGAACATAAACTTGAACACACCAGCTAGGTCACTGAAAGGTATTCTTATGTTGTTTGTTGAACCGGTGAGTCCATACAAAAGAGATTCAGAAAAATTCTACAATCCTAAGATTACACATTTGTCCTGTACAATCGAAGGCCGCCCTAATGAAGTGTACACTTCAGGAATGCTGCCTTATCAACACTATGACGAAACCACAAAGTATTTTGCGGGTGGAATTGATTGATTGATTGATTGTACATTGCTTAACGTCCCGACAGCAACAAGGCTTTCTCAGGACGTGCCTGCACTGCTTGTGAAAAAAAACAAAACAGAAAATTGAATGTATGTCGCCAGCCGTCAAATACATTAAATAAACCTACAACATGGGGCATAAATAAAGCTAAGACCATTTAGCAACACACATCCAATATCAAGAGCTACAGGCAGTGCAGACAGTAGGAGAGTTTTAAAAGGCAAATACAGGTGAATGGACAAAGGGTAGACAGAAACACATGCCCAGATAGAGAGAAAAACCCACCCTGTGGGCTGACCAGGGTGACCCTGGGAACTAAAAAATACCTAACCCACCCAAGTCCCCAGGGCAGACCCGGTGGGGATTTTGCGGGTGGAAGGATTAGAGATAAACCTGCAAACATTGCGTGCAAAGATCTACATCTGTATGACGTTAGGATCGGACAATACCTTACAAACAAGTATGCACTGTGGCTAGACCTTCGTAGTACAGATGATGATTATCTTCATGGGTCAGGACGAACTGTCGAGAATGGTAGTGATGGGATTACAATTCAGATACAAAAGAAGGTTGAAACTGCTGCAGCCATTAACATATATTTGTACCTAATTTATGACGCACAACTCAATATACAAGAGTGTAGACTAAGTGGACACATATATTAAAATTATATTGTGTATTAAAATGAACCGGAGCTTAATGACCCTTGACCCACACTGTGGCTTATTTGTTGGTGCCACAGGGTGTGGTAAAACTGAATTTGTACTTAACCTCTTACAAACAAGATACATACACCACTTTGAAAACATTGTAATATTTTGTCCTACTATTAAACACAACAAAGCTTATCACAACCGTTTATTCATTTGGACTGACAACAACATATACTTAGTCGACCCTGAGAAAAAACTGAATGACTACCTACAATATTTTTACAAGCAATTTGAAGGACAGCCAACATTGTTTATTGTTGATGACTGTTCTGCAGAGAAAGACATTGTCAAGAAGAGAAACACATTAGCAGAACTTGCCTTCAGTGGCAGACATGCTAATGTAAGTGTATGGATTCTCACTCAGAAATATAATGCTGTACTGAAAGATTTTCGAGAACAGTTAAAGTTTATCTGTTTGTTTTACTGTAAGGATCGTGACAGCTTTGAAGACTGTCTCAGAGAAAATGATGTCATACCAAATAAACATGAACGAGATGATGTAAAAAATAAACTGAAATCAACTAAGCATCTAAAGCTCATTTTAAAGACAGATCAGCCCACAGGGTATGGATTAGTAAATTAATTTTTGTTTTTTTTTAAAAATAACAATATAAATGAACCCTGATGAAATCCTTCTATTGAATGATATCAATGCTGTTGAGAACAAAGACTTAGACTCAAAAAAACAGCGTCTTTTGTCTGTAATTGTCTCAGGCAAATCAAAGACTTATCTCGGGAAACAATACACAACAGATGATATTGAATCTCTTACGGCTGACGAGCTAATCAAGCTTCATTCAAAATATGAAAACCACATCGCTTCACTAATGACTGATTGTACATTGCTTAACGTCCCGACAGCAACAAGGCTTTCTCAGGACGTGCCTGCACTGCTTGTGAAAAAATAAAAAAGAAACAGAACATTGAATGTATGTCGCCAGCCGGTCAAATACGTTAAATAAACCTAACACACGGGGCCCAAATAAAGCTAAGACCATTTAGCAACACACATCCAATATCAAGAGCTACAGGCAGTGCAGACAGTAGGGAGAGTTTTAAAAAGGCAAATACAGGTGAATGGTTGATTGATTGATTGTACATTGCTAACGTCCGACAGCAACAAGGCTTCTCAGGACGTGCCTGCACTGATTGTGAAAAAAAATAAACAGAAATTGAATGTATGTCGCCAGCCGGTCAAATACATTAAATAAACCTACAACATGGGGCATAAATAAAGCTAAGACCATTTAGCAACACACATCCAATATCAAGAGCTACAGGCAGTGCAGACAGTAGGGAGAGTTTTAAAAAGGCAAATACAGGTGAATGTACAAAGGGTAGACAGAAACACATGCCCCAGAATAGAGAGAAAAACCCACCCTGTGGGGCTGACCAGGGTGACCCTGGGAACTAAAAAATACCTAACCCCACCCAAGTCCCCCAGGGCAGACCCGGGTGGGGTTTCACTAATGATACGTGATTTGAGTCGATCTCTAGTATGTCTATACACAAAAGCAGTGAGTCACTTTCTACCTGTGGATAGTGACAGTCTTTCACACGACCTTGAAAGTAATCCTATTGTTTCAAGTTCAATTGGCAAATTAGCATGTGTCATGTTTTACAAGTTTGGAAATTACCTTGCTCCTGTCGTAACCCTTCTTGTTACCGGGAGTCATATTGATTTTTCAAAAATAAATTTTACTGCAGAAGAAAATGGACGAAACCCAGACGACTCCACAACTGAACCCCGTCCCTGTTTTGACACAGGTTCAAACTGTGACGAAGACTAAAAGTCCAGGCAGGGTTGAGGCTGGTAAAAGATTAGCCGAATATAACAGACAAAAAAAATTACAGCTTAAGGCACAAACAGAAAAGACTCATGTAACTGATCCACCGTCAGGATCGTCAGGACCGTCAGGACCTGTGTCAATACCGACAGGACCATCACACCCTCATCAAAGTGAGAGACAAACAACTAAGCCTGACCCCCGCCCTGACCCCGACCCCGAACCTCAAACAACAAAATATATAGTTGTCGGATTTGTTGTCGGATTTGGTTACGTAGGTTATCAATTATACAAAAAATACAAACCACAAACTCGTACAGTGACCAAAAAATCAGACACTCCAAAAACAAAACCAGAAGTCGCCACATTACCAGTAACATCCAAAGCCGTTGACCCATTTTATATGCAGTAAATAAAAATATTATTTTAATTTTTCTTGCCTAAGAAAATGAATGACTCAAAGAACATGATGAACCTTGTGTATCACTCTGTCGTAATCAGTGGATTAGCAGTAGCTTATTCTATGCTGGGGAAAAGTCTACTCAAAATGAAATCAGCAGACCTGAGTAGATTAGATTTCGAAGACAGTGCTAAGCTAATTGTAGTTGTTACAGCGTCAATTGCTACGAAAGACTTTCTTGTTAAGCAGGGAATTATTCCCGAAAATGTTTCTATGTAAATAAAAATAATATGGCGACGATAGCTATTATGATAGGAGGTGCTATGGTTAATGCTCTGGCATTTAGTGGCTCTAATTATCTCTTTTCAAAAATGGGTAGAGAAGAATCTGCAGAAGAATTGAAACGTCATAATGAAGCATCTGAAAAACTTGCTCAAGCCCAGCAAGATTATGAAAAGAATAGAATTGAGAAACTTGATTTCATCAATGAAAAATTGAGGCTAGAAGGTCACGCACAACATACGTTTTCAAATACAGACGAAGCAATCAGGGAATATTTTCTTGTCACGGGTGAAGACATGTCTATCCCAAAACCGAAACTAAGTGACTATTACAAACCAAGCACACAACAAAGAAACGGAGAGTTAATTTTTGTTTTAGTGGGAATGACATTTGTTTATTTTACAGGAGTTTTCATTGCTAGAAAAAATGGCAGCCGAAAATAAACTATCGAAAATATATTACTCTCCATCAGGCTATTGGAAAGGGCAAACAGCTATTCAGAAATTACATGCCGCTGTGGGCGGAGATATATCACTCAATCAGGTCAAACAATGGTTACAGAGACAAGCAATTTGGCAGATATATCTTCCTGCTCCAAGAAAGATAACAAGGCCTCATTTTCAGAACACTACCCCAAATGACACACACCAAATGGACCTCCTGTTCCTACCACATGACACAATAAGAAAGAAACGATACAAGTATGCACTGACTGTTGTAGACATTGCTTCAAGGTACATTACATTGTACATTGCTTAACGTCCCGACAGCAACAAGGCTTTCTCAGGACGTGCCTGCACTGCTTGTGAAAAAAAAAATAAACAGAAAATTGAATGTATGTCGCCAGCCGGTCAAATACGTTAAATAAACCTACAACATGGGGCCTAAATAAAGCTAAGACCATTTAGCAACACACATCCAATATCAAGAGCTACAGGCAGTGCAGACAGTAGGGAGAGTTTTAAAAAGGCAAATACAGGTGAATGGACAAAGGGTAGACAGAAACACATGCCCCAGAATAGAGAGAAAAACCCACCCTGTGGGGCTGACCAGGGTGACCCTGGGAACTAAAAAATACCTAACCCCACCCAAGTCCCCCAAGGCAGACCCGGGTGGGGTTTCAAGGTACAAAGACGCTGAACCCATATCTGACAAAACAGCCAGTACAGTTGCTACTGCTTTATCAAAGATATATAGTCGAGGCCCTTTAAGATACCCCAGACTTGTACAAGTTGATGATGGATCTGAATTTAAGGGCGCTGTTAATCAGTTATTTGCTAAGCACGGCATACTGGTCAGACGAGGCATTCCAGGTGTGCACAGATCACAGGCAATTGTTGAAAACTTTAACAAACAGTTATCAGAAAGACTTTTCAGTTACCAGTATTCTAAGGAACTCATGCATGACACCCGGAACACTGAGTGGGTAAAGAGATTACCACATGTGATAAAAGCAATGAATAATGAAGGACACCCAAAACCTGCTGATGCTATTAAATTGAAAACAATTACAGAGTCAAAAACAATGTCAGCACAGGCACCCGACACAAGTTTATTTACCAAACAGGTGAGATATTTATATCAACCAGGGGAGGCTGAGAACGACGACAGACGCAGGGCAACAGACCCCATCTGGTCAACGTCTGTACACAATATAAAAAAAATAGTCCCCGGTCCTGACGGTCCTGGCGCAACAATATATTACCTGTATGACCCTGCGCCACAAAGGGCATTTGTCAGAGAAGAATTACAGATTATTCCCCCAGACACCGTTACTCATTTCAGTAACTAAGTCGTCAATTAATTCATCAACCAGTTCATCACAAATGTCTTCAGATAACTTGAGCCTGTAATGTCCAGGTGCATAAGCTTTTTCCTTAGTGTGAAACACTCTTTTCGTGTCCCCAACTGCCAGTGATTTCTTATGTGTTTGGATCATTTCAAGATTATGTTTGTTTGATCTCAGTGACTTGTTTGGATAATCAGGCATTAATGCACCATCTAATACTTGCTTGTAATGTTCATGACGTATGTCTTTATTTTTTATTGCTGTTTTTTTAATTCCTTTGGCTTTCGACTGACTTCCCTTCTGGTGCAGTATAGAATACATTTTGGATCTCAGTCCAACATACTCAACTATTGGCACACCATTTAGTTCATCTTTAAACTTCCCAGGCACTTTCTTGTTTTGTGTGCTAAACAGTGGATGATCCTTAGGGTAATCAGACGTGTCATACATGTGCAACTCTGTTTTCATGTCTTCATAAAAGTCTTCAGTACACACATCAATGATCATAGAGTCAGTGTCAGTGTATAGCAGACGACACTCAGGATACTTTGGTTTGAAGTAATCATAATAAAATTCAAGCATCAACAGTTTTGACAACTCCAGAATTGCCATACCAATGAATACTGGCTTGTCCAGTTTAACAATCTTTTTTTTGAGTGACACTGCATACAATGATGAATGAAATTCTTTATACCCTGTGTACTGTGGCTTACCTGTAAGTTTAATTGCACCCAATTCAGTTGTGACTAGTCTCACATCTTTTCTGTGATGAGGATTTTCCATTGTCTTGCCAAAACAGGCATTGTTCATAAGCTTAAAGAAGTCTTTGTCAAATGCAGTGTTGCCATCTCTGGCACGAAGGGTTGTGTTCTTCATTATGTAATCTTTCATGAAAGCACTCTGATCAAATTGAATTCCTCTGTGAACTTTCTTTAGTACTAACCCGTGTCTGATGTAAAACTGCAACAAGCGGTAGTGACAAACGTAATTGAATTTGTCATTCAAATTTGGTACAAGTTTAGTGTCTTCTTTTTTCCCTGTCATACTCATTTTCTCAACAGCTAAGGGATAATCATTATGGTAATCATGTAGATGGTGTGGGTACTCTAGGTCGACTTCAAAGATCCAACCCTTCGCGTCGTTTCGGTCAAGATTCATAATATTGTTTGTTAACCCTGACTCTGTTACATCATACTGTGACAAATCATACAGACAAAAGTTTTTCAAGGGCAATAATTCACACATCGCCCAGCCATACAAATTGTTAGCGTCAAGGTACGTAATGAATGACCTTGACCTCGAGGGGTCAAACCCCCGGCCAAGGTCACCATGGGCGTCCATATATTTGTTGTTGGCTCTGGCATAGTTGTTTGAAGCTATACTAATGCCTCCCCTCAATCCACGTTCCACCATTTCACCCATCGTACGATCAGACAACAGGTCTATGGATATCTTACTGGATTTCAAAAATGCATCCCATGTCATGCCAGGACTAGTTATGTAACAAGCAGGGTCAAGTCTGTAGTGTAACAACCCCTTTTCACGGTAACTTTCAAATACGTCTGCTAGCAAACAAACATCTGCTTTCAAGTACTGGTCATGGTAGTCACCAATCGTCTGACACCCTAATTTACCCCACGCATCAAGTGCATGCTGGTATTCAGAGTCGGAAATGCCTTTTCCAGTTAGTGTGGAATAAAATTTTTCTTTTGGTGGCAGTCTTGTTTCTTCAAACACAACCCAGTGATCAATGTACTCATATGGATAGACACCTTTCTTAATCAAGTCTGGCTCAAAATATTTACTCGTTATTGGATACTCAGTCAGTCCTTCTGCCAGACTAGCAAGACCTAAAGATAAATGTTGCATGGAGTCATAAAATGCTAATTTGTCCAATCTAAAAGTCAAGTATTTCTCAGTTGTCTGGGCAATACAACTTATGTTTTTGTACGACTCGTCTACAGCCTGCATGATAATGTGTGAATCATACCCTTTGAGATTGTGGAAAAAGATTGGCAGTTTGTATGTCTTAGGATCTGTTTTTAATAATAAGTTACAATCACCATGTGCAGCACCTCTGTAACATCCAGTTATGTGATCGTGGTCACGAACTTTATCACCACCTAAAGGTTGTTCACAAATCCAACACGTCTCAGCTGTATCAAATTTCAGTTTGTCTTCTTCTGTCATCACCAGAGGCATCTGGCATGTTGTGAGATATTGTACTACCTGACTGTACAGATGTCTCATTTCTGTTAAAAACAGGCATGCTGCATTTTCACCCCTGTAGATAACAGGTTCTGAATGCAGACCGTCTGACCTAACAAGAATGTATCCAAAAGAACACACCACTTGGTCACTCAACTTTATAGTCTTTGGTAATGACTCTGGAACATGACCTTCATATGGTACAACCAGTGATTCGAAATCAGCGTACACTACAAACGGCAACTTTTGCTGATTCCCATAGTTCTTAAAATACACTTGACTACCAGGATCAGGGTACTTAAGTACAGTTTGTATGTCATCAGGTGACCTACAGTACAGAACATGTTTATGTGCCACTGCAATAGAGGAAAACCTCTGTAAACATCTATTACAAAATTCCTGTTTGCCCTTGTGTTTTGTTGTATGATTATGAATTAGACGTGACATATTCCTAATAATTGTGTAGTGAAAGTTATTGTCATCGCCGATTAATAACATGTCAACATGTTTATCTTCTGACTGCCCATATGTTGGAGCCAGTGTTGATACTCTAATGGGTTGTAACTTGTCAACAGACACATTATCCCACACAAACACATTTACAGATATGCCAGGATTTAATTTTTCAAACAAGTCTATG
>BTPG01000001.1:31675444-32167944 GCA_036245525.1 Semisulcospira habei | reverse complement strand
CAGGGAGTCGTTACCAAGAAACCCTGAGTGACCTCTCTTCCCTCCCTATCCGGTCACGTGCTTGGGAGTCTCCCTCCAGTCTTTTGCCTTAGCTCAATAGCGGCAAGCGGGGCAGGAGGGAGGGACCTCCGATACATGCCATCAGTAAGTATTTTTGGAAAAAGTACATTTTAGAGAAAAATTCTTTCAGCAGGCGTTGTCCGTTTAGAAATCTTTGTGGATGAGCCAATGTGCAGCGGCCGATAGCGCAGGTGATCGTCACGGTCCATTAGAACGCGACTAGTTGCGGACAACGTACGACGCGAATTATGTCGCGGTATGCGCGCCTCCGTAAGGCAAACGCTAAGCCCTAAGGCGGACTCCCCGTAAGAGTCAGCAGGCTGTGTCCGGTTAGAGAGTTTGGAGGATGAGGAAATCGCAAGCGGAGAACGATTCAGCTGATCCTCACGGTCTCCAGAAATTCGATTAATTTTGGACAACGTACTACGCGAGGGTAGTCGCGGTATGCGTGCCCCCGTAAGGCAAACGCTGCGCCCTAAGGCGGACTCCCCGTAAGAGTCAGCAGGCGGTGTCCGATGAGAAGTGAGGGAAGATGAGCGAAGCTCAAGCGGCCGACGGCTCCGTGGATCCTCACGGTCCGCGCCCACGCGTTTGGAAACAGCGCCAAGCACTGATGTGGGCTCTAGGAAAGAAGCCCTGTCACTAGGCGAATGCGGACGCTCGCGCCTGTAAAAACTCCAAAGCTGCGACCATTGCTGCTCGGGCCAGGCGGCGCAGACGGTGCAAGTATGGTCCCAATTGCATCCTGTACTGACAAGGAAGGCAAAAATCATGATCGTCACACGGCCACCGGAAAGATCCACACTTGTCGCAGGTACGCACGGGGTTACTGCAACATACAAACAGAAATAGCAGGCGACTGGGCGCAAGCACTCGGAATGCGCGAAAACGAGAACGAAAGCGATGCGCGATCCGACGAAACAAACGGAAACAGGCACCCGGGCCGGGGCCTTGTGAGTGAGGGGCCAAGACCTTACCTCTCCTGCGACGTGGCGACGGGTGGAGGAAGCTCCATATCCGGAGCAGTCAACACCACAGGGAGTACCTTCCTTTGTTTGTTTGTTTGGGTTTTTTTTTTTTTTTTTTTTTTTTTTTTTTTTTTTTTTTTTCCGTTATCACCAGAACGAAGAAAAACACAGTTCACTTGAAGTACAATCCTTGAAAAAACACACACAGGCACATAAATCCAAGCACACAAATCTGAAGGAACACAGTAATCCACAAAAGAAGAGCAGGGAAAAACCGTTAGCAACGGTCGGTGGAGCGATAGGCTAACACGTCTAAACTTCAGAGCTAAGTAGAAACGACTGATTTGTGATTGGGCCACGTAGTGGACGCCTGACTGGACTGGGACGGGAGGCTACTCTCAGCCCTAATGAGGGTTCCCCGAGTGCCTCCCGGGTGGTGAAGGAACACAACAAGTTCTTAGGCTAAAATTGAGTAAGTAGTAGACACTTCCAGACAGTAATGTCATCGGTAATGTTTTTGAGGAAACAAATTCATTTTTCTCTAAAAGGTATTTTTTCAAAAAATACTTACCGATGACATGACTACTAGGAAGTGTCTACTTACTCACACAATTTTAGCCTAAGAACCTGTTGTGCTCCAACCGGTTTCAAGCGCTACAGGAGCTAGTAAATGAAGAGGAGGCGGTCACCACAGAGCAGCAGTGGAAGGCAGTTAGAGAGGCGCTGAACTCAACCTGCAAAGACACTGTAGGGTTCAGGAAACACCACCACAAGGACTGGCTGTCGGCACAGACCTTGAAGAAGAAAGAAGCGAGGAAGCAGAAGAAAGCAGCGGTCAACAACAGTCGCACGAGAGCAGCCAAAGTAAGGGCACAGGGGGAATACTCGGAAGCCAACCACGAGGTGAAGAGGAGTATCAGGGCAGACAAGAGGGCCTACACAGAAAGCCTGGCAGCAGAGGCAGAAAAGGCAGCAGGCAGCGGCAACATGAAACAGCTCTACGACATTACCAGAAGATTGTCGGGTAAGTATGGCCATACAGAAAGACCAGTAAAAGACAAAGAAGGCAAGCCTATTGCAGACAGAGCAGACCAACTCGACAGATGGGCCGAGTATTTTGAAGAGTTACTGAACAGACCTAGCCCACCCGACCCCCCAGACATCCAGCCGGCAGAGACCGACCTACCCATCAGCTGTGACAGACCCAGCCGGGAAGAGATCAGAAAAGCAGTGGCATTTTTGAAGAATGGCAAAGCAGCAGGGCCAGATGGCATCCCAGCGGAGTCTCTGAAAGCAGACCTAGAGACAACAGTTGAGATGCTGTACCCACTGTTTGGAAAGATCTGGGAAGAGGAGGTGATGCCGGCTGACTGGAAGGAGGGGTACCTAATCAAGCTTCCCAAGAAAGGCGACCTCAGCAAGTGTTCCAACTACAGAGGAATCACCTTGCTGTCAGTACCAGGAAAGGTCTTCAACAGGATCATCCTAGAAAGAATGAAGAGCTCCGTTGACCCCCAGCTGAGAGACCAGCAAGCAGGATTCAGGAAGAACCGATCATGTACAGACCAGATCGCCACTCTCCGCATCATCGTGGAACAGTCTCTGGAGTGGAGCTCCCCGCTGTACGTCAACTTTGTGGATTATGAGAAAGCATTTGACAGCGTGGACCAAGAGACTCTGTGGAAACTCCTACGACACTACGGTGTACCCACAAAGCTCGTCCGCCTGATCAAGAGCAGCTATGATGGCATGACATGTCGCGTGATCCACGAAGGGCAGTTCACCAGAGAGCTCCAGGTCAGAACTGGTGTCAGGCAGGGGTGTCTGATGTCTCCGTTCCTCTTCCTACTGGCCATAGACTGGGTCATGAAGATGACCACAGAGCACAGACGAAGTGGAATACAGTGGACACTGTGGACACAGCTTGACGACCTCGATTTTGCAGACGACTTGGCATTACTGTCCCACACTCATCAACAAATGCAGGACAAGACCACGAGGCTTGCTGACATCTCGTCCCAAGTGGGCCTCACCATTCACAAACAGAAAACAAAGACAATGAGGCTGAACGCAACCAGGGAAGAACCAGTCTTGCTTGCTGGCACCCCGTTGGAGGAGGTGGAGTCCTTCACCTATCTCGGGAGCATCATAGACAAAAAAGGCGGCACTGATGCAGATGTCAGAGCACGAATCGGTAAAGCCAGAGCAGCCTTTCTCCAGTTGAAAAAAGTATGGAGTTCCAGAGAGCTGTCACAACACACCAAAGTCCGGATTTTCAACTCCAATGTAAAAGCAGTTCTCCTATATGGAGCAGAGACATGGAGATTGACAAAAACCACAGTCAACAGAGTACAGACCTTCATGAACAGTTGCCTTAGAAGAATTTTGAAAATCCACTGGCCAGAGAAGATCAGCAACGTCAGACTCTGGGAGAGAACAGAGCAGATAACAGCAGAGAATGAAATTGGGCGAAGAAGATGGGGATGGATCGGTCACAGTCTGAGAAAGCCAGCTTCCAGTATCACTAGGCAGGCATTGTCATGGAACCCCCAGGGAAAGAGGAAAAGAGGTAGGCCGAGAAACTCCTGGCGTCGAGACCTCCAAGCAGACATCAAGAGACTGGGAACCACCTGGAGTAGAATCGAAGGAGAAGCACAGGACAGGAGTTGCTGGAGGTCTCTCGTCGACGGCCTATACCCGGGTAGGGGTGACAGGCGTAAGTAAGTAAGTAACCTGTTGTGCTATCACACAACCCGGGGGGCACTCGGGGAACCCCCCAGAGGGGCCGAGAGTTGTCTCCTGTGCCTGCCCATCCGGTTCCGAGTCATACGATGATTCCTCAGTCAGGATACTTAGCTCACCAGCGGCAAGCGGGGGCAGGTGGGAGGGTCCTCTGAGTCATCTCATTGGTAAGTATTTTTCGAAAAAATACCTTTTAGAGAAAAATGAATTTATTTCCTCAAAAACATTACCGATGACATGACTACTAGGAAGAATAGCGAGAAGGAGGAGGGTGCTGCTACCCCAACCACCCCCACGGGGCCAATACAGAGCCATCCTCACTGTCGCACACTCCCGACAATTTTAGCTTTGTCCATACCTACGGCGCCTGAGGCGCCGGGAGGGAGTGTTGCGCCGCAGTGATGTCCCCCACCAGAGCGAGGTTGTCTCGCTGGCCTGCCAGATCCCGGAGGTAGAAGCGAGCGAAGGTTGATTCAGCTCGCCAGCCCACGGCCGCCACAATGTCCTTTATAGCGCATTTCCGGTTGAATGCGAGACTCGTGGCCATAGCTCGGCCCTCGTGTGCGCGTATCTTGAGCCTCTTCGCTCTCTGTGGGGAGAGGTCCTGGTAGGCGGACCTAATGACCTAGCTTAGCCAGGAAGATATCGTCTGGGCTGTAATCTCAGTTCTGCTGGGTTTTAGAGGCAGGAAGAGGCATGAGCGTCCTCTACGGATAGCTTTGGTTCGGCGTAGGTAAACGCATAGGGCGCGCACGGGATCTTGTTGCCTGGTCTCCCAGGGAAAGTTCATCCCACGCAGCGGCCGTAGGGTGATCACCTGTGGCGCGGTCCATGGAGACCTGGTCTTGGCAAGGAAAGGAGGGTCTGTGAGAAGCTGCACCGAGCCATCCGCACGAAACTGTAGGCAGGCAGGGCGCACCAAAAGCGCGTGTAGCTCGCTGACTCAGGCTGCGGTGGCAAGGGCGAACAGGAAGCATGTCTTACGTGTCAAATCCGCGAAGCGGGCCAACAGCAGCGGTTCAAATCTGGCAGAGTTTAGCCACGTCAGCACCCAAGGGAGGTCCCAGCGAGGAACGAAAGAGCGGGGGACTGGATGCTGCAGGCCGAAGTAAGTCATAAGATCAGCGATGTCTTTACAGGCGCCGGGGTCCGGGCGGCCAAGGTGCCGGTAGGTGCCGGCAATCATGGACAGGTAGCTCCTGATGGTGATATGGGCTAAGCCCTGGTCTCTGAAGAGCCAGAGGAAGAAGTCCACGAGCTGGGGATTCATCAAACCGGTGGGGGAGAGGCGTTGGTCCTCGCACCAGGAGCACAGCACTCGCCATTTTCCCTCGTAGACGCGCCGTGTCAAGGGTCTTCGTGCTGAAGCGATCGCTTCCACTGCTGCACTCGAGAAGCCTCGAGCGGAGAGGGCGTGCCGCACAATCTCCAGGCGTGAAGGAGGAGACGCTCTGGGCATGGGTGCAACAGCGATTGGCGAGGCTGCTTGAGCATCGTCCCTGGCGTGGGTAGCCGAGGGGGGGGGGGTCCGTGGCGAGGCTGAGGTGGTCGGTGGTCCACGACCGGTTCCAGGAGAACGGGGCGACCAGCAAGACGACCGCACTGCACCCCCGAAGCTTGAGGAGGAATTTGGGGATGAGGACTGTCGGGCGGTTAAGCATAAGCTATCAGACCGTCCCAGAGGATGGAGAGTGCGTCGACAGCCCAGGCCAGGGGGTCCGGGATTGGGAAGACGAAGAGGGGAAGCTGGTGGTTCCACCTCGTGGCGAACAAGTTGACCAAGGGGGTCTCCCAGTTCGCACAGATCATCTGGAAGATGTCTCGGCGAAGAGTCTACTCCGTGTGGAGCAGTTGGCCGCGGCGAGAGAGAGAGTCGGCCAAGACATTCAGGTGGCCAGGAATGTGTCGCACCTGGAGGGAAATGTCGCGGTCCTGGCACCAGAGCATCAGACGGTATGCACAGGTCGGGGGAGCGAGTACCGCCTTGCTTCTGGATGTACACCACCACTGTTGCGTTGTCGGAGAGAACCAGCAGTTCCTGGTGACCGAGCCTCGACTCCCAAGCGATGAGGGCTTGCCAAACCGCTTGCAGCTCCAACCAGTTGATATGCCTGACGGCCAGCTCTGGGAGGCCAGGAACCAGACATCATGCTGAAGTCCAGTAGCAGATGGGCACCCCACCCAGAGAGACTGGCGTCGACACACAGGGATAACCAGGGGGGGGGGGGGGATGTCAGGGGAACTCCGGTAGCCAGCCACGCAGGATTCATCCAACGCTGCAGGTGGGGGCGAAGCATCGGAGTTACCGGTAACAGGGCTGTCGTCGGTGGAGGACGGGCGCCAGTGAAGCAGGAGATGCAGCTGTATCGGCCTGAAGTAGAGACAACCGAGTGGGAGGAGATCTGCGGCAGCATTCATCACGCCAAGGAGCTGAAGCCAGACTCTGGCAGGGGCTGCGTCTTGTTGGTCTAACTCACAGACCAAGGCAGCTATCCGCTGAATCCGCTGCTCCGGCAAACATACTCTGTTGAGGTCGGTGGCGAACTCCATGCTGAGGTGGACGAACCGGTGAGAGGGCATGAGGTCCGACTTGCCCGCGTTGATCAGAAACCCCAACTGAGCCAAAAGCCACATCAGTGCATTCCTGTCTGCTGATAGGACGGCCACCGACTGGTTGCTTAAGAGGAGGTCGTCGAGGTAGTTGGACATCGGACTGGAAGACACCTGCCGAGCCTTGGCCACCACTGTGTCCATTAAGCGGGTAAAAATCCAAGGGCTGAGGTTGAGACTGAACGGCAGGGCCCAGAACTGGTAGACTACCCCGTCGCAGGCGAAGCGGAGGTACCTCCTCGAGGCAGGGTAAATGGGGACGTGCAGGTACGCGTCGGATAGATCCAGGCTCACCGCAAAGTCCCAAGGCTGGATGGAGGCTCTGAGGGCTCTGACAGTCTCCATGCGGAAAGAAAGTGTCGCGATAAAGGCGTTCAGCGCCGAGAGGTCGATGACTGGGCGCCACTTGCCGCCCGGTTTGGGCACCAGAAAGAGGCGGCTGTAGAAGGCTGGAGAGTCGTGGCGCACAACCACCTCTGTGGCGGCCTTTTGCAGGAGAGTGGTGACTTCTCTGCATAGAGCGCTGGCCTTCAACGCGTCGGAGGGCACGGAGGTCCACACAGGGGAGCGACGAAGCAGAGGAGGAGAGAGAAAGGATATCCGAAGGCCGTCGGAGACGGTGGTCCGAATCCAGGGGTCGTCTGGGAACAGCGAGTGCCACACTTCGCTGAACTGGGCAAGCCTCCCGCCGACTGGAGACCCCAGGACGGCCGCGGGGGCGGAGGAGCGCAAGAGTCAGGCGGCCCGTCCGCGCCCTGGGCGACAGGCAGGAGGGGGCCGGGTGGGGGCAAAGGAGCTAACTTGGCCAGGCTGGCCGAAGGCGGGACGGCGGCGGGGGGGCACCCGGAGGCGCGGGGCCAGAGGACGCAGGGGGTCTGGGGACCCGCAGGGCGCGACCCGGAGCCTTGCAGGCTGGATGAAAGCGAGGGGGAGCAGTCTTGCCAGGCCACCAATCCACATTCACTGTGTTCACCGAGTTCCAGGTGTTGCAGAAGAGGGGGGCACGGGGAAGCTGGTTACGCAGGTCTGGAGGCATACCCCAACAGGCCAGCAGAATGGCATCCCGACGGATGAGGTCACAATTGGAGGAGGTGCCATTGCACTGACGGACGAGTGGTAGGCTGCCCGGTTGGCCACTTCTGCGAGAGCAAGGAGATCTCCTAGGAGAGAATCAAGGAGGGATGCCAGGCGTCCTCGATCCGGCGAACGAAGGCTTGGGTGAGCAGCTCAAGGAAGCCTGAGCAGGCGAGGGTGTTGCGAACGAGCATAGCCGTACTAACCAAGCCACGGGGAATCGCACGCTTTAGGAGGGTGAGGCCGCCCGCCTGAAGGATGGCCGCCAGGTCCACCGTGGAAAGGTGGCAGGCGAAGGACTGGGAGTGTCCAGAATACCATCCCTGACGAAAGGCGATGTCGAGGCCGGAAGGCCATCTACGGTCAGAGAAGAAATCAGTCTCCCAAGGGGCGGCGAGCAGATGAGCGGAGAAGGCATGTCGCGAAATCCAGGAGGTTGAGGGAGCAACTTCAACTTCTTGGTCTGCCTGCCAGCGTCGACGAAGGCGGAGACCGTCCGCTTGAGCAGGGAGGACGGGGGGCAAGCGTCCACAGGGAGGGTGGCCGAGATGAGGCGGGCTGCCTCATCTAGGGCGAGTAAGGTGTCCGAACGAAAGGTCAAAGCGGGCGGCGAAGGGTCCGAGATGTCCGAAATGGTCAAGCAAGAAGCGGTGGAACGGCCAGGAGCGCCAAGCAGCGCGGAGACGGAGTCCTCAGCAAGAAGACTCAGGGCCTAGTCATCCTGTGGGGGGGAGCGGCGGGGAAAAGGGACGCTATAGGAAGACAAAACATGCCGAGAGGCCGAATGGGGGCTGCGGCGAGACCGGGGTGGAGACCAGGGGGAGTCACGCCGGGCGGCGCGAGAGGAGCGGCTGCCGACGACGAGGGCTCCTGATCCCGACGACAAGGGCTCCTGCCTGAGCGGCGCCGACGGGAGGCAGAAGGCCGACGCGAGGAGCACAGCGGCGAGGCATGAAGCATGCATGAGGATGGTTGCGCCGCAGAATGGGCCGAACGCGAAGAAACCGAGCGGGGGGTGGCTGCCGGTCATCTGGTGTGCGCGGCAGCCCTTCCAACGAGCGTCCACAGGGGAGCGGGATCGCCAGGAGTAGGAGGAAACTCGAAAAGGCTCCAAAGGGTCCGAGGTCCTCGGGCGCGTGGCACTTTGTCTCTGAGAGCCGGGCTCTGTGAGGCAGGCTCCCTGCCGGCATATGGACTCCCCGGAACAGTCCACGAGCTTGAGAGACGAGCGAGAACTGATAGCAGACAAGGGGCGGTGCGACGCGCGTCCCCGTAGGCCGGGCTCCGTGAGGCGGGCGCTGTGTGTCCGCACAATGACTTCAGTTCTTCGAGCAGTGAAGGATGCACGCGTAGGGCGCGGCGTCCGTTCCACAGGGTCGGCACGGTCGCCTTCGGTCACTGCTCCTGGCACAGTGGGGGGCGCCTGGACGGGAGGGTCACTCACAGGGGACGGCCGGTCCCTCCTGTAGAAGCTCCATAACTGAGACCACCTCAGTTCAGGCCAGATGGAGCAGATGTCACAGGCGCGGTCCGAGGCGCAGCCCGAGCAGGAAAGGCAGACCTTGTGGTTGTCCGTTAGCCACTGGAAATCGCCGCACAGTGTGCAGGTCCGCACCTGGCAACTGCAACACATAATACACATGCAAGCGTGTGAGCTAGAGCACATGGCTCCGCCCAGCTAAGGCGAACATTCCAGGCCAAGGTTACAAAGCAAACCAACATAAATGAGGTTAGGCCCTACAAGGCGGGAGCGTGGGGTCCCATCAAGCTAAGTGTAGCCTATGACGCCAAAGGAACAAAGCTAAGATAAATCCGACCACATCACTCCCCTGCTCAAACTCCTTCACTGGCTTCCCATCCCCAACGCATCCAATACAAGATTCTGTCTCTCTGCTACAAATCCCTGAACAACTGCGCTCCTGCCTATCTCTCAAACTTACTTCACCCCTACACTCCTACCTGCTCCGCCTCCGACCCTCTCCGCCTCCACATCCCCTGCACCAAACTCAGCACTTTCGGCCCCCGCTCCTTCTCAGTATACGGTCCATCCACCTGGAACACTCTCCCACTCTCTCTCCATCAGAAACACTCTCTCTCCTCCTTCCAGTCCGCCCTCAAAACTCACCTCTTTCAACAGTTCTAGCACTATTGTCTATACCACCACACTCCCCACCCTAAGCAGACTGTCGTAATGTATTTCACTATTTGTGGTATGTGAGTCGTTGTCTAAAGCGTGCGCGAGTTGTGAGTGCGCGCTTAGAGTTATAATTATTATAAGATAAGCGCATTATAAATACCGTAATTATTATTATTATTATTATTATTAACAAAGCACAACGCAGTAAGTGCCCAGCCACACCACACTCGAACCGCCAGCGAAGAGCACGGGCGATGGCCCCAGGGGCCGCGCCAAGCTAAGACGAAGTCTGGCACAATGGTAGTCAAATATAACATGTGAAGCTGAGGGCTCCAACAAACCGGCGTCCCGCCCGGAAGCTGGCCGAAGGCTAACAACAGCTACCTTACCTCTCCGCAGTTGCGGGAATGGGGGAAGGCACATCCATACCACCGGCAGCGCGGGAATTGATTGATTGATTGTACATTGCTTAACGTCCCAACAGCAACAAGACTTTCTCAGGATGTGCCTGCACTGCTTTGAAAAAAAAAATAAACAAAACATTGAATGTATGTCACCAGCCGGTCAAATACGTTAAATAAACCTAACACATGGGGCTAAATAAAGCTAAGACCATTTAGCAACACACATCCAATATCAAGAGCTACAGGCAGTGCAGACAGTAGGGAGAGTTTTAAAAAGGCAAATACAGGTGAATGAACAAAGGGTAGACAGAAACACATGCCCCAGAAAAGAGAGAAAAACCCACCCTGTGGGGCTGACCAGGGTGACCCTGGAAACTAAAAAATACCTAACCCCACCCAAGTCCCCCAGGGCAGACCCGGGTGGGGGAGGCAGCGCGGGAAGGCGGGAAGAAGTGTAGAGAAGCAACAGCCAGGCAGCAGAGCAACAGAAGCTCCCTCGGAAGCGAAGCACAAGGCAAGGAGGGCACTAGTCCAGCACGGGTTCCAAACCGGTCGCGTGAGGGCAAATCCGGAGGCTAAGCAAACACGTCTGAACTGTGCGAGCTAAGTAGACTGCCTGAGGAATCATCGTATGACTCGGAACCGGATGGGCAGGCATGGGAGACAACTCTTGGCCCCTCTGGGGGTTTGCCGAGAGCCTCCCGGGTTGTGCGATAGCACAACGGGTTCTTAGGCTAAAATTGTGTGAGTAAGTAGACACTTCCTAGTAGTCATGTCATCGGTAATGTTTTTGACGAAATAAATACATTTGTTTTCTCAAAACTCTTACCGATGGCATGACTAATAGGAAGAATAACGAATAGAGGAGGGTGCCGCCCACTATGCATCTCCCATTACTTTAATACAATACTTACTTACTTACGCCTGTCACCCCTACCCGGGTATAGGCCGTCGACGAGAGACCTCCAGCAACTCCTGTCCTGTGCTTCTCCTTCGATTCTACTCCAGGTGGTTCCCAGTCTCTTGATGTCTGCTTGGAGGTCTCGACGCCAGGAGTTTCTCGGCCTACCTCTTTTCCTCTTTCCCTGGGGGTTCCATGACAATGCCTGCCTAGTGATACTGGAAGCTGGCTTTCTCAGACTGTGACCGATCCATCCCCATCTTCTTTGCCCAATTTCATTCTCTGCTGTTATCTGCTCTGTTCTCTCCCAGAGTCTGACGTTGCTGATCTTCTCTGGCCAGTGGATTTTCAAAATTCTTCTAAGGCAACTGTTCATGAAGGTCTGTACTCTGTTGACTGTGGTTTTTGTCAATCTCCATGTCTCTGCTCCATATAGGAGAACTGCTTTTACATTGGAGTTGAAAATCCGGACTTTGGTGTGTTGTGACAGCTCTCTGGAACTCCACACTTTTTTCAACTAGAGAAAGGCTGCTCTGGCTTTACCGATTCGTGCTCTGACATCTGCATCAGTGCCGCCTTTTTTGTCTATGATGCTCCCGAGATAGGTGAAGGACTCCACCTCCTCCAACGGGGTGCCAGCAAGCAAGACTGGTTCTTCCCTGGTTGCGTTCAGCCTCATTGTCTTTGTTTTTTGTTTGTGAATGGTGAGGCCCACTTGGGACGAGATGTCAGCAAGCCTCGTGGTCTTGTCCTGCATTTGTTGATGAGTGTGGGACAGTAATGCCAAGTCATCTGCAAAATCGAGGTCGTCAAGCTGTGTCCACAGTGTCCACTGTATTCCACTTCGTCTGTGCTCTGTGGTCATCTTCATGACCCAGTCTATGGCCAGTAGGAAGAGGAACGGAGACAGCACACACCCCTGCCTGACACCAGTTCTGACCTGGAGCTCTCTGGTGAACTGCCCTTCGTGGATCACGCGACATGTCATGCCATCATAGCTGCTCTTGATCAGGCGGACGAGCTTTGTGGGTACACCGTAGTGTCGTAGGAGTTTCCACAGAGTCTCTCGGTCCACGCTGTCAAATGCTTTCTCATAATCCACAAAGTTGACGTACAGCGGGGAGCTCCACTCCAGAGACTGTTCCACGATGATGCGGAGAGTGGCGATCTGGTCTGTACATGATCGGTTCTTCCTAAATCCTGCTTGCTGGTCTCTCAGCTGGGGGTCAACGGAGCTCTTCATTCTCTCTAGGATGATCCTGTTGAAGACCTTTCCTGGTACTGACAGCAAGGTGATTCCTCTGTCGTTGGAACACTTGCTGAGGTCGCCTTTCTTGGGAAGCTTGATTAGGTACCCCTCTTTCCAGTCAGCTGGCATCACCTCCTCTTCCCAGATCTTTCCAAACAGTGGGTACAGCATCTCAACTGTTGTCTCTAGGTCTGCTTTCAGAGACTCCGCTGGGATGCCATCTGGCCCTGCTGCTTTGCCATTCTTCAAAAATGCCACTGCTTTTCTGATCTCTTCCCGGCTGGGTCTGTCACAGCTGATGGGTAGGTCGGTCTCTGCCGGCTGGATGTCGGGGGGGTCGGGTGGGCTAGGTCTGTTCAGTAACTCTTCAAAATACTCGGCCCATCTGTCGAGTTGGTCTGCTCTGTCTGCAATAGGCTTGCCTTCTTTGTCTTTTACTGGTCTTTCTGTATGGCCATACTTACCCGACAATCTTCTGGTAATGTCGTAGAGCTGTTTCATGTTGCCGCTGCCTGCTGCCTTTTCTGCCTCTGCTGCCAGGCTGTCTGTGTAGGCCCTCTTGTCTGCCCTGATACTCCTCTTCACCTCGCGGTTGGCTTCTGAGTATTCCCCCTGTGCCCTTACTTTGGCTGCTCTCGTGCGACTGTTGTTGACCGCTGCTTTCTTCTGCTTCCTCACTTCTATCTTCTTCAAGGTCTGTGCCGACAGCCAGTCCTTGTGGTGGTGTTTCCTGAACCCTACAGTGTCTTTGCAGGTTGAGTTCAGCGCCTCTCTAACTGCCTTCCACTGCTGCTCTGTGGTGACCGCCTCCTCTTCATTTACTAGCTCCTGTAGCGCTTGAAACCGGTTGGACAGCACCAGTTTGAACTCTTCTCTAACTCCAGTTTCTCTCAGGAGGCCTACATTATAGCGCTGTCTTCTTGTTGTCTCTGTGCGGCTTTTCTTTAGCTTGAGCTTCATTCTTAAGGTAAGCAGATGGTGGTCTGAGGCGACATCTGCTCCCCTCCTCACTCGAACATCTTGAAGGGATCTTCTAAATTTCTTGCTAATGCAGATATGGTCTATTTGGTTCTCTGTTGTATGGTCAGGTGAGACCCAAGATGCTTTGTGTATTCTTCTGTGTGGGAAGATGTTGCCTCCAATGACAAGTCGGTTTAGAGCACAAAAGTCCACAAACCTCTCCCCGTTCTCACTCATCTCCGAGCCTAGTCCCTGTCTCCCCATCACCTCTTCGTATCCGGTGTTGTCCTCCCCTATTTTGGCATTAAAATCGCCCATGACGATGGTGATGTCTCGCTCCGCACATTTGTCCACGGCACTCTGGAGTCGGTCGTAGAACTCTTGTTTCTCTTCCTCGTCACTGTCATTGGTGGGCGCATAACACTGGATGACGTTCAGCTTGAGCTTTTTCTTGGTTCTAAAGGCTGCTGTTATAATTCTTGGCCCAAGAGGTTCCCAGCCCATCAGCGCTCTCTGTGCCACTGGTGACAGCATGAGTGCTACTCCTTCTGTATGGGGGGCATTCTCCTCTTCATGACCTGAATACAGAATCATCTCCCCACTTAACAGCCTTTTCTGGCCAGACTGCGTCCATCTGGCTTCACTGATGCCTAGCAGGGAAAGGTTGTACTTTTGCATTTTCCGCTGCTATCTGGGCGGCCTTGCCGCTCTGGTACATGGTCTTGACGTTCCATGTGCCCATGGTTGTATCCCTGGATAGAGAGAGGCGGCTCGGTCCTGTGGCTTCCGAAGACTTCCGGCTTTCACCACAGGACGTCATAAGTCTTCTAGTAGAAGAACCTTCCTCCTCCAGGAAAGGAATTACTGTTAGTCTTTTCGTCGGCGTTTTTGTAGCTATTTCCTTTTTTGCAGGGTGGGGAAGCTACCCCCACGTCCAACCCCCTTACTAGGAGGACCAGGGGTTTTCTGTCGGGGTCACCTTCCCTTAGGCCATGTTGGTTCACGGCACCTTATTTCATTCGGTGCACCCCTCTCACGAGGGACCCCCTATCCACCACCCAGGGGACGCACCTCAACGCCGTATGGTCCCAGCGCGAGGAGG
The DNA here is from genome assembly GCA_036245525.1 of Semisulcospira habei. Taxonomy (NCBI): domain Eukaryota; kingdom Metazoa; phylum Mollusca; class Gastropoda; family Semisulcospiridae; genus Semisulcospira; species Semisulcospira habei. Next base: position 32,153,737 of record BTPG01000001.1, on the reverse strand, counting down.
GAGTGCTGTGCCGCCGAGATGTCCCCCACCAGGGCCAGGTTGTCACGCTGGCGGGATAGGTCCCTCAGGTAAAAGCGGGCGAAGGTGGATTCAGCCCTCCAGCCCACAGCCGCCACAATGTCGCACACTGCGCAGTTGCGGTCGAATGCGATGGTCGTTGCCACTGCCCTGACTTCGTGTGCCTGTATGCGCATCGTCTTTGTTCTCTCTGGGAGAGTATGCAGACCGGATGACCAGCATAGCCAGGATGATATCATCTGAGCGGAGATATCACATCTGCCCCGGGCCAAGGGCAGGTAAAGGTGGGCACACCCTCGTCTGAGTAGCTTCGTTCTGCGCAGGTAAATTCGCAGCGCTCAGACCGGGTCCTGTTGACAGGATTCCTGGGACTGGTCCGTACGTCTGAGGGGGCGTAACATTATGACCTGGGGTGCAGCTGCGGGTGGGTGATTCTTGGTCAAGAAGGACTGGTCGGTGAGGAGCTGCACCGAACCATCGGCCCTCAACTGCAGATAGGCGGGGCGCACTGAGAGCGCATGTAACTCGCTCACCCAGGATGCTGTGGCGAAAGCCAACAGGAAGCACGTTTTCCTGGTTAGGTCGCTGAACCGTGCCAAGGGGAGAAGTGCGAAGCGGTCCGAGTTGAGCCATGTCAGCACCCATGCCAAGTCCCAGCGCGGAATCAGTGAGCGCGAGACCGGACACTGAAGGTCTAGATGCGCCATTAGGTCCGAGAGGTCCTTGCAGGCCCCTGGGTCCGGCCGGCCCAAGTGGTGGTAAGTGTCTGCAGTCATGGCCAAGTTAGTTAGTTAGTTATTTGGGTTTAACGCCAAGCAGGCAACTAAGGCCATCTCACGGCGGGAAGGGTAAAAATCTGGTCAGCCAGACTAAAAGAAAGGTCTTAAGACATGATGTAAATATACCTTAAAAATATATCAGGCTAAAATGTCGCACAGGTCTTTAAAGAAAACGTCGGAAGACTCTCAAAAAGGTCAAAATAATAGAAACATCATAATCTATAAACGCTCAAATCTTATTAAAAATATGGCACTCTCTCAGAAAACTGAAGATCTTGTCCGGGGGCACATCCCGGAACAAAACCTTCAAGGAGTCTGCTGTGAAATGTTTATACCTTGTGTCGATTAGATCAGCACAAGACAACAAAAAGTGTTGAACAGAGTACTGCTCGTCGCAGGCATAACACCATGGACGCTCCTCCTGTTTAAGTAAATAAGAGTGCGTAACATACGTGTGGCCGATGTGGAGCCGAGCCAGGACAGTCTCCTCACGGCGGCTGCCGCAGCGATAAGGTAGACCGTCGGACAACTTAGGAAGGGCTTCATGCAGCTTGTTAGCTTCCTCTTTGTCCCACTCGGACTGCCACTCACGGGCTATGTACGCACTAGCCACATGTCTAAAATCACTATAAACAGTCTGTGTGTCAGGGACAGGGTCATTGCGGGCATCGTTGGCAGCAGAATCTGCGATCCTGTTGCCTTCGATGCCCACATGCCCTGGCACCCAAATAAAAATGATATCATAATATTCCTTCATCAAGTCCGCGTGGAGCTCTCTGATCTGCACCAGCAGTGGGTGGTCATTTCCCGTGCCCTGAAGGGCCTGCAGGGCAGAAAGAGAGTCAGACAGAATCAGGAAGTTCCTTTCTCTAGATCGATAAGCATGCTTGAGTGCCAGCAGAACCGCCTGCAGTTCCGCACTAAATACAGATGAGTGGTCTGGGAGGCGGTGCTTAAATGGGCGTCTAGGATGGCGAGAGGACACTGCGGCCGCAGCCACTCTCCCATCCTCAGACTTTGACCCATCGGTATAGATGCGACAATAGCCAGGAAAAATTGAAAGCAGTTCATTGAGGCTCTGTTGGTATATGGCTGGTGGAGTAGAGTCTTTCTCGTGGGCAGTCAGGTCCAGCAAGATGTCAGGAACTGGTAAGAGCCAAGGTGGAGTGATGTGTTGCAGGGATTCCGAAACTCTGTCCAGGTCCAATCCGGCCGCCTGCAGATGAGGTCGGACACGGAAAGAAAGTGGACGGACAGCTCCCGGATGGGTATCGTAAATCTCTGCAAACGATGGTTTAAAAACACAATCATAGGCAGGATTGTCTGGATAGGCCTTCAGTTTCAGAACGTAGCTGAGCATGAGGCGGATGCGGCGGAGCTTGAGAGAAGGCTCCCCTGCCTCGGCATATAGACTAGGAACTGGAGACGTCCTGAAGGCCCCAAGACATATCCGCAGACCCTGATGGTGAATTGTGTTCAGACGCTGTAGCACAGACTTGGAAGCTGAGCCATACACCACAGAGCCGTAATCCAGTTTGGACCGAACAAGGGCCCGGTACAGACGAAGTAAGACAGTACGGTCCGCACCCCAGTCAGTACGACCGACGACACGAAGAATGTCGAGAGCCTTCTGACAAGAGGTTCTAAGGTAATTAATATGGTTGCGGAAGGTAAGTCTTTTGTCAAAAATGACCCCCAGAAACTTTGCCTCCTCGGCCACCTTAATTGGCACTCCAGCAATGCTCAGGCTAGGTTCTGGAAAAAATTTCGTCTGGTTAGTAAAATGCACACAAACAGTCTTGGAGGGCGAGAACTTGAATCCATTGAGAGACACCCACCGCTGGATGCGATCAACGCACAGCTGCAAGCGCCTCTCAAGGGACGCAAGTCCTCGACCACGTGCGCACAAAGCAAAGTCGTCAACAAACAAAGAGCATTCAGAATCATCCTTGACGGCCTTTACAATGTTATTAATTTTAATACTAAATAAAACAGGAGATAGAATGCTGCCCTGTGGGACACCCATCTCCTGTTCAAAGGAGTCGGAGAGGGTGGAGCCCACACGGACATGGAACGACCGGTTAGTCAAAAAATTGTGAATAAAAACGGGCAGGTGCCCTTTAAAACCCATGTCCAACAAGTCAGACATTATGCCATACTTCCAGGTAGTGTCATACGCCTTCTCAAGATCGAAAAAAATTGCATAGACATGCTGCTTGTTGACAAAAGAATCTCGAATAAATGATTCAAAGCGGACTAAATGGTCAGTTGTACTACGGAAGCGCCGGAAACCGCACTGGAGGTCTGTGAGGAGACCCTGTGACTCAAGATGCCACACCAGGCGGGCGTTGACCAGGCGCTCCATAGTTTTACATAAACATGATGTCAAAGCGATAGGCCGGTAGTTGCCCGGGTCGGAAGGATCCTTACCCGGCTTGGGGATCGGTACAACCACAGCCTGGCGCCAAGACGGCGGAAAATGACCAGTTCTCCAGATATGGTTAAAGGCCTTGAGAAGTACAAGGAGTGACCTCTCAGGCAGATGCGTTAGGAATTGATAGTAGACGGTATCTAGGCCAGCAGCAGAGTCATTACATTTCTGCAACGCTTGCTGCAATTCTGATAATGTAAACGGGACATTATAGTCTTCTGAGTTATCGGACTCAAAATCACAAATACGAAACTCTCGTTTCTCCTTCTCTCTCTGGAAGAAAGGTGAATAATGCTCTGTTGAAGAATTATGGGCAATGGTGGAGGCAAGCAAATTGGCCACAGCTTTTTTATCTGTAACCAAACTGACACCATCTCTAAGATGGCCAACAGAAGCCGAGCCACCTCTGCCCCTAATTCTCCGAACAGCCTTCCATACTTTCTGGGACGGAGTCCGAGAAGTTAAAGATGAGACGAAGCATCTCCAGGAAGCATGGCGTTCACGTTTAAAAATGTAACGGGCTTTCGCCCTCTGTCTTTTAAAGGTTAAAATATTTACTTGCGACGGATTACGGAAAGCACGTCGCTGAGCAGATTTGCGCGCTATTTGGGCCTTGCGGCACTCTTCGTTGAACCATGGTACTCTCGGCTTTCGAGGGACTGATGCGGAAGTTTTAGGGATGGTTTCACCCGCTACGTCCAACAAAATAGTAGTAAAAGAAGAAATAGGTTCTTCAGATGACATGACCACCTCCTCTGTAAGACGAGACTGACAGAGGGAGGCGAACAGAGGCCAGTTAGCTTTCTTAAGATTCCAGCGCCCCACCAGCGGATCCTCCCCACAGCTGACCGATGACAGGACTACTGGGAAGTGGTCACTACCACACAGGTCATCGTGAACCTTCCAGTCAAAGTCCAGCATGAGAGAAGGATCACACACAGTGAGGTCTAGAACAGAACTAGATCCTGAACCTGGGTTAGAGTATGTAGGTGAACCATCGTTAAAGACACATAGATTAAGTTGAGAAAAAACATCTTCTAACATCTGACCTCTGCCATCATAGTGGTCACTACCCCAAAGGTGAGCGTGACCGTTAAAATCCCCCATGAGAATAAAGGGAGGGGGCAGTTGATCAACTAAATTAAAAAAATCATTACTACAGACCCGCAGGGATGGTGGCAGGTAAATACTGCATATAGTTATGGTCTTCTTCAAGGTAACCCGAGCTGCGACAGCCTGAAGACAGGTGTCGATGCTAACGGGGCTACATAAAATTTGGCTACTAATGAGAAGAGCCACTCCACCCGAGCGCCTCTCCGAATCAGAGCCTTTATGTATAGCGTTAAAACCATTAAAGGACACAGGGTCAGAAGTCTTCAGGTAAGTCTCCTGAAGAGATATTACTGAGGGGTTATAGCACTTGACTAAAAGACGTAATTCCTCAAAGTTAGCTTGAAAACCACGACAATTCCACTGAAGCAGAGAGTCCATGATTATGTCTTATCTGGGGGTGCGGAGTTTTTCCCCCCTTTGTCCTTTGCCTTGGAAGGAGTCGGAGAAACAGGGGGGGGCCGGCTCCCGGGCCTCCTCTGGTTCCTAGGAGATGAAGGGGGTGGAGCTGCCGCAGCATCGACAACTTCCACTCCCTCCATCTGCTCCTCCAACGCAGCATATTTGTTTTGAAGGGGGACATCAATGTTCCCCTTCTGGGCCCGTGCGCACGGCGGTCCCATAGATTTCTTTGACTTCTGGTCCTGGGCAGCGTTCCTGCCGCTAGAGTTAGCGGCCTTAGAAGGCTGACCAGAGCCAGAAACCTTTGGTGTTGACAAACTAGCAGGTTTGGGTGGGGGCTGAGGCTTAGGGGCAGCAGAAGGCGGTGCCACCGGACCGGTAGCGTCCGCCCTCTGCGTTCCCTGGCTCCTCGTCACCACCGGAGGAGGATTACTCTCCAGGGGTGAGAGGATCCGAGGCTCCGCCCCCAACCAAGAAGTTGGGGTTTGACAAGAGAAGTCTTTGGTGGGGCGCTTGCCTGCCACCGCAGCACTGAAAGTATACACAAAGTTGTTATTTGAGTTTGGCGCCGCCTCAGCTGCACCAGGAACGTCAACCAGTTTTTTTGCGTCCGCAAAGGACAGCCCCTTCTCCACACGCACCTGCTGAATCCTGCACTCGGAGATCCAACGAGGGCACTTCTTGTCCGAAGCCATATGCACCCCCTGGCAATTCACACACAGGGGGATGGCTGTGCAGGACTCAGCAGAGTGTCCGGGCTTAGTGCAACGGGCGCATAGGGCCTCTGCCTGGCGGCATGTCTTCTGCCCATGGCCATACTTTTGGCACTTAAAGCACCGAAGGGGGAGAGGGACGTACTTTTTCACTTTTAGGGAGTAGTAACCTCCCCAGATGGTAGTAGGAGCTGTGGGGGTGCCAAACGTCAGGATGATGGTAGGGAGACGGATCTCCCTACCACCTCGTTTGGAAATGAAGCGCCTGACGTAGGTCACCCCCTGTGACTTAAGGTTCCGTACAAGTTCATCTTCAGACAGTTCGGCCAATGCTTGATCTTTAATCACTCCTCTAGAGGAATTCATTGTTTTGTGGGGAGTGACCTCCACTGGAGTGTCTCCGATGGAGGAGAGCCTCAGTAGCCCATTGGAGTGTGCCCGGGTACGGCACTCTACCAACAAGTCACCAGACCTGAGGCGCTGGGCCTCAGGCCTGCCAACACGGCTCCTGAGGGTCTCCCCCACCAGGAAAGGGTGCAGCTTGGAAACAGGCTTCTCTTTAACTTTGCTGTGGATAATGAGAAAGCGAGGCCAGACGGCCGAAACCTGAGGCGTCGCTTCCCCACAATCAGAGTCGCTATCATTTTCAAGGTCAATGTCAGTGGCTATGTGCCGCTTTGGTGCCAGTTTTGGTTTTTTGATATTTTTCATATTATAGTATGATAGATATTCATCCCCCGGGGGTCCCCGCCCGCCACCGAGCCCAACAAGGGAAAGTGCAATTGTCGGCGGGTCTCCAGCCGACGCACAATGGAGACTGCCCGAAAGATATACTCAAGGGGGTAAGCCCGATTGAACCGTTTGAGCCACCGCCTTCTATCACACTGTTGAATACAGGGGAATACTGGCGTAAAGCACCCAATCAGCATCAGAGGCTATAGCATGGTGCTCCGTATAACAACCCGCATGTCAACAGGGGGATAGGGCTCGACGTGACAAGAGCCGATTGACTAGGCCGGTACGACTAGCCTCCCGTTTAGGCAGAAGTCAAGGCCAAAGTGGAGTGTTTCAGCCACCAGGATCCTCTTCTCCCCCGACACGGGTCTCCAAGCACGGCAAACACTTGGGATCCAAAGGACCAAAAGCTCACGCGTATTTTTAAGGACCAATCCAACATGGTAAGACCTGGGTAAGCACAGCTCCTTAAAAACCGGACCAGTGAAAAAGACTGAACAACATATCTGCTGACATCAAGTCCTAATCCTGGACAAAGATGGCACCCGTCTGCTAGCCCACTCAGTCAGGGACCGAGTGGACTACCCACCCACGCCACGTGGAGGCCGGTGCCGGGTAGGCTCATGGCCAAGTACCCCTTGATGGTGATGGGGGCGAAGTTTTGTTGGATGAAGAGCCACAGAAAGAACTTGACCAGTTGGGGCATAGTCAGGTCCGTGGGGGAGAGCTGCTGGGCGGAGCACCAGGACTGCAGGACCCGCCATTTGCCCTTGTAAACGTTCCGGGTGGAAGCTCTGCAGGCTGACGCAATAGCCATCACCGTTGCACTCAAGAAGCCTCTTGTGGCGAGGGCCTGCCGCACAACTTCCGAGCGTGAAGGAGCAACCGCTCCGGGCATGGGTGGTAAAGACTCTGCCTGGGCTGCTTGAGCATTGTGCGGGGGATGGGGAGTTGCAAGGGGACATCCTTGGCCAGGTTCAGGAGGTCGGTGGGCCAACTCTTGGCCCAGCTGAACGGCACCACCAACAGAAGAACTGCGTTGAGGCCCCGGAGCTTCTGGAGGACATTGGGTACCAGTATGGACAGTGGGTACGCGTACGCCAGCAGGCCCTCCCAACGGATGGGGAGAGCGTCTACCGCCCAGGCCAGGGATCCAGGATGGGCGAGACAAAGAGGGAGCTGCTTGTTCCACCATGTGGCGAAGAGGTAGATCATCAGCGTCTCCCAGTCGGCGCAGATGAGCCGAAAGATCTCCGTGGGGAGAAGCTGGCCCCGCCCTGTGAGGGAGTCCGCAAGGACATTCAGATGGCCCGGGATGTGTCGCGCTCGAAGAGCGATGCCGCGATCTCTGCACCACAGAAGGATCTGGTACAGGAGCATGCAGATGTAGGCTACGAGCGTGGCGTTGTCGGAGAGAACCAGGACAGCTTTGTAACAGATGAGTCTCCCAGGCGACGAGGGCAAGCCACACGGCCTTCAACTCCAGCCAGTTAATGTGTCTGCCCAAGTGATCTTGCGACCAGCTGCCCAAGGCTGTGACGAACTCCGGCAGCAGGTGTGCCCCACAGCCGGCTAGGCTCGCATCCATGCAGATGGAGAGTAGAGGTGATGGGAAGACGAGGGGAACCCCCAACGCAAGCCAGGACAGATCCATCCAACCCTGGAGGTGAGGCCTGACCAACAGAGACACTGTGACCGGGACCGCCAGATCGCCAGAGGAGGGGCGCCAGTGGAGGAGCAGATGCAACTGGAAACCGGCCGGGAGTAGAGCCTGCTGAGGGGCAGGAGGTCCGCTGCCGCGCTGAAGAGTCCCAGAAGTTGGAGCCAGACCCTGGCCGGAACCGCCTCCGCATGTGAAACTTAGAGCACCAGTGCTGCCAGCTTCTGAATCCGCACCTCGGGCAGCCGCACTCGGTTGAGGTCGGTCAGGAATTCCATGCCGAGGTGGATAAACCTGCGAGACGGCGTGAGATCTGACTTGCCCATGTTGACCAGGAAACCGAGCTGGCGGAGGAGGGTGAGCAGCACGTCCCTGTCCTTTTTCAGAGTGGAGGCAACCTGGTTCCCGAGGAGCAGATCATCCAGATAGATTGAAGTCGGGCTCGAGGACGACTGTCGGAACCTGGCGACGATTCGATGATCCTGGTGAAAACCCAAGGGCTGAGGTTGAAACCGAAGGGGAGCGCCCGGAACTGATACACCACTCCGCGGAACGCAAAGCGCAGATACCGTCAGGAGGCCAGGTGCACGGGAATGTGCAGGTACAGGTATGCATCCTCCAGGTCGAGACTCACTGCCAAGTCCTGCGGTTGGATCGACGCCCTCAGGGCCTTGGCCGTCTCCATCCGTAAGTAAGAAGCAGAAATGTACCTGTTGAGCGCAGAGAGGTCTATGATGGGTCGCCACTTGCCGCCGGGCTTGGGGACGACGAAGACGGCTGTAGAATGCTGGGGAGTCATGTCGAGAGACCACCTCCATGGCGGACTTCTGAAGCAGGGCAGCGACCTCGCCGTGAAGAGCATCCGCTTTGAGCCGGTCAATCGGGACTCTGGTCCAGAGAGAGGAACGCCGCAAAAGGAGATCTGGAGGCCCTCCGAGATGGTGGAGAGGACCCAAGGGTCGTCCGGCAGCAGCGAGCGCCATGCATTGCGGTGCCGAGCTAGCCTCCCGCCGACTGGAGACCCTGCAGAGAGCGGCGGGGGCAGGCGCGGGGGGCAGAGGGCCCTTCTGCGGCTGGCCCTCCAGGTGGGCTTGGGCCAGGAGGGGGTTGAGGCAGGGAAGGAGCGGGAGCGGATGGCAGCTGGGGTACGAGTGAAGAAGCGGGCGAGCCTGGAGAAGGGGCGAGCAGCGGGTCTAACGCTCCGCAGGGCGCAACCCACGGCCTTGCGGGCAGCCTGAAAGCGGGTGGGAGTGGCGTGGGTGGGCCAGATATCCTTGGACTCGTCTCTGACTGACTGCCAGGGGGGTCCAAAGAGCCACGCACCCACGAGCGGAGCCTGGCTGAGCTGTGTCACTGACGCGGGGAGGTCGGAGCAACCACGCAGGACGACATCGACACATCAGATCACAGTTAGCCGCGGCAGCCATAGCGTTCACGGAGGTATGGTACGCAGCCCAGTTGGCAGCCACCACTAAGGCAAGGATGTCTCCCAACAGCGGCGAAACAGAGGGGTGCCAGGCATCCTCCACGCGTCTCACCACAGCCTGCGTCACGAGGTCCAAGAAGCCAGCACAGGCCAGAGCATTGTGGACGAGGATCGCCGTCTTGTCCAGTCCTCGTGGCATCTGGAGCTGCAGGGACCTGCGGCCGCCCGCCTGTACTTCTGCCACGACCTCCACCGCTGGAAGGGGGCAGGCGAAGGCCTGAGAATGTCCAGCGTACCAGCACTGTCGAAAGGAGATATCCAACCCCTCTGGCCACTTGGTCCGCGAAGAAGCTGGAGACTCCGAAAGAGCCCTGCTGTAGGTGCGCCGAAAAGGCCGCCACGAGATCCTGGAACCCTGGGGGCTGGGGGAGGGACTTGAACCTCTTGGCGGTTCTGGGGGCATCCACAAACGTGGAGGCTCTTGAGTGGGGGAGACGGGGGGCAGGTGTCCGGCAGAAGAAATCAGCCATGCAGCTTCAACTAAGGACCACAGGTTCTCCATGCTCGCAGCTACTAAGGCCTCATGGGCCGAGAGGCTGCCGGAGGACCGCGAGCCAGGGGTCGTGGACCGACAATCTTCTGAGAGCAGGGCCAAGACAGAATCCTCTGGCAGTAGACTCAGGGCATCGTCATCGTTGAGAGATGCCGACCGCCGGGGGGGGGGGGGGGGGAGCCGCATCTCGTCCAAGGAGTGGTAGGGGGACCGCCGGCACAAAGCGCTGGAGCGGGCCTGGGAGGCGGGGCCGCCCCTTGTATCACGCCGCCGACGGTTGGCGTTCGAGGGGGGAGAAAGGTGGCACACCTGAGGGCTCCTTCGACGAGACGGGAGGCTGGGAACTGTGGGCGAACGCTCCCTCAAGGACCGGCGGCCTAAAAGATCACTGCGGTGAGTGGTCCGGTGGCTACTGGGGGAACGACTGCGTAGGCGTGGTTCCAGCCCGTCAGGTCCTGGCGCGTGCGTCCACGCAAGGAGATGAGTCCCCGGAACGTTCCCGCACTGACAGACGAGCGGTGATGCTTGTGTGGGAAGGCACGCCGGGGGGGGGGGGGGGGGGGGGGGGAGGGGGGCGGAGGAGGGCGGGGGGGGGGGGGGGGGGGGAGGGGGGCGGGGAGGGGGGCGGGGGGGGGGGGGGGGGGGGAGGGGGGCGGAGGAGGGGGGGGGGAGAAACTGTCCGTTTCCTTGGGGCGGTAATACTGGCAGAGCGAGAGCCCGAAGACGTGTGGGATTGGGGGCTGTGCATCCTGCTGTGCCGCACCTCCCGGTCCCATGGCTCATGCGGATGGGGGATTGCATGAGGACTGGGGGCGCTGTTGTTCACCGTGTTGCGGGGCGACCGAAGCCGCTCCCGGCCGCGCTCCGCCATGAAGCGGGTGGACAAAATGCCAGTGGTCTTGTCCAGATTAGGAGGTCTGTCGTTCACCGCATTGTGGGGCGACCGAAGCCGCTGCTGGCCGCGCTCCGCCATGGAGCGGGTGGACAAAGTCCCAGAGGACACGTCGGGGCCCGAAGAACGTTCAACCGCGTAGCGGGGTGACCGAGGCCGCTGACAAGCAGCGCTCTGTGGAGTGGGCGGGCCAGGTCCGAGAGGGCACGACTGGACCAGAGGTGGGCATGGTCCAAGGACCTGAAGGTAGTACACGGGCCCGACGAGAAGTTAACTCCCCAACGTCCAAGCATACGCGCCTGACGATCCCTACCACCGTGGGAGGGGGAGCAGGTGTAGGAGTGTAGACCTGGGAAGCCGCAGGTCGTTCGCGCTGGTAAAATCCCCACAGTTGCGACCATTGTTCCTCCACCCAGGCGGCGCACGTGTCACAAGTCTGCCCGAAGGCACAGCCGGAACAGGGGAGGCATACAGTTAGTTAGTTAGTTATTTGGGTTTAACGCCGAGCAGGCAACTAAGGACATCTCACGGCGGGAAGGGTAAAAATCTGGTCAGCCAGACTAAAAGAAAGGTCTTAAGACATGATGTAAATCGTCCTATTGGAACCAGAACCTGATATCTCCAAAAAGGTAGTTTTGAGAAAATCGCAAAGTTTTGATGCGCGCCCATACATCTGCTATCGCGCGTACGAAGCTGCGAACTGGTGTAAATGTTCATAGTAGTCAGAAATATCATACCCAGTGACGCCGAGTGGATACCAACATCAGATGTTTCACAACAAGAATTTTCCATAGATAGCCTACTTTGGCATAAAATTGCACTGTGAGATAGCAAGAGGCTATATTATGCCAGAACCGAATATTGGCCAGTATATGGTTCTGGCTGTAAACATCGAATACAGGTTGTTCGTTTTTTTATCATGCCAAAACCGTATAGTCAATAGTCTGCCGTATAGTCAATATAACCGCCAATAGTCTGCTTTGCCTCCTACACAATTAAGGCAAAATGACAAAACATTTTAGGCAATAACCTCACACAAAACAAATGCATGTTTTTGACGTAATAAATAGCGAGGCAAAATGACAAAAAATATTAGGCAATAACCACATACATGACAAATGCATGTTTTTGCCATAATAAATAGCTAGGAAAATGTGCATATATTGTGTGAAAAACCGTTTATATTGAGATGTACAAGATTAAAATTAAGTTATAAAGTGTTTCCTTTTAACTGAAGCTGTTCATTTCTGTCAGATTTAACTGTTTTACAAACAAATGAATGCAGTCCAGTGTGTAAAAAATCGTTCCTAGTAGCAGTACTGCAAAATCTGCCTTTACATCCGTCTACATGTCTGTCTCTCTTTCTCTCACAAACGCATGCACACACATACAGACGCATGTGCATGCACACATATGCACACACACACATAATCATTATGTAGCCAAACACACTTTTCAGTCTATTAACTCGTGCATTTATTTTTAAGTGGTATCGTCTCACAAATTTCCACCCACAGCGTTTTCAGCATGTGCAGCCATAGTAAGGTATTAATTTGTTAAACGTGTTTATCAACTATTTTTCTATGAGCAAACTGTTGTTTCATATTTGTGAAAATTCATGTTATCATACTTAAAATGCTACTGATAACGGCAGTCTCGAAAAGACGTGTATGGATAAAGAATACACAACATAACATGCAAATCATGAATCTGTATGTTGCAAAATAATATGGTAGTTGTGTATTTTCCATCACATGCTATGGTCACAGAAAATAAAAGAACGATCAAACCTCAAAGCAATGCATCATTTTAAAACTATGTGTCACAAGTATAGGCCTACTGGCACATGGTCAGTTTACGTTGTCCAATACATTTACATAAACAGAAAAAATTGTATTATGTGATTCATTATTACAGTTCTCCCAGCTGTTTTTATCTGTGTATGTAGCAATGAATCACATAATATCATAACGATAAAGAATCTAATCATCTAAATTGTATGTGAATGCTGAGTTTTAAAATATGCCATCAAAGTCATCTGCATGGTCACAGAAAAACAAATTGGCAGCTAGCACTGTCATCAAGTCAGTAACAGAAACAAACAGATAAACAGATCAGTCGCCATCTGTATCATTTTCATCCTCAACGTCTAATTCTGGGAGACGGTCTGGAACAGACTTGTTGCTTGGCAGATTCTCATAGTAGCTGTGGCAGTCTCTTGGAACCACTCCTGAGCGACAGAGGTCAAGCAGATCCTTCTTCTTTTTGTCATAGATAGGTATTCTGACAGAGTAGCGGCTAGGAGGAATGTCATCAAAGGAGATGCGCTTTGACGACTTTCTGCTACTAGTTCCTCTGCTCTTCAGTATCTTGAAGTCTTCAAACATTCTGTACTTGTAATAAAAGGTGTCTGGCTCTGTCTTCATTAATCTGAGCCATTTAATGCCCATCCAGTTGACCCGTTCTCCTTTCATCTCTGTCTTTGTGTTTCTAAGACGTCCACTTGCCACTTCTTTAAAGTCATATATGTCTTCATGTGTGAGTGGAATGACCAGATAGGGAGCTGTGGCTTGCGGTGTCTGTATGATGGTATGCCACTGGCTCGGGACACTGATGGTAGCTGTTGCTTTTGCTCTTTCAATTGTGGAGTGCATAGCATCGCACTCCATCTGAGTGTGCCCTGGCTCTAGGAATTTATGGTCAATCGTCTCAATGTGGTTGATGGTCTGGACGGCATGATGGAGAGCAGTGGCCACAAACCGATTTCGGTTTTGACCACCAAATGTGTCTGAATATAAGATGACATGCTTGACACATACAGGCAGTGACGGAAGGTAGAGCAGGAGGCATGTGCCCACTTCACACGATCCTTTCTGACCCTCGGTCTCATTCCAGATGTAGAAGCATCCGTGTTTGTCTTCGAGTAAAAAACATGTCAGGTTATAAACTGCAAGTTTGCGTTTGTAGTATGCTGTGCTGACCTTCGAATGGGGAGTTGACAGCACCGTCTGCATATCAAACGTTGCTACATGTACACCTGGGTCGGCTCTGGCTGCTTTTTTGTCGTCTTCCTTTAATTTTCTAGCCTACTTCTTCCTCTCTTGGTGTTTTCTGTACTCCTCGTCTGCCTTCTCGGTCACGCTACCCTCCTTCTGATCATTCATGAACTTCGTGCACGTGACGCACAAGTCGTTTTTCGGCATATGGAACCCATAATTGTAGTCCGAAACACAGACGTCTCGTTAGTGTGTGCTGGATACAGCAGGGCTGCCTCTGTCAGTACATTGTTCCAGGTACAGCTGATACATTTTGTTGACCGAAAGTCCCGAGTCAAGGTACTTTCTTGATGTTCTTTTCCGACAGTAGTGTGACTCCACTGCTGGAAATGATTCAATGTGCTCTTTTACTTCTACCCGTCGATGCTCCGGCACTTTGTTACTAGGGGCGTGTCTTCCTCTGTTCTCTTGTCCGGTGAAGGCTCAGTCTTTGCTGTTTTCAAGGGCATGTTGTATATAGAATGACCGATATCCAGGGTCTTCATGAAGAATGCTTTGTAGACACAAATTTGCTTTTCGTCCACAGTAAAACTGAAATGTCGCTCAAGATTACGTTTTTTCTTGACTGGGTTCTTGTCTTTGTCCAGGTAATTTCTTGTTTCTTCTTCTGTCACGTGTCTACAGACGAAATCCTTCTGCCTTTCGTAACTGGACAGCAAGTAAAAACTCTGAAAGATGTCTTCCTGCATGCTTTCATTTATTGCTTCTGTGCACTTGCGCTTGCACTTGGAGCAATCAACCGGCTTTACCGTCCTCTTTCTCTGTACATTTCCTTTGCTTGTACAGTATTCCTGGCCAGCAAGCTTCAACTTCTTTCGGACTTTTTTCTTCCATTGTGAAGGCTGCGCTGTTGCTTTTCTACCCCGCTTTCTTTTTGGTGGTGTTATAAAAAGAGGAGACTGCCTGTGCCGGTTTCCGTCTGTCACTTTGGTGGGATTTCGTGGTGAAATGTCTGGGCTGAAGCTGGAGGGGAGTGGTTGGAGCAGTCATTTGGCAGATCATCATTTGGCAATTCATCACTTGGCAGATCATCACTTGGCTTTGACTGCGACTTTGCTGTCTCAGAAGGTCCATTCATGTTACGGAACGCTGAATGTGCACGCCTCACTGGCACATATCCATCATAATGCTCAGGCAAACTGGGCGGAGCAAAGAGAACCAGGTATATGGGGTTGAATATATCAGACGCCACCAGACTTGGGTGTATATCGATGATTGGCCTGGACTTTCTGCTGTGAAATATCCTGATCCTTCTTCTGATGACGTTTGCCAGAACCAGTGGGAGCAGGTCATTTGCATCGGAACTCCAAATTCCGGGCTGGTACAAATCCTGTAAGCTACCTAAAGCATCCATGCAGGTACCGATCATTCTCAGATTCTGCTGTGGAGCGAAAAAATTCAAAGTAGGCAGAAAAATTCTCTTTGATATGAGTGCAGAGAGCATGTCTAAGAGACTTAGCATCCGGAAAATTGACATGATACAGTGCTGCATTAAAAAAAAACAGTCCCCATCACCATAGACTGGTTTGCGTTCAAGAGAATTTGATTTCACGAGCTCATTCAGTCTCTTTGTGTGGACTTGAATAGCTATATCAATAAGACTGTGTGATTTAGCATGCACCCGCTGTGTACGTTGTGACTGAAAGAGTTCATTAATATTAAAATATTCTTCTTCGACGTCTTCCTCGGGTAACATGTCGTTGTGTACATCGGAATCGTCCGAATTAACGTCGTCCCTCTGCGGCATATAGTCCGGGGCATGTGCACTGTCATCAGTCATGTGACCTGTTGATAGAGGAAGAAGCAATAAATAGGTGCTGGAAAGATAGATGATATGCACGTACAACTGCATGAACAGTAATTCTGAGCGTGATCTTTATATATACCTGTTAGTCTGTCAAGCTATTCAGTAGACTTCAATTAACAAATCAGCAAAAAGTTCTCTCGTTGTAAACGAAAATATACATTTAACGTCGGTGGATGATTAACATATATCATAACACACACATGTGCACGCAAGCCGATTCACACACAAGTGTGCACGCACCTAGTGAATCTTTTATAGCCACGCCCCTATTAACACTCATCCCTCAACATCTCTGCATCATGGGCAGGGGCAGACTTGAATCAACAGAAATGAATGTAAACGTGTACCTTCACAGTGTTGATCTGCTTCATCTGCTGGTGTAGAGTCTGTCATCACAACTTGCTCTGTGGAATCATCGCCCCTGTCAGATCTGCTGTTTGATGTGTCCACGGTCTTCAGTTCTGAGTCACACTGCTCGCAATGTGTGTTATCCCGGGTGTCTGTGTATTCAGCATCTTTACCACAAAAGTCGTCATCATTCCTGCTATTGTTACCTTCAGAAAAGCAGAAATCATATATCACTTTGAACACACGTATGACACACAAAACGAGAGGCGTGCCTTTTAATGATTTTGTTTTGATTTGTCGTTTCACAGTGAAAATCTCTAGAATTGAAATTAGCATAAAACATAAACGAAAACAAAGTGTATGAGCAGACAAATTAAGCTGCTGAAGTACCTTCACGGAGCGGGTCAAAGACAGAAAACAAGTCACCATTGCGGTAATCTTTTTTCTGAGGTGTAGTTTGACAGGTTTCCTCAACATCAGTTTCCCCATTCCCCTCTCTCTCAGGTGTGTAGTCAACTCAGAGAAGGGCTTGACTTGCTCGGGGCCGTCTCTTCCATCAGATGGGTTGTTTGTGGTCCTTTCATTGTGTAACTCGTCAGAAGAATCCATGAGAGTGTCCGCCATGGCTTGCTCATCGATGTCTGACCATTCAGCATCCATGCTGGCTGGTATATTCTGTAATTATCGAGACATCGTTATACCTTTTACGAATCATATTAAAATCACTTTACACACACACACACACACACAAACACACATACACACACACACACGCGCGCGCGCACACACATAAACAGCGTGTATGTGCACATTCGTACAAGTTATGCCGCATCATCCATTTACAGAACAAAGGTAATCCAAACCTCTGTAATTACTACTGTAGGGACAGAGAATATAATTATTATTACATGTCAGTACATAATAATGGACGGAATAAATAAATTCTACTGCCTGGCTGCATAAATTATAACCCTAAAACGTTTTCAAGTGAAAGGTGACTTACCGTTATAATCAGCAACCCTGGACTGTTCTGGCTCGCGAAAAACAACTGTGCCTGTCCTTTCCTCTCAGCAAACTGATGTAAAACATTTCGTACAAATGGAAAAGAAAGAATATTCCAGATCCAGTTAACTAGTGAAGTTCTCATCACAGAGCTGTACAGGAACAGAGCCTTGTCAGGTCCCAAAGCAGCAACAACTCATAAACTAATTTCCCTCTGTGTCTCTAAATGTTCATTACTATGCAAGCATACTATCGGCTTGTGACTGGAACTATGGCGTGTGAACTTCTCAGGGAAGTAAACTTTCCCACAGCTCCCACAGCCATGGTACTGGCCGGTATAAACAGACTTGTCAGGTCCAGGTGTCTGGTTTTGGTCCGCTGTTGCATGCTGAAGGTATGGGGCCAAACATCAACAACCTCTACATATCTGTGTCTGGTCGAACTGAAAAGGCATTTCTCTCCTTATATCTGATATTTGTCTGGTTTTGGCAAGAGGTAAATGTAGGATAAATGTAATTTTTTCCATACCATATCTGCATATCTTAGACATATCTTGTTTTGGCATAAAATTATATGACATGATTCTAAGTCACATATTTATGCCAAAACTGTGCATCTGACTTTTAATCTGGTTTGACCTAAAATTCTTCTCTGAATACAGGGGAATAATTCTATGCCAGACCTATATATCTTCTCTTTCATCTGGTTTGGCATAGTATTAAACCCCCAAACATATGGAATAATTTTATGCCAGACATGCACATAACGAGATGTGTGGATCTGTCTGGAAGAAAACACAGAAGTTATTAAATTCTAAAACCAACAATGATGAATAACTTCACCAATTTCGTGGTCACAAGTCCAAGATTTTGATAAGTGGTAGAGCAGCAATTTCTTAAGATGTTTACATAAAAATCCAATTTTAGCATATCTTGAGATATCAGGTTCTGGTTCCAATAGGACGAAATATACCTTAAAAATGTCAGGGTAAAATGTCGCACAAGTCTTTAAAGAAAACGTCGAAAGACTCTCAAAAAGGTCAAAATAATAGAAACATCATAATCTATAAACGCTCAAATCTTATTAAAAATATGGCACTCCCTCAGAAAACTGAAGATCTTGTCCGGGGGCACATCCCGGAACAAAACCTTCAAGGAGTCTGCCGTGAAATGTTTATACCTTGTGTTGATTAGATCAGCACAAGACAACAAAAAGTGTTGAACAGAGTACTGCTCGTCACAGGCATAACACCATGGACGCTCCTCCTGTTTAAGTAAATAATTAGTTAGTTAGTTATTTGGGTTTAACGCCGAGCAGGCAACTAAGGCCATCTCACGGCGGGAAGGGTAAAAATCTGGTCAGCCAGACTAAACTAAAGGTCTTAAGACATGATGTAAATATACCTTAAAAATATGTCAGGCTAAAATGTCGCACAGGTCTTTAAAGAAAACGTCGGAAGACTCTCAAAAAGGTCAAAATAATAGAAACATCATAATCTATAAACGCTCAAATCTTATTAAAAATATGGAACTCTCTCAGAAAACTGAAGATCTTGTCCGGGGGCACATCCCGGAACAAAACCTTCAAGGAGTCTGCCGTGAAATGTTTATACCTTGTCGATTAGATCAGCACAAGACAACAAAAAGTGTTGAACAGAGTACTGCTCGTCACAGGCATAACACCATGGACGCTCCTCCTGTTTAAGTAAATAAGAGTGCGTAACATACATGTGGCCGATGTGGAGCCGAGCCAGGACAGTCTCCAAACAGCGACTGCCGCAGCGATAAGGTAGACCGTCGGACAACTTAGGAAGGGCTTCATGCAGCTTGTTAGCTTCCTCTTTGTCCCACTCGGACTGCCACTCACGGGCTATGTACGCACTAGCCACATGTCTAAAATCACTATAAACAGTCTGTGTGTCAGGGACAGGGTCATTGCGGGCATCGTTGGCAGCAGAATCTGCGATCCTGTTGCCTTCGATGCCCACATGCCCTGGCACCCAAATAAAAATGATATCATAATATTCCTTCATCAAGTCCGCGTGGAGCTCTCTGATCTGCACCAGCAGTGGGTGGTCATTTCCCGTGCCCTGAAGGGCCTGCAGGGCAGAAAGAGAGTCAGACAGAATCAGGAAGTTCCTTTCTCTAGATCGATAAGCATGCCTGAGTGCCAGCAGAACCGCCTGCAGTTCCGCACTAAATACAGATGAATGGTCTGGGAGGCGGTGCTTAAATGGGCGTCTAGGATGGCGAGAGGACACTGCGGCCGCAGCCACTCTCCCATCCTCAGACTTTGACCCATCGGTATAGATGCGACAATAGCCAGGAAAAATTGAAAGCAGTTCATTGAGGCTCTGTTGGTATATGGCTGGTGGAGTAGAGTCTTTCTTGTGGGCAGTCAGGTCCAGCAAGATGTCAGGAACTGGTAAGAGCCAAGGTGGAGTGATGTGTTGCAGGGATTCCGAAACTCTGTCCAGGTCCAATCCGGCCGCCTGCAGATGAGGTCGGACACGGAAATAAAGTGGACGGACAGCTCCCGGATGGGTATCGTAAATCTCTGCAAACGATGGTTTAAAAACACAATCATAGGCAGGATTGTCTGGATGGGCCTTCAGTTTCAGAACGTAGCTGAGCATGAGGCGGATGCAGCGGAGCTTGAGAGAAGGCTCCCCTGCCTCGGCATACAGACTAGGAACTGGAGACGTCCTGAAGGCCTCAAGACATATCCACAGACCCTGATGGTGAATTGTGTTCAGACGCTGTAGCACAGACTTGGAAGCTGAGCCATACACCACAGAGCCGTAATCCAGTTTGGACCGAACAAGGGCCCAGTACAGACGAAGTAAGACAGTACGGTCCGCACCCCAGTCAGTACGACCGACGACACGAACAATGTCGAGAGCCTTCTGACAAGAGGTTCTAAGGTAAACGGCCACATTAATTGGCACTCCAGCAATGCTCAGGCTAGGTTCTGGAAAAAATTTCGTCTGGTTAGTAAAATGCACACAGACAGTCTTGGAGGGCGAGAACTTGAATCCATTGAGAGACACCCACCGCTGGATGCGATAACGCACAGCTGCAAGCGCCTCTCAAGGGACGCAAGTCCTCGACCACGTGCGCACAAAGCAAAGTCGTCAACAAACAAAGAGCATTCAGAATCATCCTTGACGGCCTTTACAATGTTATTAATTTTAATACTAAATAGAACAGGAGATAGAATGCTGCCCTGTGGGACGCCCATCTCCTGTTCAAAGGAGTCGAAGAGGGTGGAGCCCACACGGACATGGAACGACCGGTTAGACAAAAAATTGTGAATAAAAACGGGCAGGTGCCCTTTAAAACCCATGTCCAACAAGTCAGACATTATGCCATACTTCCAGGTAGTGTCATATGCCTTCTCAAGATCAAAGAAAATTGCATAGACATGCTGCTTGTTGACAAAAGCATCTCGAATAAATGATTCAAAGCGGACTAAATGGTCAGTTGTACTACGGAAGCGCCAGAAACCGCACTGGAGGTCTGTGAGGAGACCCTGTGACTCAAGATGCCACACCAGGCGGGCGTTGACCAGGCGCTCCATAGTTTTACATAAACATGATGTCAAAGCGATAGGCCGGTAGTTGCCCGGGTCGGAAGGATCCTTACCCAGCTTGGGGATCGGTACAACCACAGCCTGGCGCCAAGACGGCGGAAAATGACCAGTTCTCCAGATATGGTTAAAGGCCTTGAGAAGTACAAGGAGTGACCTCTCAGGCAGATGCGTTAGGAATTGATAGTGGATGGTATCTAGGCCAGCAGCAGTCATTACATTTCTGCAAGGCTTGCTGCAATTCTGATAATGTAAAAGGGGCATTATAGTCTTCTGAGTTATCGGACTTAAAATCACAAATACGAGACTCTCGCTTCTCCTTCTCTCTCTGGAAGAAGGGTGAATAATGCTCTGTTGAAGAATTATGGGCAATGGTGGAGGCAAGCAAATTGGCCACAGCTTTTTTATCTGTGACCAAGCTGGCACCATCTCTAAGATGGCCGACAGAAGCCGAGCCACCCCTGCCCCTAATTCCTCGAACAGCCCTCCATACTTTCTGGGACGGCGTTCACGTTTAAAAATGTAACGGGCTTTCGCCCTCTGTCTTTTAAAGGTTAAAATATTCACTTGCGACGGAGTACGGAAAGCACGTCGCTGAGCAGATTTGTGCGCTTTTTGGGCCTGGAGGCACTCCTCATTGAACCATGGTACTCTCGGCTTCCGAGGGACTGATGCGGAAGTTTTAGGGATGGTTTCACCCGCTACGTCCAACAAAATAGTAGTAAAAGAAGAAACAGGTTCTTCAGCTGACATGACCACCTCCTCTGTAATACGAGACTGACAGAGGGAGGCGGAACAGAGGCCAGTTAGCTTTCTTGAGATTCCAGCGCCCCACCGGCGGATCCTCCTCACAGCTGACCGATGACAGGACTACTGGGAAGTGGTCACTACCACACAGGTCGTCGTGAACCTTCCAGTCAAAGTCCAGCATGAGAGAAGGATCACACACAGTGAGGTCTAGAACAGAACTAGATCCTGAACCTGAGTTAGAGTATGTAGGTGAGCCATCGTTAAAGACACATAGAACATTGTACATTGCTTAACGTCCCGACAGCAACAAGGCTTTCTCAGGACGTGCCTGCACTGCTTGTGAAAAAAAAATAAACAGAACATTGAATGTATGTCGCCAGCCGGTCAAATACGTTAAATAAACCTAACACATGGGGCTAAATAAAGCTAAGACCATTTAGCAACAAACATCCAATATCAAGAGCTACAGGCAGTGCAGACAGTAGGGAGAGTTTTAAAAAGGCAAATACAGGTGAATGGACAAAGGGTAGACAGAAACACATGCCCCAGAATGGAGAGGAAAACCCACCCTGTGGGGCTGACCAGGGTGACCCTGGGAACTAAAAAAGACACATAGGTTAACTTGAGAAAAAACATCTTCTAACATCTGACCTCTGCCATCATAGTGGTCACTACCCCAAAGGTGAGCGTGACCGTTAAAATCCCCCATGAGAATAAAGGGAGGGGGCAGTTGATCTACTAAATTAAAAAAATCAATATTACAGACCCGTAGGGATGGTGGCAGGTAAATACTGCATATGGTTATGGTCTTCTTCAAGGTAACCCGAGCTGCGACAGCCTGAAGACAGGTGTCGATGCTAACGGGGCTACATAAAATTTGGCTACTAATGAGAAGAGCCACTCCACCCGAGCGCCTCTCCGAATCAGAGCCTTTATGTATAACGTTAAAACCATTAAAGGACACAGAAGTCTTCAGGTAAGTCTCCTGAAGAGATATTACTGAGGGGTTATAGCACTTGACTAAAAGACGTAATTCCTCAAAGTTAGCTTGAAAACCACGACAATTCCACTGAAGCAGAGAGTCCATGATTATGTTTTATCTGGGGGTGCGGAGCTTTTCCCCCCTTTTTCCTTTGCCTTGGAAGGAGTTGGAGAAGCAGAGGGGGGCCGGCTCCCGGGCCTCCTCTGGTTCTTAGGAGATGAAGGGGGTGGAGCTGCCGCAGCATCGGCAACGACAACTTCCACTCCCTCCATCTGCTCCTCCAATGCAGCATATTTGTTTTGAAGGGGGACATCAGTGTTCCCCTTCTGGGCCCGTGCGCACGGCGGTCCCATAGATTTCTTGGACTTCTGGTCCTGGGCAGCGGTCCTGCTGCTAGAGTTAGCGGCCTTAGAAGGCTGACCAGAGCCAGAAACCTTTGGCGTTGACAAACTAGCAGGTTTGGGTGGGGGCGGAGGCTTAGGAGCAGCAGAAGGCGGTGCCACCGGACCGGTAGTGTCCGCCCTCTGCGTTCCCTGGCTCCTTGTCACCACCGGACGAGGGTTACTCTCTAGGGGCGAGAGGATCCGAGGCTCCGCCCCCAACCAAGAAGTTGGGGTTTGACATGAGAAGTCTTTGGTGGGGCGCTTGCCTGCCACCGCAGCACTGAAAGTATACACAAAGTTGTTATTTGAGTTTGGCGCAGCCTCAGCTGCACCAGGGCCATCAACCAGTTTTTTGGCGTCCGCAAAGGACAGCCCCTTCTCCACACGCACCTGCTGAATCCTGCACTCGGAGATCCAACGAGGGCACTTCTTGTCCGAAGCCATATGCGCCCCCTGGCAATTCACACACAGGGGGATGGCTGTGCAGGACTCAGCAGAGTGTCCGGGCTTAGTGCAGCGGGCGCATAGAGCCTCTGCCTGGCGGCATGTCTTCTGCCCATGGCCATACTTTTGGCACTTAAAGCACCGGAGGGGGAGAGGGACGTACTTTTTCACTTTTAGGGAGTAGTAACCTCCCCAGATGGTAGTAGGAGCTGTGGGGGTGCCAAACGTCAGGATGATGGTAGGGAGACGGATCTCCCTACCACCTCGTTTGGAAATGAAGCGCCTGACGTAGGTCACCCCCTGTGACTTAAGGTTCCGTACAAGTTCATCTTCAGATAGTTTGGCCAATGCTTTATCTTTAATCACTCCTCTAGAGGAATTCATTGTTTTGTGGGGAGTGACCTCCACTGGAGTGTCTCCGATGGAGGAGAGCCTCAGTAGCCCATTGGAGTGTGCCCCGGTACGGCACTCTACCAGCAAGTCACCAGACCTGAGGCGCTGGGCCTCAGGCCTGCCAACACGGCTCCTGTGGGTCTCCCCTACCAGGAAAGGGTGCAGCTTGGAAACAGGCTTCTCTTTGACTTTGCTGTGCATAATGAGAAAGTGAGGCCAGGCGGCCGACGCCTGAGGTGTCGCTTCCTCACAGTCAGAGTCACTATCGTTCTCAATGACAATGTCGGCGGCTATGTGCCGCTTTGGTGCCAGTTTTGGTTTTTTGATATTTTCCATATTATAGTATGTTAGATATTCATCCCCCGGGGGTCCCCGCCCACCACCGAGCCCAACAAGGGAAAGTGCAATTGTCGGCGGGTCTCCAGCCGACGCACAATGGAGACTGCCCGAAAGATATACTCAAGGGGGTAAGCCCGATTGAACCGTTTGAGCCACCGCCTTCTATCACACTGTTGAATGCAGGGGAATACTGGCGTAAAGCACCTAATCAGCATCAGAGGCTATAGCATGGTGCTCCGTATAACCCGCATGTCAACAGGGGGATAGGGCTCGACGTGACCAGTGAAAAAGACTGAACAACATATCTGCTGACATCAAGTCCTAATCCTGGACAAAGATGGCACCCCTCTGCTAGCCCACTCAGTCAGGGACTGAGGAGACTACCCACCCACGCCACGTGGAGGCCGGTGCACAGTGGGCGGGGAGGCATACAGCATGGGTGTCGCTCGGCCACTGAAAAGCCCCACACTTCACGCAGGTCTTCACCTGGAAACTGCAACACAAAGCAAACGTGAAAGGCAACCATGCGTGGCCCCCCCCCCTTCCCCCGAGGCCTCGCTGACCGCGTTCACGAGCGTCCGAGCTAATTCTGCCGAGCGAATATCCACGGAAAGTGCCACAGCCAGGCCCGCCATTTTGCCGGCAACATGGCATTAACCGAGGCCTTACCTTGCCATAGCTGCGAAAGCTGCCAGGAAACCTTGCCAAGGCAGGCCACTACCTCTCAGATAATCCAACAAGAAACACACGCGTAGGTAATCCAACGAAAGCACAACCGGTAATCCGACCAAATGCAGTCAAAGGTAATCCACGAAGGCTGAACACAACCGCCCCGGTGAGCTAAGCGTAAAAGACTGGCGAGAGAATCCCGAGCACGTGACCGGATAGGGAGGGAAAGGAGGCCACTTAGGGTTTCTTGGCAACGACTCCCTGGAGTTGCCTCCCTGGTTGTGTAGTGTACACAACGGATGCCTAGGCTGAAATCAGTTAGCTAAGTGTACCTTCCTATTAGTCATGCCATCGGTAAGAGTTTTAAGAAAACAAATGTCAATACAAGAAGATGTCGTCTAACACAAGGTCTATCTGAACATAAATGGCTGCAAAACCTGAAACATATAAATGTTAGCATTAACCCATCAAAGCCCAAGGCCACACATCCTAAAGTTTGGAGGTGTCACCTTAAGACTATGGGCTAGTTGTAAGGGCTAGTTGTAAGAAGACTATGGGCTAGTTGTAAGGGCTAGTTGTAAGAGATGGATTGACCATGATAATTCTAAGGACGTGCTAGATTACCTTGGCACCTGATGGTGCCAACTAATCTGGCACTACCCTTAAATTATCGTGCATACTGTAGTGCATGGGGGATAAATGGATCAAACAAAATGTGTACTGATCTGTTAACCCTCAAGGTCCAGAACCACTGACCACACCAACAATCAAATCAAACCATGTAATGTCAGTTGAGAAGAATGAAGCTTTCACTGAGATAAACGAGAAATATCAGATTCCACAGGCATGGGATGATCGTTGCACAGATGGTCACTTCGTAACACGGGTGGTAGTAAAATAGCACAACAGTAGTTCACATCTGAGAATCCAGCGTGCAATCAAGTCGTGTTATTTAGATTCTACAAAGTCTACTGTAATAGGTAAACAAAGTCAATCATTTCCATGACACATGATTCACATGCGATTATGCGGCTTCAGGAGGTCAAGTGACTATATTGCAGATATAAAGGGCCTGACAAGGGGAAGCAAACAGGACTCACATACCTCTTTCCCCAGAAGGTAGTATGGAGTATACTGTTCCCTCAGACTGCGATCATTGGCTTCTGCATCCACTGTGCACACGATGGCACCATGTGTCTGCAAATAAATAAAATTCACCAATCTCTCTTCAGCTTTTCTGCACTAACTGCAGCTGCATGATTGATGTGGATTTTCAATGGATCAGGGGTCAAAACACGTGCTGGAGAAAACAGCGGAAACAACAGGAGGGGGGGGGGGGGGGGGGGGGGGGGGGGGGGGCAAGCGACACATTGATTCCGGGGGCCGAAAACTCACACAGCGGGGGGGAGGGGGGGGGGGGGGTCGCGAAGAATCACGGTACACAATGTTGGCGGGCCTGTGCTCACTTCCACCGATTCCAGCTTTAAAATGTGTGCTCTTATATCCGTTCAAACATGTCAGGGTTCGACTTAACGTTCATCGATTTTTCACACCACTCCCACCTCCATTTCTTTCTCACTCCCGTTTCATTAAAAGTTTAGCCGCGAGCAACAATGTGTCCTGCATCGCTAGACGCCATCTTGGAAAAACATAGCTTGCCTAAAGTTAACGATAAACGAATCTGACAACTTGTGGACCTGCGCCGTTTAAGAACCACGACCGTTTCAGATTTTTTACGTTTTATTTTTTTCCACGCGGAAATGCCTTTTTTTTAATCGGATTTTTTTAAATTAACGCTGATATCCGCGGAAAAGCGGAAGATTTTGACCCCTGATGGATAGAGCAGCTCCTGCAGGACGTGGGGGAGGGGTGGGGGTGAGTGGGTGAAAATTGTTCAGGAGGAAAGGACTGAAAAATTCATTTTTCTCTAAAAGGTATTTTTTCGAAAAATACTTATCCATGACATGACTAACTGGAAGTGTCTACTTACTCACACAATTTTAGCCTAAGAACCAGTTGTGCCCCTGCGCAACCCGGGAGGCACTCGGGGAACCACCAGAGGGGCCGAGAGTTGTCTCCCATGCCTGCCCATCCGGTTCCGAGTCATACGATGATTCCTCAGTCAGGATACTTAGCTCACCAGCGGCAAGCGGGGCAGGTGGGAGGGTCCTCCGAGTCATGTCATCAGTAAGTATTTTTCGAAAAAAATACCTTTCAGAGAAAAATGAATTTATTTCCTCAAAAACATTACCGATGACATGACTAACTGGAAGAATAGCGAGGAGGAGGGTGCAGCTACCCCAACCACCCCCACGGGGCCAATGCAGGGCCATCCTCCCTGTCGCACACTCCCGACAAGTTTAGTTAAGTGCATACCTACGGGAGTGTTGTGCCGCTGTGATGTCCCCCACCAGAGCGAGGTTGTCTCGCTGGCCTGCCAGATCCCGGAAGTAGAAGCGGGCAAAGGTCGATTCAGCTCACCAGCCCATGGCTGCCACGATGTCCTTGACCGCGCAGTTCCGGTCAAATGTGAGGCTCATGGCCATGGCTCATACCTCGTGTGCGCGTATCTTGAGCCTTTTCGCTCCCTGTGGGGAGAGGTCCTGGTAGGCGGACTTAATGACCCAGCGTAGCCAGAAAGAAATCGTCTGGGCTGTTATGTCAGTTCTGCCGGTTTTAGAGGCAGGAAGAGGCGTGACCGTCCTCTCCAGACGGATTTGGTATGGCGTAGGTAAACGCGTAGGGCGCGCACGGGATCTTGTTGCCTGGTCTCCCGGGGAAAGTTCATCCCACGCAGTGGCCGTAGGGTGATCACCTGTGGCGCGGTCAGTGGAGACCTGGTCTTGGCAAGGAAAGCAGGGTCCATGAGAAGCTGCACGGAGCCATCCGCACGAAACTGAAGGCAGGCAGGGCGCGGCGGGAGTGCGTGTAGCTCGCTGACTCGGGCCGCGGTGGCAAGGGACAACAGGAAGCATGTCTTACGAGTCACATCGGCGAAGCGGGCCAATGGCAGCAGTTCAAATCTGGCGGAGTTTAGCCACGTCAGTACCCAGGGGAAGTCCCAGCGTGGAATGAGCAAGTGGGGCACTGGACGCTGCAGGCCGAAGTGAGTCATAAGGTCGGCGATGTCTTTACAGGCGCCGGGATCAGGGCGGCCGAGGTGCCGGTAGGTGTCGGCAATCATGGACAGGTGTACCCCCGTATGGTGATGGGGGCCAAGCCTTGGTCTCCGAAGAGCCAGAGGAAAAAGTCTGCGAGCTGGGGATTCGTCAGTTTGGTGGGGGAGAGGCGTTGGTCCTCGCACCAGGAGCACAGTACTCGCCACTTTCCCTCGTAGACGCGACGCGTCGAGGGTCTGCGGGCGGAAGAGACCGCTTCCACTACTGCACTCGAAAAGCCTCTAGCAGTGAGGGCGTGCCGCACAATCTCCAGGCATGAAGGAGGAGATGCTCCAGGCATGGGTGGAAGAGCGATTGGCAAGGCTGCCTGAGCATGGTCCCCGGCGTTGGAAGCCGCAGGGGGGAGAGGGGGGTAGGGGGGGTGGGGGTGGGGGTCGGTGGCGAGGCTGAAGAGGTCAGTGGTCCAAGACCGGTTCCAGGAGAATGGAGCGACCAGCAAGATGACCGCATTTCATTCCCGAAGCTTGAGGAGGACTTTGGGGACAAGGACGTCGTGCTGAAGTCCGGTAATAGGTGGGCACCCCAACCTGAGAGACTTGCGTCGACACACAGAGATAACTGGGAGGGAGGAGACGCCAGGGGAACTCCGATAGCCAGCCACGCAGGATCCATCCAACGCTGCAGGTGGGGGCGAAGCATCGGAGTTACCGGTACCAGGGCTGTCAGATCGGCGGAGGAAGGGCGCCAGTGAAGCAGGAGATGCAGCTGTATCGGCCGGGAGTAGAGACGCCCAAGGGGGAGGAGATCTGCGGCCGCATTCATCACGCTGAGGAGCTGAAGCCAGACTCTGGCGGGGGCTGCATCCTGCTGTTCCAACTCGCTGGCCAAGGCGCTAACTTCTGAACCCGTTGCTCCGGCAAACGTACTATGTCGAGGTCGGTGGTGAACTCCATGCCCAGGTGGACGAAGTGGCGAGAGGGCGTGAGGTCCAACTTGCCTGCGTTGATCAGAAACCCCAACTGAGCCAAAAGCCGCATCAGCGCATCCCTGTCCGCTGCTAGGACGGCCACCGACTGGTTGCGTAAGCGGAGGTCATCGAGGTAGTTGGATGTCGGACTGGATGACGACTGCCAAGCCTTGGCCACCACTGCGTCCATCAGGTGGGTAAAAACCCATGGGCTGAGGTTGAGACCAAATGGCAGGGACCGTAACAGGTAAACTACCCCGTCGCAGGCGAAGCGGAGGTACCTCCTCGAGGCGGGGTGAATGGGGATGTGCAAATATGCGTCGGATAGATCCAGGCTCACCACGAAGTCCAAAGGCTGGACGGAGGCTCTGGCCGTCTCCATGTGGAAGGATGGTGCGGCGATAAAGGTGTTCAGCGCCGAAAGGTCGATGACTGGTCGCCACTTTCCGTCCGGCTTGGGTACGAGAAAGAGGCGGCTGTAGAAGGCTAGAGTGTCGGGGTGCACAACCACCTCTGTGGCGGCCTTCTGCAGGAGGGAGGAGACTTCTGCGCATAGGGCGCTGGCCTTTTGCGCGTCGGACAGCACAGGGGTCCACCAAGGGGAGCGACGAAGCGGCGGAGGAGAGCGGAAGGAGATCCGAAGGCCCTCGGTAATGGTGGTCCGGATCCAGGGGTCGTCTGGGAACAGCGAGTGCCAAACTTCGCTGTACTGTGAAAGCCTCCTGCCGACTGGAGACCCCGGGACGGACGGCGGAGGAGGAGGAGGGCAGGAGTCAGACGGCCTGTCCGTGCCCAGGGCGACGGGCAGGGCGGAGCAGGGTGGGGTTCTAAGGAGCCAACTTGGCCAGGGCGGCCGAAGGCGGGGCGGTGGCGGGGAGCACCCGGAGGCGCGGGACCAGAGGACATAGGTGGTCTGGGGAGCCGTAGGGCACGACCCGTAACCTTGCGGGCTGGACGAAAGCGAGGGGGAGCAGTCTTGCCAGGCCACCGATCCGCATTCACCATCTTCACCGAGTTCCAGGTGTTGTGGAAGAGGAGGGGTCCCCCCAGGGGGGCACGGCGAAGCTGGTTACGCAGGCCCGGAGGCATACCCCGACAGGCCAGCAGAAGGGTATCCAACGCATGAGGTCACAATTGGAGGACGCCGCCATGGCATTGACGGATGAGTGGTAGGCTGCCCGATTGGCCGCTTCCGCAAGAGCGAAGAGATCTCCAAGGAGGGGAGTCAAGGAGGGATGCCAGGCATCCTCGATCCGGCGAACGAAGGCTTGGGTGAGTAGCTCAAGGAAGCCCGAGCAGGCGAGAGTGTTGCGAACGAGCATAGCAGTACTGTCCAAGCCCCGGGGAATCGCACGCTTGAGGAGGGTGAGGCCGCCTGCCTGAAGGATGGTCGCCGGGTCCACAGTGGGAAGGGTATGTCAAGGCCAGGGGGCCACCTACGGTCGGAGAAAAAATCGGTCTCCCGAGGGGGGGGGGCGAGCAGATGAGCAGAGAAGGCGCCCTGCATGTCGCGAAATCCGGGAGGCTGAGGGAGCGACTTAAACTTCTTGGTCTGCTTGCCAGCGTCGACGAAGGTGGAGAACTTCCGCTTGAGTGGGGGGGAATGGAGGCAAGCGTCGATGGGGAAGGCGGCCGAGATGAGGCTGGCCGCCTCATCTATGGCGAGTAAGTTTCCGCACGAGAGGTCGCAGCCAGCGGCGAAGGGTCTGAGACGTCGGAGACGGCTGAGCGAGAAGCAAAGGAACGGCCAGGGGGGCCAAGCAGCGCGGAGACGGAGTCCTCAGGGAGAAGACTCAGTGCCTTGTCATCCTGGGAGGGGGGGGCGGCGGGGGAGAGGGATGCTAGAGGAAGACAGACCATGCCGAGAGTTCGAACGGGGGCTGCGGCGAGACCGGGACGGATACCGAGGGGAGCCCCGCCGGGAGCGGCGAGGGGAGCGGCTGCGATGACGGGAAGAACGACCAAGATCCTGACGACGAGGGCTCTTGCCTGAGCGGCGTCGAGGGGCGAGACACGGGGGGGTGGGGTGGGGTGGGGGGGGGGGGGGGCTGCTGGTCATCTGATGCGTGCAGCGGTCCTTCCGACGAGCGTCCAAAGGAGAGCAGGATCGCCGGGAGTAGTAGGAAGCTCGAGAGGGCTCCAAAGGTTCTGAGGTCCTCGGGCACGTGGCACTTCGTCTCTGAGAGCCGGGCTCAGTGAGACAGGCATATGGCATATGGACTCCCCGGAAGAGTCCGCGAGCGTGAGAGACGAGCGAGAACTGATAGCAGACAAGGGGCGGCACAACACGCGTCCCCATGGGCCGGGCTCCGTGAGGCGGGCGCTGTGTGTCAGCGCATTGACTGCAGTTTTCCGAGCAGTGCTGTGTGCACGCGTTCGGCACGGCGTCTGTTCCACAGGGTCGGACAATACCGTTTGGTCACTGCTCCGGGCACAGTGGGGGGCGACTGGATGGGAGGGTCACTCACAGGGGGCAGGAGGACCCGCCTGTAGAAGCTCCATAACTGAGACCACCTCAGTTCAGGTCAGGGGGAGCAGATGTCACAGGCTTGGTCCGAGGCGCAGCCGGAGCAGGAAGGCAGACCTTGTGGTTGTCCGTTGGCCACTGGAAATCGCCGCACAGTGTGCAGGTCCGCACCTGGCAACTGCAACACATCATACACATGCAAGCCTACAAGCGAGAGCATGTGGCTCCGCCCAGCTAAGGCGAACATTCGAGGCCACGGCTACACTAGCAACCTAACGTATATGGGTTAGGCCCTACAATGGCGACCCTAACGTGCGAAGGAGCGGGAGCGAGGGGCCCCGCTAGGGAAGCGTAGCCTAAGCTGTCAAGGAACAAAGCAAAACGCAGTAAGCGCCCAGCCACACCACACTCGAAGCCAGCGAAGAGCACGGGCGCCAGCCCCAGGGGCTGGGCCAAGCTAAGACGAAGTCTGGTGCAAATGGTAGTCAGATATAACACGTGAAGCCAAGGGCTCCAACGAACTGGCATCCTGCCCGGAGGCCGGCCAAAGGCCATAACAGCTACCTTACCTCTCCGCAGCAGCGGGAACGGGGGAAGGCACCTCCATACCACCGTCGGCGATGGAAGGCGGGGGCGCAGGAAGAAGGGACGAGAAGCGACCGCAGGCAGCAGCGCAACAGGAGCTCACTAGGAAGCGCAGCACAAAGCCAGGGCCGGCACAGCAGAAGTAGCAGGGCCAAGAACAGTCACGAGCAAAGTCCAGTACAGGTTCCAAACCAATCGCACGCAGGCAAGACCGAAGGCTAAGCAAACACGTCTGAACGGCGTGAGCTAAGTAGACTGACTGAGGAACCGGATGGGCAGGCACGGGAGACAACTCTCGGCCCTTCTGGGGGTTCCCCGAGTGCCTCCCTGGTTGTGCAGGGGCACAACGGGTTCTTAGGCTAAAATTGTGTGAGTAAGTAGACACTTCCAGTTAGTCATGTCATCGGTAATGTTTTTGAGGAAATAAACGCAATGCAAACTTATCCCCCCCCCCCCCCCCCCCCCCCCAAGAATATAAATGAATTTTACCATGACCCTAAATTACAAAATTTCAACATTTGGGAGATGTCCTATGAACTTACAGACTATAATTTGGTCAGCCACGATATTTCATGCACGAAACTATTCAGGCAACATCCTTAACCCGTTTAGCCCCAACACATTACAGCAGGAGACTGACTATGATAGGGGCAGTCCGTGGCACAGCAGTGAAAATGCCTGCCACCAATGCTAGAGGTGCGAGGATCGATACCCAGTTCCGGCGTCGGACTGTTTTACTTTAGTGTCACCGTTAATTTGGGCGGACCGTAGGGTGTTCTTTCTCTGGGTACTCCGGCTCTTCCTCTCCCACGACTTTGGTAGAAATTTCAGCCCACTTAATCAAATTTCAAATATAAACGATTTGAATTTCCTAAACTTCAGTAGCTCGCTTGAGCTTGCCCTTAGCACCACGTGCATGTTCTGTGTTTATGTACAGTGTGCGAGTGAATGCGCACGATTCACGTGAGCATGCTTGTGGTTCAGTTTGTGGCAGCGCGTGAAGCCGATTTTAACTTGGGATAAAACGCCTATTTAATGCGCTGATTGATTGATTTATTTATAATTCTAGGGTAGTGCCAGATTAGCTTGGCGACTTCAGGCGCCAAGCTAATCTGGCACTACCCTTGAATTATCATGGTCAATCCACCTCTGGCAACTGGTACACAGTCGTTCAGTAACACTTCCAAAATTTGAGAAAAGCACTTGTGGGGCTAAAAGGGTTAACTATAGTGGCAAAATGATCACCTGTTGATGTGTGCCATGACTGAATGGGCTAACACGACATCTTTTGCCTTCACTTACCCAGTTTGACAGCAGCATCTTCTTGAAGTTGTGTACTAAGGAAAACTGGTCGGCCATCAGCTGAAATGGAAAGGATAAAATTACTGCTTGATTTGTACAAACACCGAGCTGCAGGGGACCCAGGCATACTTGTCAACCCACCCGTGACCAACAATGGCAACTATCCCATCCTCCGAGAAGAAGTAGAGGCTGCAGTGAAGTCACTGAAAAACGGGAAGGTAGCAGGAGCAGACAAATCCCTGCAAAGCTAGTGCAAGAAGGGGGAGAAGACACGATAAGCGCCTTACTAACAATCTGCAATAAGATCTGGCAGTCAGGGGATTGGCCCACACCATGGACCCAATCACTTATAATAACTCTCCCCCAAAAAGGCAACTTACATCAATGCCAGAACTATCACACAATCAGTCTTATATCCCACCCAAGCAAAGTCATGTTAAAGATCCTACTGAACAGGCTGAAGCCACAGGCAGAGGAAATCATAGCTAAGGAACAGGCAGGTTTCAGACCAGGGCGCAGCACAACTGAGCAGATCTTCAACCTGAGAGTTCTATGTGAGAGATACCTCCAGCACTAGCAGGACCTCTATCATGTCTTTGTGGATTTTAAGAAAGCATTTGACAGGGTGTGGCATGCAGCCCTTTGGTCCACCATGAAGCTATACAACATCAATGCCAACCTGATCAAAGTCATAGCAAACCTTTACAACAAGGCCACTAGCGCAGTCTGCTTCAACAGCAAAATAGGAAACTGGTTTAGGACTACAGTTGGAGTCAGACAAGGCTGCTTGCTCTCACGTACTCTTTTCAACATCTTCCTGGAAAGAATCATGACGGACGCTCTGAAAGATCATGAAGGAACTGTCAGTATTGGAGGCAGAACAATCACAAACTTGCGCTTTGCGGACGACATTGATGGCCTTGCAGGAACAGAGAAGGAGCTAGCTCAGCTGGTGGAAAAGCTGGATAGTACAGCCATTGCCTATGGGATGGAAATCAGTGCAGAGAAGACCAAACTGATGACCAATAACGCCAGTGGCAATGGCACTGAAATCATGGTTGGAGGCCAAAAACTGGAAACAGTTAAAAAATTCAAATACTTAGGAGCCATTGTGACAGATGAGGGATCAAAACCAGAAATACTGTCCAGGATTGCGCAGACAACAACAGCACTGACAAGATTGAAGACCATATGGAAGGACAGAAACATCACACTCTGCTCCAAGATCAGAATGATGCGCTCTTTAGTCATCTCAGTGCTCTTGTATGCCTGCGAGTCATGGACCCTCACAGCAGACCTTGAAAGGAGGATACAAGCCACTGAAATGAGATGTTTTCGAAGGCTGCTTGGCATCTCATACAAAAATCACATCACAAATGAGGAAGTGGGAAGCAGAATCAGGCAAGCCATCGAGCCCTATGAAGACTTATTAGCCATTGTGAGAAAACGCAAACTGAAGTGGTATGGGCATGTCACGCATTCAGCAGGGCTTGCCAAAACAATCCTGCAAGGCACTGTGCAAGGAGGATAAAGGAGAGGAAGACGGAGGAAAAGATGGGAGGACAATATCTCAGAGTGGACAGGACTGAAGCTGGGCGATTCGCTGAGAATGGCAGAGAACACAGAGGAATGGAGAGAGCTGGTTGCCAAGTCATCAGTGGTGCCCCAACGGTCGGCAAGACTACGGGATATAGATAGATAGATAGATACTGTAACTTTTAGTCATGTGACTTGTGTGAGTGCCTCAACCAGGAAATAGACAAAACTAGACATTTTCCAGCAATGGAGATTGAGTGTGGGTGTGTGTGTGTGTGTGTGCGCGAGAGTTGTGAGAGTGTGTGAAAGTGTGTGTGAGTGTGTGAGTGCGAGTGCGAGTGTGTGTGTGTGTGTGTGTGCACGTATGCGCTGACGTAGGCTGCAAAGTAATATGCCGATATATATGAGGAATAACAACCACATTGCTAAAATGCATGAAGCAGAATCCAGATCTAAACAAGACAAACATATCTTAACAGATCTAAACAAGACAAACATATCTTAACAGATCTAAACAAGACAAACATATCTTAAACTTAAGCAAATTAAACACAATAATATCAACAGTAAAATTCATACATATTCTTGCTCTGCATTTTTGACAGATGTCTGGTTCCAAAAGGCGTTGACTCCATCAACTGCCACAAGCAATTTGATCCTGAAAATAAGAAGAAAATAAACTAGTAACACATATCAGTTCATCGTTCTATCACAGCCTTTATGCACAGATATAAGCAAGAGAGACGTCATGCTGAGCGTGCATGGCGTGCTTTCTGCTTGGAAGTACACCGCCAGATCTACAACGCTGCCAAGCATGCCATCACGCGTCTTGTTCTTCATGCCAAGACTGTCTTTTTCAGCAGTAAGATAGCTGAGAGTGACACTTGCAAGAAACTGTTCAGAATTACGAACTCCTTGCTCAAGTTTTCTGTGACTTTTTCTGTGATAAGATCAGACATATTTGCAATGAACTGGATAAGCTTAGTTTGTCTGTTTTGTCGCCATCACCTTCTTTTGGTCACGGGACCTCTTACGCATGTTTTGAGCCAGTTACGTAGGCGACTATTCTCGATATTTTAAAAAAGACGCCTCCCAAGACATGCAAAAGAGATCTCATACCCACGCCTCTTCTGTACCAACACATTGATCTGTTGATTGGTCCCATGACCCACATCATTAATGTATCTCTGTCTACTGGTGTATTCCTGGATGAGTTCAAGATGGCCTTAGTTAAACCACTGCTGAAGAAACCAAACCTCGATCCTAAGGCACTGCAGAATTACAGACCTATCTCCACCCTTCCCTTTATTTCTAAAATCCTCGAAAAGGTTGTTTTATCTCAGATGTTGAAGTACCTTTAAGAAAATTCTCTCCTACATCCCTTCCAGTCCGCATATTTACCTGGCCGCTCCAATGAAACTGCCCGGATTAGAATCTTAAATGATCTCCTTTGCGTTGCTGATAATAATGAGCTGTCTGTCCTGACTCTCCTCGAACTGTCCGCAGCCTTTTATACTATCGATCATTCCATTCTTCTGTCTCATCTTCATTTGACTATGGCTTCTGTGACCATCTTTACTCTGGATGGAGTCATATCTCACAAACCGGCATCTAGTTGTCTCCGTCAACGGTTGTTACTCTGCCCAGCCCCACTACTTTTCGGTGTATCCCAAGGTTCTGTGCTCGGGCCAATTTTCTTCATTCTCTATATGCAGCCGTTAGCTACTATTTTTTAAAAGTACTCTGTTAGACATATGTTTGCTGATGACACACAGTTGCACGATTCTGGTCCCGTTCCTGAAGCTGGTCATTTAATTTCCAACATGGAAAACTGTCTGACAGAAGTTAAAACTGGATGATAAGCAATAAACTCCAGCTAAATGATGGTAAAACAGAGTCCATGCTTATCACAGCTTGTGTGCATCCTTCGCAGTTGTCCTGTCTTCCCAATCACATCTCTTCCTGTCAAAATCAAATCACTTTCTCTGATAGTGTCAAAAACCTTGGTGTTTTCATTGACAGAGACTTTGAAATGGATAAGTATGTTAGTCTTATGTGCAGATCAGCTTTTATTGAATTTCGGCGCATTAGCAGTGTTAGACAGTATCTGATGCCCGAAACAACTGCCACCCTCATCTTCTCCTTTGTTTTATCACGGTTAGACTACTGTAACTCCCTCCTTTCCGGCCTGCCTAAAACCCAGCTAGATAAACTGCAGAGAGTGCAAAATTCATTTTTCTCTAAAAGGTATTTTTTCGAAAAATACTTACCGATGACATGACTTTGTGGAAATGTCTACTACTAGCTCAATTTTAGCCTACTTACCCGTTGTGTGCCTACACAACCCGCTAGGCACTCGGGGAACCCCAGAGGGGCCGAGAGTTATCTCCCGCTCCTTCCTTACCGGTTCCTGTCACGAGACCAACCAGTCAGATACTTCGCTCGAAAGCGGCAAGCGGGGCAGGTGGGAGGGCCATCCGAGTCATGTCATCGGTAAGTATTTTTCGAAAAAATACCTTTTAGAGAAAAATGAATTTGTTTCCTCAAAAACATTACCGATGACATGACTTTGTGGAAGAATTGCGATGAGGCGGAGGGTGCCGCATGACAACTCCCTAGGAGGGAACAGAGCTGTCCTCCCAGTCGCAAACTCCCGACAATTTTAGCGAAGTGCATACCAACGGCACCGGTGGCGCCGGGAGGGAGTGTTGCGCCGCGGCGATGTCCCCCACCATTGCGAGATTCTCTCGCTGGCCCGCCAGGTCCCTGAGGCAGAAGCGGGCAAAGACAGATTCAGTCTTCCCATCCGCGGTAGCCACGATGTCCGTGACAGCGCAGTTTCTAACAAACGCGGCGCTCGTGGCCATGGCTCGTACCTCGTGTTCGCATATGTGCAGCCTCTTAACTCCCTGCAGGGAGATATCTTGATAGGCGGAGCATATGACTCAGGGAGCCAGGAAGAGAACGTCTGGGCCGTTATGTCATTCCGCCGGTCTCAGAGGTAGGGAGAGGCGTGCACGCCCTCTGTGGAAGGCTTTAGATTGTCGCAGAGAAGTCAAAGGTGCGCACGGGATCCTGTTACCTGGTCTCCTGTGACAGGGGTTTGTTTCATAGCGGCCGTAAGGTGTCACCTGAGGCGAGGTCAGAGGAGACCTGTTTGGCAAGGAAGGCCGGGGCAGTGAGAAGTAGCACGGACCCGTCCGCTCAGAACAGTAAGCAGATAGGACGCGCCTAAGCGCGTGTAGCTCGCTCCCCCGTGAGGTGGTAGCCCGGGCCAGCAGGAAGCACGTGTTGCGTGTCACATCTGCGAACGGGCCACTGTAAGGGTTCGAATCAGGCAGAATTCAACCACGTTAGCACCCAGGGTAGGTCCCAGCGGGGGAGGAGCGAGCGGTAGGCCGGGCGCAGGATGCCGAAGTGTCCCATAAGGTCGGCGAGGTCTGTGCAGGCGCCCGGGTCTGGGTGTCCGTGGTGTCAACGTGTAAGCGAACCTGGACAGGTGACCCCTCACCGTGAAGGGGCTAGGTCTAGGTCTCAGCCGAGCCAGATAGAGGTCCGCCAGCTGCGGATTCGACAAATCCGTGAGGTTCAGGCCGTGATCGGGGCATCAGGAACATAGGACTCGCCATGTCCCTCGTAGACTCGAATGGCCGAAGGTCTGCGGGCTGCAGCGATCGCCTCCCCCGCTGTACCCGAGTAGCCTCTAGCACCGAGGGCTTGCCGCACAACCTCCAGTCGTGAAGGATGAGCCACTCCGGGCAGGGAGGAACAGCGGCTGGCGCGGTGGCTTGAGCCTGGTGCGAGGAGTGGGAAGGCGCATTGGGGGGGGGGGTCCCGTGGCGAGGCTGAGAAGGACGGTGTTCCAGTGGCGGATCCAGGCGAACGGAGCGACTAACAGGAGGGCCGCTGAGCAGCGCCGAAGGTTGAGGAGGACTTTGGGTACGAGGACCGTCGGGGGAAGGCGGAGGCCGCCAGGCCGTCCCAGGGAATGGAGCGCGCATCGACAGCCCAAGCACGGGGATCGGGAATCGGGGAGACGAAGAGGGGAAGCCGAAGGTTCCACCTTGTGGCGAACAAGTCGACCTGGGGAGACTCCTAACGGGCGCGGGACAACCGATAGATGTCCTGCCGAAGGGTCCATTCCGCGTGTAAGAGCTGGCCGCGGCGAGACAGCGAGTCAGTCCAGACGTACAGCTGTCCGGGAATGTGTCGGGTTCGCCAAGAAAAGCCCGGTCCTTGCACGAACGCAAGCTCTGGTAGAGAAGCATACCAAGATCAGGAGAGCGTGTGCCACCTTGTAACTGGAAGTAATCCACCAACGGTGTGTTGTCAGAGAGGGCGAGCAGCTCCTGGTGTCTGAGGAGGTCATCCCAGCAATGAAGGGCTTGTCAACGGCCTGCATCACTGGCCAGTTGATGAGATAGTGCGTTAATCCGAGGGCCGAGGGCCGGAAGTCGAGAGGAACCGAGGCAGGAGATGAGCATCCCACCCAGAGAGGCTCGCGTCGAACCCAGAGTGTACTGGGGCGGAGAAGATGCCCGGGGAACTGCCGAAGCTAGCCAAGCGGCGTCGGTCCACCGACGAAGGCGAGGCGACAGAATCTGGGGCACCGGCGCCATCGTCGATACGTCGCCGGAAGCCGGGCGCCCAAGGAGTAGGAGATGCAGCTGAAACGGCTGGGAGTAGAGACGACCTAGGGAAGGAGTGAGATCAGACTTGCCCTTGTTTACTAGGAAGCCCCAAGCGCGTCAGGAGGTGCAGTAGCGCGTCCTTGTCTGTCGCGAGAGAGCTCTCAGACTGGCGGCGTAGGAAGAGGTCGTCTGGGTAGATCGACGTCAGACTGGAGGAGGACTGTCGGGCCTTGGCGACTAAGGAGTCCATCGGCCCGGAGAACCACCAGGGCAGAGGTTGAGACCGAACGGGAGCGCGGGAACTGGAGAAGACGCCGTCGATCGCAACCAGCGAACTTCCTGGAGGCCTGGAGCATCGAGACAGCAGGTACACATCGGAAAGGTCCAAGCCGACTGCGAAGTCTAAGGCTGGACCGCTGCTTTCAGGGCTCTGGCAGTCTCCATCCGGAAGGAGGGGCCGTAATTCTGTACAGGCCGAGAGAACGAAACCTGACGCCACTCCCTCCAGGCTTCGGAACGAAGAACCGGCGGCTGTAGAAGGCTGGCGAGTCTGAGAATCGGAAACCTCTGTGGCAACTTACCTGAGGGAGGAGACACCTCCCGCCGCGCGGAGGCCTCAGCGAAACATGGGGAACAAGAGACCTCGAGGGAAAAAGACGGCCAAGGCGGGGTCAGGGCACAATTGGCGGAGGCAGCCAAGCGTAGACCGACGCGAGGTAGGCGGCGTCGTAGGCGACTCCGCTAAGAAGAGCAGATCAACCCGGAGGCGTGATGGAAGGGTGCCAGGAGTCCTCCACCCGACGAACCATGGCTAGAGAGGAGAGCTCCAGGAAACCGGCACAGGCTAAGGTGTTCCGGATCAGGGACGCTGTCCTACCAGACCACGGGGAAAGGCAACGTCTAAGAAGCGTGGGGCCGCCAGCTTGTGACCAGGCAGGGGGGTCCCGCGCAGGAAGAGGGATGGAGAAGCCTGGGAAGGCCGACAACCAGTCCCGACGGGAGGTGACGTCCAGGCCAGCCGGCCAGCGACGATCGGAGAAGAACACCGGCACACGTGCCGTGGCAAGTAGCCGGTGCGCCGAGACAGCATCTCACAGTTCCTAAGTCCGGACGGCTGGGGAAGCAACTTGACCCTCTAGACCTGACGCTCGCTAACCATGAAGGCGGAGACCTTCCTCTCAGGGGGGGGGGGGGGGGGGGGAGGGAGGGCAGGCGTCAGCTGGCCAAGTCACCGCGAAGATCCTGGCGGTTCCATCCAAGGCAAGAGGGACTCCGCACGCGACACGACGAAGAGCCGAAGGACAGCATTCCCGAAGTCGGCGGGCGAAGGGAGCGACCAACCTCATCCAGAAGGGCCGAGACAGAGTCCTCGGGCAGCAAGCTAAGAGCCTCTATGTCCAGGGGCGGCGAAGGGGCGGGCGGGACACTGAAAGTCGTAGGCCGACGCGTGGGCAGGGAACCGTCCTGAATATCGCGGAACGCCCAGAGATGAGCAGGGAGCGACGAGGCGGCCGCGAACGACGAAGCAAACGCCAGGAAGAGCGAGGAAGAGTCCTGTCCGATGCGGAGAACGACGTCTGGACCGTGGACTGCAAACAACCGAAGAGGAGCGCCGCCAAAGGAGGGGGGCCGAAGATGGCGGCGGCACGGCGGATGCGTCGAACGGAGCGGGGGCGAGCGCGAAGCGCACGCGAAGCGGAGGAGCAGGTGGCGCGGAGGCGATCCCGGAGGGAGGAACAATCCTTCCGAAGGCGCTCGAGCGGCGAGCGCTAGTGTCCTGAACTGAAAGTGGAACGGCAGGAGTCGGGGGCGCGACTGAGTCGCGCAAGCTAGGGCTGACGTCTCTCCTGGCCAGACTCAGTGAGTAGGGCGCTACGCCGGCGTTCAGATCCTCCGGAAGGATCAGCGGGCTTAACGGGGAGAGATGGGTGAGGAAGGCCAGTCATGTGGGACGGCACATGGCGGACTGCTGCAGGCCGGGCTCAGTGAGGCGGGCGCTCTGCCGGCAAACAGACCCTCCAGAAGGGTCAGCGGGCGTGGCAGCAGTGGCAGTCCTCTGATCAGCCAGCAGTGAACTGAAAGTGGAACGGTGGGAGTCGGGGCGCGACTGTGTCGCGCAAGCTAGAGCTGACACCTCTCTTGGCCAGACTCCGAGAGCAGGGCGCTATGCCGGCGTTCAGATCCTCCGGAAGGATCAGCGAGCTTGTGGGGAGAGACGGGTGAGGAAGGCCAGTCAACGTGGGACGGCTCAGGGCAGACTGCTGCAGGCCGGGCTCAGTGAGGCGGGCGCTCTGCCGGCAAACAGACCCTCCGGAAGGGTCAGCGGGCATGGCAGCAGTGGCGGTCCTCTGGTCAGCCAGCAACACCGAGTCCCAACGGGAATCCTTTCCGTGAGGCCAGGGCGGGAATGGGCGGTCAGCACCGTAAGGGCTGCAGAAGAATCAACCAGAGCCGGACGTGAGGAAGCAGGCAGGGGCCGCTCTCGTCGGTACAAGCTCCAGAGGTCCGACCAAACATCTCCAGCCAGGTCGCACAGACATCACAAAGGTGGTCCGGGTAGCAGCCCGCACAAGGGAGGCAGACCGCATGGTCATCCGTCGGCACTGGCAGTTGCCCCATAGGGAGCACATAAGCATTTGGGTTCTGTAACAGACAAAGGGCATAGCAAGGTCGTAAACACAGGCAAGAGGGCGCCGAGCCCTCATTTTTGTGATATAATTCTGTTTCCATCTCACCAGCCCTACCGGGCATTCTCTTTTTGATTAGTGGTAATGGGATTTTTATCATGTGCACTTGATGATTATGCGTGCTGTGCACATGAAGGCGAGACAGGCAAACGTAAGCCGAGTCTGTAGCAAATTTGACTAGATGGGATTGAGGAAAAGGCCATATCCCATTCCTGCCCACCAGGGGATACAAACCCGGGATCTTACGACTGCCAGCGCAGTGAAATCCACTAAGCTACATCCCCCTGTCCACCAAGGTACTCCAGGCGCCGTGACCGCCGGCGCGTGAAACAGTGGTTATACTCTCCAAGGGCTAAAGGGCCTTTAAGCTGGACGAACGGAACGTGGATGCCACCAGGCCCTACGAAAACCAGCGACTGAAAGGCAAAGTCTACTCGTAAGCTAACGAGGCATAACCAGGAGAGAGAAGGCGACGTCCCGCTAGGAGAGTCGCAAGAAGGCTGTGCAAGGCACGGAAATTAAGCTCAATAGTTGGTGCCCTTATGTCGTAACCACAACGAAAGACGAGTCCCACGGCAGCCGGCTCTCGACCCGAGGGCCGGCTGTGGGTAGCTACCGTTACCTTACCTCCAAGCCGAAGCGGGAACGGGGGGAAGGGTAGCCATACAGCAGTCACAGCACAGAGGAGAGCCGAGGAAACCCGGAACGGCGCAAAGGAAGAAGCAGGCAGCGCTAGAAGGCGGCAGGCACGGAAGAAAAGTCGGAACGAGTGTAGGCAAGACGAAGACCGGTCGAGGCACAGCGGAGCAAAGCCCGACACGTCTTCTCAGCACGAGCGAAGTAGCAAGACTGGTTGGTCTCGTGACAGGAACCGGTAAGGAAGGAGCGGTAGATAACTCTCGGCCCCTCTGGGGTTCCCCGAGTGCCTAGCGGGTTGTGTAGGCACACAACGGGTAAGTAGGCTAAAATTGAGCTAGTAGTAGACATTTCCACAAAGTCATGTCATCGGTAATGTTTTTGAGGAAACAAACAGTGCTGCCCATTTAGTTCTGCGCGTGCATAAGCGTAACCATATCCACCCCACCCTTAAGAAACTCCACTGGCTGCCCGTACAAGAACGCATTCTGTATAAATTGTCCTGCACTCTCTCATCCTGACTTCTCCTGCCTATATCTCTGACTTCCTCCATCTTGCACCCTCCATTCTTCCTCTAACGCAAGTAAATTTTGCCTTCCCAATTTCAAATGTAAAACACGTGGCGGTCGTGCCTTCTCCCATCTTGGCTCCGCCACTTGGAATAGCCTCCCCACCCCTGTCCATACCTGTCAAACGCTCTCCTCATTCAAATCACTTCTCAAAACCCACCTCTACAACGCTGCCTTTTACTAGTTCATTTCCCCAGCCATGCACAATTCATCACCACTGTCACGTGTGTGTGCATGTGTGTGTGTGTGTGTGTGTGTGTGTGTGTGTGTGTGTGTGTGTGTGTGTGTGTGTGTGTGTGTGTGTGCATGTGTTGTGTGTGTGTGTGTGTGCGTGTGTTGTGTGTGTGTGTTAGTTGTTAGCCTTTTCATTGTATCAGTGCTTAGAGCTACTTTTAGAATAAAGTGCTTAACAAATCTCTATTATTATTATTATTATTATAAGATGTTCATTTGTATATATCTGTCTATCTATATCCCGTAGTTTTGCCGACCGTTGGGGCACCACTGATGACTTTGCAACCAGCTCCCTCCATTCCTCTCTGTTCTCCGCCATTATCAGCGTATGGACCAGCTTCAGTCCTGTCCACTCTGAGATATTGTACTCCCATCTTTTCCTCTGTCTTCCTCTCCTTCGTCCTCCTTGCACAGTGCCTTGCAGAATTGTTTTGGCAAGCCCAGCTGAATGCGTGACATGCCCATACCACTTCAGTGTGCGTATTTTCACAATGGCTAATAGGTCTTCATAGGGCCGAATGGCTTGCCTGGTTCTGCTTCCCACTTCCTCGTTCGTGATGTGATCTCTGTATGAAATGCCAAGCAGCCTTCGAAAACATCTCATTTCAGTGGCTTGTATCCTCCTTTCAAGGTCTGCTGTGAGGGTCCATGACTCGCAGGCATACAAGAACACTGAGAAGACTAAGAAGCGCATCAGTCTGATCTTGGAGCAGAGTGTGATGTTTCTGTCCTTCCATATTATGGTCTTCAATCTTGTCAGTGCTGTTGTTGTCTGCGCAATCCTGGACAGTATTTCTGGTTTTGATCCCTCATCTGTCACAATGGCTCCTAAGTATTTGAATTTCTTAACTGTTTCCAGTTTTTGGCCTCCAACCATGATTTCAGTGCCAATGCCACTGGCGTTATTGGTCACCAGTTTGGTCTTCTCTGCACTGATTTCCATCCCATAGGCAATGGCTGTACTATCCAGCTTTTCCACCAGCTGAGCTAGCTCCTTCTCTGTTCCTGCAAGGCCATCAATGTCGTCCGCAAAGCGCAAGTTCGTGATTGTTCTGCCTCCAATACTGACAGTTCCTTCATGATCTTTCAGAGCGTCCGTCATGATTCTTTCCAGGAAGGTAATGAAAAGAGTAGGTGAGAGCAAGCAGCCTTGTCCGACTCCAACTGTAGTCCTAAACCAGTTTCCTATTTTGCCGTTGAAGCAGACTGCGCTAGTGGCCTTGTTGTAAAGGTTTGCTATGACTTTGATCA
The DNA here is from genome assembly GCA_036245525.1 of Semisulcospira habei. Taxonomy (NCBI): domain Eukaryota; kingdom Metazoa; phylum Mollusca; class Gastropoda; family Semisulcospiridae; genus Semisulcospira; species Semisulcospira habei. The sequence goes on along the minus strand of BTPG01000001.1, from coordinate 32,109,273 downwards.
GGTTGGCATTGATGTTTTATAGCTTCATGGTGGACCAAAGGGCTGCATGCCACACCCTGTCAAATGCTTTCTAAAATCCACAGACATGATAGAGATCTTGGTGGTGCTGGAGGTACCTCTCACATAGAACTCTCAGGTTGAAGATCTGCTCAGTTGTGCTGCACCCTGGTCTGAAACCTGCCTGTTCCTCAACTATGATTTCCTCTGCCTGTGGCTTCAGCCTGTTCAGTAGGATCTTTAACATGACTTTGCTTGGGTGGCATATAAGACTGATCATGCAATAATTCTGGCATTGATGTAAGTGATTGATTGGGTCCATGGTGTGGGCCAATCCCATGACTGCCAGATCTTATTGCAGATTGTTAGTAAGGCACTTATCATGTCTTCTCCCCCTTCTTGGACTAGCTCTGCAGGAATGTTGTCTGCTCCTGCTACCTTCCCTTTTTTCAGCAACTTCACTGCAGCCTCTACTTCTTCTCGGAGGATGGGATAGTTGCCATTGTTGGTCACGGGTGGGTTGACAAGTATGCCTGGATCCCCTGCAGCTCGGTGGTTGTACAAATTTGAGCAGTACTCTGTCCATCTCTTCAGTGTGTCTTGGTCTTCCATAAGACAGTTCCCTTCACTATCTTGAATGATTGAGGAGCATCCTTGTTTTACACTGGTCAGGTCTTTCACCAGCTGGTATGCTTTTTTGCTACTATTTTTGTTCAAATTTTCTTCTACTTGTTTACACTGATCTTCAATCCACTTATTCTTTGCCTTTTTCATGCTTCTCTTGATATCCTGGTTAATTTCCTTGTATTGTTGAGCTCCTTCTACCTCTGATTTATTTTTCTTTAATTCTCGACGCTTGTCACATAGAACAAAGATGTCAGCTGTAACCCAAGGTTTCTTTGCTTGTCGGTGTTTGCCAAGGATTTCACTGACAGTTTGGGTTACAGCAGTGTTAAATGTGTCGATCAGTGTGTCCACGTCCGTGTCTTCTGCACCTAGAAGTAAAGAAATTGTTTAAAAAAAACCCAGATTACTGTTAAAGGGTCGAGTGCTGCGGGTGAATTCAGGTACAGGTGCAGAGCAGGCAACACAAATGCTTTCGTTCCAATGGCTAGGATTCAAATAGTGTGCGTAGGCAGTGTGTGCCTCATACATGCTAGCTGATGATTTAAACCGTCAGCTGCCCAACATAAACATGCGGGTGCTGTCCTTATGAGTCATTTGAACCCTAGCCACCAGTATGAAAGAATAGCCCCACCAGCTCTGCGGCTAAACCGAAGGTACACCTTCAAGGCCTGACGCTTTAAGCGCATCCATGCAGCTCTACACTTCTCAACTCCAAGAAACATGGATCCTCATGAGCCACCCCATCTGTGGGGGCTCATGAGGATTTATGCTTTTGCAGATGTGCAGGATCATGGGAATCTAGCGTCTCACAGAAGCTGGGGCTCATGAGGATTGTTACGATTGTGGTTGTGTTGTTCTGTGAGAGCATGCATGTGTTAATCGTAGGAAACGATCTGATATTTATTTGAGCTATCATGGTTACGTATCACATACCTTTTAAGTGAGATTCTCTATTGTTCGCACAGATAGTGGAATTGGTTTTGTTATGATATGCTAAGTTTAGTCCGGAAGCTTCTAGCAAAGTCGCACAGGGGATAGCGGTAGTAGAGCTGCTCTATTTTTAGCCATAGTTGTTCTCTGTGCGCGTGAATTTAGCAGCCGCTTTGCGTGTTATGAAAGGTCGTGAACGGTGTGCCATACTTTTGTGTGACATCATTACACACTAGGATTTGGGGCTGAAATGAGCAGTCAAATTTTTGTAGACTATTGTAGTTATTCTAGAAAGTTCATTTTTTTATTAACATTTATGAGTTTCAGTTACGTGTTCCTTTCTGATTGGTTGCGTTGTGTAAATTCGGTGGATTTTTCTGGAAAATTGTTTTACTATAAAAGTTCTAGGACATGCTGAACTTCCTTAACCCAGTGTGGGATTTTCAGTGGGGCGACCATCCCCAACCTAGCGCGTCCCCGGGTGGCGGATAGGGGAATGGCCTTCAGATATGGAGGTTAGCTGCACAAGCAGTCACGGACCAAATGGCGATGAGCTTACCAGGATGGGGCGGGGTAGCAGGTGGCACTGCTACCTCCACTGAAATTCCCCATGTGTTCAATGACGGGTTTATCATGCGATCAAGAGCCGCAAAAAGCTCTAGCTACCCTGTGTTCCCAGGGAAGGTCGCATACCAGGAGCTAAGGGTGAGGTAACCCCGACAGAAACCTTGAATGCTGAAGACGGAGGACCTAGGCCGCACGGCACATTCTGATAAACCACGGATCCACGCAAACCCTCAATCATGACTAGCATTGATGATAATGGCGCTTTCGCCGGTGCTGGATTGACCTATAGCCCACTGCAAATGACAAAAAAATAAAAAAAATAAAAAAAGTAAAAGTTGGTGCTAGGAAGCGGGTGTGTACATTGTCATGCATTGTCAGTTGTAGGGACACACAGTTTATCGTAGGTACGTGGCCCATATAGGGTGTACATTGTGAGAGACGCAGCGTAACGGTGGTGTATGTTGTATGAGAAACTTTGTGTCGCCAGTGTTGACATTTTCAGAGGTGACATCGTATCAGTGTTGGTGCATTTTGGAATGCATTGTGTGGAGATCGCATCGCTGAATTAAAATATTGTTGGAACTTTTACTCCAGTGTAGCCTACATCCTTAAGCCACATGTGATGGGTTGCAGCTGAACGAAGTTTATTTAAAAGAACCTTACATGCGTGCGTCTGGTGTGTTTATCACACTACGACTATGACTCAACACGTAACAAGGATCTATTTAATTTGCAGAGACAACCAGCCCACTTACTTCTGCAGGGAAGCTTGCTTGCGCAGCTCTTTCAGAATTACTCCCACACAGTCTGTGGCAAACTTCATGCGGTTTAGACCCTGCAATAGAAAATGAAGAAAACAAATCATTTCTGCATCAGTATCAGGTCAAAGACAGTAGTTTGTGCCCATTCGCAATAAGGGAAGACAGTCGGTTTCATCCTCTATAGTAAGGACTAATAGGACCGTTTCACCAGATCCTTAAAACATCATACTCTCAAATTTGGGAGATTCAACCTTATGGTTAAATGTGTTGTTAGTGCTGTGATTAGTTCCTTGATTGCTATTGACGATACCACTTGACAGAAAAGACGCGTAACATTTATGCGTCTTTTACTCCTCGCTGTATGGACACTAGCAATCAAGAGGTAAAAAATAATTCACAGCTAGTCAGATGGGGATGACGACATTCAAACAAGAACCCACAGTCAGGCATGCAAAAGATGCCAGATGGTTTTCCCTAAAACTATGCCAAGAGTCACATTCTTTTTAAATGGCGCACACCCACAAGAAACTGTTATCATGTGCACCTGCACAGGACCGGCTCTGCCCGATTCTGTCCACCCTGAGACTGGCACCCAGTCATTCATAGAGACCACAGTCAGCCTCTTTTTCAGTTTCACAGAAAAGTAACATGCCTGACAGTTTACACGCAACAAGCAACAACCCCCACCACCACCCAAAAACAAAAAAAAACCAACCCACAACAACAAAAACAATTCTACTTACAAATTCAACAACTTCCAGTAAAGGACTTCCTTCTTCGGCTGTTTCTCTTTTTGTCCACACATAGCGCTGACTCAGCTGTAAATTTCAATAAGAAACAAGAAAGGCAAAGCCCTTATGGCTCACGTTTATGACCAATCCACACATAGCTGACAATAAGTAAAGGGATGGCTTCTGCACCAACAAAATCCATGGTTTCTCAAAATTTAATCAGTTTTCATACATCTGTCAAACCCGTGACCCTTGACCTTTGCGATGAGTTGACTAAATTAAGATACATAGGAAGGTCTTATCATCAGCTACCTTTGTGCCAAATTTGATGGCAAAAATGTTGATAATAACTACAATTATTGGCATCTTATACACATTTGTCGACCTCTTGCGACCCTTGACCTTTTCGGAGGGGTCATCCAAATTAGTATGCATAGATAGGTATCTCTGTAGCAAGTTTGGGTTTGAAGTTATTATTATTTATTACATGGTATTTATATGGTGCATTTCTCATATTTATAATAAAACTCGATGCGCAGAACTGAACCCAACAAGCAAGCTCACGTGAAATCACGCGCATTCACTCACACACTGTACATAAACACAGAACATTCACGTGGTGCTAAGGGCAAGCTCAAGCGAGCTATTGAAGTTGTTTTGGGAAATCGTTTGTATTTGAAATTTTATTAAGTTGGCTGAATCTGATACCAAAGTGGAGGGGGAGGAAGAGCCGTCGTACCTGAGGCAAGAACCCCCGATGGGCTGCCCGAATTAACGGTGACACTTACTAGAGGAGAAAAGTCTGACGCCGGAACCCGGAATCGAACCTCGCACCTTTAGCATTGGTGACAGGCACCTTAACCACTGTGCCACGGACCGCCCCAAGTTGTGAATAGTCATTGAGAAAAAACATTTCTGGTCAAAATATGGCTATTTTTTACCTATTTCATGAGCTCTTGTGACCCTTGACCTTTCTGAGGGGTCATCCAAATTAGTATGCATAGATAGGTCTTACCATCAGGTATCTCTGTACCAAGTTTGGGTTTGAAGTTGTGAATAGTAATTGAGAAAAAACATATTTTGTCAAAATATGGCTATTTTGGACTTATTTCTTGAGCTCTTGTGACCATCAGGTATCTCTGTAGCAAGTTTGGGTTTTGAGTTGTGAGAAGTAATTGAGAAAAACCATTTCTTGTCAAAATATGGCTTTTTTTTTAACCTATTTCCTGAGCTCTTGTGACCCTTGACCTTTCCGAGGGGTCATCCAAGTTAGTATGCATAGATAGGTCTTACCATCAGGTATCTCTGTACCAAGTTTGGGTTTGAAGTTGTGAATAGTAATTGAGAAAAACCATCTTTTGTCAAAATATGGCTATTTTGGACCTATTTCTTGAGCTCTTGTGACCCTTGACCTTTCCAAGAGATCAACCAAATTAGTATGCATAGAAAGGTCATACCATCAGGTATCTCTGTAGCAAGTTTGGGTTTGAAGTTGTGAATAGTAATCAAGAAAAAAACATCTGTTGTCAAAATATGGCTATTTTGGACCTATTTCTTTAGCTCGTGAACCTTGACCTTTCTGAGGGATCAACTAAATTAGTGTGCGTGTAAAGGTCTTACATACCATCAGGTATCTTTGTACCAAGTTTCAGTTTGAAATTGTGAATAGTATTTGAGAAAAAATAATTTATGTCCCAAAATATGAATTTTTCTCTACAATGTATTTTTTCAAAAAATACTTACTGATGGCATTACTATATGGCATTACTATATGGAAGCCTACTGATTTCAGCCTAAGCATTTGTTGTGTCCCCTGCACAACTGGGGAGGAGACACTGGAGATCCATGCCTAGGAGCCCCGGGTGGCCTCCCCTTCCCTCCCTATCCGGTCACGTGCTGGGCGGAAGCCAGCCAGTTTTACTCTTTAGCCGACAGGCAGCAACCGGGGCAGGAGGGAGGGTCCTCCGAGTAATGCCATCAGTAAGTATTTTTCGAAAAAATACATTTTAGAGAAAACTTTATTTGTTTTCTCAAAACCCTTACCGATGGCATTACTATATGGAAGAATAGCGAAGAGGAGGAGGGTGCCGCCCCCTACCACCCTGCGAGATATAAGCCCCGAAGGCCTCAAGCGGAGCACTCCCAACGATTTCAGCTAAGAGTTACCTAGGGTGCCTCCGGCGCGAGGAGGGAGTGCTGGGCCGCGGAGATGTCCCCCACCAGGGCCAGGGAGTCACGCTGGCCGGATAGGTCGCGGAGGTAGAAGCGGGCGAAGGTGGAGTCGGCCCGCCAGCCTACCGCCACCACAATGTCTTTCACTGAGCAGTTGCGGTCAAATGCCACGCTGGTGGCTACTGCTCTCACTTCGTGTGACCTGATATGCAGCCTCTTATCTCCGTCAGGAGAGAGGTCTTTGTATGCCGACCGTATGACCCACCGCAGCCAGGATGAAATCATCTGTGTGGAGATATCAGGCCTGCCTGGTGTTAGTGGCAAGAAGAGGCTGGAGCGTCCCTGGCGGTGCGGCTTTGTGCGACACAGGTAAATCCTCAGCGCCTGGACCGGGTCCTGCTGTCGAGACCTGCAGGATTGATCCATACCTTTGAGTGGACAGATGGTAAGCACCTGGGGTGCAGCTGAGGGAGGCTGGTTCTTGGCCAGAAAGGACAGGTTGGTGAGGAGCTGCGCCGTGCCACCAAACCTGAACTGTAAACAGGCAGGACGCACTGAGAGCACATGTAGCTTGCTCACTCAGGACGCTTTGGCGAGGGCCTGAAGGAAACACGTCTTCCAGGTTAGGTCGGAGAACCGCGCCAAGGGCAGAGGTTCGAAGCGGTCCAAGTTCAGCCACGTCAGCACCCAGGCGAGGTCCCACCGAGGGATAAGCGAACGAGAGACTGGCCGCCGGAGCTCAATGAGGGCCATAAGGTCCGTGAGGTCCTTGCCAGCGCCCAAATCCGTGAGGCCCAGGTGGCAGTACGTGTCCTCAATCATGGCCCGGTATCCCCTGATGGTAATCGGCGCCAAGCCCTGATCAGCGAAGAGCCACAGGAAGAAATCCACCAGTTGGGGGGTAGTTAGACCCATGGGGGGGGGGGGGGAGCCGCTGGGCGGCGCACCAGGACTGGAAGACCCGCCATTTCTCCTCGTAGACATTCCTGGTAGAAAGTCGGCAGGCTGCTGCAATCACCTCCACTGCTGCACCCGAGAAACCTCTAGTGGCGAGGGCTTGCTGAACAACCTCCAAGCGTGTAGGAGGAGCCGCTCCAGGCACAGGTGGCTGCTTGAGCATCGAGGGTGGAGCGGGGAGCCGCAGGGGCGGGTCCATTGCCAGAGCGAGGAGGTTGGTTATCCAGCTTTTGGCCCAACTAAAGGGGGCCACCAGCAAGAGAATCGCAGAGCATCCCTGAAGCTTCCGTATGATCTTGGGTACCAGGACGGATGGAGGGTAAGCGTAAGCGACCAAGCCGTCCCACTGTGTCTACCGCCTAGACGAGGGGGTCCGAGATGGCCGAGACAAAGAGTGGGAGCTGGTTGTTCCACCTGGTGGCAAAGATGTCGATCATAGGCATCTCCCACCGAGCGCAGATCAGGCGAAAGATGTCAGGGCGCCAGGACCACTCCGTGAGGAGAAGCTGGCCGCGTCGGGAGAGCGAGTCCGCGAGGACATTTAGGCAGCCTGGGATGTGGCAGGCTCGGAGAGCAATGCCACGGTCCCTGCACCAGAGAAGGATATGGAACAGGAGGATGCACAGCGATGGCGAGCGAGTGCCCCCCTAGTTCTGTATGTAGGCCACCACCGTTGTGTTGTCCAAGAGCACTAGAACCTCTTGGCGCCCCAGACGCTCCTGCCAGGCGCTGAGGGCTAACCACACCGCCTTCAATTCCAGCCAGTTGATGTGCTTGTCGGCAAGCTCCTGGGGCCAGAGACCCGAGGCTGAGACAAAGTCCGGTAAAAGGTGCGCCCCCGGCCCCCAGCCCGTCTGGCTGGCGTCGGCGCAGATAGACCACCGGGGCAGAGGGGAGTGGAAGGGTACGCCTGTCGCCAACCAAGACAGGTCCGTCCACCGCTGGAGGTGGGGGTGGACCAGCCCCAGAACGGGGGCCGGGTCTGCCAGATCGCCGGAGGAGGGGCGCCAGTGAAGCAGAAGGTGTAGCTGCAGCGGGCGGGGGTAGAGTGTCACAATTTATTTTAATCATTAAGCAGTATTTTTGTTTTGGATAGAAGTTTCATTCTACATGTTGTGTTTAGATGATGGTATGTTCTTTTTTGATGACGTCAAGAACATGTGACGTAGGATGTTTGTTGAGATGATGGTATGTTCTTTTCTGATGACGTCAAGAACATATCTGACATGGGAGGTTCTGTTTGAAGGGATGGTATGCGTCACTGTGGATTTTGAAGACAGTCAAGTCACGAGAGGCTGCTCTCACTAGAGTTTGAGTTTTGTGAGAAGTATCTAAGCTAGAGTTTGAGTTTAGTGAGGAGTATATGCCGTATGATAAATCTATTGTAGAACAGACGTTTGAGAGCTGAATGCTCAAGATGAAAGTGTGTAAAACAAAGTATGTAGTTGTAGAACTACGAGTAACCGGATGACTATAACCGTGACCTTGTCAACGGCCAGGAGGGGCGCCGACAGACAGGCCTAAAATAGTCTACTAGTAAACCTTTCACACATCTTTGGGTAGGTATTTGTTTGTTAAACAGTAGATTCGAGAAGTGTGTTAGTTGATTGGCTCTGGATCGGAACTGTATGACATTCGGGTATGCATCGGCGAGTTTGTGGTATCATCTGGCGATCGGGCGCGGGCATGAAGTCGGATGGTCTGAGGTGTTTCGTTGAGCCTGTTTGATTTTGAAATGATTCGGGTCGAGTGGAGAGGTTATGTGTTGAGCGGAAATATGTCGTATTCGTGTGTGTGCATGGAATTTTGAATTGATTGTTATTATGATATTTTTTTCGATGTCAGAAACGATCGGGAATCGTCGACAACATCCGGAAATCATTGGCGGTTGTCATCGCTACCAAGTGTCGTCATTAGGGCGGAAGTAACGATTAAGCAATGGCAGATGTCTAATAGGCAGACATAATTTTTATATGTTGAATAGATGCTCTCCAGCTGTGACGTGGGATGAATGTACTTCAGGTGTGAATGTAGTCAACGTGGTGTACAAGAGAGTCAAGTGGGAATGTAGTCAACGTGGTGTACGAGATAGTCAAGTTGAACCAGGCGGTGTGCAGTGGAGCTTGGACAGGCCATCGCGAGAGATAGTCTGATTATTCGACCAGTGGTGAGACTGAATCAACGAGCAGCGACGCTATATTCATCTTCATTCATGGTCGGATAATTAAACTGTTAAATCGTTTGAGGATCTAAGCATCAACTTAATTAGTGTCAGTTATTTTCAACAGACAATGAGAAGTGACATCGTAGTGGAACAATGAGTGTGTGAGATGTGATTAGTACTCTGAACATTGTGCGAATGGTTAAGTGTGTGCATGTATTAGTGATGCATGTATGAATTGAGTGAATAGTGCGTAGGTTTGTATACGTCTTGTCTATTGTTTGTCGTGTGAATGAGAAAAATCGAATCATTAAAATCGAACTAAAAATCCAACAATTCCATGTGGTATATATTCTTGCTCCCTGCCGCACTGAGGAGTCCCAACAGCTGTAGCTAGACCCTGGCCAAGAATGAGTCGCCTTGTACCAACTGAAGAGCGAGCTCAGCTATCTTCTGCCACCGTGCCACTGGAAGCCGCTCCAGGTTGAGGTCGGTCAGGAATTCCATGCCTAAGTGGAGGAACCTGCGCAAAGGCGTGAGGTCCGACTTGCCCGTGTTGACCAGAAACCTGAGACGGCGGAGGAGGGTGAGGAGCGAGTCCCTGTCCTCTTCCAGGGCCGCGGCGATCTGGTTGCGAAGAAGCAGATTGTCCAAGTAATTGGAGGTCGGGCTCAAGGACCGCTGCCAGAACCGGGCCACCACTGCGTCGAGGAGCCTCGTGAAGACCCAGGGGCTGAAGTTGAGCCTGAAGGGTAACACCTGGAACTTTTATACCACTCCACGAAAGGCGAAGCGCAGATACCGGCGGGAGGCCGGGTGAATGGGAACATGGAGATAAGCATCCGCTAAATCGAGGCTTATCGCGAAGTCCATAGGCTGGACTGCCGACCGAAGGACACTGGCCGTCTCCATCCGAAAGTGTGGCGAGGAAATGCACTTGTTTAGCGCGACAGGTCGATGACCGGACGCCACTTGCCACCGGGCTTGGGGACGACAAACAGACGGCTGTAGAAGGCCGGGGAGTCGCTTCGGGAGACTACTTCTGTGGCCACCTTGCGGAGCAGGGCATCCACCTCTCTGAGAAGGGCATCTGCCTTGAGTGGGTCGCCCGGTACTGGAGTCCAAAGGGGGCACCACCGCATAGGAGGAGGGGACTGAAAGGAGATCTGGAGGCCTTCGGAAATGGTCGAGAGGATCCAGGGGTTGTCCGGGAACAGTGAGCGCCAAGCGTCGCTGTGAAGGGCCAGCCGACTGGTGACCCTACCAGTCGGCGGGGGCAGGAGGGGCAGGAAGTCAGCGGGTGCCTCGGGGCCAGGATGGGTTCGTGGTGAGGAAGGGGCGCTGGTGCCCCCGAGGGGGTGAGATCTCCTGCGGGAGCCACCAGAGATACGAGCCAGAGATACGAGGTCTGGCGGACCGCAGAGCGTGACCCACAGCCTTGGGGGTAGCGAGAAAGCAGGAGGTGGAGGAGGCGGCAGCGAGCCGGGGAAAAAAATCCTTGCAAGCCTCCTTGACAACCTGCCACGTGTCCCCAAAAAGCTGCGAGCCCCCCAAGTGGGGCCTGGCGAAGCTGAGACTTCACAGACGGGAAGGTCCGCACAGTATCGCAGGAGGGTGTCCCAGCACCAGAGGTCACAGTTGGCCGCCGCTGCCATGGCATTAGTCGACGAGTAATAAGCGGCCCGGTTAGCGGCCACCAAGACGGAATGGATGCCACGAAGTGGGGGGGGGGGGGGGGGGGGGGGGGGTCGAGGCCGCCAGGTCCCAGGTGTCCTCTAAACACTGCAGCACCGCTTGAGTTGCCAGTTCCAGAAACCCGGAGCAGGCCAGGGAGTTGCGAATCAAGGTCGCGGTCTTGTCCAGCCCACGAGGCCATGCTGGAGGAGCATGCGCCCACCCGCCTGCGCCAGCGCCTCAGCGTCCAGAGCGGGAAGAGGAGTGGAGAAGGTTTCAGAATGACCGGCGTACCACTCCTGGGGCGGAGCTGAGCCGAAAACGCCTCCACGAGCTCCCAGAAGCCGGCCGGCTGCGGGAGAGATTTCTGACGTTTGGCCTGCCGAGCGTCCACCATCGTGGAAGCCTTCCTCTTGAAGGGGGGGTGGGGGGGGGGAGGGGGGAGAGAGGGGGAAGTCTGAAGGGAGGAATGAGGAGATCAAGCGGGCCGTCTCGTCCAGGGAGTGGACGGTCTGGGAGCAGAGCGTAAGCACGTCCGCAGGTGAAGAAGAGGACTGGGCGGCGGGAGAACCGGTGGGCGAGTCCGCGAGGAAAATGGCCGACGCAGAATCTCACGGATGAAGGCTGAGGGCATCAGGGTTGACGGCCAGAGACTGCCTGTCCCGCGGCCCGAAGGAAGAAAGTGACAGGGGGGAGGTGGGGGCTCCGGGATCGACCAACTGCCCGCCCCCCGACAGGGCCACCGCCCGGTACGACCCACGCAGACTCCGACTTTGAGAGTGAGGGCCAGCCGACCGCCGAGCGCGAACGACGCAAGCTAGAGGAGCGGACAGGCTCTGGAAGCCAGCCCCTCCCCGAGGAGAGGGCAGACGGAGGGCTAGCCGGGAACTCCGGGACGAGCGGTCGATGGAGTGACCGCGGGCGCTGCACACCGCGCTCGGAACAAAAGAGCGGGGGAGGGGGGGGGGGGGGACAGCGAATCTATGGCTCACCAGTCCCGCTTAAACGAATCGGGAGCAGGGGGTGGGGGGGGGGGGGGCAGGTGGGACTAAAGCTAGCCGGCCCTGCACGGAAAAAGATGCGCAGGGGGAGGCGGGGGGAGCACAACCGAGTCTCGCCAGGCCCCATTTGGACACAGAGGGGGGGGGGGGGGGACTAAAGCTTGCCGGCCCCACCCGAAAGGAAAGCCGAAGGGGGTGGGGGCAGGTGGGGGGCACAACCGAGTCTCGCCGGCCAGGCTCGAACGCAGTCAGTGGAGTAGGGGGGGGGGGGGGAGGAGAGAGTAACTGAGTACCGCCGGCCCAGGGGTGGGGTGGGGGGGCATGTGCAAGGCTTGCCGGCCCCGCTCAGATGAATCGAAGTGGGGGGGAGGGGGGAGGGAGGTGTATCTAGGGCTCGCTGGCCCTGATCAGACAGATCAGAGCAGGGGGGGTGGGGGGGTGGGGGGTGGTGTAACCGTGTCTCGCCAGCCCCGCTTGGATGGAGCGGGGAACATGTGGAGGCTCGCCAGCCCCGCTCGGACGAATCAGAGCCGCAGGGGGGGGGGGGGGGGGAGGGGAGGGATTATAGGGCTTGTTGGCCCTGCTTGTACGGATCAGATTGATTGATTGTACATTGCTTAACGTCCCGACAGCAACAAGGCTTTCTCAGGACGTGCCTGCACTGCTTGTGAAAAAAACAAACAAACAGAACATTGAATGTATGTCGCCAGCCGGTCAAATATGTTAAATAAACCTAACACATGGGGCCTAAATAAAGCTAAGACCATTTAGCAACACACATCCAATATCAATAGCTACAGGCAGTGCAGACAGTAGGAAGAGTTTTTAAAAGGCAAATACAGGTGAATGGACAAAGGGTAGACAGAAACACATGCCCCAGAATAGAGAAAAAAACCCACCCTGTGGGGCTGACCAGGGTGACCCTGGGAACTAAAAAATACCTAACCCCACCCAAGTCCCCCAGGGCAGACCCGGGTGGGGCTTGTACGGATCGGAGCAGGAGGGGGGGGGGGGGTGTAACCTAGTCTCGCCGGCCCCGCTCACACGCAGCGGATAATTCGGAGCCCGGGGGTGGGGGGGGGGGGACTGGATGAATCGGAGGGGGGGGGGGAAGTGGGGGGGAGGTGGGGGACGTGTTAAAGCCACCCCGACCCCGCATGGACGAATCGGAGCGGGGGAGAGGGTAACCGAGTCACGCCGGCCCCGCCCAGACCAAACAGAGCGAGGTGGGGACCAATGTAAGGCCCACCGGCCCCGCTTGGACGAATCAGAGGGGGGTGGGGTGGGGGGGGGGGGAGCGGTTCTGTGACTCTAAGTTTCACCGGCCCCCCACTCAGAAGACTCAGAGCGGGGTGGGAGCATACCTAAGGTCAGCGCAGAAGAAACGGACTATACCTGAGAGTGGTATGGCCCGAACGATGGAACACAGGGAGCCGACGACATCCAAGCTGGCACACTACGGAGGTCCCGTCGAGGAGGGAAGCGCCGGGGAAGGTTGCTGGGGCCGGGAAGGTCGCTCTTGCCGATAGAAGCCCAGAGCTGAGACCAATGCTCCTCTCTCCAAGTGGCACAAACCGCGCACGTCAACCCGAAAGCACAGCCGGAGCACGGGAGGCACACCTCGTGGTCGTCCTTGGGCCACTGAAAGTCCCCGCACTGAAGGCAAGTCCAAAGGCTGGAAAGCAAGGGTTAGCACGAAATGAACCACAAAAGTCAGGTGCCAAAGCCAGAGAGTCCAAGGCAGGAACCACCAAACAGTCCGAGAACAAATCAGGACCATACACAGTCGCAGAAAACGCAGAAGGCCGAAACACAACCGAACACGGTCGAGCTAAGGGCAAAACTAGCGGGCTTCCGCCCAGCACATGACCAGATAGGAAGGGGAGGCCACCCGGGGCTCCTAGGCATGGATCCCTGTGTCTCCTCCCCTCTTGTGCAGGGGACACAACAAATGCTTAGGCTGAAATCAATAGGCTAAAGGGCATCTTCCATATAGTAATGCCATATAGTAATGCCATCGGTAAGGGTTTTGAGAAAACAAAGCTATTTTTGATATATTTCCTGATCCCCTGTGACCTTGACCTTGTGAAAGGTCACTGAAATTGGTATGTTTAGAAAGGTCTTGCACAAAGTATCCATGGGCCAAGTTTGAAGACTGTAGCTTAAATAGTCTCCGAGAAAATGAATTTTTCTCTAAAATATATTTTTGGAAAAATACTTACCGATGACATTACTAATAGGAAGATACACCTAGCTTACCAATTTCAGCCTAAGAACCTGTTGTGTTCATACACAACCAGGGAGACGACTCTAGGGCGCCTTAACCATGGGCCCTGAGTAGTCTCCCGTCCCTCCCTATCTGGTCACGTGTCCAGTGGTGACACGCCAGGCGGAAATGCTTAGCTTACTGGCAGCAAGCGGGGGCTAGGTGGAAGGCCCTCCGAGTAATGTCATTGGTAAGTATTTGTCTAAAAAAAAATATTTTAGAGAAAAATTCATTTGTTTCCTCAAAACCCTTACCGATGACATTACTAATAGGAAGAATAGCGAAGAGGAGGTGGTGAGTGAGTATAGAGTGCTTTACGTCCCGCAAGCTACAAAGGCCTTCTCAGGACGTGCCTGCGCTAAATGAAGAAAAGAACTGCACGAAGCGCAGACAGGAGGGAGAATTTCAAAAGAAAAATACAGATGAATGGACCAGAAAGACAGAAATACAAACCCCCAAAAGAGTAGAACCCACCTTGCAGGGGTTAGACAAGGTGACCCTAGGAACTAAAAAGTAGACAACCCCACCAAGGTCCCCTAGGGCAGACCCGGTGGGGGTGAAGAGGAGGTGGGTGCCGCCCACCATTGTACTCCCTGAAAGGTTAGCCAGAGCCGCCCTCCCCATAGCAACCTCCCGACAATTTCAGCTAAGCTTACCGACGGCGCCCCAGGCGGGAGGGAGAGTTGTGCCGCTCCGAAGCCCCCCACCAGGACTAGGATTCCGTTGGTCTGAGGGGTTCCAGAGGTAAATCCGGGCGAAGGTGGATTCCACCTGCCAGCCCACGGCCGCCACAAAGACCTTGACGGCGCAGTTGCGGTCGAAGGCGATGCTGGTGGCCATGGCTCCAACCTTGTGTGCCCTGATCTTTAGCCTCTGGTAGGCGGACCGGACGACCCAGCGTAGCCAGGAGGATAACGTCTGGGTGGAGATGTCATGTCTGCCTGGGGATAAAGGCAGAAGGAGGCGGGACTGTCCCCTCCGGACAGGTTTGGATCGGCGCAGGTAGACCCGTAAGGTAAGGCTGCTTGGTCTCCCGGGGCGAAGTTCAACCTTGTCAGCGGTCATAAGGTGATCACCTGGGGCGCGGTGAAGGGAGACCTAGACTCGGCCAGGAAGGATGAGTCAGTGAGGAGCTGAACAGAGCCCTCCGTACGTAACTGCAGGCTGGCAGGGCGCGCCGAGCGTGAGCAGCTCGCTAACGCGGGCAGTTGTGGCGAGGGCCACCCGGAAGCAGGTCTGCCAGGCCACGTCTGCAGAACGGGCCAGGAGGAGCGGTTCCAGCGGTCCGAATCCGGCCACGTAATCACTCCGGGTAGGTTCCAGCATGGAACAGCGAGTGGGGAACAGGTTGCTGGAGGTCGAAGTGGGCCTTGAGATCGGCGAGGTGTTTACCGGCGCCAGGGAACGGGAGGCCCCGGTGGCGATATGGGTCACCTATCATGGCCAGGTAATCCTGATGGTGATAGGTGCCAAGCTCTGCTCGACGAAGAGCCAGATGGAGAACTCGGGATAGCTGGGGGGGGGGGGGGGGGGGGGGTTAGTCCGATCTCTGGGGGAGAGGTGCTGGTCAGGGCATGTAGCGATAGCATCCACTGCTTCACTCGAGAAATCAGGCTCCAGGTGTGTAGGAGAAGTCGCTCCGGGCACGGGCGGTAGAGCATCTGTGGGGTTGCTGAGCATCGTGCGTGGGGTTGGGAGCCGCAGGGTGGGGGGTTGGGGGGTGTCTGCGGTGAGGCTGAGGTCGGTGGTCCAAGACCTGGTACGGCAGAACGGGGCCACCAGTTACAACCGCGTCGCAACCCTTGAGCTTGAGCTGGGGACCCGTACCATCGGCAGAGAAGCATACGAGTTGACGAAACCACCTTGGCACGCGGAGGTCGATCCTGGGCATCTCCCACTGCGCGCCAACTGTCCGAAGATAACCAGGCGGACAGCCCACTTGGAGTGCAGAAGCTGGCCACGCCGAGAGAGGGAGTTGGCTGTGACGAACAGGAGGCCAGGGATGTGTCGCGCTCGGAGAGCAATGCCGTGATCTCAGAGTTGCCAACCCCCAATTTTTTTTTCAGTAGTCAAAATTTAGAATTTCAGTAGTTTCATGACAATTTCAGTAGTCAATGCGCGTCGCTGCGATGCATTACTAATGTAACTATACACAAACACAAGCCTTGCTGATAATGTCATTAAAATCTCTGACCACATTCAGGGCTCCCAATACAAATTCTTAAAAATTCCTGAAAAAATCCAGTAGCCGGATTTGCGCACGCGCGAGTGTTACTTTCAGAGTATAATGTTACTTTTATAGTATAGACTGAGGATACTAAAATCTATAATGGATTCAATAAAGACGTGCTGCAGTATGATTTGGATCATTGCAAGAGTGGTCCGACACATGGGATTTGCATTTTAATGTAGAAAAGTGCAAAGTCTTGCATGCTGGAAGGAACAATCCTGAACATGATTACTTGATGAAAGTTAACAGTGACATTAAAAAGGTGGCATCTTGTGAGGAGGAAAGGGACTTAGGTGTTGTTTTTGATAAAGTTCTATCTTTTGATCCCCATATTCAGAACTGTATCAATAAGGCCAACAAAACGGTTGGAGTAGTTAAGACAGCCTTTAATTATTTGGATAAGGACTCTTTCAGTAAACTGTATAAAGCACTAGTCAGACCACATTTAGAATATGCAAACACTGTACAGTACCGAGGGTCAAAGAGACAGTCAGTTGCACTCGAAAGGGTACAGAGACAAGCAACAAAGCTGGTTAAAGAATGTAAAAATATGACTTACTTACTACTTAGACAGACTCAAATATATTGGACTACACTCCTTACGTGGATGTAGAATATGTGAAGACTTAATCCAAGCTTTTAAAATTTATAATGGCATTGACGACCTAAATTGAAACAACTTTTGGGGGGCAGCACCGTTTAGTGACAGAACCCGAAACTCTGAAGGAAAAATCTTTGCACAGCATTGCAACACTAACTTACGGAAGTTTTGTTTTTCTAACACAGTTGCCATTGTTTGGAATGAATTACCAGTTTCATAAAAAAAAGCACCTACTATAAATTATTTAAAAAACCAGCTAGATGAATTACCAAAATTTAAAGAGATTTTCTATTGCTATGATAAATGATTTGTAGGAAAAAATGCATGCATAACAGACCCATAAAGTAATTAAAGAAAGAAAGGACATTTGCAAAGGCCTCACGGCCTATTTTGTCCTCACACTACTACTACTAGACTTACGACAGCCTGGCCAACAGTGTGACACTTCAGCACCGGCTGCTGTTAAGAAAGGTGCACCGCACACGCCAAGTGGCCAATGGTGCCACAGTTCTAGTTATTATCACACTCTTTGTCTATATTATATCCTTTGCTCTGCTAGAATTCTTCTCAACGATGTATGCATGCGATATGTTTGCGATGTGATCGAAAGGTGGTAGCCGTGAGGTGCGCGCGCATCGTAACTTCTGGCCGCGTTCCGCTAACTTCCGTCGTCTGTTCTCAGACTCTGGCTGCGACTCCAGTTCACCGTATTTTCATTATTTTAATTTTCCCCTGGACAATTTTTTTTTTTGCGGGTCACAGGTCAATTTCTCAGAAATGACATTTGGTTTTTCACAGAAATCCGCGAAACCGCGGGTAATTGGGAGCCCTGCACATTGTTGATGTTCCTTCCAGACGAGGTCTTGCATTAGCCCATTAAATTTTGTTCACATACATTCCAACCGGCTTCACAATGATTGGTTCAAAGCCTAACTCGCACTGGAAGCTGTGATCAATAACACATAGTTGGGTGACCGTGACCTTGACTCGCCCGGCAGTCTACACGGTAGCCACAGGCGCTCAACGAACCTTAAAACTTTTGTTGTTTTTACTATTGTTGATTTTTGCTTTTCCGTAGTATTTTTAATACTTCCTTACTTCCGTAGTAACACATCGACTCCCGTAGTAAACTACGGAAATTCCGTAGTGGTTGGCAACTCTGCGATCTTCACACCACCGGTGAGGACGAGGAGGTCCCGGGGTAGGAGACGAGTTTCCCACGTGGTGAGGGCTCGCCAATCGTCTGCAGATCCCATCAGTAGATGAGCCTGTCTGCAGGGTCCGGAGGCACATGGCCGGGCGCCATGAAGAATATCAGTTGAAGACGAGCGCCCCATCCGGCGAGACTTGCCTCTACGCAGAGCGACAGCTGGGGGGGGGGGGGGAGGGGGGGGGTGAGGAGAGGGGTACTCCTGACGCGAGCCACGCGGGATCTGTCCTCAGTGGGAACCGGTACCAGGGAAGCGAAGCTGCGGAGGGCGGAAGCCAGAGCAGCCAAAGAGAGCAGGAGCGGCGCCTGCCAGGGGCTATAGCCAGACTCTGGCGAGAACCGTGTCTTCTTGAGACACCTGCCGGGTTAGGGACGCCAACTTCCTGATCCGTAGTTCCGGAGGCCTCCCCTGGTTGAGGTCAGTCAGAACTCCATGCGCATGCCCCCAGAGCGGGAGCGAGGTCCACCCAGCCCAAGCTGACCAGGGAGCCGAGCCGAGATCGCTGAAGGAGCAGCGCCTCTCTGTCCTTGTCCAAGGCAGACTCTGACTCATTCCGTAGGAGAATTTGTCCAAGACGACCGCAGGTGAGCTCGAGGGAGCCAGCTGGCCCTGGCGACGACGGTGTCCAAGATGCGAAGCAAACATCCACGGGCTGAGGTCGAGGCCAAA
Organism: Semisulcospira habei; assembly: GCA_036245525.1. NCBI lineage: Eukaryota > Metazoa > Mollusca > Gastropoda > Semisulcospiridae > Semisulcospira > Semisulcospira habei. The sequence continues at coordinate 32,090,718 of BTPG01000001.1, read as the reverse complement.
GGGCAGCGCCAGTGGCGCTGACTGGAGATGAAGCACCGGAAGAGCCGAGTGGAGGGAGCATGGGGAAAATCCGATAGGCATCCAACAGGTCCAGAGCGACGGCGCCGACCAAGAGACGCACCACCGCCCTGAAGTCCTGGCCGTCACCATGTGCACGTAGGCCTTGCGATGTACTTGTCTCGAGCCCAGAGGACGAAGACAGGGCGCCACTTCCGGTCGGGCTTGGGAACCAAGGAGGCGGCTGCCGAAGGCTGGGGGGCGCCACGGGCCAGAGATCCGGAATGCAGGTGGGCCGAAGAGGAGCATGCCGCCGCGCGGGGCCTGACGAAGCTGCTTCTTCAACGCGGAAGGCAGGTTGAGGCAAGCCTGGGGGACAGCATCCCGCCGCAACAGGTCGTAGTCCGAGGCCACGGTCATAGCATCCACGGAGGAGAGATACGCTGCCCGGAAGGTGGGTCCCGGCTGGGGCAAAGAAGTCTCTCAGGAGGGGCAAGAAGGACGGGTGCCAGGAGTCCTCAACGCATCGGACCACAGCTGCGTTACGTGCCCCAGGAATACCGCGTAGGCCAGGGAGTCATGGACGAGGGCTGCTGTCCTGTCCAGCCGCGGGGGAGGTTACGCTGCGAAGACCGGGCGCCACCCGCATATACTTGTGCTGCTGGATCCACCGCAGGTAGGGGGCAGGAATGGCCTGGGAAGGGCCCGCGTACCAGTCCTGGCGGAAGGTGATGTCCAGACCGGCCTGCCACCTGTAGCTGCACACGCATGGAGGACGAGTCCACGAGGTCCCGGAAGCCCAGAGACTGGGGGAGGGACTTGAACCTCTTGCCCGTCGAGTGGCAGCAAGCGGGCCGACGCCTTCGTCTGCGGCAGGGGGACGGTGGGGGTAGGACTCCGGGGGGAAGACAGGTCGCAAGCAGACGCGCCGACCTGTCCAGGGACCGTGGGGAATCCATCCTAAGAGCCAGGAGGGCCGCTGGCAACGCAGGGCTGTCCAGGGGAACAACGCCGGAAAAAGTAGGCCAACTGCTAACACCAAGGAGTACCACAACGGAGCCCTCCAGTAACCGGCTGGGGGCCTCATCGCCGTCGGGGGGAGGCCAGTGGCGCGGTGAGAGGGCCGAGATCCGTCACGCGGTCGAGGCCAGCTGCGAGGTGAGACAGGACGAGACAGCTGCTGTGCGCTGACCTGCGTACGAGGGGGGAGAGACTGCGATGGAGGGAGCGGGCCTGTCGGTAGCCATGCGTCTCAGCGTCACCAAACGAAGAGCGGTTCCACGGATGGTCCCGTCGGGCAGGGCAACAGGAGGCAGTCTGGGATCCGAGGGTCGGTCGTACACTGCAGTGCGGGGCGACAGAAGAAGGAGCGGGCCGGCCTCTAACACCAACAGCACTTGGCGATCCCAGGCGGTTAGCCATCCAAGTACTCACCAAGCCCAATGTTGCTTAACATCGGCGGACAGCCAAGAGCCAGGCATCCAACGTGGTTTGGTTGTAGGCCGAGGAGAGGCGCGCAGGGTACTCCGTAGCCGTGTCCGGTATAGCAGGTTTGCCATAGTCATGGCACGGGGCGATGTAGGTTGATGTGGCCGGCCTCAGTGAGGCGGGCGCACTGCCAGCCGATCTCCCTAGGGGAGCGGGCGGACTGTTCCTGTAGGAAGCGTCAGTCGCCACAGAGCGGGTCGAGCGAGGTCGCTGCCGGCCAGACGTCTCCCAGGAGCGAGCGTGCCGGGTAATCTTAGCGTCATCCAGCATAGCGGAAGTGCCATAGGTCGAAGTACGGAGTGACGAAGGTCACTGTGGCCGGCCTCAATGAGGCAGGCGCACTGCCGGCTGGTCTCTGTAAGGAGGCGGGGGGGGGGGGGGGGGGGGGGGGGACTGTTCCCGTAGGACGTGTCCGGGGTTGGAGGGTCAGTCACTGCAGAGTGAGGTCGCTACCGGCCGGTCTCCTCCAGGGAGCGGGAACGCCAGGCACTTTTAACGTCGTCTGGCTCCGCGGGTGTGCCATTAGTCGTGGTATGGGGCGACGTAGGTCGCTGTGGCCGGCCTCAATGAGGCGGGCGCACTGCCAGCCGGTCTCCCAAGGCGAGCAGGCGGGCTTTCCTGTCGGAGTGGGCAGGCCAGGTCCGAGTGGGCACCGTGGAACCAAGAAGACAAAGTCTGGGGACCTGAAGGGTGGGTCTGGGCCCGACGTGTCGTTCTCTCACCAAGGTCCGCGCCTAGTCTTTCCTCCTGGCAAGGTGGGGCCGCCATGGCGGGCGGGTGGTCTCGGGCCGGCACAGGGCGCACTGTTAGCAGGTCTTTGCTTGCGCCGATAAATCCCCAGAGCTGCGGCCAAGTTCCTCCACCCAGGTGGCGCAGGCGCGGCCGAGGCACAACTGGAACAGGGGAGGCAACCGCATGAGCAACGCTCGGTCATAGGAAGTCCCCGCACTGCGGGCAGGTGCGTGCTTGGCAGCTGCAACACATAGCAACGTGAAAGGTGGCCAGGTGTGGGGTCCCCGAGGCCCAGCCAGGCGCGCTTCAAACAAAAACCTCGACATCTATGGGGTACGTACTTGGGCTACCTGCCTGTAATGTGCCTGCACAGGACAATATCATATAATCAAAACAGCTCGGAAGATCAGTGGCTAATAGAAAAATTCATTTTTCTTTAAAAGGTATTTTTTCGAAAAATACTTACCGATGACATGACTGAATGGAATGGAAGTGTCTACTACTTACTCATTCTAGCCTAAGAGCCAGTTGTGTACAAACACAACCCGGGAGGCACTCGGGGAACCCCGAGGGGACCAAGAGTTGTCTCCCTATACCCACCACCCGGAAGCCGGGTACCCATAATCCCTCAGTCAGGATATTTAGCGCACCAGCGGCAAGCGGGGCAGGTGGGAGGGTCGTTTGAGTCATGTCATCGGTAAGTATTTTTCGAAAAAATACCTTTTAAAGAAAAATGAATTTGTTTCTTCAAAAACATTACCGATGACATGACTGAATGGAAGAATTGCGAATAGGAGGTGGGTGCCGCGCTCCAGCACACCTTAGGGCCCAAGGGCCGTCCTCCCTAACGCAAACTCCCGACGACCCTAGGTAGGTGAATACCTACGGCGCTGAGGCGCCCGGAGGGAGTTGTGCCCCCCGCAAAACGCCCCCAGCAGAGCGAGGAGTCTCGCTGGCCTGGCAGAACTCATCCCGCCCGCCAGCCTCCAGTAGCCACGAAGTGTAAGACAGTACAGTCCCTGACGAATGTGATGTTCGTGGCCATGCAAGTGCCTTGAAAACGTAACTGTAGCCTCTAACCTCCCTGAGGGAGGGGTCCTGTAATTCAGAACGTATGACTGAGCTGAGCCAGGAAGAACGTCCGGCATGTAGCGTCAGTGGTGCCGGAACCGGCAAGAGGCGAGCACGTCCGTAGCGAACGGCTCTGTCGTAGGCACACGTGAGGCTTGTACAGGTATTTGCTACGTGGTCTCCTGGTGGAATAGCGCCCCGTAAGCGGGCGCAAGGTGAACCCGTGGACCAAAGGCGCGGCGGTCCAGGTAAGGTATGGTCCGAGAGGAGCTGTACGTAATTGTTCCCTCGAACTGTAGGCAGACTGGGCGAGTCGTAGCTCCTGAAGCTCGTTAACCAATCCACCATGGCAACATCCCTCAGGCGCCGTATGGCGGCAAGGGCAAGACGTAGCATGCGATGACTCCTCACGAGGGGAGTCGACAGGAGGCTCCGGACGAGCGCGTGTAAGTCTCTCCGAACCGGGTTCCGAGGAGAGGCGGGTTATCTGCCGGCAAGTGGACCCCCAGCAGGATCCCGGCGGCTTACTTGGAGACAAGTGGGTACCGAGATTGGACGTGGGACGTCGCCAAGCGCGACTCTCTGAACTGGGCTCTGTGAGGCGAGTTCTCTGCTTCTCAAAAGCTGTGTCCGGGCTCGCTCCGTCCGGGTAGCGGCCTCGGTCAAAACCCCACCCTGTGCCCTAGTCCACTGAAATCGTTGTGGAGACCCTCCACCGGAACATCCTAGTCTCATGCGCCGATCCTCCGAAGGTGTCCTGGTGCATTCCGTGTGTAGCCACTGTTCCCACCGGGGAAGACTGGCCCAGATCTACCGTCGGTCCAGGTAGCGTCACGCACGGAGGGAGTTGAAGTTCTTTCCCCAAGCACCAGGGTAGGGGGTACGCACTGGTCAGGGGATCGCCAGCTGCCCTGATCCTGGAAGTACACCTCCGCTGTCGCGTTGCCGGAGAGGAGAAGCTCCTGTGACCTATCCTTCCTCCCACGAGCAGAAGAAGAAGGCCTAGTAGTCCGCGTCGGATCCAAGCTAAGCACGCTCTTGTCCGCGAAGTCCGAAGGTCGGAGGGTTGGACCTCGAGAAGAATCACGGAAGTAGGAAGCGTAGCTTGAGCAGCCGGGCTTAGAGACGACCAAAGTGCGTAGATCCGACTCCGTGTAGTGGCTAGGTCCTCCGCCACGAGCACAGCCAAGCGGTACCACCTGTCCGAAGTCCGGCACCCCCCGGGTGCCCAAAGAAATTTGTCGAGATGGCTAGACGTCAGGGAGCAGGGGCTGAGCCTTGGTTCCCCGGTGTCCACGATGGATGAGAACCCCCCAGTGAGTCAGCTGGCGATGCCGGGCAAACTTCCGCAGAAGGGCGGCGGCGATGAGCTTGGATGTCCCGTCCAGCGCCGGCCGAGTGTCCATCCGCGCAGAACAGGTCTGCCGGAACCGCAGCACTGGAAGCCGAAGAAGAGGGAGAGGAGAACGGCTGAGACGTCCGAGCAACCAGTCCGAGGGGTCGCCAGCCGTCACACTCAGGGTGTCGAAGTCCCGCTGTCTGGAACCGGCGACCGAGGAGGGCTCCGAGGGAAGGAATCCCGCTGACGGCGAACCACAGAGGTCGAAGACTCCCTCCGAAGGGGAGAGCGAAGACGGAGCGACGCGGCGAGGGTCTCCTGAGAGCCGAAGGCGGGTCCCGACGAGGAGAACGGCTGCGACGAGGAGGAACGGAACGGAGAGGACGAGGGAAGGGGGAGTGGCCGGTCGATGGGAAGAGGAACGGGACGAACGGAGTCCGAACGAGATGGGGAACGCGAAGAAGGCGAAACCCGTCTGAGTCGAGGGAGACCTGATCCGTCGAACGCTGAGAGGAGAAGGTCCTCCTTCGATCTTGCGAAGCAGAGCGTTAACGGTGAGTAGAATCCCGGCGCCTACGATCTTCGCCAACAGGAGGCTCCGTAGGAGTGCGTGTCAGTCTCTGTGAACCAGGCTCTTGGGAGAGGCGGGTTGCTTGCCGGCCAGGGGACCCCTGCGGCCAGAGACGAGTGGGGAATGAACCAGGCTCTTGGAAGAGGCGGGTTTCTGAGCACTAACCGTTGAAAACTCAGTGCGCCTACTGTGTCGGATCAAGTTGGCCTCGCACATCCCGTGCTGGGGGCACAGCGAAAGGCGTCTCGGTAATCTCCCAGCACCCGAGCGGGAAGGTCCTCCTATGATCTTGCGAGGGAGAGCGATAACGTCGCGTAGAATCCCTGTGTCTACGCTCTTCACAACCAGGAGGCTCCGGACGAGTGCGTGTATGTCTCTGTGAACCAGGCTCTTGGGAGAGGCGGGTTTCTTGCCGGCCAGAGGACCCCCAGCGGAATCCCGGCGGCTTCCTCAGAGACGAGTGGGGAACGACGGTGGAGGAGGGACGCCACGAGCGTCCCACCAAACCAGGCTCTTGGGAGAGGCGGGTTATTTCCACCAGCTGTGTTCGGGCGCTCTCTCTAACGGAGGCGGTCTTGACGGTCGAACTCCCACTTTGTGCACTAATCCCTCGATTACTCAGTGGCGTATTCTGTGTCGGATCCAGTTGGTCTCGCACGTCCGGTGTCAGGGGCACAGCGGAAGGCGTCTCGGCAATCTTCAAGTACCCGAGAGGGTAGGAGGCTCCCTCCTATAAGTTCCAGAGATTAGACCATCACAGCTCCGGCCAGGTAGCACAGACGTCACAAGTGTGGTCGGAAGCACACCCAGCGCACAGGAGACAGACTGTATGGATATCCGATGGCCACTGGAAGCCTCCGCATCGTTTGCAGGGCACCAGTAGGCCAATGCAACACACCAAACCTGAGGTGGCCTGGAACTGTGTCGATAGTAGTCTCCGCTTCCTTGGAGACGAGCATCCTTACTAGAGTCTCTGGACGTGCATGTGAATGTCTCTGAGCCGGGCTCCGAGGGAGGCGGGCTTTCTTGCCGGTAAGGGGGACCCCCAGCGGGATCCCGCGGGCTTTCTTGGAGACAAGTGGGACCGATAGTGGACATGGCTTCTTAGAAGGCTTCGTCCGGGCGTGCTCCCCACTTCGTGCACTAGTCCACTGAATCTGGTGTTGGGCTTCCCACAAGGACGTCCTGGTCTCAAGCGACCGGTGCCAAGGTTACGTTGGATGGCGTATCCACATCCTGCGCATAGGAGACCCGACCTAGTGGTTCTCCGACGGCCACCGGCACATCTGCCTTGCGTGAAGGACGTCAGCATGCCCCTCTTCATCGGGGCGGAACGGGATCCTTCAAGCACCAACAGCATAGGTCGCTCCCGCCTGCAGACGCTTCAATGCTGCCATCTGCGCTGTTGAGGCCAGGTGACACAAACATTCCAATGTGGTAGGAGGCACCTCCCGTGTCGGAAGACAGGCCTAGTCCCAAATGGGCGCTGTCTGGACATGAAGAACACACCTACCAGTAGCAGCCGGGCTGGTGCCTACAGCCGAGAAGCTGCTTGACCTCTCCAGGTGGTAGTGTACTGCAACGTCCTAAGAAGTCGGACGTGTGCGTAATTGTCATACCGAGCGGGCCTTGCCAGAGGCTGTTCATGTGCGCTCCCCCTGGCAGCGGCCTCTACGATCCACGCTCGCGCACTAGTCGTGACATCCGGTGTGGCTTCTCCATGTCAGTCCGTTGTCGTGCGGAAACCCGCGGTGTCCGGGAGGCGCCTCAACCGGTGCCGATCGCTTGCAACGCAAGCATGGGCAGCGGGGCAACCGGTGCAGTGGCGAAAGACCCCTGGGGGCTGAACTAGCCACTGTCATCTGTGTGAATGGGTAGCACATCCCTGCAACAGATAACACACCCGAAGGCCTGCGGGCGAGTCCTGTGGGACTAAGCCACGAAAGGTAGCCTTCGTAACAACAAAACACACAAGCACCAAAGCGGGGTAACAGACTGTCAAGCCTGCACGCCAGCAGTGCAGTAAGAAGGTCGACTCACTGCCATCAAGCACTAAGGTGAGCAACCAACATATGTAGCAAAAGTCAAACATGTCATGACAGAAGCGAGGTACCAAACTGCACGCCTACAACTAGCCGTGCAGTAAGCAAGTAGGCCCACTGCCGCCAAGCGCTAAGGCGAGGGAACAACATATGTACACAAAAGACGAATACGTCATGATGGAAGCGAGGTACCAAACTGCACGTCTGCAATCTAGCAGTGCAGTAACGAGGTAGCTTCACCGCCGTCAAGTGCTAAGGTGAGCAACAACATATGTACCAACCCCTGTCATAAAAGGAGTCAGGCCCCAACATCATTACTAAGGGTGACCGCGTGTGGAAAAAACAACACCGGCCGCATGCTGTACAATTCAATACGCAATGACAACCAAGACAAGAAAAACATCTGGGGCAGTAAATCACCACTTTATGTGGACATGTCACGAGGGGCCCGCCCAGCCAAGGAGCGTAAACCCCCAAGCTGCCCGCCGGAACGTACATCCACTCTCTAAGGTACGTGAGCACTTGTCCACAGCGTATGCCTGCGTATGCGAGCGTGCGCTTAAATTCATCACCCGTATCTATACAAACATCCCGCAAGCGAAAACAGAAAAGGGGCCAGAACAGGCGCTGGTACCGAACAAACTACGCGATGACAAGGCGTGACCCAAGCTGCCACTCAGCTAATCAGGCCATGGAGTAAAAGAATTCTCCACACCCAAGGTACAAATGCGCAGGAACTTAGCTACGATTCACCGAAGGTGAGTGGGCGCACAATTACAGTGAGAAGAAGACGAAAAAGTTCGTACCTGCACAAACCAGTGCCCAGCCCGGGAACCGGCCGAGGGTCAACCCCGCTACCTTACCTCTCCGCCGAAGGGGAACGGGGGGAGACGTCCAAAACCCGCCTGGCACGACCGGCGAAGCTCACCAGCGGTCGAAGCGTAGGCGCTAAGCAGTGGGGACGAGAAAGCCACGCAGCAGCACAGGCAGGGCCGATGAAACGATCCTATCTCCCGCTCTTCATTCCAACAGCAAGTCCGAAACCCGAGAACCGGTCGAAAAACCAAAGTCCAAAGGCTAGAGCAGAGCGCAAGACGACCGAATCGTGCGCCTAAGTAGACTAGACTGAGGGATTATGGGTACCCGGCTTCCGGGTGGTGGGTATAGGGAGACAACTCTTGGTCCCCTCGGGGTTCCCCGAGTGCCTCCCGGGTTGTGTTTGTACACAACTGGCTCTTAGGCTAGAATGAGTAAGTAGTAGACACTTCCATTCCATTCAGTCATGTCATCGGTAATGTTTTTGAAGAAACAAATGTACCACTGAACCATCGCGGATACCCCAAGTGTGGTATTGATCTACGGCCCCTGGTAATGGTCAAGCACGCGTCCAACGCGCCACACTGCTTCACCACGCGTACAAAATTTCTTCTTCTCTTAGCCAAGGATCGTACGAGCAAAAGCGCCCACGGTCGATGCCGCCCCCTGGGCCACCCAGCGCCGGTCGAGGGCATGAACCGAGGCCTTACCTTATCATAGCTGCGAGGCCGGAGGGAACCTGCCACGAAGGGTGCACGGCGCAGTCCCTGATGACCTGGGTGTCTCGGCACCGGTCGCTCACTCCCTGAGTGAAGAAGGACCTCACAGTAGGTTCCTCGGTGAAGCCACTGGCCGAGAGGCAGAAGTCCAAGAAGGCACAGCCAACCAAACAGAGGCAACCCTCGCCACAACGGAGTCCAAGAGCGAAGAAAACCACAAGTAATGAAACGACCGGTCACACCGTACACAGCCGAAGGTCCAGTAGGCTTGAACACAACCGTTCACGGTAAGCTAAGCGAATAGACTGGCGTGTCACCACTGGACACATGACCGGATAGGGAGGGACGGGAGACTACTCAGGGCCCATGGTTACGGCATCCTAGAGTTGTCTCCCTGGTTGTGTATAGGCTGAAATTAGTAAGCTAGGTGTATCTTCCTATTAGTAATGTCATCGGTAAGGGTTTTGAGGAAACAAATGCCAACGTTAAAGTTTACCACGGACGACGGACGAACGACCACTGGCCCAGAACATACTCACTTTTGTTTCGCACATGAGCAAAAAATTAGGATCAGGTAACAAGAGTAGTATTATATTTTGTTTAAAAGTCACTGTTATGCATCTGTATAAAGAATATTACTTAATTGCCAAGAATTAAAAGAACAATCCAAACAAACAAAAAGAAGTAAAAACAATTCAAACAAACAAACACAAATTTGTCAATTGAGCAATTTAGTGCTGTTTTTCATGGGGTAAGTGTGACTGACAGAGATGACCCCTAGGCGATGGTCTCTCATGAAAAACATACCTTGACATCCCTCAGCAAGTGGGCGTTCTGTGTGCGGAAGTTCACAAGCCACTCCGCTGCTTCCACAGGCATATCCATCCTGCCAGCCTTGTACGGGGAGGGGGAGACTTCGTGCGGCCATTTGTTCCAATCAGATGCTGAAAATGGAGGAGGAGACTTTCATGTATTGTGCTGGTTTGTGATTTCAGACCATACACCCTCTAGATCTAGGGGCTTTGAGGTCCGAAATCCTAAACCAGCACACTCATGTGCACAGGATCAAATCAATAAAAAGTGAATATTATATTTTTCAAAAACAAATTACACCATAACCCATTTAACCCCAAGGCCACACTTCCAAAATTTGATAATGACTATGTACTAGTTCCATCAGGTGGATCAACCATGATAATTGAAGGGTAGTGAGGCACCAAGCTAATCTGGCTCTACCCTTCAATTATCATGGTCGATCCATCACCTGCTGCAGGGTGTCAAGGTTAAATTCATTGCCAATAATGACATGGCACTGACAGCTTGGAGAAAAGATGCGACTGTTTCGGCACATGCCTACAAATCCTCATCTTCATGAGCACGAAACACAGAACACTTACGGGAAATAGTTATAATGGTAACTTTTGTGTATCTGTTACTGACATCTATGAAAATGTATTTTTCTCTAAAATAAATTTTTTTGAAAAATACTTACCGATGACATTACTGATAGGAATACTGTCTCGCTAGCCTAATTTTAGCCCAAAATTGAGGTTGTGTGCCTTTAAGGAGGGAAGGTATCAAGGGGCACTATAAGCGAGGCAGAGCCACGGTAGCCTCCCTTCCCTCCACATCCGGAACGCGGTCACCTGATTCGCCATTCTGTATCGTAGCGAGCCAGCGGCAGCGGGGTAGGTGGGAGGGTCCTCCGAGTAATGTCATCGGTAAGTATTTTTCAAAAAAATTTATTTTAGAGAAAAATACATTTGTTTTCTCAAAACAACATTACCGATGACATTACTGATAGGAAGAATGCCGAGCAGGCGGTGGGTGCCGCTAATAACGTCCCTAAGCAATCCATTAGGTCCCCGAGACCCGCCCTCCCAGGCACGACCTCCCGATAATTTTAGCGAAGATTACCTACGGCACCTGGGGTGCCAGGAGGGAGTGTTGTGCCGCCGTGATATCCCCCACCAGCGACAGGTTCTCGCGCTGGCCGGAGAGGTCCCTCAGGTAGAATCTGGCGAAGGTAGACTCTGAACGCCAGCCCACGGCCGCCACAATGTCTTTGACTGCACAGTTGCGGTCGAATGCAAGGCTCGCAGCCATGGCTCGTACCTCATGCGCCCTGATGTTCAGGTGTGTAGCAGTTTCAGGGGCGAGGTCGTGGTATGCGGAGCGTATCACCCAACGGAGCCAGGCGGAGATCGTTTGGGCCATAATGTCATTTCTACCTGGAGACAGAGGAAGAAAAAGGCGGGTGCGGCCCCTGCGCAGAGGCTTGGTCCGGCGCAGGTAGATACGCACTGCTCTCACCGGATCTTGCTGTCTGGAGTCTCGGGAGAAGCTAGGTCCCCTCAGGGCTTGGATGGAGACCACCTGTGGAGCGGCCAGTGGGACCCGTGTCTTGGCCAGGAAGGTCGGGTCTGGCAGCAGTTGTAACGAACCGTCCACACGGAACTGTAGGCACGAGGGGTGGGTCGAGAAGGCGTGAAGCTCGCTGACCCTGGCCGCAGTGGCGAGGGCTAGTAGGAAGCATGTCTTCCGCATCACGTCCGCCAGTCGCGCCAGATGCAAAGGCTCGAAGCGGCTAGTGTTGAGCCACGTCAGTATCCAGGGTAGATCCCATCTCGGCACAAGGGAGCGGGAGGTTGGTCGATGAAGGCCGAAGTGCGCCATCAGATCAGCCAGGTCCTTGCAGGCGCCAGGGTCGGGGCGTCCCAGGTGCCGGTACGTGTCGGCTATCATAGCTAGATAGCCGCGAATGGTAATGGGGGCCAACCGCTGATCATTGAAGAGCCTGAGGAAGAATTCCGCTAGCTGGGGAACCGTCAGGTCCGTGGGGGAGAGTCGTTCGGCATCACACCAGTCGCAGAGAATGTGCCATTTCCCCTCGTAAACTCACCTAGTGGATCGCCTGCAGGCTGTAGCGATCGCATCCACCGCCGTACTTGAGAAACCTCTGTTGGCGAGGGCTTGCCGCACAATCTCCAGGCGCGTAGGAGGAGACGCTCGGGGCATGGGTGGAACAGGTCCTGCCGGGGCTGCTTGAGCATTGATGGCGGAGTGGGCAGCTGTAGTGGGGGGGACGACGCCAGGTTCAGGAGGTCGGTTGTCCAGGACCGGGACCAGGAGAAGGGGGCCACTAGGTACAGAACTGTGTTGCAACCTCTGAGCTTGAGCAGGACCTTGGGAACGAGCACCGTCGGCGGGTAGGCGTACGCGATGAGGCCGTCCCAGGGGATGGATAGAGCATCGACTGCCCAGGCTTGAGGATCTGGAATGGGGGAGACAAAGAGTGGAAGCTGGTGGTTCCATCTCGTGGCAAAAAGGTCGATCATGGGCGTCTCCCAGTGGTCGCAAATCATCCGAAAGATGTCTGGTCGGAGAGTCCACTCGGTGTGGAGAAGCTGCGCGCGTCGAGAGAGGGAGTCTGCCAGGACATTGAGATGGCCCGGGATGTGTCTGGCTCTGAGAGAAATGCCGCGGTCTTCGCACCACCGAAGTATCTGGTAGAGAAGAATGCAAAGAGACGGGGAGTGGGTCCCGCCCTGCTTCTGAATGTAGGCGACAACTGTGGAGTTGTCGGACAGGACGAGAAGCTCCTGATGACGCAGGCGAGGTTCCCAGGCGACGAGTGCTTGCCAAACAGCCTGGAGCTCCAACCAGTTCATGTGTCGTGTCGCTAGGTCCGAGGTCCAAATGCCGGAGGCCGTGGTGAACATCGGAAGCAGGTGAGCTCCCCAGCCGGAGCTGCTTGCGTCGACGCAAAGGGACAGTCGGGGGGAGGTGTGTAGAGGGGAACTCCCGACGCCAGCAATGCAGGATCCGCCCATCGACGAAGATGCGGCAGCAGCATCAAGGGAACTGGTACCATCGTCTCCAGGTCGCCCGATGACGGCCGCCAGTGTAAGAGGAGGTGGAGCTGAAGGGGACGGTAGTAAAGTCGACCCAGGTGGAGTAAGTCCGCCGCCGCACTCATCAGGCCAAGGAGCTGTAGCCACACTCTGGCGGTAGCCGTCTGTGTCTGCGCCAGGTGCAGGGCGAGGGTTGCTAGCTTCTGTATGCGTGGATCTGGCAGACGAACTACGTTGCAGTCTGTGTGAAACTCCATACCCAGATGGACGAAGTGGCGGGAGGGCACCAGGTCGGACTTGCCCCAGTTCAGCAGGAAGCCGAGATTGTCGAGGAGGTGCAGCAGCGCATCCTGATCCGTGGCCAAGGCCGTGACCGACTGGTTCCGCAGGAGGAGATCGTTAAGGTAGTTCGACGTCGGGCTGGAGGACATAATTCTGGCCCGGGCGATGACTGCATCAATGATGCGCGTGAAAACCTAGGGGCTGAGGTTGAGACCGAAGGGCAACACTCGGAACTGGTAAATCACTCCGGCAATGGCAAACCATAGATACCGTCGGGACGAAGGGTGTACAGGCACGTGAAGGTAGGCATCCGACAGGTCCAGGCTGACGGCAAAATCCATCGGCTGCACCGCGGCCCGAAGGGCTCGGGCCGTCTCCATGCGGAAGGGGGGCGGGCAACGATGAACTTGTTCAAGGCGGAGAGATCGATGACGGGTCTCCACTTGCCGCCTGGCTTGGGCACGACGAATAGGCGGCTGTAGAAAGCAGCGGAGTTGGGCCGCGAAACCACTTCCGTCGCTGCCTTTAGTAGTAAGGCGTGCACCTCGTCGCGTAGAGCAACAGCTCTGTCTAGGTCGGACGGAACAGGGGTCCAAACGGGCGAGCGACGCAGGGGGGGCAGCGACCGAAAGGAGATCCGAAGGCCATCGGAGACGGTGGAAAGCACCCAGGCGTTGTCCGGGATCAGCGGATGCCACGCCTGGCTGTGGCGCGCCAGCCTCCCGCCGACAGGAGATTGGGGAGCGGTCGGCGGAGGGGGAGAAGAGTCAGTGGGCCCTGCCCCTCCCTGGGCGGCGGGCGGGCCGGGGCCAGGAAGGGGTGGGGACGGGAGCGGGAGTCGAGCCGGGGCGAAGGCGAGCACGCCCAAAGGCTGGGGTGCGTGGAGGGAGACGTCCGCGCACGGTAGGGGGGTGGGGGGCGGGTCTGGCGGACCGCAGGGCACGACCCGCGGCCTTGCGGGGTACCCGAAAGCGGTGGGGCGCCGGTCGGCTGGGCCACAAGTCCTTGTTGGCTTCCTTTACCACCTGCCAGGTGGGTCCGAACAGCAGTTTCCCTCCAAGAGGTGCCTGTCGTAGCTGCTTCTTCAAGTCCGGGGGAAGATCACAGGAACGGAGAAGAGCATCCCGTCGCATCAGGTCGCAGTTGGCCGCGGCCGTCATGGAGTTAACAACGGTGTGAAATGCCGCCCGGTTGCCGGCAACTACCAAGGACAGGATGTCCGCAAGAAAAGGAGAGGTCACAGGGTTCCAGGCTTCTTCCACACGGCGAACGATAGTCTGGGTCACCAAATCGAGGAATCCCGCTGTAGTGAGGGCATTCCGTACGAGGCTAGCCGTCTTGTCGAGGCCCGGGATGACGGGACCCGGACGAGGGGAGCCAGCAAAGGAGAGGGCCTGGGCATCCAGTTCCGGCAGCGGACAGGAGAAGGACTGTGAATGACCCGCGTACCAGCGTTGCTGAAAGGTGATCTGAAGATCCGCGGGCCACCTGTTGTCGGAAAAGAAACCTGCGTCCCCAAAAGAATTCGTTAGAAGATGTGCCGAAAGGGCGTCACGTAGGTCTCGGAAACCTGGAGGTTGAGGGAGAGACTTGAACCTCTTAGACAGGCTGGCCGCATCCACAAATGATCGGCGGTGAAGGAGGGCAGTCTTCCGGAGGAAGGGAGGCGGCGATAAGACGAGCCGCTTCATCCAAGGCCCGGAGGGTCTCCATCTTATGACTGAGGGATGGCTGTCGAACGCCCACGTCGTCCGAGAGGGGTGAGCGTCCGGACGCGTCGGAAACATCGTCACGCAGTACGGCCGACATCGAACCTTCTGGAACAAGGCTGAGAGCGTCGTCCTCCATTACAGGATCTGACCCTTGGGGAGGAGAAGGGCGGACACCAACTCTGGTTGCGTTGCTAACTGTCCCGAGTCGTGTCGCCGTAGCGCTTGGAGGAGAACGAACCCGCCACGAAGATCCGGGCGAGGAGGGGCTGTCGGAGAAAACTTCGTCGCCGGACACGTCAAAATGGAGCGGTGACGAGGGGAGCAGTGCCGCGGAGAACGACGGCGTCGGGGAGAGTAAGTACGGGGGTAGCGGGAACGCTGGCTCCAGGATGGAGAGGTCGAACGGGACCGGTGTCGATAGGACGAGCGGTGCGGCGAACGATGGAAATCTCTAGCCAGGCGAGACGATGAGGCTCGCCGGTCGGGAGGGGGGCTGTGCGTCTTAGGCGCTCAGTGATCCCTGGAAGTCGAGCGCGAGCGGGAAGACCCGCCAACGGAGCGAGAAGAAAGGCAGCGCTTAGAGCGAGCGAAATGAGAGTCACGGGAAACATTAGAAGCGCGGGAGCTGCGACCGCGTGGTCTCTGAAAAACAGTCACATCCCCCTGTGCCAGGGGCCGGGCCAAGGGGGCCAAAACAGGAGGAATAACTACACTCGACAGTGTGCACTTGGTTGGGTTTTTATTCTTAGTGCTAACTAAGGCACTGACCTCTGCACCAGACGACTTACGCTTGTCAACGGAGCTCCTCACGGTTGTAGACGCGCTGCGGTCCCACGGGCGTTGTCGGTCAGACTCGGTGGAACCCAGCGAGCCGACAAACACTGTAGGCGCCCGGTGTTGGCCAAGCTCGGGGTCAGGATCTGCCGGCGAGCTGACAAACACAGATGTCGGAGTACTTCGTTGGCCAGGCTCAGTGTCAAGTAACCCCAGCGAGCTGACGAACCCTCCATCAGGAGCGTGTGGCTCCGGATCCGCATGTGCGTCCCGCATCGTGAGAGTCCGTGGTGTTTCCTCCACCACAGTAGACGGGGCGGCCTTCTTAGGACACTTCCGCCGGTAGAACCGCCACAGTTGCGACCACTGCTCCTCCCTCCAGGTGGTGCAGATGCCGCAAGGGTGGGTGGGGGAACAGCCAGAGCACGGTAGACAGACGTCGTGGGCGTCACTCGGCCACTCAAAGTCTGCGCATCTCGTGCAAGTACGAACTTGCCAACAGGTCATGGCAGAAAGAAGGAGGTTACCACCGTGAGAGACGGAGGACGAGGGCCCCACGAGGAATGGCCACAAAGTCCCCCAAGGACGAGAAGGCACAGCCCGGTCGACGCTGCCGCAGGAACAGAAGTCAACCCTGCAGCAGGCAGCTCACAAGCCAGATGTAGAACGTCAGTCCCCAAACCACGAACCCGAAGAAAGTCAAAAGTCGCGATTAAAACGAAGTCTGCACGGAGCTAGGTAGGGCACACAACCTTCCACGGCTCAGCGAAGAGACAGAATGGCGAATCAGGTGACAGCGTTCCGGATGTGGAGGGAAGGGAGGCTACCGTGGCTCTGCCTCGCTTATAGCGCCCCTTGATACCTTCCCTCCTTAAAGGCACACAACCTCAATTTTGGGCTAAAATTAGGCTAGCGAGACAGTATTTCTATCAGTAATGTCATCGGTAATGTTGTTTTGAGAAAACAAAACACTGAAGTCCTTAATCTATCACAGTGCTTCTTCATGTACCAATTTACAGAACTGGGTGTATATACGGCATACACACAAACAAGACGTGAAGAAAACTACATAATATTACGCTTAAGTCGATGACTTACGCCATGGTACATACAGAAGAACCCAGTTGTCACGGAAACCATAGTGTAGGGCATGAGCTAAGCACATTGTTCTACCACTTCCCCGTCTACCATCTGATAAGCAGTTAAGGAAAAATCAGTCTGAGAGATACCACCCAACGTGCAAAGGCCATCAGGCTGCTGTTTGCCCACGCACAGTTGTGTGTGGGCTAATGGCGCTCCAATTGCCTTGTGTGCGTTAGGCATGCACTGTGATTGGGAACAATCCATGATATATGCATGTGGGCTGTATATAAACATTGCAATGAAAAGCAGAGTTGCAACATTTTCTCTAACAGCTAGTGAGAGGGGTATCAATACATCCGTCCGTCCATCCATCCAAGGATACAGAGAACAAAGCGAGGTGCAGGATGATCTAGGTTCAAGTTTTTCAAATAATCAATCAGCTGTAGAGCTGGCTTCCGAACCATGAGGCACGTCTCCCCGAACGTCTTGTTCTGCACAGAACAATAATGTTTTGTTAAGTATTATTCTCTCTGCCAAATTATTCCATCTGCAAGGGGCAGCCCCTTTCATTTGCCAGGCAGAAACTCTCATCATTTTGTGTAAGAGGTAAAATAAAAGACAAGATAATTATAGGTCACACTTCCAGCCAGATCTATCTGCAAGAGGTATAGATACTCATGAGCCCTGCAGGTGCATGGGCTCTTGAGAGTCTATGCCTCTTGCAAAGTGTTTTGCATGCGGGAAATGTCCTATACATATTTGTAAACACTAGTCTGAGAGATTAGATATTAGAGAGCGGATGGACACCTATAATCAATAATGCCGTATCGATAGTTATAAATCAGGGTAAATTACGTACGTAATTACGTTACGGTCCAGAATTTCTAATTTCCCGTTGTCACTGTTGTCGTTCCTGAGAAATAGCGACTACATCCTGTACACGCCACCCCCCCCCCTACCCCACCCCCCACCAACCTTGCCCCTTGGAAACAATGGCTAGTTAAAATATCAATGCTGTCACTGTTAGCGTTCCTGAGAAATAGCGGCTACATCCTGTACACACCACCCACCCCCCACCAACCTTGCACACACACACATACCCCCCCCCCCCCACACACTCCCCACCAACCTCGCACACACACACATACATACCCACCACCCTACAAAGCCCCTCACACCACCCCAACCCCCACACACACACACATATTAGGCCAAATTATTCCATTCTGTGTCAACGCTTCAAATTTATGTCACTATGTCACTAGTACAAATTTTAAATGTAAGGCAAACCTTGAATATAGGTTTTCTTCCAAATATGGGGCACCAAGTCTTTCCTAAATAAAATGAAACTCGCCAAGTGAGGAGTTTGTGTGGAGAAAAAAGAATTTTTCTTTCGACGTCTGTGTGAAGAAAAAGTTTTCACTACACTCATCAGCACATCGTCACTGCTGGGAAGCATTAAAAATAAAAGACAAAACCCACAACTCTACTCCCAGCGAGAGACCTCAGTGATTTAAAGTTACTATAAACCCACCCTGTTTTACGAGTGTTTTTAGATCACCAACTCACGCGAGGAGAAAATTGGATGTGAGTGATTAATTTGAAACCGGATCTGAATTGAGTGCGTTTATTTCCTTTTAACCGGGCAGTGAGAGGACCCCTGAACAATAGGCCTTTTATGCTCAAGCTTTTGCGTAGTCATTATATATCACATGCTCTGTGTGGCTGAGTGGTCGATGACTGCTCTGCAGATAAGGATATTGTTAAGAAGAGAAACACAGAAAAGTTTCAACTCTACACATCAGCACATCGTGAGTCACAGCTGCGACGACTCACGCGACGGGTGCCTGTATTCGTAACAAGCCAGTTCTAGTTAAACATGTCATTACCCTGTCGCGTGATTTGCCAACTCTTACATTAGCTTATTTTTATTGGCTTAAAATATTTTATCCAATCGGTGCCTAGGGCTTTCAAGATAAAACACAACTCCTAACAAGGCACCGGCAAAACCATGGCACAAAACATTATCAAGCGATGCGGTATTTTCAAAAAGCGGTTTAACAATTGTGAAAAAAAAGACAGTCTTTTCAGACAAGCATTCAAACTACTGAAGGATACAGCACAAGATTTAGAAAAAAGTTTACATGATATTGAAAATGTGATTGAGAAGTCTATGACGTTTTTGGTTACGTACGAAGATGAAGGTAATAAGGAGGAGTTTAACAATGAGATGATAGAGTATGGCATACTTGATGAAAAAAGAAAAAAAAATTTAAAAAGATATCATTTGATGTAATCAAAAGATCAGATTGAAAGAGAGAGATATACAGCAGAATGAAAAAAAAGCAAAAAATCTCAAAGAAAAAATAACAGAATTAGAAAATGATTCCTCATTTTCAAGCCTAGTTGCGTCTATGAAGGAAATGAGAATAAAAATGCAAAAGCAAAGTGGAAGCAATGAGCAAAAGTGAGTGTTAAACCGCTTAGTGAAAACCGTGATGTAAGCTAATATACAGGCTCTCAGGGTTAGGTTTATGCAAGCAAATTTGATACATCGTACTCTTTTACCATAGCAGTCATGTGTTGGGAAACACATACACCCAGTATAAGTTTTTGTGACTTAGCCCGGGAGTGCTGTGTATGTGTTTTTTTCTAACATGTGTTTTTGCTCTAAGATGCACTGACAGTCAAACATGTGTTGGGAAACACATACACACAGTATAAGTTTTTGTGACTTAGCCTGGGAGTGCTGTGTGTATGTGTTTTTTTCTAACATTTGTTTTTTTCTAGGATGCACCGACAGCCCAACAAAAAACATACAAACACAAATTACACCTGAGAGCTAACACGTTTGGATTTTGTGGTTTGGTGCAGTTAGAAGACCACGGAAATTGTTCATCCAAAATGGGTTGTCAAAGGTTAAAGACCTTTCTGACGAGGCTAAAACTAAGCCGAAACAACCCTGAAAAGGTAAGTGAATACTTTTTAATATATGTGACTACTTAGCCTGCTCTCAGAAATGTTTAGTTGTGCATCATAAATCAGATACAAATATATATTTATTGCTTCGGCTTTTTCAGTCTTTTTCTGTATTTGAATTGTAATCCCGTCACTGCCGTTTTCGATAGTACGGCCAGAGCCATGAAGAAAATCATCCTCCGTAGAACGCAGATCTAGCCACAGTGCGTACTTGTTTGTCAGGTATTCACCGATTCTTACGTCATACAGATGCAGATCCTTGCATGCTATGTTAGCCGATTTATCTCTAATTCTCCCCCCTGCAAAATACTTTGTGATCTCGTCGTAGTGCTGATAAGGCAACATTCCGGAAGCGTACACTTGATTTGGTCGACCTTCGATAGTGCAGGATAAATGTGTAATTTTCGGATTATAGAATTTTTCTGAATCTCGATATGGACTTCCTGGTTCAACAAACAAAATAAGAATGCCTTTCAGTGACCTAGCAGGCGTGTTTAGGTTGATATTCCAAATCTGGTCACTTTTGTTTTTATTAATTAAACTGTGTCTTATCACATGGTCATAATAAATCGGCACTCTTGACTGGTACTGATTTTGTATGAGAGTAGCTAAATGAGCATGCGTGACAATCTCATATTCCAAGGAAATGTTAGAGATCTTGTATGATGCATTGAGATCCGTTGATTTTATAACTTTGGAGTAGTCATTAAAGATTAGTTCAAAACTCAGGCGGTCATTTAGTGCTCCTTGGTAATAAGGCAAATGCGCTGTTAGGATTTCAAACTCAAGTGGAATGCAAAATCTATTTCCATATGTTTCTGCCACTATAACGTCTTTGACTTCTGTGGTTGATTTATCACCTGCGTTGATTCGAATTTTCATAATGCTATCTGACTGTATGCCTTGATAAATACGATCCTCTCATTCTCCCCGTGTAAGCCACAAATTTTTGTAACAGTAGAACACATCGGAATCGTCAAGACTAAACACTTCCTGTCCTTCAAGTTTAACTTTAATATTCTTAATAATTGCTCTACCTAGGTTGTTAACTAGTGTTCTTTTGTCATCTGTGTCTGATAAAAGTTTGATATTAAATGCAAGGCATGCAGTACCAGGAACAATAACGTCACTGGGGCCTAGGTTAGGAAACTTGACAGTAAGGGTTTGGTTCTGGTCTATGGTGCTAGGATTGTTAGTGATAACGATTGATTGTCTAATGCCCTTAACACCAAGAGGCTCACGTAGTTTTCTGTATGGGTCTAACTTTGATCCGTAGGACTGTGTCATTTTTATTATGCACAATAAAAAAATTAAATTAATAAAACAATGGCAGCAGGAGGATTTAATCATGATGATATTGAAATGGATGTCATGAATGTCTCAGATACCAGTATCACAGATATGACTGGAATGGTAACTAGTAGTAGTATGTATCGTGAACTGTTAAAAGACAAAGTAAACTCATTTTATGATAGTGTTGGTGCTCACCCAGATGAAATAGATCCTAATCAGTTTGAATATGATAAAGGTCACTTATTTCTAAATACAGACAAAGGTAAAGTACAATTGACTTATAAAAAAGATCCTGCAAAGTTTAGAGCTTTAAGTACAATCAAAACTGATGTTGGTGGTGAGGCAGCACTTCAGCGTTATCTTGGTGTTGGTAGTAAAAAGTTGCCACCTCGACTTGCTAGTACCCTTCATGACGTACAAACAAGGTTGCCAACTGGACAGGAAATTGAAATGATTGAAGTAACAAGACTGCCAGAATTAGCAAACACAGTAATACAAGAAACTTCATTTACAGAAGGGCAAATAAATGAGGCTATGAAAACAATAGAAGACTCTCCTTTGCCAATGCGGGAAATTATGGGGTTGAATAAAACACTGCAGTCAATCAGAGGTGAGCTTGTGAATAATGTAGCCAAACTAGGGGAGCTTGATAAACACATTGAAAGAGAAAAAGAAAAACTGGCTACTGCAGATAATGGGAATCTTGACACAGAAATGAAAGAATACAACACAGATTAAATGATTTGCAGATAGAAAGATCCGCACGGCTAGAAGTGATTGAAATTGGAAAAGAAAAACTGAAAACACAGATTAACAGAATTAGAGAAACTATTCAGAAAATACTTCACGAAGACACAACGTTGGCTGAGAGATTGAAAACACTTTTCAGAGAGCAGGGTATCACAATTGCAAGTTTAATTACTGCGCTTGGATTTATTATTAGTACTGTAGTGTTAGCTGTAACGGGTGGACCAGGGGGTAGCGCTCCAGCCCCTCCAGCACCACCAACTGATCCAAAAGATTTACAGTCGTGGGTAAAGAAACAATTGTCTCATATATCAGACTTACTAAGAAATTAGCTGTAAAAGCGATGGATGCGCTGCCTGGCATTTTAGGCTCACTTGTCAGTTGGATGATAAGTACGGCAGCAAAGGTAGTAGGATTTATGGCAGAGAATGTTTGGGTCTTTTTGGTGACAGTAGGAGGGTTAATGGTGGGTTATTTAATGAAACAGGTAAAGAAGTAATATACCTACTCCAGTAAGGCCAATTACCAATGCAGTTCTCTCTGACTCATGTATGTTTACTGGTGTTACTGGCTGTGCTGGTGCCGGTGTAGGTGCCGATGCTGGGGCTGTTACTGGCGTTACTGCCTGTACGGGTGATGATGTTACTGGCGTTATTAATGGTTTTAATGGTTGTAGGTGAGTGGTTGTTGGGCTCAAGTTTACAGATTGATTGAGTCCTAATTTTTGATCACGCCCAGCAACAATTATTTCATTATTATAATTTGTTATTGTACCCATTTGGAGTTGAAGGTCAGATGGTAACATGTATAACCCAATACCAACTACAAAGTCAACTTTTGATCTAGCATATCTGAGAACGTCTTGGTAGTGCTGTATGCTTGTTGGGAGATCAACCACTGAATTAATTGAATCTTCTAAGTTTGCGAGGAACTGTTTTTGTGAATTGAACTTTCCACTTCCATTTAAAATGTTTGATTTTGTTTGAGCTTGTGCTCCTAGAATACACCACACATATGTTCTGATAGACTCATTAATGCGTTCGACTCCTGCTTGTGTAAACCCTTCACTCTTATCTAAGACAAATGTGGTCCAGGCATTAGACTGTTTCTGTTCAATTGAGCCTAACCACACTTCAGATTTTGATGAGAATGAAGAGTAGGGAGGCCAGAAATCTTGTGGGTATTGTCTGTGACTCATAGCATAATACAATGTACCCATGCCTTTGTGATCATCAAGTTTTTGTGTAAAGTCATACTTTGTACTGATGTTAAATTCATTACAGATGCGTTCAAATGCTTTCATATCCATGGGATTATTAAACTGATTAAAACTGGATTCAGTGGGCAGTGGGGTATGCAGTTCTGACAGTATTCTTCTAAGCTGGTAATAAGTGTGGAAACGATAGACAGACTTAATCAGTTTGTTTGGGTGATTCAAATGGTCTGTAAAAGAAATGCCGCATCCTGTAGTACTACACAGTATAGCAAAGTTGAGTTGGTTTTGAAACATCTGTAGTGGACTTGAAGACCACTTTCTTGCAGTAGCATCGTCTGTTATTGGAGGGTTTAGGTAATGATCAAAAGGGTTGGGTACTTTGACTTGAAATAAATCTTGTTCGCTTACAGCTATGTCGAGTTGATTTAGTTGAATTATTTTCTGTTCCTAAGTTGGTGCGACATTGTATTTGGCATTCACGTTAAATTGAAATGAGTTTATTGTGGTAATGGTTGGTGATTTAAATTCCATCCTTTTTTTAATGAGATAATAAAAATGTTTATTACCTTAACAAATCTTGACACAAGCAAACCAGTGTGGTTAACTAATGGGATTGATAATCGTGATGGTAGCAAGGCTGTAGCTATCCATGAAATGTTTTATACAGTAAAGTGGTTTAATGTAACAGATGATAACAATTATTCTGTAAGTGGAACTCGTGATGGTTTAGAAAAGGATGATATTTTACGAGCTGGATATTATGACTTTTGTACTTTAGCTGAATGGCTTCAAAATGAATTTAAAATTAAAGCAACTTTAAACCCAGCTAATTTACTTGTTACAATTGATTTTCCGAAAAGTGGTCAGTTTTCTTTATCAATTAGTCTTTTATTATTACTTGGTTTTTTAGGTAAAAAAATAACATATCCAGACGAAGATTGGTCACAATCAGATGGACGTCTACTATCACCAAAAAAATTAAGAATAACTGGAAGATACCCTGTTCATTTGTCAGTACACACATTGCTAAATGTTCATTTGAAAGAATTAAGCACTACTGATAATCTTCACAATGGAAAGCCTTCGACTTTGTTGAAATGTGTGTCGATTGGAACTGCCCCATATTGTGAAAATGTAGTTGTTAGATTTCCTAATTCACAGTTTAAAAAATTGGGCTCCAGTTTTTTTCAATCATTGTGCTTATCTGTAACTAACCAGGATGACAAACCAGTTGTCATGCATGATTTTTATGTTGTGTTGGAAGTGAAATAAATTTCATTTTTGTTTTATAAAAATGAGCGGTCTTGGTCCAAAGCTGAGAATTATTCCAGTTGTGTGTCCATCAATAGAGTTGAAAGATTTGGCCGACGTGCAAGATTTTGATAAAGAAGGTGAAATAGGAGAGGTGTATGGCCTTGAACTTGTGTCCGTTGGATTGTACAAACGAAAGGCAATTGAAGATGTAAAAGATGGCTCGTTTCCTTAGTCAACTTCGTGATGTTACTGTTCCTACTCCTGTAAGTAATGTGCTCTACAGCTTAAAACATGTGGGTAATAAGTGGGTAATTATTCCTACCCCTGTTCCGCTTGCACCTATTCCCATTGTATGGGATATAAATTTTGTTTTTATCAGTCCTTATGTTTATTTTACTGATGAAGGAGCCTTAGTATTTAGAAAAGTTGTTAACTCTGAGCCAATGCTTGTAAGTCTTGTGCCAAGCTATTCCGAAACCAATAGCAGAGAAAAACTAAAACTTCAAGAGTATGGGATTGATTGATTGATTGATTGATTGTACATTGCTTAACGTCCCGACAGCAACAAGGCTTTCTCAGGACGTGCCTGCACTGCTTGTGAAAAAAAATAAACAGAACATTGAATGTATGTCGCCAGCCGGTCAAATACATTAAATAAACCTAACACATGGGGCCTAAATAAAGCTAAGACCATTTAGCAACACACATCCAATATCAAGAGCTACAGGCAGTGCAGACAGTAGGGAGAGTTTTAAAAAGGCAAATACAGGTGAATGGACAAAGGGTAGACAGAAACAAATGCCCCAGAATAGAGAGAAAAACCCACCCTGTGGGGCTGACCAGGGTGACCCTGGGAACTAAAAAATACCTAACCCCACCCAAGTCCCCCAGGGCAGACCCGGGTGGGGTGGATTGATTGATTGATTGATTGTACATTGCTTAACGTCCCGACAGCAACAAGGCTTTCTCAGGACGTGCCTGCACTGCTTGTGAAAAAAAAACCAACTAAACAGAACATTGAATGTATGTCGCCAGCCGGTCAAATACGTTAAATAAACCTAAAACATGGGGCCTAAATAAAGCTAAGACCATTTAACAACACACATCCAATATCAAGAGCTACAGGCAGTGCAGACAGTAGGGAGAGTTTTAAAAAGGCAAATACAGGTGAATGGATCTCGGGTAGACAGAAACACATGCCCCAGAAAAGAGAGGAAAACTCACCCTGTGGGGCTGACCAGGGTGACCCTGGGAACTAAAAAGTACCTAACCCCACCCAAGTCCCCCAGGGCAGACCCGGGTGGGGGTCAAGAGTATGGGAAACGAAGGTATCTTCTTACAAATAGAAAGGGTAGGACAGATACTTCTATTTCGTTCGTACCAGCAAATTTTACCATAGATAGAGATGCGACAATAGTTTTTGAAATTCTCATGAGATCTGTGGAAGCTGTGAAAGAAGCAGATATCGCGCAGGGAATCAAACTTACGTGGGAAAGCTCAGTAGCAGAGTCAACAAAGGTTGTTATTGCTATTAGAAAAATCAATACAAAGTTTGAAGTTTCGATTGATTGATTGATTGTACATTGCTTAACGTCCCGACAGCAACAAGGCTTTCTCAGGACGTGCCTGCACTGCTTGTGAAAAAAAAAATAAACAGAAAATTGAATGTATGTCGCCAGCCGGTCAAATACATTAAATAAACCTACAACATGGGGCATAAATAAAGCTAAGACCATTTAGCAACACACATCCAATATCAAGAGCTACAGGCAGTGCAGACAGTAGGGAGAGTTTTAAAAAGGCAAATACAGGTGAATGGACAAAGGGTAGACAGAAACACATGCCCCAGAATAGAGAGAAAAACCCACCCTGTGGGGCTGACCAGGGTGACCCTGGGAACTAAAAAATACCTAACCCCACCCAAGTCCCCCAGGGCAGACCCGGGTGGGGCGTTTGAAGTTTCGAGTAGTGTCCCTGCTGTTAAGGTAGTTGATTGATTGTACATTGCTTAACGTCCCGACAGCAACAAGGCTTTCTCAGGACGTGCCTGCACTGCTTGTGAAAAAAAACCAAAAAAAAAACCAAAACTAAACAGAACATTGAATGTATGTCGCCAGCCGGTCAAACACATTAAATAAACCTAACACATGGGGCCTAACTGTGACAGACCCAGCCGGGAAGAGATCAGAAAAGCAGTGGCATTTTTGAAGAATGGCAAAGCAGCAGGGCCAGATGGCATCCCAGCGGAGTCTCTGAAAGCAGACCTAGAGACAACAGTTGAGATGCTGTACCCACTGTTTGGAAAGATCTGGGAAGAGGAGGTGATGCCAGCTGACTGGAAGGAGGGGTACCTAATCAAGCTTCCCAAGAAAGGCGACCTCAGCAAGTGTTCCAACTACAGAGGAATCACCTTGCTGTCAGTACCAGGAAAGGTCTTCAACAGGATCATCCTAGAGAGAATGAAGAGCTCCGTTGACCCCCAGCTGAGAGACCAGCAAGCAGGATTCAGGAAGAACCGATCATGTACAGACCAGATCGCCACTCTCCGCATCATCGTGGAACAGTCTCTGGAGTGGAGCTCCCCGCTGTACGTCAACTTTGTGGATTATGAGAAAGCATTTGACAGCGTGGACCGAGAGACTCTGTGGAAACTCCTACGACACTACGGTGTACCCACAAAGCTCGTCCGCCTGATCAAGAGCAGCTATGATGGCATGACATGTCGCGTGATCCACGAAGGGCAGTTCACCAGAGAGCTCCAGGTCAGAACTGGTGTCAGGCAGGGGTGTCTGCTGTCTCCGTTCCTCTTCCTACTGGCCATAGACTGGGTCATGAAGATGACCACAGAGCACAGACGAAGTGGAATACAGTGGACACTGTGGACACAGCTTGACGACCTCGATTTTGCAGACGACTTGGCATTACTGTCCCACACTCATCAACAAATGCAGGACAAGACCACGAGGCTTGCTGACATCTCGTCCCAAGTGGGCCTCACCATTCACAAACAGAAAACAAAGACAATGAGGCTGAACGCAACCAGGGAAGAACCAGTCTTGCTTGCTGGCACCCCATTGGAGGAGGTGGAGTCCTTCACCTATCTCGGGAGCATCATAGACAAAAAAGGCGGCACTGATGCAGATGTCAGAGCACGAATCGGTAAAGCCAGAGCAGCCTTTCTCCAGTTGAAAAAAGTGTGGAGTTCCAGAGAGCTGTCACAACACACCAAAGTCCGGATTTTCAACTCTAATGTAAAAGCAGTTCTCCTATATGGAGCAGAGACATGGAGATTGACAAAAACCACAGTCAACAGAGTACAGACCTTCATGAACAGTTGCCTTAGAAGAATTTTGAAAATCCACTGGCCAGAGAAGATCAGCAACGTCAGACTCTGGGAGAGAACAGAGCAGATAACAGCAGAGAATGAAATTGGGCGAAGAAGATGGGGATGGATCGGTCACAGTCTGAGAAAGCCAGCTTCCAGTATCACTAGGCAGGCATTGTCATGGAACCCCCAGGGAAAGAGGAAAAGAGGTAGGCCGAGAAACTCCTGGCGTCGAGACCTCCAAGCAGACATCAAGAGAATGGGAACCACCTGGAGTAGAATCGAAGGAGAAGCACAGGACAGGAGTTGCTGGAGGTCTCTCGTCGACGGCCTATACCCGGGTAGGGGTGACAGGCGTAAGTAAGTACATGGGGCCTAAATAAAGACAAGACCATTTAGCAACACACATCCAATATCAAGAGCTACAGGCAGTGCAGACAGTAGGAAGATTGATTGATTGTACATTGCTTAACGTCCCGACAGCAACAAGGCTTTCTCAGGACGTGCCTGCACTGCATGTGAAAAAAAAAAAAAAAAAAAAAAAAAAAAAGAAACAGAACATTGAATGTATGTCGCCAGCCGGTCAGATACATTAAATAAACCTAACACATGGGTTTTGATTGTACATTGCTTAACGTCCCGACAGCAACAAGGCTTTCTCAGGACGTGCCTGCACTGCTTGTGAAAAAAAAATAAATAAACAGAACATTGAATGTATGTCGCCAGCCGGTCAAATACGTTAAATAAACCTAACACATGGGGCCTAAATAAAGCTAAGACCATTTAGCAACACACATCCAATATCAAGAGCTACAGGCAGTGCAGACAGTAGGGAGAGTTTTAAAAAGGCAAATACAGGTGAATGGACCAAGGGTAGACAGAAACACATGCCCCAGAATAGAGAGAAAAACCCACCCTGTGGGGCTGACCAGGGTGACCCTGGGAACTAAAAAATACCTAACCCCACCCAAGTCCCCCAGGGCAGACCCGGGTGGGGTCTAACACATGGGGCCTAAATAAAGCTAAGACCATTTAGCAACACACATCCAATATCAAGAGCTACAGGCAGTGCAGACAGTAGGGAGAGTTTTAAAAAGGCAAATACAGGTGAATGGACAAAGGGTAGACAGAAACACATGCCCCAGAATAGAGAGAAAAACCCACCCTGTGGGGCTGACCAAGGTGACCCTGGGAACTAAAAAATACCTAACCCCACCCAAGTCCCCCAGGGCAGACCCGGGTGGGGTAGACAGTAGGAAGAGTTTTAAAAAGGCAAATACAGGTGAATGGACAAAGGGTAGACAGAAACACATGCCCCAGAATAGAGAAAAACCCACCCTGTGGGGCTGACCAGGGTGACCCTGGGAACTAAAAAATACCTAACCCCACCCAAGTCCCCCAGGGCAGACCCGGGTGGGGGAGTGTTAAGGTAGTGATCGATAAAACAACTCTAGTTTATCTAAGTTTCATAAACCTGGAACACATAGATCTTGTTTCATTTTATTATGCTAGCAAATTGTATACCTTTGAAGAGTTGCAAAATAAATTAGAAGATTAATAAAAAAATAAAAAAAAATAAAAAAATAAAAAAAAAATTGCCAAAAAAAAAAAATGCCACCACTGTATCCGCAAATACCGCCTGAGCCGCTTGATCCTATTGTTCCAGATAAAACATTACAGGCAGACTCATTCCGTTTAATGAATATTACAGAAGCGTTGAAGTTTTTGGAAGAAGAACAAGCAAAATACTCCCGGTGCAAACGACGTTACAAAACGGTTTTCAATTCTGTACACAACACTTCAATGGCCGTGGGTGTGGTTTCAGCCGGATTATCTGTAGGAGGTATAGCTCTGTTTGCAACGGGAGTGGGAATTGATTGATTGTACATTGCTTAACATCCCGACAGCAACAAGGCTTTCTCAGGACGTGCCTGCACTGCTTGTGAAAAAAAAATAAACAGAAAATTGAATGTATGTCGCCAGCCGGTCAAATACGTTAAATAAACCTAACACATGGGGCCTAAATAAAGCTAAGACCATTTAGCAACACACATCCAATATCAAGAGCTACAGGCAGTGCAGGCAGTAGGGAGAGTTTTAAAAAGGCAAATACAGGTGAATGGACAAAGGGTAGACAGAAACGCATGCCCCAGAATAGAGAGAAAAATTGATTGATTGATTGTACATTGCTTAACGTCCCGACAGCAACAAGGCTTTCTCAGGACGTGCCTGCACTGCTTGTGAAAAAAAAACAAAAAACAGAACATTGAATGTATGTTGCCAGCCGGTCAAATACATTAAATAAACCTAACACATGGGGCCTAAATAAAGCTAAGACCATCTAGCAACACACATCCAATATCAAGAGCTACAGGCAGTGCAGACAGTAGGGAGAGTTTTAAAAAGGCAAATACAGGTGAATGGACAAAGGGTAGACAGAAACACATGCCCCAGAATAGAGAGAAAAACCCACCCTGTGGGGCTGACCAGGGTGACCCTGGGAACTAAAAAATACCTAACCCCACCCAAGTCCCCCAGGGCAGACCCGGGTGGGGGAATAGAGAGAAAAACCCACCCTGTGGGGCTGACCAGGGTGACCCTGGGAACTAAAAAATACCTAACCCCACCCAAGTCCCCCAGGGCAGACCCGGGTGGGGGAAAAAAAAAAAAAAAACAGAACATTGAATGTATGTCGCCATCCGGTCAAATACGTTAAATAAACCTAACACATGGGGCCTAAATAAAGCTAAGACCATTTAGCAACACACATCCAATATCAAGAGCTACAGGCAGTGCAGACAGTAGGGAGAGTTTTAAAAAGGCAAATACAGGTGAATGGACAAAGGGTAGACAGAAACACATGCCCCAGAATAGAGAGAAAAACTCACCCTGTGGGGCTGACCAGGGTGACCCTGGGAACTAAAAAGTACCTAACCCCACCCAGGTCCCCCAGGGCAGACCCGGGTGGGGGTCAGGTGAATGGACAAAGGGTAGACAGAAACACATGCCCCAGAAAAGAGAGAAAAACCCACCCTGTGGGGCTGACCAGGGTGACCCTGGGAACTAAAAAATACCTAACCCCACCCAAGTCCCCCAGGGCAGACCCAGGTGGGGGTTTGGTATGGAGGCCCTTAACAAAAGATTTCATATGAAGTTGCAGAAGCATGAAGCCTTGAGTACGCTCGCAGCAGCTAAGCTGAGCAGTATGAAACTTATTATCAGTAAGGCTTTAGAGGATAATAAAGTTGACGATCACGAATTTAAAAAAGTCCAGGATGATTTGGCCAATTACAAACAACAAAAGTCTGAAATACAGAATAAGATGCGTAGTCAACCCACAAATGTTGAAGAGCTAAAGAAATCTTTTTTAGAACAAGGGAAAAAGATAGGTGTAGAAGAAACTATGAAAAAGGTTCAAGGATTTATAAGCAATTGACGATCAATTGTTCATTAAATCTGTCATACTCTTCGCAAAGAGATGTCATGCCTGCCTATCTAACGCCATCAGCTCCACCACCAGAGTACTAAAAAAAGTTTTCTTGTTGTCCTTGTAACTTGAGAAATCTGACCGAGTGTCTTATTGTCTGAAGTCAAGAACTTGTGACAACTAACTTCAAAGTTAACATCAAAGTCAACATCAAAGTCACTTGTAAGTTGTAGGTAACTTTGAAATTAGTTATCAAGTAAGATCATAAGTTATTCACAGGTCCAAGCAAAGCTGTGTTATTTTTTTATTTTTCATTATAAAATGAACCAAGACGAATTACTTCTTCTAAGCGATATATGTGCTGTAGAAAACAAAGACTTAGACTCGAAAAAACAGCGTCTTCTCTCTGTAGTTGTTTCCGGAAAATCAAAAGCTTTTCTTGGTAAACAATACATGACAGAGGATATTGAATCTCTAACCGCTGATGAACTATTTAAACTTCATTCGAAATATGAAAACCACATTAGTTCACTAATGACTCGTGATTTGAGTCGATCTCTTGTCTGCCTATACACAAAAGCTGTGAGTTACTTCCTACCTGTTGATAGTGACAGCCTTTCACATGATCTAAAAAGCAACCCCATAGTTTCAAGTTCAATAGGCAAATTAGCATGCCTTATGTTTTACAAGTTTGGGAATTACCTTGCACCTGTGGTAACCTTACTTGTTACTGGGAGTCATATTGATTTTTCTAAAATAAATTTTAAATTAGAAGAAAATGGACGAGACCCAGACGACTCCACAACAGAGTCCTGCCTTGACACAGGTTCAAACAGTGACTAAGGCTAAAAGCCCAGGTCGAATACAGGCTGGATTGATTGTACATTGCTTAACGTCCCGACAGCAACAAGGCTTTCTCAGGACGTGCCTGCACTGCTTGTGAAAAAAAAAAACTAAACAGAACATTGAATGTATGTCGCCAGCCGGTCCAATACATTAAATAAACCTAACACATGGGGCCTAAATAAAGCCAAGACCATTTAGCAACACACATCCAATATCAAGAGCTACAGGCAGTGCAGACAGTAGGGAGAGTTTTAAAAAGGCAAATACAGGTGAATGGACCTCGGGTAGACAGAAACACATGCCCCAGAATAGAGAGAAAAACTCACCCTGTGGGGCTGACCAGGGTGACCCTGGGAACTAAAAAGTACCTAAACCCACCCAAGTCCCCCAGGGCAGACCCGGGTGGGGGTGAATACAGGCTGGAAAAAGATTAGCTGAATATAATAGACAAAAAAAAAAAAAAAAAAATTACAGCTTCAAGCATTAACAGAAAAGACTGACACACCATCAACAGCACCAGTGTCACTACCGTCACACCCCCAACAAAGTGAGAGACAAACAACTGAGTCTAAACCCGAAACAACAAAATATATAGTTGCTGGATTTGTTTTCGGATTTGGTTACGTAGGTTACCAATTATACAAAAAATACAAACCACAGACTCAAACAGTGTCCAAAAAATCAAGCACTCCAAAAACAAAAGAAGTAGTCGCCACATTACCAGCAACACCCAAAGCCGTGGACCCATTTTACATGCAGTAAATAAATTTATTATTTTAATTTTTGTGGCATAAGAAAATGAGCGACACAAAGAACATAATGAACCTCATCTATCACTCTGCCGTAATAAGCGGGCTAACAGTTGCTTATTCTATGCTTGGGAAAAGTCTTCTCAAAATGAAATCAGCAGACTTGAGTAGATTAGACTTCGAAGACAGTGCTAAGCTAGTAGCTGTTGTAACAGCATCGATTGCCACAAAAGACCTTCTTGTCAAGCAAGGAATTATTCCAGAAAATGTTTCTATGTAAATAAAAAATATGGCAACTATAGCTATTATGATTGGTGGGGCCGTTATTAACGCACTTGCATTTAGTGGTTCAAACTATCTTTTTTCAAAAATGGGTAGAGAGGAATCTGCAGAAGAAATGAAGCGTCACAATGAGGCATCTGAAAAACTGGCACAAGCGCAACAAGATTACGAAAAGCAAAGAATAGAGAAACTTGATTTCATCAATGATTGATTGATTGATTGATTGTACATTGCTTAACGTCCCGACAGCAACAAGGCTTTCTCAGGACGTGCCTGCACTGCTTGTGAAAAAAAAACTAAACAGAACATTGAATGTATGTCACCAGCCGGTCAAATACGTTAAATAAACCTAACACATGGGGCCTAAATAAAGCTAAGACCATTTAGCAACATACATCCAATATCAAGCGCTACAGGCAGTGCAGGCAGTAGGGAGAGTTTTAAAAAGGCAAATACATGTGAATGGACAAAGGGTAGATAGAAACACATGCCCCAGAATAGAGAGGAAAAACCCACCCTGTGGGGCTGACCAGGGTGACCCTGGGAACTAAAAAATACCTAACCCCACCCAAGTCCCCCAGGGCAGACCCGGGTGGGGTGATTTCATCAATGAAAAACTCAGGCTTGAGGGTCACGCACAGCATACATTTTTAAATGTCGATGACGCGATCAAAGAATATTTTCTTGTTACTGGCGAAGACATGACCATCCCACGACCAAAACTTAGCGACTACTACCAACCAAGCCCAGAACAAAAAAAAAAAAATGGAGAAATAATATTTGTTCTAGTAGGAATGACATTAGTATATTTTACAGGAGTTTTTATTGCTAGAAGAAATGACAGACGTCGGAGCTAAACTATCAAAAAAATATTACTCCCCTATTGGCTACTGGAAAGGAAAAACTGCAATAGAAAAATTGCATGCGGCTGTGGGTGGTGATGTCACACTCGACCAAATAAAACAGTGGCTACAAAAACAGGCTATTTGGCAAATATATCTTCCTGCTCCAAGAAAAATAACAAGACCTCATTTTGTAAACACTATCCCTAATGACACCCATCAAATGGATCTCCTGTTCCTACCACACGATACAATAAGAAAGAAACGATACAAGTATGCATTAACTGTTGTCGACATAGCTTCAAGGTACAAGGAAGCCGAACCCATAACTGACAAGAATGCTAGTACAGTGGCCACCGCGTTAACACAAATATATAGCCGAGGGCCTTTAAAATATCCTAGGCTTGTGCAAGTCGATGATGGATCTGAATTTAAAGGCGCTGTTAATCAGTTATTTGCAAAGCATGGAGTGCTAGTGCGGCGAGGCATACCGGGCGTGCATAGATCACAGGCAATTGTTGAAAACTTTAACAAGCAGTTATCGGAGAGACTTTTCAGCTATCAGTATTCTAAGGAACTCATGCATGACACACGTAACACTGAGTGGGTTAAGAGATTACCGTCTGTGATAAAAGCAATGAATAATGAGGGTCACCCTAAACCTGTTGAAGCTATTAAATTAAAAACAATACCGTCAGGGTCAGAAATAAAAACAACACCTCCAGACACAAGCTTGTTTACAAAACAGGTGAGATATTTGTATCAACCTGGCAAGGTCGAGAATGACGTCAGGCGCAGGGCAACTGATCCAATTTGGTCTACGTCTGTCCACAATATTAAAAAAATAGTTCCTTCCGCTAATGCATCGATTTATTATCTGTATGAGCCTGCGCCTCAGAGGGCATTTGTTAGAGAAGAATTACAGATTATTCCCCCAGACACTGTTACACATTTTTAATCATTTCATCAACTAATTCATCGATTAGTTCATCAGCTATTTCTTCAGATAACTTAAGCGCATAATGTCCAGGTGCATAAGCCTTTTCCTTGGTGTGAAACACTCGTTTTGTGTCCCCTACTGCTAGAGACTTTTTATGTGTTTGGATCATTTCAATATTGTGTCTATTTGATCTCAGTGTCTTCTTTGGATAATCAGGCATTAGTTCTCCATCTAATACTTGCTTATAATTTTCATGTCGAATGTCTTTATTTTTTATCGCTGTTTTTTTATGCCTTTGGCTTTCGACTGACTGCCCTTCTGGTGCAGTATAGAATACATTTTTGATCTCAGTCCAACGTACTCAACAATAGGCACTCCATTGAGTTCATCTTTAAATTTCCCAGGCACTTTTTTGTTTTGTGTGCTAAACAGCGGGTGATCCTTAGGGTAGTCAGACGTGTAATACATATGCAGTTCTGTTTTCATGTCTTCATAAAAGTCTTCAGTAGGCACATCAATGATCATAGAGTCAGTGTCAGTGTATAGCAGACGGCACTCAGGATACTTTGGTTTAAAGTAATCATAGTAAAATTCAAGCATCAGCAATTTTGATAACTCGAGTATTGCCATACCAATGAATACTGGTTTGTCCAGTTTGCAACTACAGAGGAATCACCTTGCTGTCAGTACCAGGAAAGGTCTTCAACAGGATCATCCTAGAAAGAATGAAGAGCTCCGCTGACCCCCAGCTGAGAGACCAGCAAGCAGGATTCAGGAAGAACCGATCATGTACAGACCAGATCGCCACTCTCCGCATCATCGTGGAACAGTCTCTGGAGTGGAGCTCCCCGCTGTACGTCAACTTTGTGGATTATGAGAAAGCATTTGACAGCGTGGACCGAGAGACTCTGTGGAAACTCCTACGACACTACGGTGTACCCACAAAGCTCGTCCGCCTGATCAAGAGCAGCTATGATGGCATGACATGTCGCGTGATCCACAAAGGGCAGTTCACCAGAGAGCTCCAGGTCAGAACTGGTGTCAGGCAGGGGTGTCTGCTGTCTCCGTTCCTCTTCCTACTGGCCATAGACTGGGTCATGAAGATGACCACAGAGCACAGACGAAGTGGAATACAGTGGACACTGTGGACACAGCTTGACGACCTCGATTTTGCAGACGACTTGGCATTACTGTCCCACACTCATCAACAAATGCAGGACAAGACCACGAGGCTTGCTGACATCTCGTCCCAAGTGGGCCTCACCATTCACAAACAGAAAACAAAGACAATGAGGCTGAACGCAACCAGGGAAGAACCAGTCTTGCTTGCTGGCACCCCGTTGGAGGAGGTGGAGTCCTTCACCTATCTCGGGAGCATCATAGACAAAAAAGGCGGCACTGATGCAGATGTCAGAGCACGAATCGGTAAAGCCAGAGCAGCCTTTCTCCAGTTGAAAAACGTATGGAGTTCCAGAGAGCTGTCACAACACACCAAAGTCCGGATTTTCAACTCCAATGTAAAAGCAGTTCTCCTATATGGAGCAGAGACATGGAGATTGACAAAAACCACAGTCAACAGAGTACAGACCTTCATAAACAGTTGCCTTAGAAGAATTTTGAAAATCCACTGGCCAGTGAAGATCAGCAACGTCAGACTCTGGGAGAGAACAGAGCAGATAACAGCAGAGAATGAAATTGGGCGAAGAAGATGGGGATGGATCGGTCACAGTCTGAGAAAGCCAGCTTCCAGTATCACTAGGCAGGCATTGTCATGGAACCCCCAGGGAAAGAGGAAAAGAGGTAGGCCGAGAAACTCCTGGCGTCGAGACCTCCAAGCAGACATCAAGAGACTGGGAACCACCTGGAGTAGAATCGAAGGAGAAGCACAGGACAGGAGTTGCTGGAGGTCTCTCGTCGACGGCCTATACCCGGGTAGGGGTGACAGGCGTAAGTAAGTAAGTTGTCCAGTTTGACAATCTTTTTTTTGAGTGACACTGCATACAATGATGAATGAAACTCTTTGTACCCTGTGTACTGTGGCTTGCCTGTAAGTTTAATTGCACCCAATTCAGTTGTGACCAGTCTCACATCTTTGCGGTTATGAGGACTTTTCATAGTCTTACCAAAACAGGCATTGTTCATAAGCTTAAAGAAGTCTTTGTCAAATGCAGTGTTGTCATCTCTCGCACGCAATGTTGTGTTCTTCATTATGTAATCTTTCATGAAAGCACTCTGATCAAATTGAATGCCTCTGTGAACTTTCTTTAGTACTAACCCATGTCTGATGTAAAACTGTAACAAGCGATAGTGGCAAACGTAATTGAATTTGTTATTCAAATTTGGCACAAGTTTGGTGTCTTCTTTTTTCCCCATCATACTCATTTTCTCAACATCCAACGGATAATCATTATGATAATCATGTAGGTGGTGTGGGTACTCCAGGTCTACTTCAAAGATCCAACCCTTCGCGTCGTTTCGGTCATGAGTCATAATATAGATTGTTAACTGTGTTATGTCATACTGTGACAAATCATACAGACAAAAGTTTTTCAAGGGCAATAACTCACACATTGCAAATCCATAAAGGTTATTAGCGTCCAAGTACGTAATGAATGACCTTGACCTTGAGGGGTCAAACCCCAGGCCGTCCAGATATTTGTTGTTGGCTTTGGCATAGTTGTTCGCTGCATACTAATGCCTCCCCTCAATCCACGTTCCACCATTTCACCCATCGTACGATCAGACAACAGGTCTATAAATATCTTGCTGGATTTTAAAAATGCATCCCAAGTCATGCCAGGACTAGTTATGTAGCAAGCAGGGTCAAGACTGTAGTGTAACAAACCCTTTTCACGATAACTTTCAAATACGTCTGCTAGCAAGCAAACATCAGCTTTCAAGTACTGGTCATGGTAATCACCAATCGTTTCACACCCCAGTTTACCCCATGCATCAAGTGCGTGCTGGTAATCAGAGTCAGAAATACCTTTACCATTTAGTGTAGAATAAAATTTCTCTTTTGGTGGCAGTCTTGTTTCCTCAAACACAACCCAGTCACTGATGTACTCATACGGATACACTCCTTTCTTAATCAAGTCTGGCTCAAAATATTTACTTGTTATTGGATACTCACTCAGTCCTTCTGCGAGACTAGCAAGCCCTAAAGACAAATGTTGCATGGAGTCATAAAATGCTAATTTGTCCAACCTAAAAGTCAAGTATTTTTCAGTTGTCTGGGCAATGCAACTAATTTTTTCGTAAGACTCATCCACAGCCTGCATGATAATATGTGAATCATACCCCTTGAGATTGTGGAAAAAGATAGGCAGTTTGTATGCCTTGGGATCTATTTTTAATTTCAAGTTACAATCACCATGGGCAGCACCTCTGTACCGTCCAGTTATGTGGTCATGGTCACGAACTTTATCACCACCCAGAGGTTGTTCACAAATCCAACACATCACTGCTGTATCAAAATTATGTTTGTCTTCTTCTGTCATCACCAAAGGCATCTGACACTTTTCCAAATAATGTACTACCTGACTATACAGTTGTCTCATTTCTGTTAAAAACTCAGCTGCTGCATTTTCACCTCTGTAGATAACAGGTTCTGTATGCTGGCCGTCAGACCTAACAAGAATATATCCGAAAGAACACACCACTTGATCACTCAATTTTACGGTCTTTGGTAATGATTCTGGAACAGGACCCTCATATGGTACAACCAGTGATTCAAAATCAGCATACACTACAAACGGCAGCTTTTGCTGATTAAAATAGTTCTTGAAATAAACCTTGCTACCAGGATTTGGATACCTAAGTATTGTTTGAATGTCATCAGCTGACCTGCAATGTTTAGCATGTTTGTGTGCCACTTTTATAGAGGAGAACCTTTGTAAACATTTTTTACATATTTCCTGTTTGCCATTGTGTTTTGATACATGATTATGAATTAGTCGTGACATACTCCTAATAATTGTGTAGTGAAAGTTATCACCAGAGCTTATTAGTAACATGTCAACATGCTTATTTTCTGACTGACCGTAGGTTGGGGCAATTGGTGACACTCTAATTGGTTGTAACTTGTTCTCAGACTCATTATCCCATACATACACATTCACAGATATCCCAGGATTTAGTTTTTCAAGCAGATCTATATCCTCCACCTTAACAGAAAAATCTATGCCACTGAAGTTGAGTTCATTTACAAATTTGGTATAGTTAGATACACGTTCAGGTTTTGTTTTTACAAAATGCAGTTTGGCAAGCACACACCACATGAAACAGAAATTATCTTTGTTCTGAACATTGACGACAGCCTTTGTGTCTGCAACCTCAGTTGGTAGTGGCAACCATGATTTGCCTAAAATAGGATGGTATCTTGACTGCTTCAGTTGCAGTTCATGTACACGGCCTTCGTGCCAACCAGATCCCTGCATTTTTGCTCTGTCAATTGCTTCAAAAAAGTCAGGCAACAGTCTTTCTCTAAACACTTTTTCCAATTCCTCTTTTGAATTAACTGTGTGTTGTCTTGTTGAGATATACGAAACAATCACTTCACCATCTACCCTGGTAAATTCTATTTTCGCAACAATCTGAATCTTTACACTACCAGA
Source organism: Semisulcospira habei (assembly GCA_036245525.1). Lineage (NCBI taxonomy): Eukaryota > Metazoa > Mollusca > Gastropoda > Semisulcospiridae > Semisulcospira > Semisulcospira habei. The sequence continues at coordinate 32,051,722 of BTPG01000001.1, read as the reverse complement.
AAGAAGGTTATCTTGTATGACCAAAAAAGACCTTTCTATCGATTCATAGACACTGTAAGTGTTGGATATAGGCAAGTCTGTTGTGTGAAACACGTTTCTTAAGCTTTGGGCATTGTCCGTCATTTTTATTTGACCGACAAAATAATAAATAGGAAAAATTATACCTGTGTAATACCATTTTATTGTCTGTAATCCCTATAATAATAAATATTTAGTTCATTTCCCAACAAATCAACTACTTCCCCGGTATGTGTCTTAAGGTCTTGTGCTCATGCTGCAGGTGTAATATCACTTTATTGACAGTAACAAATTCAATATAATCATGTTGTTTACTTAGATGGTAGAATACAGTGTACATTGCTTAACGTCCCGACAGCAACAAGGCTTTCTCAGGATGTGCCTGCACTGCTTGTGAAAAAAACTAAACAAAACATTGAATGTATGTCGCCAGCCGGTCAAATACATTAAATAAACCTAACACATGGGCCTAAATAAAGCCAAGACCATTTAGCAACACACATCCAATATCAAGAGCTACAGGCAGTGCAGACAGTAGGGAGAGTTTTAAAAAGGCAAATACAGGTGAATGGACCTCGGGTAGACAGAAACACATGCCCCAGAATAGGGAGATAAACCCACCCTGTGGGGCTGACCAGGGTGACCCTGGGAACTAAAAAATACCTAACCCCACCCAAGTCCCCCAGGGCAGACCCAGGTGAGATGGTAGAATATGTGTAAACACACACTCTCAAACCAGTCACAGTTAGCATCATAAACTATAAAATCTTGTGTCTTAAAATCAACAGTCTTGTAATTATAACGTGGTGGACAATTAGAATATCCAAAAGTTACATTAAATGCCATGTATATCTTCGTTGGTGTTGAGAGTTTTATCAAAGGCTCAAACGGGTGTTTAACTTGTGTTTTTAAGTCATAAAAATGCACAACACCTCTGAAGCTCTCTGTGATATCAAATGCTCGCCCACTTTGTCTGTCCATCATTTTTTATGGACAAAACCATAAGGCTAAATTAATTCACTAATCCATACCCTGTGGGTTGATCTGTCTTTAAAATAAGCTTTAGATGCTTAGTCAATTTCAGTTTGTTTTTCACAATGTCTCGTTCGTGTTTGTTGGGGATGACATCGTTCTCTCTGAGACAGTCTTCAAAGCTGTCACGATCTTTACAGTAAAACAAACAGATAAACTTTAACTGCTCACGAAAATCTTTCAGTACAGCATTATATTTCTGAGTGAGAATCCATACACTGATGTTTGCGTGTCTGCCACTGAAGGCCAGTTCTGCTAGTGTGTTTCTCTTCTTAACAATATCCTTATCTGCAGAGCAGTCATCGACTATGAACAGGGTTGGATGTCCTTCAAATTGTTTGTAAAAATATTGCAGGTAGTCGTTTAGTTTCTTTTCAGGATCAACTAAGTAAATGTTGCTGTCAGTCCAAATGAATGAACGGTTGTGATAAGCTGTGTTGTGTTTGACAGTAGGGCAGAATATCACAATGTTTTCGAAATGATAGATGTATCTTGTTTGTAAGAGATTAAGAACAAATTCAGTTTTTCCACACCCCGTGGCACCAACAAATAAGCCACAGTGTGGGTCGAGCGTCATTAAGTTCATTTTTAAAACCCCCCACCCGGGTTTGCCCTGGGGGACTTGGGTGGGGTTAGGTATTTTTTAGTTCCCAGGGTCACCCTGGTCAGCCCCACAGGGTGGGTTTTTCTCTCTATTCTGGGGCATGTGTTTCTGTCTACCCTTTGTCCATTCACCTGTATTTGCCTTTTTAAAACTCTCCCTACTGTCTGCACTGCCTGTAGCTCTTGATATTGGATGTGTGTTGCTAAATGGTCTTAGCTTTATTTATGCCCCATGTTGTAGGTTTATTTAATGTATTTGACCGGCTGGCGACATACATTCAATTTTCTGTTTAGTTTTTTTTCACAAGCAGTGCAGGCACGTCCTGAGAAAGCCTTGTTGCTGTCGGGACGTTAAGCAATGTACAATCAATCATTTTTAAAACACAATATATAAACTGTGTGTACAAAACACTATGCATACCTTTCTGGTCATGAAAGGGGTGCATTCTAATAAACTCACTCAGCCACACAGAGCATGTGATATATAATGACTACGCAAAAGCTTGAGCATAAAGGCCTATTGTTCACTGCCCGGTTAAAAGGAAATAAACGCACTCAATTCAGATCCGGTTTCAAATTAATCACTCACATCCAATTTTCTCCTCGCGTGAGTTGGTGATCTAAAAACACTCGTAAAACAGGGTGGGTTTATAGTAACTTTAAATCACTGAGGTCTCTCGCTGGGAGTAGAGTTGTGGGTTTTGTCTTTTATTTTTAATGCTTCCCAGCAGTGACGATGTGCTGATGAGTGTAGTGAAAACTTTTTCTTCACACAGACGTCGAAAGAAAAATTCTTTTTTCTCCACACAAACTCCTCACTTGGCGAGTTTTATTTTATTTAGGAAAGACTTGGTGCCCCATATTTGGAAGAAAACCTATATTCAAGGTTTGCCTTACATTTAAAATTTGTACTAGTGACAGTGACATAAATTTGAAGCGTTGACACAGAATGGAATAATTTGGCCTAATATGTGTGTGTGTGCCTGTGTGTGGGGGTTGGGGTGGTGTGAGGGGCTTTGTAGGGTGGTGGGTATGTATGTGTGTGTGTGCGAGGTTGGTGGGGGGTGTGGGGGAGGGGGTATGTGTGTGTGTGCAAGGTTGGTGGGTGGGGGGGGGGGTAGGGGGGTGGGTGGCGTGTACAGGATGTAGCCGCTATTTCTCAGGAACGCTAACAGTGACAGCATTGATATTTTAACTAGCCATTGTTTCAAGGTTGGTGGGGGGTGGGGTGTGGGGGTAGGGGGGGGGGGGTGGCGTGTACAGGATGTAGTCGCTATTTCTCAGAACGACAACAGTGACAACGGGAAATTAGAAATTCTGGACCGTAACGTAATTACGTACGTAATTTACCCTGATTTATAACTATCGATACGGCATTATTGATTATAGGTGTCCATACACTCTCTAATATCTAATCTCTGTCTGAAAAGGTAATCAGGTATATTTCTGATGCTGCTGTAAACAGCAGTAACTAGCCCAGGTCAGATGACATAGCCATCACACACTCCTGTAATGTGTCAACTAAATAATGAGCAATTATACAAATATTTAAAAAAGAACTTTGAAAATAATGAAAAAGGTCCAACTAACTAAACGAGCATAGTGTGGAGGAATTCCTTTCTGAAACACACTCTTCACATCTGATTCTGGGACTGTGTAGAATAAGCCTTCTTGTGCCATGGTCTGTTTTGCCTGAAATAAAGAAGAATGACTATCATCAATTGTTGCAAACTTTCAGCACATTACAGACCCTGTTTTAAGTAACCACCTTTTTTGCAAGTAAAAAAAGAGGTCTGGAAGTTAATACATTTAGCCCCCGGTCCCTACAGCAGGAGATTGATTGACCATGATATTTCAAGGGTAGTGCCAGATTAGCTTGGCGGCTGAAGGCACCAAGCTAATCTGGCACTACCCTTGAATTATCATGGTCAATCCACCTCCTGCAACTGGTACAGTCGTTCAGCAACACTTCCAAAATGTGGGAAAAACACCCATGGAGCTAAAAAGGTTAAGAAAACAAGTAAAATATTAGGTCTTAAGAGAACTCGGCTGCTCTCACGAGCAGTTCTGCAAGGCAAAAAGTGCCACCTATTATTCATTCTTTTACTGCCATAGTTGACTGGAGTCGACTTATCCATAGACCGTGCTTGGGCAGCTTAGTCGACACATAGGGGCCTTCAGGCGCCAAGCTCATCTGGCACTACCTTTGAATTATCATGATCAATCTATCTCTTGCTGCAGGGTCCCAGGGCTAAAAGTGTTAAAGATACAAACTGTCCAGCAGTTCATAAAGGTGAAAACAATCAGGCACTGTCAACAGCAGTTTTTATTTAAATGTGGCGATGAAAGAGTTAAGGCCATTACTTAGATGGCTACAGCCCCTTCAATTATGGTCGTCATTGTCATCTCTCACAAGGGTGGTTGTTCAAAACAGGCTCTACTGTATTTCTAAACACACTAATACCAGTTACAAAATAATGGTCACTACAGCGACACTCTGAAATTATTGATCAACTTGTTACAGCTGTGACCTGACATATCGCGGTCGTCGGGGTCCACAAAATGGGACCACAATACATCCATCCACGAGATTTCGGGCTAAAGGGGGTGGGGGTGTGTGTGGGGGTCGGGGGTGGGGGTGGGGTGGGGTGGGGGGTGGGGGTGGGGTGGGGTGGGGGGGTATCCGATGAGAATTGGGGCGTGTGCGCAGGCATTACCCATCGCCTGTGCGTTCTTTCTTTCAAAGCTGAGTACAATCAGAAACACTTACTTGCACTGTTAGCATCAAGGAAAAAGAACGTACAAATGACAACTTCTGTTCTTGTTTATGTCATACACACACATCAATAGACAATTTCCGAGACAAGTTAGGTAGCCTTTATTCTTCAATGAACAGGTTGATCACCTTATGTGAGGTGTTTTGTGTGTTTTGTTTGAAGTCATCACGCATGGTGAGAAAATCTGATTACGATGACCGGTGAGCACCAGCAGTAGGGTAGCATGATACCTCTCTTTAACTTCAACAGCAGACCGCCTAACTCTGCAGCCAGCATAGACATTCATTATTCCTCGCAACTGTGCCCAAGGTCTCCCTATCATTACCTGTGTTCTTTGTTAGAGGAGGCAAACAAGGGTTCAGCGTCAGTTTTCACACCCTCCAGGTCATAACCACCAGCTGCTGAGCGTGGCGAAACTTGACACCTGTGAAAAGCATAGACCTTGATGCGCATCGAATCAGTGTTTCCTATTAATGCATTTACGTGTGTGGTCATATCTTGGTTGGAGGTCACATAGTCTGAGTGAAGCTGCTCCCACGAGCCCAGCAGCCAGTCAAGTGGGGAGACACCTGCCATGTGCCAGAAGCCTAGACCCTCATTATACACCGACTCTGTCTCCTAGTCCTACCCTCTTTATGTAACATGTATGTATGTGTTCTTCATCTGGAGAAGGTTTGTGGGTGTTCAGTGTGTGGACGCCCTCCCAGCTGTCCTGTCTGGCGTCTGGCGTGTGTGCAGCACCCCTTGGAGCATGATACAGCCAAGGCCGGTGACAAATTATTTCCTGGTTCACTGCCGTACGCGGTCGGTCTGATTTTTTTGGGGATCCAAGGTACCCCCCCGTGGTGTATCCGGGTTCGCGATCTAACGATTCGTGATATGTCAGGTCAGAGCTGTACTTTCATTTTTGTTGTTGTTAACCCTTTTAGCCCCAGATCCCTACAGCAGGAGATGGATTGACCATGATAATTCAAAGGTAGTGCCAGATCAGCTTGGCGCCACGCTGATCTGGAACTACCCTTAAATTATCATGGTCAAGCCATCTCCTGCAACTGGTACATAGTCATTAGGCAACACCTCCCAAATTAAGAAAAGGGACCTTGGGGCTAAAAGGGTTAACTCATTCTACCCCAACACCGAAATCCCCAAATTTTGCCGTTGTCTTCTGAAGACTGCATTGCAGTGCAGGACACATATCGACCATGATAGTTCAAGAGTCCATAGGCACCAAGCTATTCTGGCATCACCCTTGAACTATCATGGTCGATCCTTATCTTGCTGTGGTGTGTCTGGGGTAGAATGAGTTAAGTTATGTGACATTTATGGTCATGCTGTTAAACGTATACTACATGACTATTTACCATGTAAAGGTTCACCCATAAAACATCTAATGTTCTCTGATGCAGCACTACTAATGGCTGTTAGTTTTAAAAGAACACAGAAACATATCTGTAAAGAAAGACAGAAAAAGCAACTCACTGGATCATCTTCCTGTGTCCTAAAAACTGTCTGCACATTAATACTGTGCCTTTTAGCATCAGTTGCAGCTTTGAACTGCTCTGCCAGGTTTGACATACATCTGTCAGACGACAAAGACTGAAGTGATGGTAGATGTGCATTATTCTTGGCAGATCCCAGGCATGACGCTGCAGGGTAAACACTGTATACCGTCTCTGAAATTTAAAAATCTACATGTGCTATACATCAACTGTTTGTCTGTTATTGTTAACCGATTATATCCCGAGGCAGATTAAAAAAAAATTGTTTATTGCCCTATGAAGGCTACATTAGATCTGGAGATAGATCCAGTGTTTTAGTTCAAGGGTGGTGCCAGAATAGCTTGGTGCCTTAGGTGCGAAGCTATTCTGGCACCACCCTTGAACTGTCGTAGTCAAATTTATTTCAAACAATGGGTGTATCAGGATGAAAAGGGTTAATTTGTACTTTGTCTCGACGACAACTAAAGGACTTTTGCAAACAGACACTACATGTGTGTTCGCTTACAGGCATATGAAGAGTATGTGTAGATGTCCACTTGTATTGTAATGCACGACATCCATGGTGGCTAACATGCGCTTGGTGCTGGGTCTTACAGGTGAAAAAAAAAGATCCACAGAAAGGGGGAAGAAAAGGAAGCTAATAGATCTACTGCGTCTGGCAGATTGTGAAAAGGAAATTGGGAAGCTATTTGCAGAAGAGATGAGTTTGAGGCTCTGGCGGAATCTCAATGACTTAATCATGAATGCTGCTGGCTATTATTATTGTTGTTGCTCTGTTGCTATACCCGGTTCCACAGCAATAAAAGGGGGAGGGGGCTTCTGGTAGGGGAAACTTTGTAGATGTCAAACGATGCAAACTTCACTGTCGTTTTAGACACCCGTGCTTCCTTTCTCCTTCCCGTGTTTCCCTTCACCACCCAACAGGTCGCCTATGCTCTCACACAGTCTCAGGGTCAAACATACAGCGTCTGCTCTGGCACAAACATACACTCAATCATTTAGCGTTTAAAATGTGTACTTCTCAAACCATACTAAAATATTATTAGTCGTTAGAAATGGAGTGAAATAGTACCAAACGGCTTGTGACGCGAAAGTAATGTGGAAAAGAATCGAAGAGCTCTCCTAAGACTTGCTGCTCGCATGGACGCATCCATCTTGTCGTGAGGAATGCTGGGAGAATTTCCATTAGGAAATTAGTTTTAATGTATATTTCTTTGGACAATTATTCCACCCATAATAAATCAATGGAATACGTTTAATGCAAAAAGAACGAAAAATGGAATGTTTAGCGCATGATTAACATATGAATCGCATCAAAACATTTTCACTTCGATTCGTAAGGAGAACAAGTACGTTTCCAAAAAGAGCGCATATCTTTCTTTACGGTAAAGCTTATAATACTCCCTATTTATCATACCCAAAACAATGTAATCGAATATAAAACTCTCAACATTATTGTTCTTTGTGAAGACGGTAATTGTTTATAAAAGGAAATTAAGATATTTGTTTTCTTACGAGTATCTTGACCGCAGACGCCATTTTGCAGGAGAGTGCACCACTACGATGGCGTAGTGTTGTGCTAGAGTGTGCTATGTGTTGGAAGTTGTGGATCGTTAATCTGACCGATCGCATCGTTAATCTGGATTTAGGGACATAAGGTAGGATTCACCTGTTCATTGATTATTGCGCTATTCAAGAGTAAAAGGGTCAGAATAGTCCTGTGTCGTTTAGATTTGGCGCGTACCTCGGGAGGTTCTTGACACGAAACCTTACGCGGGTGCTATTTTGTTGCCGAATGCATGCGATGCACTCCAAATGCACGCCGCGTGAGACGCCATTTAGTCATCGTCAGGCACCCACGCACTTTCCTTGAGAGAGGTGTTGAAAGAGTTGTCCTACTTTATCAAAGGTGTAGACAAACGTTGGCGCTGATCAGGCTGGTGTGTTTGCCAAAACAAAGCGCTTCGCGTTCGTACGAGACAACAATATTGTCATGTAAACACACTTGTTAGTTGAGTATGAACTCTTACATTTCGTTGGGTTTTTTTGTTGTTTTTTTTAAGGTGATAAAACCAGCTTTGCACATGTTGCACTAGTGCTGTTAGTTGTACCTGAGTCACACAGGCGTGCAGCACATTACGGAGTATCCGATGAAGGTGTGATGGTCAATTTGACAGAACATTGTTCCTGGGAGTCTAATATTGACATGGTGCCAGATTTTCCTGCACACCTGTATATGCCACAGTTACATTGTGTCCTTTTCCACAGGAAAGTAACATGACACACTTTTCCAATACAGTGGCATGTGGTACTCCAGTAACTTGAGTGAGGATATCAGTGTCTCTTGAGCATGTCTTGTTCCACTCATTGTTAATATCAGTTTGTTTTTATTTCAGACACATGAAGCATTGATACTGGAGAGAGCAGTGTGCAGTGTGATTCCCTTGCTAGGGAACTTGAACGTGGACAAAACTTGGGAGGTGGCAAGCTGGATCACTTAGACTCTGGCGGTGACGTCATGAGTAAAGCTGGATCCTCCTCCTCTGAATCTGATGAAAATTCGGAGGAGAGTTCCAGCAGTGATTCTTCTTGTTCCTCTTCATCGTCTTCAGGATCGTCATCATCATCTTCCTCTAATTCTGGATCATCTGACAGTGAGAGTAGCAGCCAGGAGGCAGAATTTTCCATACCACCAAAGAAAGACACAAGTTCTCAAGGACTGAAGTTATTTCTTGCCCGTCACAAGCAGGGGGGTGACATCTTTGTTCCAGAGAATGAAGCTAATCTGTCTACTGCTCATGGAACCCCCATGAGTCAAATTCACAATGTGGCTGTGAAGGAAAAGAGCTGCAGTGTAGCAAGGTCATCAGTGTCAAGTTCGTCATCTGAAAGTGGAAAAAAGTCATCTTTATTGGTAAGTTTTCAGTAAGACTAAGAGTGCTGTCCTTGTGCATGTTGACGCTAGGTTTGTTTGTTTGCTCAAAGATGGGTATTTCATGCGATAATGTTATTCTTTACAAACAAGTTCACAACACACACACTGCATAGACATGGCAGTAGCACGAACACACTAGTAAGAGGAAATTTACATTTGTGATAGTGTTACAAAATCTTACTAGAAGTACTAATCATAGCAGTCTTTCCGCTAGAGCTGACCAGTGTGACCTAAAATCCATCCCAGGCACTCTGTAGTCTGTTATATACTTCAAACGCGGCCAGGCTAATCAGTACAAGAGTATATGGGGGTGTGATAGGGTGAGGTGTGTATCACCAGATTACCTTCCCAAAGTCAAAACAGTGTAAACATTTATAAATGGACGCTTCTCTTTTTTTCAAGATTTGTCTTTCCTGGTGACAGACGGCCTTCTATTTCTGTACCTGTCAGAATTTGTCCGCCAGGTGCGGAGAATTTTCCATTGATGAAAAGCCTGTATCAGTAGTAATTGGCGTGATTGCTCATATGAGGTTAGTCATATTAAATTAAATGGCTTAACATGTTGGTTTTATGTTGCAGAGTAGCAAACTTCAGCCAGAAATGAGTCGCACTGTGCCTGCAAAAGTATTGGACAGGCCTCGTCCTGCTCCTTCACAGAGGTCAGAGGATAGAGTTTGCGATGTGCAGGCATCTTCAGCTGGTGCTAGTGCTACAACCTGTGTCCCTGCAAAGACAATGTCTACCGCAGTGGTAAATTTGAGGGGAGATTTAAGGGACAGAGCCACTATGAGTGACCACAGGAGTACATCGATTTCATATTCTGGCAGTGCACAGAAAACAACCACAGTTACACAGGTCTCGTGCTCAGGCGGTGTACAGAGAACAGTTACACCAGGCCCTGAAAAAGAGGGATCCGTGAGTGCTATGAGAGATGTGAATGTGCCTGTGAAAAGGCCTGAAAGGGCCAGTGCAAGTATTGTGACTTCTAACACTACAGGTTACACGTCCACAGAGGAGGATTCAGAGGATAACAGACGCCATCATAAGTCACTTCCTCAGGTGCCTCAGACAGCAGTTCCTTGTCTTGTTGAGCACCATGATTCTCTCCTCCGTCTGGACTCTATGTCTATGCCCAATGTCTCACCTGACAGTGGGATCCAGTCTATCGCCGGGTCACCTTCTGGTAACGACTCGCCCAGTTCTGTGACGTCTGTTTCAACTGGGGAACATGGCTGCGAGCCGCAGCCCCAGCACCATCCTCATGTTCTGCCCTCAGTGCATGAGGCCAGGCAGTCCCAGGAGAAATTGCCATCATTACCACCACCTCCTGTGCTTCAGCCATCTGCACACCATGATATTGATGAGAACGTAGACAGAACCAGAAGTTGTAAAACAGTGGCAGCAGAAGGGACTGCCAAGCAACGTGTGGGTGATGAATCTGGTGCTGTTACTGTGAATTTGGGTGCAGAATTTTCCAAGGTTGTGCTGGATGCAGATGTGGTGGTCACTGAAATCCCCAACCCATTCAAAGGACCTCCATCTGGAAGGAAAAAGCGTGGACGACCACCTAAGAGCAAGAAAGCTCAGTTTCTCCAACATAAGAAGAGCACTTTGTACAGTGGACTGTACAGCTCAAGTGACACAAGTGTACAGATGTCATCAGTACCAGAGCCAACAGGTGACAAATCTGGTCATAGTGAGAGTAGGACTGTCCCAGAGAGTATTGGTTGTGAGTCTCAGGAGGACAAATCTTCAAGTAGCACAACATGTGTGCGAAATGAAACTCGTATAGATGATGGTGCTGTGTCAACAGTCTCACATGATGACACTACTACGGTGTCTGAAGGAACGGGTGCATCCAGCAGTGAAACGGCACCTCCAGTCAGAAAGCGTGGTCCTGGCCGACCAAAGGGGACCAAGAGACACAGGAAGAATTTCTTCACTTACATCAAAAACAGAGCACAGAAATTGAAAAGCAGATCAAATGGCAGCAGTTTAGAAAGTGTAGTAGAGCAGACTGCCTATGAACACTTGCCTGCTTCAAGTCCTGAGAAAGTCAGGACATCTCCAGCTGCAGCATTAAACCTGTCTTCAGATGAACCTGTGGTCAAACGCAAGAGGGGTCGCCCCAGGAAGAACCCTCTACCTGGTGAGGCTGGTCCTCGGCCTAAACCAGTTACTGTGAGCACAAAAGTGTCCAGAGGACGCCCCGTCCATTCACTGAATCGCGGTAAAAGGACAAAAGAAATGCTGGGAAATAGGTCACCAACTTTGGGTTGTGCAAAGCGGAAGAGGCAAAGCAGCTTGGAACGGATTACAAGTAACTTGGAAAAGAGGATCAGTGGGGACAGTGAGCTTGCTTCCTTGATTCAGAGCATCCAGGCTTCCATTCACACTCAGTTCCAGGGTGGTGATCTGGATGAGTCCAGTGAGTTTGCCATGGACACCAACAATGACATTAGTGTGATCGAACCATCTCTCTTACCCAGTTCCTCCACAAAGGAGCCCACAAAACCAGGCCTCAAGTCACCCAAATCAAGCCACAGGGTGATATCAACCAAACCAAAGAAAACCAAAGTCCATGTCATGATGCGCCAAACAAAGCGAAGAAAGCGTAAATTCCTGCATGTGAAGTCAGACTCATCTAAGCCACCCTCTATGAGTCCTTCCAAAAGTCCCTCTTCTCAGAGCACTAGCTCTTTCAAGGACTTGTCACAGCAGCAGAGCAGTTTGTTTGGTACCTCCCCAAGTAGATCTTTAGGCTTTTTCAGATACCGACACTCAAAAATCCTAAAACAGAGTTCCTTCAGCCTCCACTCCAGTGCGCTAGGTAATGCACTAAATAGACAGCGGGGAGATGACTCTTCGGGTGATGAAGGAGATGGCAGTGAAGGTAAAAGGAAGAAAAAGAAGAAGAAGCTGCTCTACTTCAAATCCAAGCACAAAAACATCATCGACCCTGCCTTTGTTGCTGAGCTCAATACCTTAGAGTCCAGCATGGAAGGGCTTACAATCTCAGAGAAAACTTACATCCGCGTCAAGCCTGGTGAGGTACCCCTCCCATCCATCTTCAAACTTACCATCATTGATGTGAAAAAGAAGAAAAAAGATCGTCTTATTTTGGAATCCCCTGTTGCTGTTGACAAGACCAAAAAAGCCAAAGTGAGGAAAGACTCAAGAGAAAGGGAGCCGGTGATGCCTGAACTGGTGAAGGAAAAGCCAAAAGCGGTGAGGAAGAAAAGTCAGTCAGATGACATTCACCCCCCAAGTCTCGAGATTCAGGTGGCCAGGGATCAGTGTCTGCCACCCAAAAAGCGCCATCGCATGATGTTTGCTGTAGAGGCCGCTGTAGCACCTTCAACCACCCCAAGCGAACCACACCCTCCAGAAAAACGCAAGCCTGGGCGACCACGAAAGCATCCTTTGCCTGGTTTGTACAAGTTTTGTGAAAACCAATAAAGACTTTAACCCATTTAGCCCCAGGGCCCTGCAGCAGGAGATGGATTGATCATGATAATTCAAGGGTAGTGCCAGATGAGCTTGGCACTGAAGGTGCCAAGCTCTACTGGCACTGCCCTTGAATTATCATGATCAATCCAACTCCTACAACTGGTGCATAGTCGGTGGAAATGCGGCCGTGGGGTTCAGAGGCTTAAACCCTTTGCCTGTTGGTAGCTGTTTTTTGTTATGGTGAGGAATCATCGCAACAGAAAACCTGCTACCGACTGCCAAAGGTACAAAAAGAATGCCTGAATAGGACGTATTTGAGACATGCCGAGTACAGATGCAGCCAGAGCTGTGTATCCTTGTGCAGCATACCTCAGGTAAACAGGGCTTCCGTTTAGTGCGTCTATGACGCATTAAAACTCAAAATCACGTACTGAAAATGTAAACTAAGGGGTAGTCAGACGCACTAAAATTCAGTGCATCTGCGTCCGAGACGCATTATCCTTGCACCACCGTGCGTACCATAACAGAGGTCGGTGACACTCACAGTCATTCTATTTTTAGTGATGAGTCCATTTTAGTGCATCTGTGCATCTATGACACATTAAAACTCAAAATCAAATACTGAAAATGTAACTAAGGGGTAGTCAGACGCACTAAAATTCAGTGCATCTGCGTCCGAGATGCATTATCCTTGCGCCACCGTGCGTACCATAACAGAGGTCGGTGACAGTCATTCTATTTTTAGTGATGAGTTGGTTCATTGTTTAGCCACTCGCTCAGTCGCGGCTGCGTTCAGAATCGACCCGACCCCGGGGTCCGTGCGAGTGTAACTGGGCGGGCAAACTGTTAGTTTATGTGTGGTGTCAGCATGTTATTACAAAGTGCGTGCTACATGTTGAACGCGTTACTTGCTGTGACGTCACCATACGTACTATTAATTTTGTGGGATACGGCATTGTGCGTTTCACTTTCGATCTTGAACGAAGTTGTAAATGGCGGAGAAAAAGCAAAGGAAGCTGGAATGCTTCGGATTCTTCAATCCAGCACCGTCTGATCTTCATAATTGCTAAGAAGAAAGTTGCACTTCGACACCGCCATCTTCATCGACAAGCAACAGTACCAGATATGATACACCTGGGTCGTGTGTGGCACTGCCGCTGCGATGCAGTTTTCAGAGTTTGTGGTTGCGCTGCGTGTATTTCCATGTCTAAAGACCGAGATTATGCACTTTAACTGAGCATTAGGTCAGCTTATAGAACGATGGTTCTCACTGGTCAAATAGTTAATGAGTGAACCAATTGCAGGCTAGAATCTATGTTGAGTAGCGTGATGACCCCTGACACATTCCTACAGCGTTCACAGCGAATGGCACTGAACGAATTGTCAGGGAACCCTTTTCAGTTACAGTCTAAGCCAGATGTGCTTAGCTGGTTTGTTACTTTTAAGCATCGATTATAGAGTTGTGCAATGAATAATCACTGGCGCCCGATGTTGCGCACCCCGGAAAAGCAATTGGCCAACATGAGACTCAATGTGTTGATTGGCGCCGGGCACGTTCCAAAAATGAACCCTGCAGAAAAGTTACTTAGTAGGCAAAGAAAATGTTTCACGTTTAGTGCTTAGCATCTTTTGTCCACCATGAAGTTGATTTCAAAGACAGGGCACTATAAAAGAGTCTGAAGAAATTTTGACTCCACCAGGGTGTGAACCCACCACTGTATGGTCGAGAGTCCTACGCTTTGCCACTTGAGTCACCTTGGTCTCTTATTAAGCAGAGTTTAGTATCGGAGATGAAGTGATAGGGTTCAATATAGACATTTCACTCAAGATTGTCAAGTTGATCAACACTCTTGTTTATGCGTCAATGTTGTAAACAGTACTGGCAGTTGCGTACACAGTTGGTTGAACCCATTTAGCCCAGACTCGCTACAGCCGATGGATCGACCAAAATAATTCAGCAGTAGTGCCAGATTAACTTGGCGCCTGGTGATGCCTAATTGACACCAATTTTAAATTATCATGGTTGGTCCATCTCCTGCAGCTGGTACATAGTCAAAGTTTAACCTCCAAAATTTGAGATGCAGCCTTGTGGTTAAACTGATTACATTTATGAGAGTTGGCCAGTGTGTGTAAATTGACACTGTATGTTTCAGAAACAAACAGCAGTGATAAAGGTGGAGCATCTGACCAAAAGGAGATCAGCAGACCAATTCATGAGGCTTCTCTGACTCCGGTCTCCTCACCAACAAGAGCCACACAGAAGGGGCTGAAGCAGCGTCGTCGTTCAGTAGAAAGTGGAGACAGGTCACTGGGACCCAGGTCTATAAGTAGCCCAGTAAGCCAGCCCAAATCGCCTGTGCTGACGTGTCCACGCCATGCTAGCTACAAATCTCTGTCTGAGCTCACAGCTTGTGCGGAGTGCACTCTGCTAGCTCAGTCTCAGCCAGAGACCTCACCTCGTTCACAGGCCAGTGCTAGGCGGGATGCATTAGATAGCAGCCCAACCAGGCCTTCAAAAACCAGACAACAGTTGCTGAAGAAACCCCCAGTGAAAGTTAGCAACAAGGCTCCACACAAAAACGTCTGTAGCAGTAGCAGTGATAGCACAGTTGATGCAGGGAGAGGGGCCATATCCCCCAAGTCTCGGACGAAGCTTGCAGCAGCTAGCTTGCCTAGCGCTGAAGTTGTCATCAACCCACTGCCCAAATCCCTCACAGCTGTGATCCAATCTCTGTCAGCCAGGAAAGTGTTGTGCAATACGTCTACGTCTGACTTTTCAGACAGTGGTGCTGATGACGATTCTGTGATAAGAAACGTGTGTTCAGAGTCCGAGCCATTGCCGATTGAACACTGCCGTAAACGAAAACTGCCCCCTTCCGAATCAGATGCGACAGGTAAAAGCAAGAGGCGATCAAAGGAAGCTTCGCATGACAACTGGGGCAAAGAGTCCTCTGGTAAATCGGATGGTGCTTTTGCAATTAGTGTTGGTCCCAGTAGCAGTACAAATTCCAGCAGACGCAGCAGTCAAGACAGTCAACCACCCAGGAAACGTTACCAGCGTGTGGGGCTTTTCTCTGATTTTTACAAGGATGATGAGTAAGTGAAGGGCACATAATGTTTTTATCAATAACACATGAATCCTTCTCTGAACAATATCATTTCAGTCTACTCTGGTACCACCCTTTGGCTGTGACAGTCTATCTGCTGTTTTGAGCATCTGCCTTTTTTGCAAGAAAAAAGTGGATCTGAAAAGAAAAGCCGTGAAGGGCAAAACAATTGAAGACCATTATTTAGATGGCTATAACCATGTAAACAATGGTCTGTATTACTATTAGTATAAATGGTGGTCGCTTGAAACAGGTTATGCTGCATTGTGTAACTAGTGTACAGGTTAATCACTAATGTTTATTCTAAACATGCACATGGGTCACTGACCTGCAGAATACAAATCCATTGGGTCATGTTTGGCTCACGTGCGAAGCAAAAGTGAGTGTATGTTCTGGGCCAGTGGTCATCCGTCCGTCATCCATCCGCCGTTGTCCTTGGTAAACTTTAACGTTGGCATTTTCTCAGAGACTATTCAAGCTACAGTCTTCAAACTTGGCCCAAGGATGCTTTGTGGCAAGACCTTTCTAAACATACCAATTTCAGTGACCTGTCAAGGTCACAGGGGATCAGGAAATAATTATATCAAAAATAGCTATATTTTGACATAATTTATTTTTCTCAAATACTATTCACAACTTCAAACCCAAACTTGGTACAAAGCCACCTGATGGTAAGACCTTTCTACATACTAATTTGGTTCATCCCTCGGTAAAGGTCATGGGTCACAAGAACTCAGGAAATCGGTCAAAATAGCCATATTTTGACAAAAAATGTTTTTTCTCAAATACTATTTACAACTTCAAACCCAAACTTGCTACAGAACCTGATGGTAAGACCTATCTATGCATACTAATTTGGATGACCCCTTGGAAAGGTCAAGTGTCACAAGAGCTCAGGAAATAGGTCCAAAATAGCCATATTTTGACAAGAAATGTTTTTTTCTCAATTACTATTCACAACTTCAACCTGATGGTACTTCTATCTATGCATACTAATTTGGATGACCCATTGGAAAAGGTCATGGGTCACAAGAGGTCGGAAAATGTGTATAAAATGCCAATCTTTGCAAGAATTTTAGTTATCAACATTTTTGCAAACTATTCAATCAAATTTGGCACAAAGGTAGCTGATGATAAGACCTTCCTATGTATACTAATTTAGTTGACTCAGCACAAAGGTCAAGGGTCATGGGGATATGACAGATGTGTGAAAACTGATTAAATTTACTTATTTTCTCTTGTGGATCAGTCGTACACGTGAGCCATAAGGGCTTTGCTTTTCTTGGGGGGGGGAGGGGGGGGGGGGACTATGTGATGGGTCATTTGGGAAATGATGTGCCAATGGCACAGGGTTTGTTTGAAAAATAAACCCTGAATTACTAAAACTTACAAGATGCCATTGCTTTCAATCATGTATGGTACTCTGGCCGTAAATTTATACCTCTTTTCATGTGCCTGCTGAAATTGTTAATTTCATTTCAGAATGGATGCAAAGACACGAGGTTAACATACATTGTTACACTCAAGAATTTTTTTTCTTACTGCTTTTTTAAGTAAATGGAATTATTGTACATGTATTCAGCGTCTTCACAGCAGACGCCAGCCAATAGCAGGAAGCAAAGATTCTGATGAACCTGCCCCCACCCTACACCACCCCCCACCCGCACCCTTGGGCTGTTGGAAAGTTGGAAAGGCTATTTGTTTAGGTGATCCCTGCAGGAATTGCCTCAACAAAGAATGCTGCCACCAGCCAAAAGGTCACAATAGAGTGGTGTCAAGCAACTCAGCCTCGTTAGCTGTCAACTTTTCCATCTTATCAAATTTCTGATCAGCTGGTTGTTTTTTTAAAATATTATTTATTCTACAACACTTTTTAGTAATGGTATCATAAAGGCTTAGTCTTAATGTCTCTGTTGTCCCAGCTGTATTGGTAATTTATTGTTGGAAGACATGTGAGGCTAATGTAAAAAATAAAATAAGGTGTGTATATATAGATATCACTCAAGTTTGAACAGCTATATCGGCTCAGATTACTCAGTTGTGTAATCTAGTGTAATCTAACATGAAGAGTAAAAATGTATTTCTTTGGCTGTTAGTAGCACACTTGTGGGATGAAATTTTCTTATGCCATGCTCACATTACAAGGACCTACCACAATTTGGCTTTAATATTGAAACAAAATCATCTCAGTTTCATTGCTATACTGAAATGCTTGTGAGGAAAGTGCTTACTTGAAAGGAAAAAATGGACATTTCTTAACGTGTTGCTGTTGGTTATCCTTAAAACTACAGGCGATGACCATGACACATCTGACAAGCTATTCAGGCATGTGAACTATCAGGCATGCGATTTTTCCAAAATTAGGCAGAAGTAAAGCTTTTTGTGGGTCCTGGGCATCATTAGATTGGCTAATTCTCTAAACAAATGGCTAATTGTCTCTAAACAACACGGATTCTAGTTGATGTAAAAAGCAATAGGCATGAATGCTCGTGAGCCCCATTAGCTGGATCTCATGGGAATAGATCACTTTGCCTCTTGATGATTCAGATCCTCATGCCTGACCATCCTGGTCGATCCGTATCATGAAATTGAATGGGTTGCCAGAGTTATATGCTGGATAGAATATCCCCAGGACTTGCCGTTTGCACCTGGCGGGGATGCTTCCTTGCTGCTAGTTGTAATGTCACTGGTGTCAGCGACGGATGGATCATTGTTCTGCTAGCCACCCACGTTTGTCACTTGCCGTCTGTACGCATTTGCGCGGGCGCTCCCTCCGCGCCCCCGCATGCAAGAGGCATAGATTCTCATGAACTCCTGCGACTGCAGGGACTCCTGAAAATATATATGCCACTTGCAGGTATGATCGTTGATCTATTGCTACCGGTAGCAATGTCGCACTCCCGCTCAAATGATCCGCGATATAGACCTGCAGCATGCATAGATTCTCATAGACACGTGCAGCCGCAAGGGCCCAAAAGATTCTGCTGCTGGCTTGTTTGAGGCTGGACTGTGTTTTCTTCGGTGTAGGAGATGAATTTTTATGCCAGCGACTTGGTCGTTCTCATCGGGCTGCGCTCTCTTCATGAGCAAGTGGCACAGATTCTCATGAGCCCCTATAGCTGTTGGGGCTTATGAGAATCTATGCGTCTTGCTGGAAACGGATTGACTGCCAATTATTTTCATCACCGCTGCTCAAAATAGCTACAAAAACGCTGACGAAAAGACTAACAGTAATTCCTTTCCTGGAGGAGGAAGGTTCTTCTACTCTTCTACTCTACCGCTGCTCAAGTGGAGGAGATCAGAGGAGTTTAACGCGTTTTGTTTATGAGTGTGATTGGGTAGTTGTCCTAACCGCGTCGCTATCTTTGTGTGGGCCACTGGAGCGAGGAAAATTCGAGAGGGAAATGAATTGTGCTCACACTGTGCGTGCTATTGTATGTCTTTGTTCTTGGTCATTTCATTAATTTTACAGGCATTGTGGTGATCTGCCAAGCAAGGTCAACCATCCTCGCGTGAAGAAAGTAGACTAGAGAGGGGTGGGTGTTTCCTACTAACGCGTTATCTAGATCTGTACTACTACTAGAACCCCTGGGGAAATAAAATGCGAGATCGTCATATTTCATGCAAATTGTTTGCTGTTAAAATTGTGCGATTCCCAAATCACACCCCAGAACGCATGTATTGAGGTACTGTGAGGGGGAGACGCTGACCCCAGTAGCAAAGCGTCTTCGGGTCCACAACGGCCGCAGTGGGCCCGCACACAGCCGTGGTGGGCATGAGGACCTTGGTTGACTCGAGAGAGCTGGAGTGACAAAGAGGGTTGTCAAAAGGTGGCAGGTTAGGGGTTATAACTTTACTTCAATATGGCGTTCAAGGACACAGTGTTTATGAATTTGTTTCCCACAGCGAAGGCTCATGTTATTGTCACCTCTTTGTAATTTATGTTATGGTTTGTGAAGTCAGTCGACCTTGATGGTGTGTTTTAGATAATAATAATAATAATACTGGTTATTATATAGGCGCTTTACCCAATTCTGCGAATCAGTTAAAAGCGCCGTGAACTGAACCCAACACGCACGCTCACATGACACACACACATTCACTGCAGACAAACCCAGTACAAGACAAACACAGGACATTCACTTGGTGCGAAGGGTCAGCTCAGCTACTAAGGTAAATCAGGATTACTGTATTCATTAATAGAGATAATCGGCAGAATAATTCATAATATTTTGCTTAGCTTAGTCTGAAACTATGAACTTTGAAACTGAATACTGTTTGAGAACTGCTTTATTTGAGAAGGAGCCTCAGAAAGGATGAATTTAATAATAACGATCAAAACCACTCGTCCGTCACCACATTTGTGGGGATTTCCTGTCATTTCTAGGAGCCCAAAATAATCCACACACTAAATTCTTCGGGCTACCAGAAGAAAAAAATTTGGGCTCCCTGATATGAATATTCCTAATAAATAGCTGCTAGGGTTCTAGGACATTTTGCCCTCCCTACTGATCAACCATATGTCGCCATTTCTCAGATCATCCTGCACCCGTACAGCCTGCTCAGTTCACAAGGTGGTGTTGAGCTGTTTACAGAGCGATACTCCCTGGACAGGCAATTAACCTTGTAATATTAGAACCACACTCTGTAATACCCCAGTTTATTGGTGCCATCTTTCTCCTAGTAAGTACTTAGGCTTTTGTGAGAAGCACGTGTGGTAGTGCCCTTCATTGCAAGAGGCATATATTCTCATGAGCCCCCTGCAGAGAAGCTATGCCTCTTGCTGAAGCATCAGCATCTATGGGGCAAATGAAAATCTGTACCTCTTTGTCGGGGAAAGTCGGGGTTTAACTCTTTCGAGTGGGGGTACTACGGTACTAGCGTTAGCTCCGCCGGCATTGTTGGCATACATAAGGAATTGTTGAGTGGGCTAAAGCAACACATTACATGATGTCAAGATGTAGAGATATTCAGGGTCCGGTGGAACCAGTAATTAGGGTGTGACTGTTGCAGCGTGAGAATGTTTACCGTAGTGCAGAGATGCAGCCGGGATGTGGTGAAGGCTTAGCAATTAGTTAAGGCGGGGGCAGGGGTCTGTTTACTGTCCACTGTCAGATGTCATAGATCAAGGGTCGGGTAGTTTTAATCAAGATAGAGAGGAAGGGTGTAGAGTGTGAGAAAGGGGAAGAAGGAGTTAGTTGAGAGCTGGCGGCCGGCAGAGAAGGACTGTAAACTAGAATAAAGAAAACTGAAAAGAAGTTAGGTGTATTATTTTGAAAGGAGAGAGGAGAAGCCTTTCACACATGATCTACCAGAGAGGGTAGCCGTTTTCACTCCCATCACCAACCGTGCAAGCCGGATTAACCATGGCAGCTAGAGCGTAGTTCATGATTGGCCTGGCTCTTCTACAGGGTTAATCAGGCACTACCTTTGAACCGTCATTGTAAGACTGGTCCACCTCTTGTAACTTGTGATTTTGACAGCTGTGTGTATGTTGTGCGTTGCCACACAAGGAAGAAGTGCTTATCAGACAAAATAGAGACTGCAAACTGCCCATTGCCTTCAGAATTGAAAGAGCGTAGGGTTCTCCCTTTGTGTGTGCGGCGGGCTAGGGGTTGTGTACCTTTCTACCTTTCATTGTCCACACCTGGTATTAACTTGCGCCTTCCTTTATATCCTCGAAGTAAGATTCATGAGTGTTAGTACTGCTACCCGGAACTGCAAACACAGATATGAGGTAAACTACAATAAAAGGACAACAATATGTCGATTTAGAAAGTTATGTTTATTTTAGGAGGCATTGGTGCAGATGGCATCACTTTATATTTGTTAGGCTCCTCTAGAGTATGTTGTTCGGTTACGTGGGATACAGGTAGCGTCTGCAAGTCTATTGGCTGTTTTAGTAAATTTCTAACTTGGGCGTTTTTTCAAAGACTATTTAAGACGACTTCAAATTAGGCCCAATGATACTTCCTAGCAAGACATTCATGGTTTAAAAAAAAAAAAGATTAAAAAATCACAACCAATCTTTACTGTGGCAGAGTTCAGTAACAAGTTCAGGAGAACCTGCTTTGAACGGCCACCCTTATGAAAAGGAGAGATCACTTGTCATTAACCCTTTACGCCCCAAGGCCCCATTCCTGAAATTTTGGAGGTGTTGCCTAACGACTATGTACCAGTTGCAGGAGATAACTTGACCATGATAATTCAAGGGTAGTGCCAGATTAGCGTGGCGCCTTCAGGCCCTTGAATTATCATGGTCAATCAATCTCCTACTGTAGGGTGTTGGGGCCTAAATGGGTTAATCGTACACGGTAAATGATTACAACACGGTAAATGATTACAGATTACATTACAACTCTGTAAAATGATTACTACAAGGTATATGATCATAACCATGTAAAGCTCATTATAGACCAACTGCATGCACCCCAGCAGATTTCCTGCGCATTTTGCTGGTGGACTGTCTGTCTGGACCTTACAGTGCAGGGCTGTAAGGTCCAAAATCACAGACCCGAGAACAGCACACATTTGTTGACAGCATTTGATTGCTGGTGAGGCCTGAATCAGCTCAGGCACAACACAAAAGGCCTCTTGCGAGTTCCAGAGATCATATTACATGTATTGAAATTATTGACAAGTCTGCAAGAGGCACAGATTCTTATGAACCCCTGCAGCAGCAGCTAAAGGGGTTCATGAGCATCTGTGTCTCTTGGTAACAAAACTTTGCCTCATGTTACACCTTCTTATATAGAAATTAATCAGGTTTTAGTGCTGTATTGAAAACAAATAAGGTTCTTTGTGCTGCCTGTTCAGCAACTTGCAACAAAATTCTATTAGGGAACCTAATGCCAGGCAGGCACAGCTAAAGGGAACATGCCGTATAACGGCGAATCTGTTTTGCCAAGCGGTAATGTGACGTAAAAGATACCAGTAGCTGTCAGCAGTGCACAGCAGAGTTGTAATGCGCCATGTATCCATGACAGTGTGACAAGTTTTGTCACAGCTAGCACGTTGTATCTGTATGCTCTTTATGATCATTTGTCACAGAGCTTGCGGTGACTCCATGCGCTCGTGAAGCAAAAAGAAGAGGAGCAATAGCACCACAAAGCATGTAATTCTATACTCTACGCACGGCAGTCGCTTTGACCCTTCACTGATGTGGGCAAAAGGCATAGATGCTCATGAGCCCCCGCAACAGCGGGGGCTCATGCGGATCTATGCCTTGAGTTTGGATTGTGTTCACTTTTCCCCCCGGCAATTAACGTGAAAAATCCGCACCAGTGGCGCGCTACCGTGTAAAGTGCCATCAATCCACACACAGCGACTCAATTTTCCACTTATTGATTGAATAAACCACACCTCCAGACTCGCGGCAAGGCCATCTTCCATTGCTATCCCATCGATCGTTACTTGTAACCAGAGCTACTCAGCCGCTGCCATACAACGCTCAATTTCACCAGGAAGTGTGCAGAAACACTAGTGTTATACTTGGTCGATAATCGCTGTAGTGTTTGAGAGTGAGAGGAACGGCAAAAGCGGGGGACGGCGCGTTTGTTTAGTTTTACCAGACCAGTGTCATGTAAAAAAAAAGAATCGTCTCTGCCAGAGACGCGGGAGTCACACAAGCACCCGCGTAACTGCAGGGGCTTACAAGAATCTGTTTTATGAGTCTTCTACATTATGCTGACAGACATCCTTGCATTGAGGAGATTCATTTGGATTTTATGTAGTAATACTAATAGTTTTAATTCTAACCCATAAACTGCCGAGAGAGAATTGGACACCACCCAACTGCAAGAGGTACAGACCCTCATGAGCCCCCGCAACTGCGGGGGCTCATGAGGGTCTGTACCTCTTGTTGACACAACTGTATGCTTCTTGGAACGGCTGGGCTCTTTGGCGTTGAATCAATGATTCAAAGGAGGGGGGGGGGGGGGGGGCATTTATACCCGTGGCCGTCACACTGTGAGAAATCAACGCGAGAACGTCACTGTAGCGCCGTGTTTAATTTCACGTTCAGTAGTGCTGTCACAAAAGGCCCGCTACGCTGAGAGCCTATGAAAAACACACAGGCGGCGTGTCTACCGGCGAGGAATTTTAGCGCTCAATGCACACAAAGAGGACAAGAGCCAGGCATTTTATCACCATCATCATAGATTTAAATCTCAGAGGTGCAGTGAAATTGGATGTAAATGGACCAAGAGGCGCAGATCCTCATGAGCTCCCGCTGTTGCGGGGGCTTATGAGGATCTACGCCTTTTGCACAAGGCTGTTGTTGGCTGTGTTTGAACCCAGCTTAATGGGGTGGTGTCCTCAAGTCTGCCAGTCAAAGTGAAAAGCTTAAAAAAAAAAAAAAAGTAGAGGAGGAAGGGACAGGAAGTAGAGTTAAACAAGCGGGAAAAGATAAAAGAAAAGACAGCTATTAAACTCATTGTCACTGAAGGAAATTGCGGCGTGCCTGCCTTCTACTGCGACAGTGGCGCAACACTGAATAGGCCGTACATTTATCTGCTCACACAACATAGAATGAATTTTTTTTTTTTTTACACACAGAAAGACAGAAAAAGGGCAACAGCTTCCAGCAAGGCACATACCGACATCGGCATAGATTCAGTGCATATTGCACACAGACACGTTTTAATGTGGATCTATTGACTATTGAAGAGAAAGTCAATGAGGTTTCTACTTCTGTAGATTTATTAACTTTAACTTTTCAGGGAGAGTGTTAGGGGTTAAGGACTGAGGCAACTGTGTACATGTGCTCTCAAAAGGCTGTGGCAGTGAACAAGGAAAAAAGGCGGGAATCGCACCAGCTACAGTTTGAGGGAAGCTATACACTAGGGCGCCACACCAAAGGTGTCATCATAGATTTAATACCATTTTTGCTGCTGAGAAACACGGATGTAAACGTGGACAGCAAGAGGCATATATCTTGTTCAAGAGCCCCTGCAACCTGCAGCGGCTCCTGAGTATCTGTGTCACTTGCTAAACTATTGCATGACAGGACACATCATGGGTATCATGTTGCTTTGTTAGATTTAAACGTAACATTTTATTTTTAATACCTTTTATCACAGTTGATGTTTACCTCCTGCTGCTTATGAAAGCAAGTTATGTGATAGAGGCCCAGCAAGATAAATAGAAACTTCTGAGCGACCACAGTCTGCAGGGGCTCATGAGGATTTGTGCCACTTGCAGTTTGGTAGAGTTTGCTGTCATGAGTGGTTTTTTCAGACATAATTGCACTGAACTGATTAAAATCAGTTGGGACAAGAAATAAACTGAAAACTTTTTGTGTGCCTTTTTTTTTTTTTTTGTCTACCGTATTTAAAAAATACAGTAGACTTTGAAATGGGGCTTGTCGGAGCGCATTCCGGAGCATGCACATGACGTTTTGGCGTGCGGAGCAGAAATTCTGGCAAAGAAGTAACAAGATAAGAATGACGTCACGTCTAGCTACGCAAACCTTGATAGAGAACGTCTTTTGGGCGCCAAAGTGCGGGTGTGTGTGTGTATGTGACAGCAACTAGAGCCCGCGTTTGAGGACGGACAAGCTTGAAATTTTAGGATATTGTCCCTAAAACTAAAGAATTATCTCGGGACCTTTTTTTTTTAATTTTTAGATTAACCCATATCATACTGAGGCTAAAAGTTTCAAATGTGTACACTGCCATATGCAAGCTACATTAGTACTTACAGATAAAGATATAGACCAATGGCTATAGTTTAAGGGTGGTGCCAGAATAGCTTGGTGCCTAGAGGCACCAAGCTATTCTGGCACTACCCTTTAACTATTTTAGTCAAAGTTAATTTACACACTAGTGTATTCTGAATGATAAGGGTTAAGATGCTCATTGGCGAGAAAATGGCTGTTTCACAAAAACCGGTTGATCCACACTGGAGTTTGTAATTTTGCGTATAGCTAGATAAAAATATATTTTCACGTTTTTGGGACTAATTTCATGAATTATATGGGTTAATCTTAAAAATCACCCTTATCAGAATACACCAGTGTGAGAAATAAGTTTGACTAAAATAGTTCAAGGGTAGTGCCAGAATAGCTTGGTGCCTCTATGCACCAAGCTATTTTTCGTATTTTGCATATAGCTAGATAAAAGGGAGATATTGAATGAGTTTGTCAACCAGCATTGTGCCTCTAAAACTTTTTGAATGATAATTAAATATTTTTTGAAAAAATATATTTTCACGTTTTTGGGACTAATTTCATGAATTATATGGGTTAATCTTAAAAATCACCCTTATCAGAATACACCAGTGTGAGAAATAAGTTTGACTAAAATAGTTCAAGGGTAGTGCCAGAATAGCTTGGTGCCTCTATGCACCAAGCTATTTTTCGTATTTTGCATATAGCTAGATAAAAGGGAGATATTGAATGAGTTTGTCAACCAGCATTGTGCCTCTAAAACTTTTTGAATGATAATTAAATATTTTTTGAAAAAAATATATTTTCACGTTTTTGGGACTAATTTCATGAATTATATGGGTTAATCTTAAAAATCACCGTTATCAAAATACACCAGTGTGAGAAATAAGTTTGACTAAAATAGTTCAAGGGTAGTGCCAGAATAGCTTGGTGCCTCTATGCACAAACCTCGCGCTGGGACCATATGGCGTTGAGGCGCGTCCCCTGGGTGGTGGATAGGGGGTCCCTCGTGAGAGGGGTGCACCGAATGAAATAAGGTGCCGTGAACCAACATGGTCTAAGGGAAGGTGACCCCGACAGAAAACCCCTGGTCCTCCTAGTAAGGGGGTTGGGCGTGGGGGTAGCTTCCCCACCCTGCAAAAAAGGAAATAGCTACAAAAACGCCGACGAAAAGACTAACAGTAATTCCTTTCCTGGAGGAGGAAGGTTCTTCTACCAGAAGACTTAGGACGTCCTGTGGTGAAAGCCGGAAGTCTTCGGAAGCCACAGGACCGAGCCGCCTCTCTCTATCCAGGGATACAACCATGGGCACATGGAACGTCAAGACCATGTACCAGAGCGGCAAGGCCGCCCAGATAGCAGCGGAAATGCAAAAGTACAACCTTTCCCCGCTAGGTATCAGTGAAGCCAGATGGACGCAGTCTGGCCAGAAAAGGCTGTTAAGTGGGGAGATGATTCTGTATTCAGGTCATGAAGAGGAGAATGCCCCCCATACAGAAGGGGTAGCATTCATGCTGTCACCAGTGGCACAGAGAGCGCTGATGGGCTGGGAACCTCTTGGGCCAAGAATTATCACAGCAGCCTTTACTTACTTACGCCTGTCACCCCTACCCGGGTATAGGCCGTCGACGAGAGACCTCCAGCAACTCCTGTCCTGTGCTTCTCCTTCGATTCTACTCCAGGTGGATCCCAGTCTCTTGATGTCTGCTTGGAGGTCTCGACGCCAGGAGTTTCTCGGCCTACCTCTTTTCCTCTTTCCCTGGGGGTTCCATGACAATGCCTGCCTAGTGATACTGGAACAGCAGCCTTTAGAACCAAGAAAAAGCTCAAGCTGAACGTCATCCAGTGTTATGCGCCCACTAATGACAGTGACGAGGAAGAGAAACAAGAGTTCTACGACCGACTCCAGAGTGCCTTGGACAAATGTGCGGAGCGAGACATCACCATCGTCATGGGCGATTTTAATGCCAAAATAGGGGAGGACAACACCGGATACGAAGAGGTGATGGGGAGACGGGGACTAGGCTTGGAGATGAGTGAGAACGGGGAGAGGTTTGTAGACTTTTGTGCTCTAAACCGACTTGTCATTGGAGGCAGCATCTTCCCACACAGAAGAATACACAAAGCAACTTGGGTCTCACCTGACCATACAACAGAGAACCAAATAGACCATATCTGCATTAGCAAGAAATTTAGAAGATCCCTTCAAGATGTTCGAGTGAGGAGGGGAGCAGATGTCGCCTCAGACCACCATCTGCTTGCCTTAAGAATGAAGCTCAAGCTAAAGAAAAGCCGCACAGAGACAACAAGAAGACAGCGCTATAATGTAGGCCTCCTGAGAGAAACTGGAGTTAGAGAAGAGTTCAAACTGGTGCTGTCCAACCGGTTTCAAGCGCTACAGGAGCTAGTAAATGAAGAGGAGGCAGTCACCACAGAGCAGCAGTGGAAGGCAGTTAGAGAGGCGCTGAACTCAACCTGCAAAGACACTGTAGGGTTCAGGAAACACCATCACAAGGACTGGATGTCGGCACAGACCTTGAAGAAGATAGAAGTGAGGAAGCAGAAGAAAGCAGTTGTCAACAACAGTCGCACGAGAGCAGCCAAAGTAAGGGCACGGGGGAATACTGGGAAGCCAACCGCGAGGTGAAGAGGAGTATCAGGTCAGACAAGAGGGCCTACACAGACAGCCTGGCAGAAAAGGCAGCAGGCAGCGGCAACATGAAACAGCTCTACGACATTACCAGAAGATTGTCGGGCAAGTATGGCCATACAGAAAGACCAGTAAAAGACAAAGAAGGCAAGCCTATTGCAGACAGAGCAGACCAACTCGACAGATGGGCCGAGTATTTTGAAGAGTTATTGAACAGACCTAGCCCACCCGACCCCCCAGACATCCAGCCGGCAGAGACCGACCTACCCATCAGCTGTGACAGACCCAGCCGGGAAGAGATCAGAAGAGCAGTGGCATTTTTGAAGAACGGCAAAGCAGCAGGCCCAGATGGCATCCCAGCGGAGTCTCTGAAAGCAGACCTAGAGACAACAGTGGAGATGCTGTACCCACTGTTTGGAAAGATCTGGGAAGAGGAGGTGATGCCGGCTGACTGGAAGGAGGGGTACCTAATCAAGCTTCCCAAGAAAGGCGACCTCAGCAAGTGTTCCAACTACAGAGGAATCACCTTGCTGTCAGTACCAGGAAAGGTCTTCAACAGGATCATCCTGGAGAGAATGAAGAGCTCCGTTGACCCCCAGCTGAGAGACCAGCAAGCAGGATTCAGGAAGAACCGATCATGTACAGACCAGATCGCCACTCTCCGCATCATCGTGGAACAGTCTCTGGAATGGAGCTCCCCGCTGTACGTCAACTTTGTGGATTATGAGAAAGCATTTGACAGTGTGGACCCAGAGACTGTGGAAACTCCTACGACACTACGGTGTACCCACAAAGCTCGTCCGCCTGATCAAGAGCAGCTACGATGGCATGACATGTCGCGTGATCCACGAAGGGCAGTTCACCAGGGAGCTCCAGGTCAGAACTGTTGTCAGGCAGGGGTGTCTGCTGTCTCCGTTCCTCTTCCTACTGGCCATAGACTGGGTCATGAAGATGACCACAGAGCACAGACGAAGTGGAATACAGTGGACACTGTGGACACAGCTTCAGACGACTTGGCATTACTGTCCCACACTCATCAACAAATGCAGGACAAGACCACGAGGCTTGCTGACATCTCGTCCCAAGTGGGCCTCACCATTCACAAACAGAAAACAAAGACAATGAGGCTGAACGCAACCAGGGAAGAACCAGTCTTGCTTGCTGGCACCCCGTTGGAGGAGGTGGAGTCCTTCACCTATCTCGGGAGCATCATAGACAAAAAAGGCGGCACTGATGCAGATGTCAGAGCACGAATCGGTAAAGCCAGAGCAGCCTTTCTCCAGTTGAAAAAAGTGTGGAGTTCCAGAGAGCTGTCACAACACACCAAAGTCCGGATTTTCAACGCCAATGTAAAAGCAGTTCTCCTATATGGAGCAGAGACTTGGAGATTGACAAAAACCACAGTCAACAGAGTACAGACCTTCATGAACAGTTGCCTTAGAAGAATTTTGAAAATCCACTGGCCAGAGAAGATCAGCAACGTCAGACTCTGGGAGAGAACAGAGCAGATAACAGCAGAGAATGAAATTGGGCGAAGAAGATGGGGATGGATCGGTCACAGTCTGAGAAAGCCAGCTTCCAGTATCACTAGGCAGGCATTGTCATGGAACCCCCAGGGAAAGAGGAAAAGAGGTAGGCCGAGAAACTCTGGCGTCGAGACCTCCAAGCAGACATCAAGAGACTGGGAACCACCTGGAATAGAATCGAAGGAGAAGCACAGGACAGGAGTTGCTGGAGGTCTCTCGTCGACGGCCTATACCCGGGTAGGGGTGACAGGCGTAAGTAAGTCAGTCTATGCACAAAGCTATTCTGGCTCTACCCTTGAACTAAAGTCTTTGGTCTATATCCTTATGTGTAAGTACTATAATATAATGTAGCTATATATGTGGCAGTGTACAAATTTTAAGCTTTTAGCCTCAGTATGATATGGGTTAATCTCTTTGTGCATAGAGCCTCTGGTTCTGCTGATAGTACCGGCTGCTTCTTGCACAAGGGGGTTAACTCTGCCTACCGATGTGGACTTTAGCCGCCGCGAGATCACTTTCCCTAGAACACTATTGGTTGTTCGCTTGCAGTGTGTCTGCTTGGCTATTTCTGACGCTGAATGTGTCGTTACAAGCCGTTACTTTGCATGCACACCTGGGCTTATGAGCATGAGTTTAGTCCTTGCCCCAGCCACTAAACAAGGTGCTTCACTATCGCGGAGCGCCTTGCTTAGTGGCTGGCGCAGGAATAAGCTCACTCATGCAACTGATACCAGATCCAGAGATGAACTCTTAGCAGAAGGACGTAGTGGCAGAGTACATACCTAATGCAGAAAATTTACTTAGAAGGCAAAGAATGAAAGATTTAGCCCATTCACTGCCAAGAAAAAAAGAATACTGCAAGAGGTATAGATCCTGATGAGCCCCCGCAAGGAGGATGTCTGACACCGCTTTTATCCATTGTTTCATGGAACGGCTGGAGCTCTTTTGCCTTCAATTCACACAGATTTCAGACATACAGTGTACATGCATTGGCAGTGAAGGGGTTCAATTTGAATGATTTTGTTAAATTATTGTTTCATTGTTAACATTTTTTTTTAAACACCTTACTGTTGCTTTTCTTTGCAGGCCCAAGAAACGCAGTGAAAATATGCTACGCAATCAGGGAAAGACAGTTTTCAGCAGAGAGGAGTCCGCCACCAGCCTGTTACCCCCGCCTCTTCACTTCGGCAAGCACTTCAGAGAAACGTCAAGAGATTTCCAGTTGCCTTACGACATCTGGTGGCTCTACTCTAATGATATGGTAAGTTACAACTAATTCTGTACAACAAACGTCCACCTTTCTGCAGAACTTAATTTTACATGTTAGCGACTACCCTTGAGAGAGATCACCTGTCATTATAGACCATTATTTTGGTGTCTGTATTCTCCTAATTGATGGTTTTAATGACAGGTGACATGTTTTACCCTCTATACTAAGGTTTCTCTAAAGAGATTGCCTTGTCTTAACCCTTTTGATCCTGATGCACCCATTGCTTGCAATAAATTTGGCCGATAGTTCAAGGGTGTTGCCAAAGCTATTCTGATCTATCTCCTGATCTGTAGTGTAATGTAGCCTTCATAGGACAATAAGCACATTTTACAAAATCAGCCACAGGATGTAATGGGTTAAACCCTTTTGTTTTCTTGCAAAAGTGGTGGTTGCTCTGTTTCTGCTGTATTTTATTGCTTTATTACCTGTCTTGCCACTGGTACCATGTGAAAGATTGTGATACATTTGGGTACAAATTAAATTATTTATTATTTATTCCTAATCACGTTTAATACAAATGGCAACAATGCAAAAGTGGTCTTAAATGACAGGTGATCTCTCATAATGGTCACTCTAAACAAGTGATGTTGTAATTTCTGTTTTCTTGCGTGTGTCTTGTTGAGAAGATCTGCTTTGATTTATGGAAGCTACATTTTGATTTTTAACTCCTTATGAAATTGTCAGTTTTTTGTAATATCCACTGAGGCCTATATCACCGTTCAGGAGACAGATCAACCATATTTCAAGGTTGGTGTCAGAATAGCTTGGCGCCTAGAGGCGCCAAGCTATTCTGACACCAACCTTGAAATATCATGGTCGATCCACATCCTGTTGTAGTCTTTCAGGGCCTTGTGGGTTAAATTGTTTTCAGTTACCAAAGAAAGAGGAGCCGAGGCCGAAGTTCAAGAGGATTCGCAACAGTAAGTGCATACATTTGCATACTTGTATTTGTATACTGGTCTGTGATTTTGGAACTTGTGGCCAGGGGTCATTTGGTGTCGGTAAATTCAGTAGCATCTTCCATAAACACTCAGATTTTGGTGATTACAGATTTTGATCACCTTAGTTAAAAGCAGGCTGTTAGTGTTAGTGTTACACTTTCCATATTGTTTCTTTTAGTGTGACAAACTTTGGATTGATTTGTTGATGTGATGAAAATTTGTGGCTGATATACACCAGTATTAAGGCTTGCATTTTAGGTGTGAATGCTTTCAGATATCTATGTGGATGTGAAACCAAATACACGGAAATTCGAACCTCATCCCTGCAACTGCAAGAAACCCACTGACTCGCACGAGAAAGGATGCCAGGAGGACTGCTTGAACAGGTAGGACGGTTTCTCTGTGCAGAACTCCTGCAGAGTAGACATGCTGAAGTGGATATGGGTTGGCCATGATAGCTCAAGGGCAGTGCCTGATTAGTTTGGCACCCAAAAGGGTGCCAAGCTGATCAGGCACTACCCTTGAGCTATCATGGGCCACCTGTAGGCGATAATTTTAACAGGCATTGTCTTCCAGCTGTCATGGCCGATCTACTTCGGGAGAGGTAGCAGAGTGAGCTGTCATGGTCATGTCATGATTTTAACTATGTTTTCCATTGTCATCGCCACTACTGTCAGGTGATGGGACTTTAGGACTCATTCATAAGCCAGACTCGGGTCAATGAAACAATATGTGCATGTCCACCATCCACATCCATTTGCAAGGAGTGTAGATTCTCATAAGCCACTGCACTTGCAGGGGCTCATGGATACCTCGTGCTGCAGTGACCACTGCCTAAATCTTTCTTGTAAAAGTATAATTTCATCCATCCTGATTCTGTGACTGACAATTGTGTTTGGGTTTTTTTGGTTGGCAGGGTGATATTTACGGAATGTACCCCTGAGACGTGCCCTTGTGGAGATCAGTGCTCTAACCAGCGTATTCAGCGTCAGAATTTCGCACCAGCGCTGGAAAAATTCCTCACAGAGGATCGGGGCTTCGGCATCCGCACTTTGAAACCCATACCTTCAGGTGAGCTAACAGAGCTTTTCCACAGTCATTTGTCAGATGTGAGCAGAACTATGCTTTTGGACCATACAGCTCAAAGCAGATAATAAATATATTGGCATGTTTCTTATTTTTTCTCCACACAGGCCACTTCATCCTGGAGTACCTGGGAGAGGTGGTGAGTGAGACAGAGTTCCGGCGTCGTATGACAGAGGAATACTCTCAGGAACGGCACCACTACTGTCTGAACATGGACGGGCGCACGGTCATCGATGGCTACCGCATGGGCAACCTGACGCGCTTTGTCAACCACGCATGTCAGCCCAACTGTGAGATGCAAAAATGGTAGGTTGATCTGTTTTGGTAGTGCTGGAGTATCTATCCCCATTGTTCATGCAGCCACTGGTGCTGATTGCAGTACCACTAGCAGAGGCTCCATGCACAAGGGGGTGAAGCGAAAAGGACAGCGGGTAATAAATAATAAATACAGGTCGTGAAGTACTTGTTTTTAGTGCACTTCTGCTGCACCTCTTCACTGCCAGTCCACACATATCGTGTTTTTGAAATCATTGTAAATTGAGTGTCAGCGATCCCAAGACAGGAACATGGATACAAAGTGGTGTCAGCAAGTGGCATAGATCCTCATGAGCCCCCGCATCTGCAGGGGCTCATGAGGCTCTAGACCTCATAGCTGCCAATCCTCCTGAATATTTCGGGAATTTCCCGATTTTTTTTTTTTCCCCAGTCCCGATTTTCCGTTGTTTTGTACATTTTTCCCGATTTTCAGATTTTCAAGCTTTGTGTTAAAATTCGAAGCATTTTGGCGTACCGCTCGGGGTCAAGCGCCTGAGGTTGAGAGCCTGCCGCTATACTGTACCGCTACGCTTTCGGGGACCCACAGCCAGTCTTGATTACGCATGCGCAGCAAATTTCTATCCATTCTGTGTTTGTTCCGGTTGCTTCGAAATTGCCCTGGTCTGGAGCACATGCTTAGCGATTTTTACAACTGGTATTTTCAAGAAAATGATACCTCCAAAGAAGCAGAAGTGGTTAGTGACGTTCCACCCAGACTACAAGCATTCCTTCCATGGACAAATCGAGAAAGAGCGAACACTTTGCCTTGTGTAAGAATGTGCCGGGCAGACATAAACATCGCTGCACAGTAACGGTCTGACGCGCACTGTGTTTGATTATTCGGCTGGAGCAAGGTAGTGTACTACCCTCCCCACCCCCCCAACCCCCCCCCCCCTTGTTGTTTGATTATTCGGCCCCTGGAAGCAAGGGCTAGCGTCGTGGAGGCAACTATGATACCTCTTGCAGCTTGTACCACAACAGTGAACGTGTTAAGATTCCACAGCAGAAAATGGGTTGACCATGACAGTTAAAGGGTAGTGCTAGTTCACCGAGCTGATCTGGCTGTACCCTTGAACTGCCATTGTCGATCCATTTCGCGCAACTGGTATGCAGACAGTATAGATGCCTTCCAGTGTGAAAGTCATGAATGTGAATGAGCCAATGCTTTTATCATTTGTGAGAGGGGTTTTCTAAAGGAACCTTCATTCATAACTTTCCACAAACAAGTTGAAGCCATGATTTGGACATAAAATGGATGATTTTGTGGGCAGGAATGTAAACGGGCTGTATCGCATGGTACTGCTTGCTCTGAGGGACATCCAACCATATGAAGAGATATCTTATGACTACAACTTCCATGCTTTCAATCTTGAAACTCAGGTAGGCCACTTGTTCTGTGAGTGTGATGTGCGTGTCATTCTGTGAGCAGATATTTTGCAGGAAATCTGTGTGTGGTCAAGGTGAATTCTGGTGAAATCACCTCAACCAAACATGCTACTGACAAGAGGGTTGCAGCATGGGTTAGCACGAAATTTGACCACCATAGATTATTCCGTTGGTGACAGTCTTCAGTCCTGGAGATTGATTCAGCTAGTTTAACCCTTTTAGCCCCAAGGTCCCATTTCTCAAATTTTGGAGGTGTTGCCTAATGACTATGTACTAGTTGCAGGAGATGGATTGACCATGATAATTCAAGGGTAGTGCCAGATTAGCTTGGCGCCTGGAGACATCAATCTAATCTGGCACTACCCTTGAATTATCATGATCAATCCATCTCCTGCTGTAGGGACTTGGGGCTAAATGGGTTAAAATCACAGAAAGCTGACTTTCAGTTATTTGGGATTACACAGAACAAAACACATGAAACAGCCAGCCAGTTCTCTGCAAGAGGCATACATTCTCATAAACCCCTGCATCTGTAGGGGCTCCTGAGAAGTTTTGTCTCTTGCTAGCATGGAGCAATCACAATGAAATGCTCAGATTGAGATACTCATTCACACTTAACTCTGCAGCTCAACAGAAATATTGTGTTATTCTGGCATACAAGCATCATGAAATACTGATTTACCCTGTCCTCATCTATAGTTGGGTATACCAGGTATTTAGCCTGTGGACTGTTTTAGGAGAAGCACTATATAAGTAGCTAATTATTGTTACAACAAACCAAGGGGAATTACTCAGCGCCGGAAAGACAACAGTTAGATCCCCTGCCCCGCCTATCAAGCACCCAATCGCCAGCCCACAGAGAAATACACAGGTATAGAATAAGACAATCATTTGCATCTCTAAAAAGATGCATCGGGTTTCTTATATAACCCATGTCTTTCTCCGGAACTTAGGAAGAAGGCAGGAGAAACATACATACACAAACACGAAGGTGCATTACTATATGTGGTCGGGTAAATACCCTGATTTCCCACAGTAGATGCACAGAACATTACACAACAATGTAACGATACAAATTTGCCTCGAGTTATACTGAGATACTCACAAACCAGATAGGTGAGGCTAGCGCTGGCAGAATTGTACAACAAACCAAGGGGAATTACTCAGCGCCGGACAGACAACAGTCAGGGGTCGATCCCCTGACTGTTGTCTGTCCGGCGCTGAGTAATTCCCCTTGGTTTGTTGTACAATTCTGCCAGCGCTAGCCTCACCTATCTGGTTTGTGAGTAATTATTGTTAGTATTATTATTATTATTTATAGTTTTTGCACTGTCGCCCATGATTATTCATTGTTTTCGGACCCTTGAAACTGACCAGTAGTGCAAGTTTTTTTTTTCTCATGGCCAGTTATGATGCCTGTCAGTGAGTTTTGGCTTTTCCCTCAACACTGACTACAGCCATTTTCTGCAATGTTTGTTATAGCAAGCGTGTCGGTGTGGAAGTAGCCAGTGTCGGGGGGTGATCGGCGGCAAGTGGCAGCGCAGTGGGCAGGTTGGGACGCACTCTCTCCGCTGCACGCGGGCCTCCTCCTACACCATACCTCTCCTCCCTCCACCACCGTTAGGCAACGCTCACAAACACAACAACAACTCCAAACCTCCCTCCTCAACTTGTGGTAGCGTCACGCGGGCTCTGGAGAAGGTAGCCTAACGGACGTCACTGTCTCGTTGCTTCCCATCCTGCCTTGCCGTGTCGCTGTCCTGTTATGTTGTCTTGTTTGTTGCGTTCTGTCGCGTTTTGTTAACTTGCGTTGACTCAACTGTCATGTTTGTACTGTTGTGTTCTTCGGGTGTGTACAGTTCCGGTATTTTAGCAGCATTTGAAACGGACTGTTTCCCTTCTCAAGAATACTCACGAGTCGACGTGTGATGGTCTGTGATTTTGGAGCTAACAGTTTCTCAGCCAGTGTCATGATGATAACAATCTAGTGTGCATTTAGTTGTGAAATTTGAAATAAGAGAAAAACAGTTGAAATTTCATGACTGAAAATTAAACCTTTTAGCCCCTTCACTGCAGAGAGAAATTAAACACCAACTGCAAGACGTATACATCCTCTTGAGCCCCCAGACCTGCAAATGCTAATGAGGATCTTTGCCTCTTGCTGAAACCACTTTCTATCTATATTCCTTTGGCAACAGTGGATTTTTTACATTAAAGTTTAAAATGCAATTATTTCAAAAAACATCTGCATCCACTGGCAGTGGAAGGGTTAATTTGTATGAAACAAAAATGGTTACAGACTTATGGCAGAATTTCCCTACTTTTGGGGGATGTAAATCTGTACAAACCCTGTGTCCTTGTGTTCGTGTGTCATGCAAGCTTTCCTCGGCACCCCCTGACCACGTACAGCTTTCCTGCTTGGGGGTCGGTCCACTGGGATATGGTGATGGTCGGTCATTTCAGGAACATTAATTCTTTGAGTGTCGGTAGCGGTTTTAGTTTTGATGATTCATGCAGGAAACATCGCGAATTACAACTGCTACTGACACCCAGATGGTTAACCCTTTGGCTGTTGGTAATGATTCCTGCAAGAATCACCTTGACAAAAAGCTTTACAAACAGCCAAAGGGTTAACAAGAATTAGATTTTCCATGCTGCACCCACACATCCTGTTAAATTCCGTCTTATAAAAGTTAACCCATTTAGCTGTGCTACACTATGACAGGAGAAGGCTTGACCATAAAAAGCTTTGCAAACAGCCAAAGGGTTAACTCTTTCGAGATGTGCCGCCTCCGGATACGTGGCTTAAGCTGCGTATCTGGAGGCGGCACGTCTCGAAAGAGTTAACAAGAATTAGGTTTTCCACACTCGACCATGGGTGGTGTTGGAATAGCTTGGCTCCTACAAGTGCCTAGCTTTTTTTTTTTAACCACTTTTGAACTATACTGACGAGTAAAAGGAATGTGACATCACAGGAATTATCGGGAATACCCCAGTGTTTCTGGTGATTCATTGTATTTTTCTCTAAAATGTATTTATTCAAAAAATACTTACCGATGGCATTACTAGTAATGCCATCGGTAATGTATTTTGAGGAAACGATGGAATCTTTCTCAGCTCACTGGCATATACTTGGAGTACTAACATTTGCGGGCAAAAATCCACGCTTTTTTCTCACCACATTTCTTAATGAAAGCCTTGGCAAATTTCTATCCCACCCAGGACGGTACTTTTATGTTTGATTTTTTTTGTGGTGATGCCATGTACAGCTAGGTATTTGTGTTGACGGAGGAGAGAGGCTTGTTGGAAGATGGAGGAGAGGGTTTGTTGGAAGAGTTTATGTTGTATTGTCGTACATTAGCGTCAGTTTTAGTCAGCACGTTCCCACCTTACAGCGGTTTTCAGTTTTGGGAGGCGTCCGTAAAGACTTTTGATTGGCCCTAATAGTTCAAGGGTAGTGCCAGATCAGCTTGGCCCCTTCAGGGCCAAAGCTGATCTGGCACTACTCTTGAGCAATCATTGCTGATTCATTTTTCTCATAGGAATTTTTATTTCTTAACCCCTTCCTTATCAGTTGCAGCAGATTGTGCCTCTAGAATCTGTGAATTCAAGGCCAAAGAGCCCGACCATCCCAGAAACGTACAAAGCAAGAGACAGATCCACATGAGACCCCTTAACTGTGGGGACTCATGTGGATCTAAGTCTTTTCTGGTTGGATTGTATTCACTTTTTCCCCAGCAGTGAAGAGGTTAATGGCAAACTTCTAGTGAAAGTTGCAACTGTCTCCTCAGACAGAGTGATTGAAATTTAAATATCAGGCTGATGAAGTCTCTGAGCAAACGTTACAATGGTGGCGTGCTGACGAACCCTTCACACTGCACTGTATCAACAGAAGCAGCAGCTGGCGGACGGTGGGATGAACAGACTGCTGTCCAGCAGCATGAAGCCCATGTCGCAGCGGGAGCGCACCTACGCCCGAAAACATGCCATTTTTCTAGTGAGAAACATCGACCGGGCGCGTCAAGGTCGACAGCAGACGGAAGAACCTGGACCAGAGAAAGGCGCAGAGCAAGGGGCACAGCAACCAAATACTCCTTTTGAAAAAGGTAAGAAAGGAGAGCTGCACCGTCAGCTGGCTCCATCTGCAGGAGACATAGTTTCTCATGAGCTCCTGTAGTTGCAGGGGCTCATGAGCATCTGTGTCTCTTCATGGAAGAAAAAGTGGTCAAGCTAGGAGTTCAGTGGCTGAATACACCATTTTGAAAAGGGAAGTTAGACAGCCGTCTGCAAGAAGCATAGATCCTCATGAGCCCCTGCAACTGCAGGGGCTCATGAGGATCTATGTCTCTTGGTTGTAAGGGTGAAGAAAGCCCGAGCAAGGAGTCAAGTAGTGGAATACACCTTTGTTAAAGGTACTGCAAGAGGCCTAGATTCTCATGAGCCCCTACAGTGGCACCTAAAGTGTAACAATGAACAGTAGAAAACCTCTGTTACGTGTGTCTGCTCACATGAGCTGTTAACTCATTCTACCCCAACTACGGATTTATCCGTAAATGCACGCCCAGCATTTTCCGACCAACTACGGATTTATCCGTAATGGGCAGTCCTGAAACTGCATCCCTTCTTATTCGGCTTGTAGTGGTTCCTAATTGGAACTGTTAGCTTTAGCCACTTCTTTGTTCTTCCTCATGTGCACGCGGCAAGTTTGGGCGGTTTTTCGAGCCTTTTTTTGCGGAATTTGTGTACTTTTCTTCGACAATGGCGAGGCGTTCCCGGACTTTGAATGCTAGTCAGGCTGCTGAGTTTATAATGAATTATGACAGCGAAGAAAATGATGAACTGATCGACTGTGAAGTGGACTTAGATGAGTCCACTGACTCAGAAAATGAATTGAATGTTTGGGGTGTATCTTAAAAGTCTGAAAATTTACTTTTAAAAATGTCTTTGTTTACAAGCAAATTGCAAAAATAAACATCTCTTAGTTCTTTCCGGTGTCAATAAACATAAAACACAGGACATGTACATTTTGTAAATTTATTTTTCTGTACTGTCCCAAAATTTGGTTGAGATAGGTTCAGTGGTTTCAAAGTTATAGCAGTTTTTGCGAGACACCCATATATTTAGCACTCAGCTCTCTGCATGGCTGGTCGAGAGGGCAAAGTTGCTGGCTGCACAGCTGGGGTAGAAAGAGTTAAATGAAGGAAAGTCTTAGTTATGTCTGGACGACATTAACCCTTTTAGTCCCATTTCTCCAATTTTGGAGGTGTTGCCTAATGACTGTACCAGTTGCAGGAGATGGATTGACCATGATAATTCAAGGGTAGTGCCAGATGAGCTTGGCGCCTTCAGGCACCAAACTCATCTGGCAGTGCCAGATGAGCTTGGCGCCTTCAGGCACCAAACTCATCTGGCACTACCCTTGAATTATCATGGTCAACAGTGTTAATTTTTTTCTTAAATGTAGGGGGTCAGATCTAGCGCGGCAGATTCAGTTTACAGTTGCCTGAGGGTCAGCAGGATTTCCCAGGGGGTCACAGAAATGATGAAGTCTTAGATGATAATAATAATGCATAGTATTTATATGGCGCATTAAAATTTCTCATATTTATAATATAACGCAATGCGCAGGACATGGCCACAAACTGAACCCAACACCACATTCCCTCAAACTGTACATACACAGAACATTCACGTGGTGCTAAGGGCAAGCTCAAGCGAGCTACTGAAATGTTGGAAATTTAAATCGCGTTTTTCATATTTTTGAAATTTCATTAAGTGGACTGAAATTAATACCGAATTTTAGTATTTATATGGCGCATTTCTCATATTTATAATATAACTCAAGCGCAGGACATAGGGCTCCGCGAACTGAGCCCAACCGGCAAGCATGCTCACGTGAATCGCGCACATTCCCTCACACACTGTAGATAAACAGAACATTCACGTGGTGCTACGGGCAAGCTCAAGCGAGCTACTGAAATTTTGGAAATTTAAATCGCGTTTTTTTTTATATTTTTGAACTTTAATTGGACTGAAATTAATACCGAACTCATGGAGGAAAGAGCCGCGGAGTGCCCGGAGAAAGAACCCCCGAAGGTCCGCCTGAATTAATGGTGACACTTACTAGAGGAGAAAAGTCCGACG
Organism: Semisulcospira habei; assembly: GCA_036245525.1. NCBI lineage: Eukaryota > Metazoa > Mollusca > Gastropoda > Semisulcospiridae > Semisulcospira > Semisulcospira habei. The sequence continues at coordinate 32,011,316 of BTPG01000001.1, read as the reverse complement.
CCGGAACCGGGTATCGAACCTCGCATTGCATCTTGCATTGGTGGCAGGCGCTTTTACCGCTGCGCCACGGACCGCCCAACATACTTTGAGCGCTGAAAATTTATCGGTCCCTTCACGAAAGCGTTTTTCGACTGTGCAGCTTGGCGGCACACAGCATTGAATATCTACCCATCTAAATGGCGTAGCCATTTAAATTGTCCGAGCCAATCGTGCTGGAAAGAACGCAAGGTCTTTTTTTCACTATCCGATTTGCTTATAGGGACTTCAGACTGTGTAGAAGAAGACTGTGATTTTGAGCTCGAGAACCCGAATTTCACGAGTCCGGCCATGCTTTTGCCACAGGAAATGCCGATAGCCACTTGACCGGCTCCGCCGCGCAAGAGTTATATCTGTTAAATTTCTGTTGCTGCGCACATGCGGTACTGTTGCTGCGTTGGCGTTCGGCGCTCTCACAAAATCTTTGGTGGTTCTGCTCTGCACGCGCGGCTGTGAAACGTGTTCACGATGACGCACTGGTGAGTTTTTCAGTGCGTAAAGATAAAGCTTACCGAGTCAGAGTAAAAAATTGTACGTCAGTCTGACGCAGAACACGGAACACTAGTGCGTCAAATGTGGCTTTAGAGGGTCAGATACACACATTTCTGCGTAATAATTATCACTGGTCAATCCCTAATGCTGTAGGAGCTCGGGGCTAAATGGGTTAAGGACCTGTTGTATTTGCAATTTTTAACTATCAAAACCTGCAGCAGAGCCTGGGGCAGATCACTGTAATTCGTAAACTTTTGTTTCTACAGTTCAAGATGTCCTGTCCATGAAGGATGTGCTGTCGGTTGATGGGATGGACCGATCAGTTAAAACAAGGTCAGCACCAGCACGTTTTTTTTTATCTGTGTGTGTGTGGTCTTTGATTTTGGACATTACATCCTGTAGCCATAATGTCCAGAATCCAAGAGCAGCTCATATGTCAATGAAGACAGTAAGATTTTATGGTTATTTTTTGCAAGAGACATAAATCCTCATGAGCCCTCACAACTGCTGAGGTTCATGAGGGTCTATGCCTCTTGCAGTTAAATCGTGTTCATTTTTTTCTCTGCAGTTACGTGGTGAAAATGTGCATCAGCATACATATTAATATACCACATAAATAAGATGTGATAAAAACTTTCAATGCATAACCTGAAATGTTTGTCCCCGATCACTACATGTGCAAAGGGGACGCAAACAGGAATTACTGAAATCAAAATTTATACTTGAATACCTTTGATCAGAGTAAACATGAACCCTTTTAGACCCGTGACCCTGCAGCAGGAGATGGATTGACCATGATAATTCAAGGGTAGTGCCAGATTAGCTTGGCGCCTTTAGGCACCAAGCTAATCTGGCACTACCCTTGAATTATCATGGTCAATCCATCTCCTGCAACTGGTACATAATAGTCATTAGGCAACACCTCCAAAATTAAAAAAATGGGACCTTTGGGCTAAAAGGGTTAATGCCATTGTTTTAGGTTGGTGGCACTGGCAGAGGAGAATCCTGAACTGCAACGGCTGCACCACCTGGCCGTCATCTTCAACAGAATGTACCATGCTGTGGCCAGCTTTAGGGGTATGTTGCAAACAGTTCCAGATTTGTGACTGTGTATGGGTGTAAGCTGTCATCTTCAACAGAATGTACTGCGCTGTTGGGTGCTTCAGGGTTAGGTGATTTACAAATAAGTACCCAACGGAGAAAGAAACACGCTTAGAAAAGACGGGTACAACACAATTTATTAATATTTTGGGTAAATACCCTTTGTCAAAATAGACAAACAAACAAACATAGAGATTAGCCGCTACTTATCTTCAATGGCAGAAGGAATGTGGCAACTGAAGGAGGTGACGTAAAATAAAAGAAAAGGAAGAACAAAAGTGCGGAAAAAGTAAAAATGACGTCGACGAAAAATCGCGTAAGAGAGAGACTCGGAAAGAACCTGAACTCACGAGAGACAAGAGTGTGTGCAAGCACGTGCAGGAGCGAGCGAAAGAAAAGGCGTGTAGATGAGGCCAGAGAGAGAGAGAGAGAGAGAGAGAGAGCGAGACGGAGAGAGAGAAAGAGAGAGAGAACGAATGGGGAGTACCCTTGGGCACGAAGTAGGCTGAGTGTCTAATACACAAAGCCTGCTAAACACCAACCCGAAGGCAAACTTTATATCACCTTCAAGTTGAGGACTACCTCGGGGAAAAACGGGAGGACCCCGGGAAAAAAACCCCAGCATTTAGCACGGTACATAACAAGTAATAAGTCATGAAAACAAAGCAAAGAATCAAATTCAGTAAGAGAATATTGGTATAAGTGGAGAGTAGGTAGTTGTGAAACCGTCTTCAAGGGTAACTCAAAAAATAAGGGGGGGAGAGAGAGAGAGAGAGAGAGAGAGAGGAGAGAGAGAGGGAGAGGGGGGGGGGGGGGGGGGGGGGGAAGGGGGGGAAGGAGTAAGGAGGAAGGGGGAAAAAAAAAAAAAAAAAAAAAAAAAAAAAAGGAAGGGGGGGGGGGGGGGGGCGGAAGACAACCAGCCAGAGCCACCAACCCCACCCAACAGGCACCCACCAGCCCACAGAAAAACACACAGGCACGCAACCAGACGACCACATACATCCCCAAGGGATGCACACGATCGCCCCGCCCCAAAACCGCGTATCAAACCGTGAGCCGGAGACCCGGTGCCCGACAGGGAAGGGCAAGGGATCCAACTAAACGTTCGGCCAGCGCTGAGAAAGTCCCCAAGGGAAATGTACATATCAACCAGCGCCAACATCACCTAACTGATTAGTGAGTAGTAAATCAGTGAGGTAAAGTAGCAGACACAAGCAAGGTAAACAATGTTAATCTTTCATATTCATCCCGAGTGGCGCCACAGTGCCCAGTTTATTAATCAGAAATTTTTCACGGTCTTTCCTGGCCCAGACATTACTGGCTTGCATAAGCCAGAGGCCTTTAACTCGAATGTCTGAGACGGAGTGGTCGGCCTGATTGAAATGTCGTCCGACCGGTCTGTTGTATTGGTACTTGACAGACTGAAGATGTTCTTTGAAACGGTCGTTGATGGTTCTTTCCGTCTCTCCAACATAGAGTTGGCCGCATTTAACACAGGAGATGACATAAATCACGTTGGTGGTTTGACACGTGAAGTATCTGTCTATGTTGAATTTGTAACGTGGACCATTGACCACGGTGGAAGGGCAAATAAAAGGACACGTCTTGCAATTAGGAACATTGCACGGAGTGGAGCCGGAGGCTCTGGTGGTATGACGAGGCTTGAGAGTAGAGCGAACAAGCATGTCCCGCAAATTAATATCCCTCTTGAAAGCTACCAACGGAGGTTCAGAAAAGATAGCAGCAGATTCTTGACTGGATGACAAAAGACCCCAGTTAGAAAGAAGGATTTTACGCACCGGATTGGTGTGGGGATGGTAGATCATGGTTACGATAGGCCTGTCACTATCAGCGGTAGGTTTAGTCTGCAGTGTACTCGCGCGACTAAGTTTTTGAACCGTTTGGAGAGATCCTTGAACAACAGTATGTGGGTAGTGTCTGTCGATGAAAAATCCAGCCATTTCTTTGGATTGAACATCAAAATCTGATTCTTCGGAACATATTCTTTTTAGCCGAAGAAACTGGGAATAAGGGATGCTGTTTTTAGTTTTGGGGTTGTGAGAAGATCGGTAGTCGAGGTAGGAATGTGAGTCGGTAGGTTTGTAATGTATTGAAGTTTTCAACATTCCGCAGTCAATCCTGATGTTCATGTCCAGAAAGTCGACTGAAGTAGCTGATATAGTGTAAGTGAACTTGATGGATGGGTGGAAGTCCTGCACGAAGTGAATGAAGTCTAAAAGTGCAGCTTGGGTCATGTGAGTAGCTCCTAAACCGTCATCGATGTAGCGTTTATACATCTCAGGGACAGGCCCAGTGTATTGCTGAAGAATCTGTTGCTCAAGGAAACCCATGAAAAGGCAAGCATAGCTGGGTCCCATTTTTGTGCCCATTGCTACGCCACTGCACTGAGCAAAGGTGACGCCATCAAAGGTGAAACTGTTAAGAGAGAGAACCAATTCAGCCAGACGTAGAAGTGTATGAGTAGGAGGTTGTTTATGACTTCTTTGGTTGAGGAAGTATGCAAGTGCATTGAGGCCGTTATTGTGCGGTATAACAGTATATAGTGAAGTGACATCAAGGGAAAACAACAGTTCAGGTTTGAAAAGTTGTTTCTGGTTGACTTGGTCTATGATCTCTAGAGCATGGTTGGTGTCTTTAATGTAGGTAGATAGAGACTGGACAAAGGGTTGGAAGATGATGTCCAGGTATTCGGAGATGTGTTCAGTGGGACAGCTGCAAGCTGACACTATGGGGCGGCCGGGATTGTTGAGTTTGTGAATTTTTGGGAGAAGGTAAAAGTTAGGTTGCTTAGGCCGCTTTTTTATGAGGAGATTAGCTGTGGAAGGAAGCTCTCCTTTAAGAATCATCTCTTTGACTGTCTTAGAGATGCGCTTTTTGTACAAAAAGCGCATCTCTAAGACAGTCAAAGAGATGATTCTTAAAGGAGAGCTTCCTTCCACAGCTAATCTCCTCATAAAAAAGCGGCCTAAGCAACCTAACTTTTACCTTCTCCCAAAAATTCACAAACTCAACAATCCCGGCCGCCCCATAGTGTCAGCTTGCAGCTGTCCCACTGAACACATCTCCGAATACCTGGACATCATCTTCCAACCCTTTGTCCAGTCTCTATCTACCTACATTAAAGACACCAACCATGCTCTAGAGATCATAGACCAAGTCAACCAGAAACAACTTTTCAAACCTGAACTGTTGTTTTCCCTTGATGTCACTTCACTATATACTGTTATACCGCACAATAACGGCCTCAATGCACTTGCATACTTCCTCAACCAAAGAAGTCATAAACAACCTCCTACTCATACACTTCTACGTCTGGCTGAATTGGTTCTCTCTCTTAACAGTTTCACCTTTGATGGCGTCACCTTTGCTCAGTGCAGTGGCGTAGCAATGGGCACAAAAATGGGACCCAGCTATGCTTGCCTTTTCATGGGTTTCCTTGAGCAACAGATTCTTCAGCAATACACTGGGCCTGTCCCTGAGATGTATAAACGCTACATCGATGACGGTTTAGGAGCTACTCACATGACCCAAGCTGCACTTTTAGACTTCATTCACTTCGTGCAGGACTTCCACCCATCCATCAAGTTCACTTACACTATATCAGCTACTTCAGTCGACTTTCTGGACATGAACATCAGGATTGACTGCGGAATGTTGAAAACTTCAATACATTACAAACCTACCGACTCACATTCCTACCTCGACTACCGATCTTCTCACAACCCCAAAACTAAAAACAGCATCCCTTATTCCCAGTTTCTTCGGCTAAAAAGAATATGTTCCGAAGAATCAGATTTTGATGTTCAATCCAAAGAAATGGCTGGATTTTTCATCGACAGACACTACCCACATACTGTTGTTCAAGGATCTCTCCAAACGGTTCAAAAACTTAGTCGCGCGAGTACACTGCAGACTAAACCTACCGCTGATAGTGACAGGCCTATCGTAACCATGATCTACCATCCCCACACCAATCCGGTGCGTAAAATCCTTCTTTCTAACTGGGGTCTTTTGTCATCCAGTCAAGAATCTGCTGCTATCTTTTCTGAACCTCCGTTGGTAGCTTTCAAGAGGGATATTAATTTGCGGGACATGCTTGTTCGCTCTACTCTCAAGCCTCGTCATACCACCAGAGCCTCCGGCTCCACTCCGTGCAATGTTCCTAATTGCAAGACGTGTCCTTTTATTTGCCCTTCCACCGTGGTCAATGGTCCACGTTACAAATTCAACATAGACAGATACTTCACGTGTCAAACCACCAACGTGATTTATGTCATCTCCTGTGTTAAATGCGGCCAACTCTATGTTGGAGAGACGGAAAGAACCATCAACGACCGTTTCAAAGAACATCTTCAGTCTGTCAAGTACCAATACAACAGACCGGTCGGACGACATTTCAATCAGGCCGACCACTCCGTCTCAGACATTCGAGTTAAAGGCCTCTGGCTTATGCAAGCCAGTAATGTCTGGGCCAGGAAAGACCGTGAAAAATTTCTGATTAATAAACTGGGCACTGTGGCGCCACTCGGGATGAATATGAAAGATTAACATTGTTTACCTTGCTTGTGTCTGCTACTTTACCTCACTGATTTACTACTCACTAATCAGTTAGGTGATGTTGGCGCTGGTTGATATGTACATTTCCCTTGGGGACTTTCTCAGCGCTGGCCGAACGTTTAGTTGGATCCCTTGCCCTTCCCTGTCGGGCACTGGGTCTCCGGCTCACGGTTTGATACGCGGTTTTGGGGTGGGGCGATCGTGTGCATCCCTTGGGGATGTATGTGGTCGTCTGGTTGCGTGCCTGTGTGTTTTTCTGTGGGCTGGTGGGTGCCCGTTGGGTGGGCTTGGTGGCTCTGGCTGGTTGTCTTCCGCCCCCCCCCCCCCCCCCCCCCTTCCTTTTTTTTTTTTTTTTTTTTTTTTTTTTTTTTCCCCCTTCCTCCTTACTCCTTCCCCCCCTTCCCCCCCCCCCCCCCCCCCCCCCGCCCCCATCTCTCTCTCTCTCTCTCTCTCTCTCTCCTCTCTCTCTCTCTCTCTCTCTCTCTCTCTCTCTCTCTCCCCCCCTTATTTTTTGAGTTACCCTTGAAGACGGTTTCACAACTACCTACTCTCCACTTATACCAATATTCTCTTACTGAATTTGATTCTTTGCTTTGTTTTCATGACTTATTACTTGTTATGTACCGTGCTAAATGCTGGGGTTTTTTTCCCGGGGTCCTCCCGTTTTTCCCCGAGGTAGTCCTCAACTTGAAGGTGATATAAAGTTTGCCTTCGGGTTGGTGTTTAGCAGGCTTTGTGTATTAGACACTCAGCCTACTTCGTGCCCAAGGGTACTCCCCATTCGTTCTCTCTCTCTTTCTCTCTCTCCGTCTCGCTCTCTCTCTCTCTCTCTCTCTCTCTCTCTCTCTCTCTCTCTCTCTCTCTCTCTCTGGCCTCATCTACACGCCTTTTCTTTCGCTCGCTCCTGCACGTGCTTGCACACACTCTTGTCTCTCGTGAGTTCAGGTTCTTTCCGAGTCTCTCTCTTACGCGATTTTTCGTCGACGTCATTTTTACTTTTTCCGCACTTTTGTTCTTCCTTTTCTTTTATTTTACGTCACCTCCTTCAGTTGCCACATTCCTTCTGCCATTGAAGATAAGTAGCGGCTAATCTCTATGTTTGTTTGTTTGTCTATTTTGACAAAGGGTATTTACCCGAAATATTAATAAATTGTGTTGTACCCGTCTTTTCTAAGCGTGTTTCTTTCTCCGTTGGGTACTTCTTTGCATATTACACGCTTGGCAGTCACCTTTTTGGTCTGGATTGATTTACAAATAGACATCGTCATCAAACCAGCCGATAAAGGTGGCGCCGTCGTTGTATGGGACAGAGATCTGTACATCAAAGAGGCTTACACACAGAGAACCCAGAACACTACCAACACCTTGACGAATGCTCCCTCCAAGCTGATCAAAAGCGCATCTCTAAGACAGTCAAAGAGATGATTCTTAAAGGAGAGCTTCCTTCCACAGCTAATCTCCTCATAAAAAAGCGGCCTAAACAACCTAACTTTTACCTTCTCCCATAAATTCACAAACTCAACAATCCCGGCCGCCCCATAGTGTCAGCTTGCAGCTGTCCCACTGAACACATCTCCGAATACCTGGACATCATCTTCCAACCCTTTGTCCAGTCTCTACCTACCTACATTAAAGACACCAACCATGCTCTAGAGATCATAGACCAAGTCAACCAGAAACAACTTTTCAAACCTGAACTGTTGTTTTCCCTTGATGTCACTTCACTATATACTGTTATACCGCACAATGACGGCCTCAATGCACTTGCATACTTCCTCAACCAAAGAAGTCATAAACAACCTCCTACTCATACACTTCTACGTCTGGCTGAATTGGTTCTCTCTCTTAACAGTTTCACCTTTGATGGCGTCACCTTCGCTCAGTGCAGTGGCGTAGCGATGGGCACAAAAATGGGACCCAGCTATGCTTGCCTTTTCATGGGTTTCCTTGAGCAACAGATTCTTCAGCAATACACCGGGCCTGTCCCTGAGATGTATAAACGCTACATCGATGACGGTTTAGGAGCTACACACATGACCCAAGCTGCACTTTTAGACTTCATTCACTTCGTGCAGGACTTCCACCCATCCATCAAGTTCACATACACTATATCAGCTACTTCAGTCGACTTTCTGGACATGAACATCAGGATTGACTGCGGAATGTTGAAAACTTCAATACATTACAAACCTACCGACTCACATTCCTACCTTGACTACCGATCTTCTCACAACCCCAAAACTAAAAACAGCATCCCTTATTCCCAGTTTCTTCGGCTAAAAAGAATATGTTCCGAAGAATCAGATTTTGATGTTCAATCCAAAGAAATGGCTGGATTTTTCATCGACAGACATTACCCACATACTGTTGTTCAAGGATCTCTCCAAACGGTTCAAAAACTTAGTCGCGCGAGTACACTGCAGACTAAACCTACCACTGATAGTGACAGGCCTATCGTAACCATGATCTACCATCCCCACACCAATCCGGTGCGTAAAATCCTTCTTTCTAACCGGGGTCTTCTTTCATCCAGTCAAGAATCTGCTGCTATCTTTTCTGAACCTCCGTTGGTAGCTTTCAAGAGGGATATTAATTTGCGGGACATGCTTGTTCGCTCTACTCTCAAGCCTCGTCATACCACCAGACCCTCCGGCTCCACTCCGTGCAATATTCCTAATTGCAAGACGTGTCCTTTTATTTGCCCTTCCACCGTGGTGAATGGTCCACGTTACAAATTCAACATAGACAGATACTTCACGTGTCAAACCACCAACGTGATTTATGTCATCTCCTGTGTGAAATGCGGCCAACTCTATGTTGGAGAGACGAAAAGAACCATCAACGACCGTTTCAAAGAACATCTTCAGTCTGTCAAGTACCAATACAACAGACCGGTCGGACGACATTTCAATCAGGCCGACCACTCCGTCTCGGACATTCGGGTTAAAGGCCTCTGGCTTATGCAAGCCAGTAATGTCTGGGCCAGGAAAGACCGTGAAAACTTTCTGATTAATAAACTGGGCACTGTGGCGCCACTCGGGATGAATATGAAAGATTAACATTTTTTACCTTGCTTGTGTCTGCTACTTTACCTCACTGTTTTACTACTCACTAACCAGTTAGGTGAGGTTGGCGCTGGTTGATATGTACATTTCCCTTAGGGACTTTCTCAGCGCTGGCCGAACGTTTAGTTTGATCCCTTGCCCTTCCCTGTCGGGCGCCGGGTCTCCGGCTCACGGTTTGATACGCGGTTTTGGGGCGAGGCGATCGTGTGCATCCCTTGGGGGTGTATGTGGTCGTCTTGTTGCGTGCCACCCCACCCGGGTCTGCCCTGGGGGACTTGGGTGGGGTTAGGTATTTTTTTAGTTCCCAGGGTCACCCTGGTCAGCCCCACAGGGTGGGTTTTTCTCTCTATTCTGGGGCATGTGTTTCTGTCTACCCTTTGTCCATTCACCTGTATTTGCCTTTTTAAAACTCTCCCTATTGTCTGCACTGCCTGTAGCTCTTGATATTGGATGTGTGTTGCTAAATGGTCTTAGCTTTATTTAGGCCCCATGTTGTAGGTTTATTTAATGTATTTGACCGGCTGGCGACATGCATTCAATGTTCTGTTTCTTTTTTTTTTCACAAGCAGTGCGGGCACGTCCTGAGAAAGCCTTGTTGCTGTCGGGACGTTAAGCAATGTACAATCAATCAATTGTTGCGTGCCTGTGTGTTTTTCTGTGGGCTGGTGGGTGCCTGTTGGGTGGGGTTGGTGGCTCTGGCTGGTTGTCTTCCGCCCCCAGCCCACCCCCTTTTTTTTTTTTTTTTTTTTTTTTTTCTCCCCTCTTTCTTTCTACCTCTCTCCCTCTTTCTCCCTCCCCCCCCCCCCCCCCCCTACCCCCTTTACCGCTTCTCTCTAGCCCTCTTTCTCTCTTTACGCTGTTTCCTTTTCCCTTCTTCCCCTTCCTCCTTCCTCTTTCCCCCCCCCCCCTCCCCCCCCCCCCCACCGCCCCCGTCTCTCTCTCTCTCTCCCTCCCCCCCCCCCCCCCCCCCCCCCCCCTTATTTTTTGAGTTACCCTTGAAGACGATTTCACAACTACCTACTCAGTCTCCACTTTTACCTATCTTCTCTTACTGAATTTGATTATTTGCTTTGTTTTCATGACTTATTACTTGTTGTGTACCGTGCTAAATGCTGGGTTTTTTTCCCCGGGGTCCTCCCGTTTTTCCCCGAGGTAGTCCTCAACTTGAAGGTGATATAAAGTTTGCCTTCGGGTTGGTGTTTAGCAGGCTTTGTGTATTAGACACTCAGCCTACTTCGTGCCCAAGGGTACTCCCTGTTCGTTCTCTCTCTCTTTCTCTCTCTCTTTCTCTCTCTCTCTTTCTCTCTCTCCGTCTCGCTCTCTTTCTCTCTCTCCGTCTCGCTCTCTTTCTCTCTCTCTCTCTCTCTCCCTCTCTCTCTTTCTCTGGCCTCATCTACACGCCTTTTCTTTCGCTCGCTCCTGCACGTACTTGCACACACTCTTGTCTCTCGTGTTCAGGTTCTTTCCAAGTCTCTCTATTACGATTTTTCGTTGACGTCATTTTTACTTTTTGCGCACTTTTGTTCTTCCTTTTCTTTTATTTTACGTCACCTCCTTCAGTTGCCACATTCCTTCTGCCAATGAAGATAAGTAGCGGCTAATCTCTCTGTTTGTTTGTTTGTCTATTTTGACAAAGGGTATTTACCCGAAATATTAATAAATTGTGTTGTACCCGTCTTTTCTAAGCGTGTTTCTTCTCCGTTGGGTACTACTGATTTACAAATAGGAATATTTATAGACTATGCCAAAGAACAGTTAGTATATTTGTAATTTCGTTTTGATGTAGAGTGGTGTGAAATGTCATGTTCTGATGAAAAACTGACAAGAAGTGTGTTTTCTGCTACACATGCAGTTTTAGATGTAGCTAGAAGGCGTGCTAACACATGTGATCTAACCTGTGCAATGCCAATGATGTGTGTGCCACAACCCTTGCCTCTGTATTAGGAAGAGTTCAGTGCAGCAGCAATCAGAGTTCCCTTGTGTGCTGCTAACCCTTTGCCTGTTGATAGCGATGTGTCACAGTGATGCCTGCAGGAATCATGACAAATCTCACAACCTACAGCCAAAGGGTTCAGGAGAGTTCAAGGACATAGGGACAAATAAATATTGGATGGAAGGGGTTTTACAGTATAGATTGATAGGGGGTGGGGGTGGTGGTGGTTGGAAGTCGTTGTTAAACCATTCATTCATTGCTAGCAGAGCTCTAGAAAAACGATGACAGATTCACATCTGGATAGTGTTGTTTACTTCAGGCACAAGGATGTAAATGGTTCCAGCAAGAGGCATAGGTCCTTGTGGGGGCTCATGAGGATCTATGCCTCTTGCATGCAGATGTGGATCGCTTAGCAGTGAAAGGTTTAAGTGTGGCTGAACGATGTGCCTCTGCAGTGAGAGGCAGATTTTCACACCCTGTACCTTTCCTTTCAGACGAAGATGGCAACATTCTGTCCACTCCTCTACAAGTACTTCCCTCCCGCAAGCGGCACGCTGATTATTATCGCGTCGTGTCTGACCCCATCGACCTGACCACCATCCGCAACAACATCAAGCGAGGGCACTACACGGACCTCCAGACCATTGAATCGGACTTTATGCGCCTCTTCAGGAACGTCGAGGTGATTTTATAGGGATCTATGGAGTTGATGTATGGGAATGTAGAATGTCCGGCCACAGCAATAAGAACAAGATTGGAAAAGCCGGAAAAATGTCCTGTTAAATAGGAGGTGTGAATAAGGCTCAGGTCCAAGAGATTAGGTGATTTGTTGCATGATAACCCACCCAGCCTTGCTACATTGCAATAGGATGTAGACGGACCATGATACGTCAAGGGTATGCCAGAATATCAATTCTGGCACCACACTTGAACTGCTACGGTGGATCTGTCTCCTGACAATTATGTAGTCTTCAGAGGACATTTCCCAAAATGAGGATTTTTGACTCGATGCATTACATTTTAATACATTTGTCAGCCTTGCGCTTAGGGCCTTCATTGAACAGCCATTTGCACATTCACCATTGCAGTGATTTATTTTATTTGAATCTGTGTATTTTAACTCATTGTGCCTGAGGTACAAAATACCCACATTTTGGAGTTATCCTATCCTCTGAGGACTGCATTAAAATTCAGGAGACAGATCAACCATGATAGTTCAAGGGTGGTGGCAGAATAGCTTGGCACCTATAGGCACCAAGCTATTCTGCCACCGCCCTTGAACCATCAAGGTCGAGAGTATCTGGCTGTGGTGTGTCGCGGGCAGAATGAGTTAAACCTTTCCTGTTTGATTTTGTCACCAGACATACTGTGGGAAGAAATCTGAGATGGGCAAACTGATCTCCCGATTGCGTCGTGTGTACCAGTCAGCGAGGGCCGAGGCCATCCCACAGCTGGAGGAACTGACAGGAGACACCATAAACATGTCCGCCTCCTCCTCTGAAGTCGACAGCACCGAGGCTATGGAAACCAAAGGTACTGACCATCATGTAGATGATGACACATAAGCATAGCCACTAATAAATGATTCTTTTAATCCTTTTCATCCTAATACACCCATTGCTTAAAATAAACTTGACTATGATGGATCCAGGGTTGTGCCAGTAGATTAGCACCTGAGGCGCCAAGCTATTCTGGCACAACCCTGGAACTAAAATGCTCTCCAAATATGTAATGTAGCCTTCATATAGAACAATAAGCAATTTTTTTTTAAAATCAGCCTCAGGATGTAATTGGATAAATGATTCCTGCATCATAGTGGGACGTTAGTCTGTGGACTTTTTCCCAGTCTTTTCAGTTTTTGGGTACTTTCACCCATGTGAGTGTATATTTTACATCTATCTTGCATCTATCTTGAAGAGAATAATGGTGATTGAACTATCAGGACAACACGATACCCCATTCATGTTTTGTTGTTTGTGTTGACAGATCCTGAGGAGGAAGAAGAAGAGGAGATTATCCGCTGCGTCTGTGGTGTTTATCGAGACGAGGGACTCATGATTCAGTGTGACAAATGCTTTGTAAGTATCTAAGAGGCATTTCTGTTTTTTCTTGCTTCCATCTTTCTTTATTTTTACCGTTCTCTTTGAGCATGCCAACGGTTTGTCTTTATGCCTGGCACAGAAGTTGATTTCCTGGTCCTGCCACTGTCCCTGTGGTTTCTTTGCTTTGATTTTAGTAAACTGTTTTGCTTTTTACGTTTAACCCTTCTTTGCCAGTCGATGCACATTGTGTTTTTAGAATCGTAAATTCAACGTCAAAGATAACCAGCCTTCAAAGGAACATGGCTACCTAATGGTTTCAGCAAGAAGTATAGATCCTCGTGAGCCCCCGCAGTTGCGGGGGCTCATGAGGATCTATACCTCTTGAAACTGCAGGGGCTCATGAGGATCTATACCTCTTGCAGTTGGGTTGATTTTTCACATTTCTTGACTGTTTCCTTGCATCTTTCTTGCATGGCAGTCACCCTTCTGTTTACATTTTAGGCATCTGATTTTTTCAAAGGAAGAGACTTCACTTTTTGTGGTGTCAGAAAATCAGCATTCTGCAAGAAGCAAGAAATTGCTCTTGTTTGTTAGCCTAGGTTTTGACAGCATAACGACTCCGTCTGCTGGGCCATGGCTAGCTTTTACTGTTAAGTTGAATTCCTTTCCAGATCTGGCAGCATTGCGACTGTGTACAAGTCAGGGGGGACGTGGAGCACTACCTCTGTGAACAGTGTGACCCACGGTCATTTGATCGGGTAAGGTGCTTAGAGTACAGTAGCATCAAACTTTGTTGTCTGAACATGAGATTCACAAACCAGATATGTGAGGCAAACACTGATGTGTGTACTAAGCAGTGATGAAAATTTTCAGGCAGTTATAAATCTGATTTATGAAGGTCATTGGCGTCAGTAGACTGTTTGAACAATTTGGATGAATTTCATGAGAATGGTTCATACAAATGATAGGCTGATTCACGCAAGCAATAGGCATGATTTCAGGGGCTTATGAGAATATTTGCCTCTTGTGAGAGTACATATATACCTCTTGCTAGGTTGGTGAGTTAGTCATATGCATTTTAACTCATTTAGCCCCAAGGTCCCATTTCTACAGTGTTGGAGGTGTTGCCTAACGACTATGTACCAGTTGCAGGAGATAGCTTGACCATTATAATTCAAAGGTATTGACAGATTCGCTTGGCACCTTTTTATATTTGCTTGGCGCCTAATCTGGCAATGCCCTTGAATTATCATGGTCAAACCATCACCTGCTGTAGAGATCCGAGACTAAAAGGGTTAAGTTCTGGCTTTTTCAGAATTTCAAGCTCATATGCATGCTAAGATAACATATTAGTAAGACATATTATATAGTAGACCCTATGTACTGACAATTTTAGACAATCTTTGAAATGCACAGTTTATTTCTTCAAAAACGTTACCGATGGCATTACTAATAGGAAGGTATACTTTGCTTATCAATTTCAGCCTCCAAACTTGTGTGTTGCTACACAACCAGGGACATAACTCTAGCAAGCAGTTACCTTGTCCCCTGAGTGGCTTCCCTGTCCTCTGAGTAGCTTCCCTTCCTAATCTCGCGAGAGAGTATTTGCGCCAGTTCTATGCATAGCTTCCATTTTGTCAGGATTACTGGTTTCAGTCTCCGCACTGCTTCGTCTGGTTTCCTTCTATCCCTTGGTTTAGCTCTGCTTGGATATGGCGAGGTAAGGCCTCGGAAATTGCCTAGAATGTTGAGGCTGACCTGGGCAATTTCCGTGGAATTACGGCGTTTGCCGTTTGTTTTCAACTTCAACTGTTGGTTAGACCGGTTGTGTCCTCGGTCCATGTGGCCACGCGGTTCTCTCATTTTTACATTCCATGTTACAGTGCTCAGCTTAAGACCTGAACCGTTTGCGGGGATTTGCAGTGGCCAAGCGACACTTCACTTCAGGAAAAACCGATCATGTACAGACCAGATCGCCACTCTCCGCATCATCGTGGAACAGTCTCTGGAGTGGAGCTCCCCGCTGTACGTCAACTTTGTGGATTACGAGAAAGCATTTGACAGCCTGGACCGAGAGACTCTGTGGAAACTCATACGACTTTACGGTGTACCCACAAAGCTCGTCCGCCTGATCAAGAGCAGCTACGATGGCATGACATGTCGCGTGATCCATGAAGGGCAGTTCATCAGGGAGCTCCAGGTCAGAACCGGTGTCAGGCAGGGGTGTCTGCTGTCTCCGTTCCTCTTCCTACTGGCCATAGACTGGGTCATGAAGAGGACCACGGAGCACAGACGAAGTGGAATACAGTGGACACTGTGGACACAGCTTGACGACCTTGATTTTGCAGATGACTTGGCATTACTGTCCCACACTCATCAACAAATGCAGGACAAGACCACAAGGCTTGCTGATGTCTCGTCCCAAGTGGGCCTCACCATCCACAAACAGAAAACAAAGACAGTGAGGCTGAACGCAACCAGGAAAGAACCAGTCTTGCTTGCTGGCACCCCGTTGAAGGAGGTGGAGTCCTTCACCTATGTCAGAAGCATAATAGACAAAAAAGGCGGCACTGATGAAGATGTCAGAGCAAGAATCGGTAAAGCCAGAGCAGCCTTTCTCCAGTTGAAAAAAGTGTGGAGTTGTAGAGAGCTGTCACAACACACCAAAGTCCGGATTTTCAACTCCAATGTAAAAGCAGTTCTCCTATATGGAGCAGAGACTTGGAGATTGACAAAAACCACAGTCAACAGAGTACAGATCTTCATAAACAGTTGCCTTAGAAGAATTTTGAAAATCCACTGGCCAGAGAAGATCAGCAACGTCAGACTCTGGGAGAGAACAGAGCAGATAACAGCAGAGAATGAAATTGGGCGAAGAAGATGGGGATGGATTGGTCACAGTCTGAGAAAGCCAGCTTCCAGTATCACTAGGCAGGCATTGTCATGGAACCCCCAGGGAAAGAGGAAAAGAGGTAGGCCGAGAAATTCCTGGCGTCAAGACCTCCAAGCAGACATCAAGAGACTGGGAACCACCTGGAGTAAAATCGAAGGAGAAGCACAGGACAGGAGTCGCTGGAGGTCTCTCGTCGACGGCCTATACCCGGGTAGGGGTGACAGGCGTAAGTAAGTAAGTAAGTGACACTCACGTCTGCTGCCTTCCCTGTTCGGGCTGTGCCTCAGATAAGACATGTGAGACCTGCACACTCTGGGAGGAGGGCCACTGGTCAGAACTCTTAGGATTCTATCGGCGTAAGCGCCCTATGGCGTCAACCAAGGCACCAGACCACCTGGCCCCTCCCTCCACAGACAAAGATGGCTCGTCTGCATCGGACCTCCCGGTCTCCGGACCCCAGTCGACTACAGACCCTGCACTTCCGCTCCACGGAGACGGGACTCTTGCGGCAGTATGTCCACACGACCTTGGTGAAAGATGCGGTACCTACTTCTGCAGGACGTGACGAGCCATCCGCACTCCCGCTCCCTAGAGCACAGTTTGCCCCGCGCACCCACTCCACGGAGACGGGTCACTCGCGGCAGTACCCCTCTCACACTCGGGGAATGAGACACTGGCCCACGTCAGAAACTGGTGCTGTTCCTGACCAACCAGGCGCGGACTTGACCCCAAGCGCCAAGGAGCCCCGCATCGCCATCGGTCATCACCTCACGACAGTCACTTTGAGCAGTACCTCGGGGCCTCACGTGTCTTCTCGCGCCCCGGCTAGGAGCCGGTCTTCGCAAGCCCATCCCTCGGAAGGGAATCCCTCTCGGCGGAGATCTCGCCACTCGGGTAGGAGCAGGAGTGGTTCATTTCGGAACAACCCCCCCCCCCCCCTCCCTCATGTGAGAGAGGCCCTCTCTACGGCGCCCTCCAATGCCTTTGACTGGCGCGAGGTGAGCAGAGGTGCCTACCTTACGCGCTAGCTCGTAATTTTACGCATTTTCGGCTGAGATTACGCGAGTACGACCAGTTCCTCTAAAATACGCAATTTACGGGGGGGGGGGGCTCCCAGGAACCAGAGACTATGTCACTGAGCTTTGCGCGTGTCCGCTACACACTGACCAGCCAAGGCAGCAAAAATACTCGCACACAGCGCGCCAAGCGTTCACTGAACACTGAACTCTGACTCACGGGTAGTAACTAGCGATAGCAGGGGGCTCCTCTGCTACAAAAGCATGCAACGCCGGCCGTGCAGAAAGGACTGTTGTGTTCCTTACAGTGGTGCATACAAAAGTATGATATTCAAAGACATTTGGAGTCCGCTGGGGCCAAGGCATTAGTACATCCCAAAGCTGACATAAAGCACTTTTTCGTTAACCCTTTCGGCCCAGCAGACCGCTGTACTGGTTGACGGTCTCGTATACCGTGTAGCCTGGCCAGAAAACTGCTAGAGCGGTGTCAGGTGTTTTATATCGCGCTCCCGGTGATAAGCGAGCGTCGCCGTGCATGTGGTGACTTCGCACTGACAGTGCGTGCGTACTTTTGTACGTTGTATGCGGTCAGCTTTGCGGCGCTAGCATGCGTATTGCGGTCGAAATGGCGAGTGAATGAGTAGATATTCGAAGTGATAAAATTTTGTGTGACATCATCATGGTTTCAAAAGCAGATAGCTTTGATGTATTGGGACACGTGTGCTCACGGCCTATTGCGTGGCAGCATAACTTGTTGGCAGTGTCGGCTGGAGCGATCGACGGTTAAGGCACTGACAACGGCAATGACGTACAGCTTGATTCTGAAGCTGAATTTGGCAATTCTGTAATTGATATTCCGTTCCTCTGATGCTACACCTTGGTGCACATGTATGTGACTCTGTGGACACCGACACACGTTGGTCACATGTGTAGTACGTGCATTGTCTTTACAACACTGATACTTCCATCCGATCGTGTATGAGACACAACATCGTTCAATGCCGCTTATTACATGTTGTCAAGACTGTGGATATACCGTACAGTGGCAGGTGTAAACATTGCGGCTGGTGACAAAGTAGGAGCCTTACTGTGTATCGGCATACTGGAAATGCATGGACACTAACGTGTCGCAGTAACAGATGCCCTTTTTAGTTACTGATGCATGTTAAGTAACAGCGATCTGTCATGCACGAAAGACATTTTTGGCTCACGTGCGAAGAAAAAGTGAGTCTGTTCCGAGCCAGCGGTCGTCCGTCCGCCGTCGTGCGTGGTAAACTTTAACGTTGGCATTTTCTCGGAGACTATTGAAGCTACAGTCTTCAAAATTGACCCAAGGATACCTTTCTAAACATGCCAATTATAGTGACAGTTTCTCACAAAGGTCAAGGTCACAGAGGATTAGGAAATATATCAAAAATAGCCATTTGGGGACATAATTTCTTTTTCTCAAATCAAACTATTCACAACTTCAAACCCAAACTTGGTACAAAGATACCTGATGAAAAGACCTTTATATGCACACTAATTTCATTGATCCCTCGGAAAAGTCAAGGGTCACAAGAGCTCAAGAAAAATGTCCAAAATGACCATATTTTTACAAAAAAGAGTTGTTGTTTTTTTGCAAATACTATTCACAACTTCAAAACCAAACTTGCTACAGCGATACCTGATATTGTGTGAATAAAATAGCTAATAGTGTGGATAAATGTCTTTATTTTTTATTTGTTTGCTGTGGTATATTTTTTTCGTTGCGTGTTGCGCTGAAATGATTACACAAAATACATATTTTTAAGCAGCCCATTACACAAAATGGTCTAAGAGGGGTAGGCACCTCTGGGTGAGTCCACTTTCTTCTTCCGTTGGAAGTAGGAGCCTTCAGGGGCACTGGCGCCAGCACTACTCTCCCGTCCTTTGGCGGAGTTCCCCTCACCCCCACTTAGATCTTGTTCATCTGGAGTTTCCCCGGCAGGCGCCGCGTGACGGTCGCTCCCTCTCTCAGATATTAAGCGTACCCCTCCCCGGCGCTTGGCAGCGGCTGTCAATGTCGAGGTTCTCAGCCTACATCCAGAGGATTCCACCTCCGTCTTTGGGTTTTTGGAGCGTTCATCCGCGTCTTTGAGTTCCCCTCCCGCGGACTCCGTGCACAGCTGTTCTGAGTCGTCTTCCCACTTCGCGCTGGGCACCGAGACACGGCGGTCGTTAGAAGAGGTCACAGGACTCATTCTGCGCTTCCTTCTGCCAGAGGCTTGCCCGCCCGCCCCTCCCCTTAATGCTTTCATCCCTGAGTAAATAAGAAGTCTATATACCATTCAGCCCTGACTTTATTTGAGAAATTTCTGTTCAAAATGGGTGTGCACTGTAAAATATTTGTAAATAATACTTGTTTCCTCAAAACACATTACCGATGACATTACGGTATGGAATGGTTCTTAGCTAGACTTAATTTTAGCAAAAATTGTTGTGTACGAGTATGGCGGTGTTGGCAGGTGAGAGGCGCCATAGCCTAGTTGGTAACCCGAGTAGCCTCCCTTCCATCCCATACGGAAGCGCCCAGCGAAAGCTCACCAGTTTCTTAGCTAGACAGTAGAAGGTTGTGTACATCAGTGTCTCTAGCTTCGGACTGTGTATAGTTGTGGAAACGGTCGTAGTGTTTCTTGGGATGCTACCCTACGATGTGCCTTGTGTTAGGCTTGGACACTTTCCTGTGGGATTTTCCTCGTCGGTGTTTGTGACTTAGCCCTGACGAGACTGCGGCAGTCTGTGGTTCGCACTTGTGTGTCCTGAACTTTCTACTTCTGGGATAAGGAATAGTGAAAGAGACAGAAGAGGCTCTCCTGCTTCCCTCGGAGTGCCTGTGTTCGGCTCGGTGCTGTTCCCAGCTTCAGGGACCGGTCATGCCTGTGATGCCGGTGTGATCTCCGCTCACGAACCGTGGACTGGGTCGACTCTGCCTTCGCCGCCTTAGCTGTTGGGCTTTGCTGCGGTGAGCTGGTTGGTCTGCGACCTTTGTGGTTTCCCCTGGTTCTCCATTATCAGGTAAAACCTCGGTTATTGCCTACGACCAGTGCTCAAGGGAGGGGGTAGAGCGCCAGGCGTCGGCACTTAACTTCGTTTGTTCGCATTGTTGTGCGGATTCGTATTGCGGACCCGCGGAGGCACGCTCGCTCGCTTTTCTTTATGCACTATGTTACAGTTGGCAAGTCTGCTCCTGCTCACGATGTGGACAGTTCCTTTGGCTTAGTGACGGACATGCTATTTGCCTACCCTGTTCTGGCTGTGCCTCCACTCACCCGTGCCTGGTCTGCGCCCCTGGCTGGAAGAACAGTGGACCCAGGTATGGAGCTTCTACCGCTGAGATGGGCTGACGCCAGCACGGGTAAGGGGTCCAGCACTGGTAAACCCCACAGACCTGACGATTGGCCTCTTACCAGGTTGTAGAGCCTCAACGCCGCAGCTTAGGCCGCAAGCCCGAGCTCTAGCGCCAGCAGCACCACAGTCCCTTTGAGTGGTCTCTGGCCGGTCGCGGAACCTCAAGTGCCACAATTAGGCCTTGAGACAAAACCCCTGCACCGGTAGCCACCACAGTCTTGCCGAGTGTTACTCTACTGTTCGGCGAAGATAAGACTCGAGATCGAGCTCCAGCACAGGTGGCCATCACAGACCCGATGAGTGTTTCTTACCAGGTTGTGGAGACTCGTTCGCTACGCAATGATTCAGTCATTGCCGCCTCCTCGGCCAAGGCAAGAGGCCAGCGTGGTCACAGGGATGCGGCGCCCCGCTCCAGGTTAGTGATCGGGGACCACCACTGGACAAGTCTGCTGACCTGACGCACTCCCGCTCCCCGTTAGGACGTAGGAGACACAGCACGGGCGCGCAATGAGATGACATGCCCCGTCTTCCCCCCAGCGCGGACAAGCCTTAGCTCTGTAGAACTATCCAAGCGGACTCTTGTAGCTCGACGACGTTCGCGCTCAAGGGACAGGTGGACTCGTCGACGGATGGCGTCTCGGAGGCAAGCCGGCACTCGAGCGACCTCTAGGTTTACCCCGGCACCTGCTGGTCGTGTTCCCACGGCGCGTCCTCCTGAGACTTCCCTCCGGACCGATGCCCACTGCAACCTGGGGTATACGCCAACTCTTATAAGGATAAGACGTCCCGGCCGCAATGAGTGACTATACTCTCGGCGGCACGATAATGCTGGACCATGCGGCGCTGGTGTGCCTTAGCCTGCAGGACGGGGACTATGCTTGGCACTTCGGCCGGTGCCCGCTATCTTAAAGTTCTGATAGGACCCGGTATGAGGATGGCCCACGACGTACAGGCTCCCCAATTCTCGACTTCGTCCAGCACAGACGGCGCGCCGTCCTAGGCAGTGACAGGGGACCACGAGTGGACAAGTCTGCTGGATTACTGTGCTCCCGCTCCTCGGGGAAGGGTAAGCGACGAGTCGGGATCACGTTGAGATTGCTTGAAGCTTCAGTGTCCCACTCCAAGATCAAGTAATATTTGTCGTTATCTGCGGGTCAACTCCGCCCAGGCGACTAAGGCCGTCTCACGGCGGAGGGTCAGCGAAAGGAGAACATTACCGGACAAGTCTGCTCGGTTACTCGCGCCCGCCCGCCAGGCATTTCAGGGATGAGCCAGGTTCACGTCAACTTCGCTCGCCCGTCTACCCTTGGGACGATGTGGACGGACCACTGAGTGGTAGAACGTTCTAGCGGACGTCCGTTTTTCTACGGCAGTCGCGCTTGCGGGACAGACTGGTTCCCGCAACCCGGCTCCCACTTGCCACCCTAACCCTGCTGTCGGGACAAGTCTCTGACCAAGATCCTGCCACAGTCCAACGGAAGTGTTCCGCCTCAGGCCCGTTACAAGTACCTTCGCCCCGGGTGAAACAACGGGAGCAGCGGCGGCCGCTCGCCTGACGCTCACGGGACAGGTCATCTAGGCCTACACGGGTTACGCTGTTGGCCTTCTGGCCCAGCACAGCGGTATGGCGTCCAACCCAGGGACGATGCCTTTACACGGGACAGGTTGAGACTGCGGGCAGTGGGCGCCCGTGCGGCACTTAAAATTCTCCGAGCGCAGCTGTCACAATTTATTTTAATCATTATGCAGTATTTTCTTTCGTGGAGAACTTTCGTTCTTTGTTGTGTGTTGCGGTTATGGCATGTACTTTTTAGTGACGTCAAGAACATATGACGTAAGATGTGTGTTTGGAACATGTGACGTAGGATGTTGGTTTGAAGAGTTACGTCACTGTGAATCGTTTGGAAGACAGTCAGTCAGGAGAGATTTTGCTCTCGAGTAAAAGTTGTTTTTTTGTGAGGTGTAGTGGGCAGAGAAATGCCGTGTTATGGTCTATGGTAGAATAGACGATTGAGAGCAGAATGCTCAGTACAGTGGTACGTAAAATTTTGTAGTTTAAGAACTACGACTAGTAACCAGATCGACTGATTAGAGTAACGAGTACCGGACCTTGTCCAACGGCCAAGATGGGCAGACAGGCCTGAAACAGTCGAAGGTTTACTTCACGCATCTTTGGGTATGTATTTGTTTATTATATAGCTGATTCGCGTTTGTTAAGTAGTAGATTCGGAAAATGTATTAGTTGTTCGGCTCTAGATCTGAGATTGTATGATATTCGGCGCGCATCGGCGAGTTTGCGGTGTCGTCTGGCGATCGGCGCGCGGGATTGAATGGAATGATCGAAACGTTTTGTGGAGCCTGTTGATTTTGAAATGAATAATTCGTATCGTGGTGAGAGGTTATGTGTTGTGCGGAAATATGTCGTATTCGTGTGTGTGCATGATATTTCGAATTGACTGTTATTATAATATTTATTCGATGTCGGAAACGATCGGGAATCGGCGACAACGTCCGGAAGCCGTTAGCGGTCGTCATCGTTACAGTGTCGTCATTCCGGCGGAAGTAACTTTTTAGCAATGGCGGATTTCTTATGGAGAGATACGTTTTGTATGTGTTATAGATGCTTCCCTCCCCTATCACCAGCTGAGAAGTTGGATTTGTGTATGCTTCGTGTGGGAATGTGGTTAATCAACGTGGTGTGCGAGATAACAAGTTGATCCTGACGGTGTGCGTGTGGAGCTTCGACGTGTCATCGCGAGAGACAGTGCGATTATTCGACCAGTGGTGTGGCCGAATCAACAGCAGCGACGCTACATCCATCTTTATCCACGGTCGGAGTAATCAAACTGTTTGATCGTTCGAGGATCTAAGCATTAATTAGTGTCAGTTATTATCGACAGACATTGCGGAGATGTGACATCGTAGTGGAACAATAAGTGTAGGATGTGTGGTTAGTGCTGTGAACATTGTACGAATGGTTAAGGGTGTGCGTGAGTTACAGGTGCATGTATGAATTGAGTGAATATTGCGTAGGTTTGTATACGTCTTGTCTATTGTTTGTCGTGCGAATGAGAAGATCAAATCATTAAAATTGAACAAATATCCAAATATTCCGAGTGGTATACATTCTTCCTCCCTGGTGTGACAATAATTTGGGGGCTCGGCCGTAGATTCGAACCACGGTTATTTCCAGATTCGGGATCACAATTTAGTGATAACGATTGGGAATTAATCTTGGTGATTCGAGCCACGGATATTTGTATCTATTTACACTGGCACGTAAGCTTTGGCTTGACCAATAGTATAACGATAGCGTTATCGGTTCAGGTTACTTACTGTGTAATTTTTAGAGTAGTCTAAATTTACGCACCAGTGTAATTTTCTGTCATTACCAAAGGACACTCGGAATTGCTGGATAACCTGTGGGCGGTTGGAGGGCGTTGTTACATCGGGCGGCATTCAAGCTCCGAAGCTTCGCCATCATTATATTCATCCCTTCCGTTTATTCAGGTACCGAGTTGTGTTCGATTGTCAGCGTTAGTGGAGACTAACCGATTGCGCGGAGTGTCATACAAGTACAGAGTACAGGTTATGATATTACTTTCCTTGATAATCTGTAGAGGTATACTGAACTTCCGCAGCATATTAGATTTTCTTATTTCGCATTTGTTTTGTCCTTTCGTAAAAAGAGTTAGTGGAGACTAACCGATTGCGCGGATTGTCATACAAGTACAGAGTGCAGGTTGTGATAATACTTCCCTTGATAATCTGTAGAGCTGTAACTTCCGCAGCGTAATCGATTTTTTTTAAATTTCGCATTTGTTTTATCCTTTTGTAAAATGGGTTACGCCAAAACTTGTTGACAGATCAACAAAAGTTCACGTTGATAAATGGTTATCGATAGCTTATAAACAAGCAATAGTTGAAGTCATTTTGTTGTTGCACGGATTTTGGGCAGTACAAACAAACTTAGCCGTCATGCCCGATACAAGAAGTAGTAGAACAAGATCTGAGAATCCTAGCAGATCAGAAATGGAACAAGAACCAGATATGAAAACCAGGATGCAGGCTTGGAAAGAAGAAGGGGAATTATTGAGTTTAGCGGGGAACGACTTAACTGCTTATGTTCTGGATGAGAAAAAACGTTGGTCAGAGCGGCGAGAACGAGAAGCGGAGTTAGCGCGACAAGAAGCTGAACGAGAAGCGGAGTTAGCGCGACAAGAACGAGAAGCGGAGTTAGCGCGGCAAGAACGAGAAGCGGAACGATGAGAACGAGAAGCTGAGCGTCAGACTCGATTGAGAGAATTAGAAATTCAGGCAGAAGGTCGGCGTATAGAAGGAGAACAGAACAGAAACAACAACGCGCAAGATCGACGCAGGATTAAAATCAAGTTACCATTTTTTGAAGATGGAGATGATTTAGAAGTCTTTCTATGGAAATTTGAAAAGGTCATGAGAGCAGAGCGTATTCCAGATGACGAATGGGGATTACACCTGATCGCATTGCTAAAGGGAAAAGCAGCAGAAGCTATCACGCACATGCAGCATGTTGATTTAGAAGATCTCGAACAGATTCGCAAAGAATTGCTGAAGAAGTTCCGTTTGACATCAGAAGAGTACAGAGAAAAACTGAAGAATGCCAGGAAGAAAAATGACGAAACAGCCAGAGAACTCATGAATCGGATTACGCAATGAATAACCCGATGGATTGAACTTTCAGGGAAAGAAAAGAACTTTGACAGTATCGTAGAATTATTGGCAGTGGATACCTTTTTAGACGCACTACCAAAAGAGCAAGCTACGTTCGTACGAGACAGAAGACCAGCCAACGTAGATGAGGCTACTGAAGCAGCAGAAACCTACGAGGTGTCAAGAGGAAACAGGAGACATGAGAATAGAAGTATGTTCAGAGATAACAACAGGGACAGATTTAGACACAGGGATAGTCCGTCACCTAGAAGGGATCACAGTAAGCAAGGATTGCGTGACAACAGATCACCAAACAAACACAAAAATCAATCGGTCAAGAACAGAGTATCATTTAAGATCGAATGTTTCAATTGTGGAGGACCCCACAAAGTAGCAGTATGTCCAATCAGAAAACAAAATGCGTTGTACGTACAACCTACATGTGGATCGATGCATACAGCGAGTTGCAGTTGTGCAGCCACGCACCACCAGCACCATGAAAGCATAGACCACCACGCACTGAGAGTGGGAATGCCTTACCTTGAAGAAAAGTTAGAAAGAAATCACAAAATGACGCTATGCGACACATGCAGCAAGATAAATTATCAGCCATCGT
Organism: Semisulcospira habei; assembly: GCA_036245525.1. NCBI lineage: Eukaryota > Metazoa > Mollusca > Gastropoda > Semisulcospiridae > Semisulcospira > Semisulcospira habei. The sequence goes on along the minus strand of BTPG01000001.1, from coordinate 31,985,486 downwards.
GTCAAGTAGAGATAGAAGGCAAGGAAGTGCCAGCATTGAGGGACACAGGAGCTACAATTAGTGTTGTTGATACAAAATTAGTGCCAGAAAACAAGTATACAGGTGAGATGCGATCCGTGACATTTGCGTCATGCGACGTCAAGCAAGTACATGCGAACACCATTTTTTGAAGGAGACGCGGATGTACTAGTAATATCCAGACCAGCATTGCCAGTTTTGGTAGGGAATGCACGATTCTTGAACAAAGAGAAAACAAACACTATTCCAGTTTATCCAGTGATGAAACCTTGCTCAAAAAGAGATGCAAGCGAACAAACTGAAGACCATGTAGAAAACATCCCAGTTGTAATGGAAAGCACCGAGACGATCACAAAGAAACGAAGCGAACCAAACGATACGAAAACAGATGAGCAGTGTGCAGAAGTAGAAACAAGAAGCACGGCAACGAAAAGAAATCAAAAAGAGCTCAAGATCCCAGAAACAAAGATTGTTGATGTTACACCAGAGCAATTGAAACTGGCTCAAAAAGAAGATGAAACTTTGAAGGAATGCAGAGATGCAGCTGATGGGAAAAAAGAGGGAAATCAAAACAGCAAACAAACCAAATCCGAATTTAAATGGAAGAATGGAATTTTGGTACGAGAATTCACTGAAAAGGAACAGAGAAAAACGCAGATCGTTGTACCCAAGAAGTATAGACAGGGTGTCATGAAATTAGCACATGATACGCCAATGAGTGGGCATTTAAGCGTTAGGAAAACCAGAAACAGAATTTGGGCTGATTTCTATTGGCCAGGAATTTGTGGTGACATACAACGATACTGCGCATCATGCGACGCATGTCAAAGGTCATCACACAAGGGCAGACAGACGCGTGTACCATTAGGTAAAGTACCCATAGTGGACACACCTTTTGAAAAAATCGCCGTGGATTTGATCGGACCGATCAACCCAGCATCAGATAGAGGGTATAGATATGTTTTGACTGTAGTCGATTATGCAACCAGATACCCTGAGGCAGTACCTCTGAAAACATGTCAGACTACCGAGATTGCAGAGGCACTTTGGACAATTTGGACAAGACTAGGTGTACCAAAAGAGATTGTATCAGACCAAGGAACCCAATTTGTGGGAGATTTGATGCAACAGTTACAGAAACTACTGGACGTGAAAGGCATAAAAACGACACCATACCATGCACAATCAAATGGGTTGGTGGAAAAATTCAATGGTACATTGAAACAGATGATGAAGAAAATGTGTCTTGAACAACCAAAAGAGTGGGACCGGATGATACCAGCTTTGCTATTTGCATACAGAGAAGTGCCACAAGAATCTATGTTGTTCTCACCATTCGAGCTTTTGTACGGCAGATCAGTTAAAGGGCCAATGCAGATTTTGAAGCAACTTTGGATGAAGAGCGAAGTTGAAGAGGAAGAGAAGACGACAGCACAATACGTGATCGATTTGAGAAACAGGATTGAACAAACCTGTATCATAGCTCAGGAAAACTTGCGGAAGGCTAGCCAGAGACACGCGAGAAACTTCAACAGAAGAGCAAAACCTAGAACTATCACGGAAGGTTCAAAAGTACTGTTGTTGTTGCCAGAGAAAAAGAACAAACTACAGCTTACATGGAAAGGGCCATTTACGGTGACTAAGAAAATAAACGATTTCGATTACAAAGTGAATGTGCAGGGCAAAGAAAAAGTGTACCATGTGAACTTACTGAAGAGCTACCTTGAGAGAGAAGAAACAGAAAAGGTCGCAGCAGTTATGACTGAAGACAATGATGAATGAAAGCACTAGTAGTAGTGCACGATGAGTGAAAGCACTAGTAGTGGTGCATGATGAATGAAAGCACTAATAGTAGTGTATGATGAGTAGCAACACTAGTAGTAGTGTATTGTGAGTGGTAGCATTAATAGTAATGCATGGTGAATGGCAACACTAGTAGTAGTGTATGATGAGTGGCAGCATTAATAGTAATGCATGATGAATGGCAACACTAGTAGTAGTGTATGGTGAGTGGCAGCATTAATAGTAATGCATGATGAATGGCAACACTAGTAGCAGTGTATGATGGGTAGCAACACTAGCAGTAGTGTATGATGAGTGGCAGCACTAGTAGTAGTGCGTGATGATGAGATTACAGTTGCAGTAACACGATTTCCAGGTGAAGGTGATCAAAGGAAAAGATAATGTTGGTGCAGATTACCTTAGCCGTATCGACAGTGAAGAAAAATAAACAGATGCAGTGTTGACGTATAATGAACGTGTATTTATGTGTTTAACAGTGAGGTTATAGGAAAAGAAATGGTTATTGTCGTGGATGCGATTTATTCGCAAATGATAATATGAAATTGTGTCAAGTATAGTCTAAAACTAGAGTTTTAGCTGGGAAAGGGCCTTGTGTCACAATTTATTTTAATCATTATGCAGTATTTTCTTTCGTGGAGAACTTTCGTTCTTTGTTGTGTGTTGCGGTTATGGCATGTACTTTTTAGTGACGTCAAGAACATATGACGTAAGATGTGTGTTTGGAACATGTGACGTAGGATGTTGGTTTGAAGAGTTACGTCACTGTGAATCGTTTGGAAGACAGTCAGTCAGGAGAGATTTTGCTCTTGAGTAAAAGTTGTTTTTTTGTGAGGTGTAGTGGGCAGAGAAATGCCGTGTTATGGTCTATGGTAGAATAGACGATTGAGAGCAGAATGCTCAGTACAGTGGTACGTAAAATTTTGTAGTTTAAGAACTACGACTAGTAACCAGATCGACTGATTAGAGTAACGAGTACCGGACCTTGTCCAACGGCCAAGATGGGCAGACAGGCCTGAAACAGTCGAAGGTTTACTTCACGCATCTTTGGGTATGTATTTGTTTATTATATAGCTGATTCGCGTTTGTTAAGTAGTAGATTCGGAAAATGTATTAGTTGTTCGGCTCTAGATCTGAGATTGTATGATATTCGGCGCGCATCGGCGAGTTTGCGGTGTCGTCTGGCGATCGGCGCGCGGGATTGAATGGAATGATCGAAACGTTTTGTGGAGCCTGTTGATTTTGAAATGAATAATTCGTATCGTGGTGAGAGGTTATGTGTTGTGCGGAAATATGTCGTATTCGTGTGTGTGCATGATATTTCGAATTGACTGTTATTATAATATTTATTCGATGTCGGAAACGATCGGGAATCGGCGACAACGTCCGGAAGCCGTTAGCGGTCGTCATCGTTACAGTGTCGTCATTCCGGCGGAAGTAACTTTTTAGCAATGGCGGATTTCTTATGGAGAGATACGTTTTGTATGTGTTATAGATGCTTCCCTCCCCTATCACCAGCTGAGAAGTTGGATTTGTGTATGCTTCGTGTGGGAATGTGGTTAATCAACGTGGTGTGCGAGATAACAAGTTGATCCTGACGGTGTGCGTGTGGAGCTTCGACGTGTCATCGCGAGAGACAGTGCGATTATTCGACCAGTGGTGTGGCCGAATTAACAGCAGCGACGCTACATCCATCTTTATCCACGGTCGGAGTAATCAAACTGTTTGATCGTTCGAGGATCTAAGCATTAATTAGTGTCAGTTATTATCGACAGACATTGCGGAGATGTGACATCGTAGTGGAACAATAAGTGTAGGATGTGTGGTTAGTGCTGTGAACATTGTACGAATGGTTAAGGGTGTGCGTGAGTTACAGGTGCATGTATGAATTGAGTGAATATTGCGTAGGTTTGTATACGTCTTGTCTATTGTTTGTCGTGCGAATGAGAAGATCAAATCATTAAAATTGAACAAATATCCAAATATTCCGAGTGGTATATATTCTTCCTCCCTGGTGTGACAGCAGCCTCGGCCTCGACTCGCCACACTGCCACTGGAGTGGCTTCAACCGCTACTAGGGTTGTTGGCGTGTACACAGTGTAAGCGCTTACAGCTGGAAGGTAAGTTAAGCGCTGTAAACTATGATCCGTTTATTCTTTAGTAGTTCGGCAACGACACAGGTTTCCTGCCGGCGCCCCAGGATTTTAGCTCGTGGCGCGTCTGCTGCGGAGACGGCACTTGGCTACCCTTGTCTCGGTTTCTATCCTTCCTAGTGTCGATGATCAGAGACTCCCTCGTCTAGCCACGGTTACGAACTTCCTGGCTGGCCGGTCTTCTCCTACCACACTGCGTACCACTCCTGGCGCGACGCCTTGCCTGCTACCACTTCGTCTCAACAGGGACTTCAGGATGCCCCCGGCGCTTCGACATCCCGACCTTCGTAGCGGCTACAACAGTTGACGCGCGCACCACGCTGTACACGTTCGTCAACGACCCGTCCTTCAGCATGGAGACTGCCCGAGACTTCACCTCGCAGTGCAGACTGGAACTGAGCCTTCAGCCTGGACTCCGTGACTTCCTAGATGATATGGAGCTGATTGGAGACCTCCTTGAACTGCGTTGCGTTCTGGTCGTCTCCAGATAGAGAAGAGGACACCGCCTCCAGCCGTTCCCATCGCTTTACCTTAGACAGCGTGACCTGCTAGGCTCGAGCGCTTCTGGCGGCGGCTTCGCAGCCTCTGGGGGTTCTACCGTGGCTGTACTCCGTTGCAGACAGGACCAGTCGGACGTCTTCGTGCTCCACATCGACTTCCGTAGTCGATCCCCTCTTGCGCAACCGGTCGGAGTCCTCCTTGGAGTAGGATCGAGATGCACTTGGGTTCCCCTCTGCAGGCGGGGTTCCTGGTCTACGTGGGCAAGTTCGACCTCTCGCCTTCGCGCCGCTTCTCTACCTGCGTTTACACCTGCCACTGATAAGGTATATCCACGGTCTAGACAACATATAATAAGTGGCATCGAATGATGATCAGTGTGTCTGTGTTGTGTCTCGTACACGATCGGATGGAAGTACCAGTGTTGTAAAGACTATACACGTATTACACATGTGACCAATGTGTGTCGTTGGTGTCCACAGAGTCGCCTACAGGTGCACCAAGGTGTGGCATAAAAAAAACGGAATATCAATTAGAACCTCCGAATTCAGCATCAGAATCAAGCTGTAAGTCATTGCCGTTGTCAGTGCCTCAAACGGCGATCACTCCAGCTGACACTGCCAACACGTTATGCTGCCATGCGGTAGGTAGGCACACATGTCCCAATACATCAAAGCTATCTGTTTATGAAACCATGTCTCCAAACACAAAATTGTATCACTCTGAATATCTACACATCCACTCGCCATTCAGACCGTAATTCCCACGCTAGCGCCGCAAAACTGACCGCATACCACAGATGTGCGCACTGTCAGAGCCCCGTAGTGTAAACAGGATGTGTCAATGTAAAAGGCGAGGTCACCACACGCGCAGCGAGGCTCACGTGTCACCGGGCGCGCGATACAAAACGCCTGACACCGCTGTAGCAGTTTGCTGGGCTGAACAGTATACGAGCCCGCCAACTGCTACAGCGGTTTGCCGGGTTCAAAGGGTTAAGAGGAAGGCTACAGCTTCAGTCGATGCTACGCTACAGCCCAAGCAAATGAAGTCCCTTCCGCAACCACCCGGCTTCAGGGATCTCGCATCATACGCCTGTTTGGCGCAGCTGCCTCTCGGGAACTCCAAGGACCCTGTCTTCTTCTCCGATGCCAGGTGGCCAGCGGGGATCGACATACGGTTTCGGCAAAGCTGGTACACAGGTCACTCACAGGCGTTTTCGTGCCCCTTGCCTTCGCTGGACGCCACCGCGGATTTTCAGGCTGGTGGTCGCAGAGACGTCTTTTCCCGCGTACCTCGTGGTTTAGACAAGATGGCTAGCCTGATCCGCAACACCCTGTCCTGCTCAGGTTTCCTGGACCTCGCAACCCAGGCGATCGTCAGAGCTCTGGAGGACAACTGGGACCTGCAATCTACAGTTCCGCTATGCAAGGTGCATTCCCTGGCGGTTTTGGCGAACTGGGCGTCTTACTACGCCTCCACCAACGCGATGGCTGCTGCAATGAACTGCGACTTGATCAGGCGGGATGCGGTTCTGGCTGCTTGTTCGGGGTTGCCCTTGACGGTCAAGTCACAGCTTCGCCAGGCTCCCATCCCGGCCCCGGCTTCAGCCTGGACTGGTAGGGGCCGGCGGCCCGAGCGCCAGAGGGCCCGATGACTTCCCTCCCAGACTACCCCCGCCGACCTCTCTCAGGTCTCTGGTTGGCAGGAGGCTCTCCCTGCACAGCGACACATGGCGGTTGCTGTTGCCGGAAGACCCTTGGATCCTCACTACTATCTGGGAGAGTCTCCAACTCACTTTTCAACTTCCTCCGCAGCTTCGGTGTTCCCCGCTTTGGACTCGGGTGCCGAGCAATCAGGTCAAGGCAAAGGCGTTGCAGGGAGAGGTAGACGCGTTGCTTCAGAAGCACGCCACGGAGGTCGTCCTGCAGCACGACTCTCAGGTCTTCTACAGCTGTCTTTTCATTGTGCCGAAGTCGGACGGAAGTTGGCGCCCCATTATCGATCTCTCGGCTTTAAACAAGTTCATTGCTGCCCCTTCCTTCCCTCGGTTGGAGTGGCTCTTCTCATTAGTAGCCAAATTTTATGTAGCCCTGTTAGCATTGACACCTGTCTTCAGGCTGTCGCAGCTCAGGTTACCTTGAAGAAGACCATAACCATATGCAGTGTTTACCTGCCACCATCCCTGCGGGTCTGTAGTAATGATATTTTAAACTTATTAGATCAGCTGCTTACTTACTTACTTACGCCTGTCACCCCTACCCGGGTATAGGCCGTCGACGAGAGACCTCCAGCAACTCCTGTCCTGTGCTTCTCCTTCGATTCTACTCCAGGTGGTTCCCAGTCTCTTGATGTCTGCTTGGAGGTCTCGACGCCAGGAGTTTCTCGGCCTACCTCTTTTTCTCTTTCCCTGGGGGTTCCATGACAATGCCTGCCTAGTGATACTGGAAGCTGGCTTTCTCAGACTGTGACCGATCCATCCCCATCTTCTTCGCCCAATTTCATTCTCTGCTGTTATCTGCTCTGTTCTCTCCCAGAGTCTGACGTTGCTGATCTTCTCTGGCCAGTGGATTTTCAAAATTCTTCTAAGGCAACTGTTCATGAAGGTCTGTACTCTGTTGACTGTGGTTTTTGTCAATCTCCAAGTCTCTGCTCCATATAGGAGAACTGCTTTTACATTGGAGTTGAAAATCCGGACTTTGGTGTGTTGTGACAGCTCTCTGGAACTCCACACTTTTTTCAACTGGAGAAAGGCTGCTCTGGCTTTACCGATTCGTGCTCTGACATCTGCATCAGTGCCGCCTTTTTTGTCTATGATGCTCCCGAGATAGGTGAAGGACTCCACCTCCTCCAACGGGGTGCCAGCAAGCAAGACTGGTTCCTCCCTGGTTGCGTTCAGCCTCATTGTCTTTGTTTTCTGTTTGTGAATGGTGAGGCCCACTTGGGACGAGATGTCAGCAAGCCTCGTGGTCTTGTCCTGCATTTGTTGATGAGTGTGGGACAGTAATGCCAAGTCGTCTGCAAAATCGAGGTCGTCAAGCTGTGTCCACAGTGTCCACTGTATTCCACTTCGTCTGTGCTCTGTGGTCATCTTCATGACCCAGTCTATGGCCTTAGATCAGCTGCCCCCTCCCTTTATTTTCATGGGGGATTTTAACGGTCACGCTCACCTTTGGAGTAGTGACCACTATGATGGCAGAGGTCAGATGTTAGATGTTTTTTCTCACCTTAACCTATGTGTCTTTAACGATGGCTCACCTACGTACTCTAACCCAGGTTCAGGATCTAGTTCTGCTCTAGACCTCACTGTGTGTGATCCTTCTCTCATACAGGACTTTGACTGGAAGGTTCACGACGACCTGTGTGGTAGTGACTCGGTCAGCTGTGAGGAGGATTCGCCAGCTGGAATCTCAAGAAAGCTAACTGGCCTCTGTTTGCCTCCCTCAGTCAGTCTCGTCTTACAGAGGAGGTGGTCATGTCAGCTGAAGAACCTGTTTCTTGTTTTACTTCTATTTTGTTGGATGTAGCAGGTGAAACCATCCCTAGATCTTCCACATCAGTCCCTCGGAAGCCGAGAGTACCATGGTTCAATGAAGATTGCCGCAAGGCCCAAAAAAACGCACAAATCTGCTCAGTGACGTGCTTTTCGTAATCCATCGCAAGCGAATATTTTAACATTTAAAAGACGGTGGGCGAAAGCCCATTACATTTTTTAACGTGAACGCCGTGCTTCCTGGAGACTCTTCGTCTCATCTTTATCTTCTAGGACTCCATCCCAAAAAGTCTGGACGGCTGTTCAAAGAATTGGGGGCAGGGGTGGCTCGGCTTCTGTCGGCCATCTTAGAGGTGGTGCCAGTTTGGTCACGGATAAAAAGGCTGTGGCCAATTTGCTTGCCTGCACCAATGCCTATAATTCTTCAACAGAGCATTATTCACCTTTCTTCCAGAGAGAGAAGGAGAAGCGAGAGTCTTGTATCGGATAACTCGGAAGACTATAATGCCCCTTTTAATCAGAATTGCAGCAAGCCATGCAGAAATGTACTGACTCTGCTGCTGGATTAGATACCATTCACTATCAGCTCCTAACACATCTGCCTGAGGATTCACTCTTTGTACTTCTCAAGGCCTTTAACCATATCTGGATAACTGTCATTTTCCGCCATTTTGGCGCCAGGCTGTGGTTGTGCCAACCCCCAAGCCGGGTAAGGATCCTTCCGACACGGGCAACTACCGGCCAATCGCTTTGACATCATGTTTATGCAAAACTATGGAACGCTTGGTCAGTGCCCGCCTGGTGTGGCATCTTGAGTCACAGGGTCTCATCACAGACCTCCAATGCGGTTTCCAGCGCTTCCATAGTACAACTGACCATCTAGTCCGCTTTGAGTCGTATATCCGAGATACTTTTGTCAACAAGCAGCATGTCTATGCAATTTTCTTTGATCTTGAGAAGGCATATGACACTACCTGGAAGTATGGTATAATGTCTGATTTGTCGGACATGGGTTTTAAAGGGCACCTGCCCGTTTTTATTCACATTTTTTTTGTCTAACCGGTCATTCCATGTCTGTGTGGGCGCCTCCCTCTCCGACTCCTTTGAACAGGAGATGGGTACCCCGCAGGGCAGCATTTTATCTCCTGTTGTATTTAGCATTAAAATTAATAACATTGTAAAGGCCGTCAAGGATGATTCTGAATGCTCTTTGTTTGTGGACGACTTTGCTTTGTGTGCACGAGGTCGAGGGCTTGCCTCCCTTAAGAGGCGCTTGCAGCTCTGCATTGATCGCATGCAGGGGTGGGTGTCTCTCAAAGGATTCAGGTTCTCACCCTCCAAGACAGTCTGTGTGCATTTTACTAACCAGATGAAATTTTTTCCAGAACCTAGCCTGAGCATTCCTGGAGTGCCAATTAAGGTGGCCGAGGAGGCAAAGTTTCTGGGGGTCATCTTTGACAAAAGACTGACCTTCTGCAACCATATTAATTACCATAGAACCTCTTGTCAGACGCCCATTTAAGCTCTGCCTCCCTGACCATTCCTCTGTATTTAGTGCAGAACTGCAGGCAATTCTACTGGCACTCAAGCATGCCTATCAGTCTCGGGAAAGGAACTTCCTGATTCTGTCTGTCTTTCTGCCCTGCAGGCCCTTCAGGGCGCGGGAACAGACCACCCCCTGCTGGTGCAGATTAGAGAGCTTTATACGGACTTGATGAAGGAATATTATGACATCATTTTTATTTGGGTCCCAGGGCATGTGGGCATCGAAGGCAACAGGATCACAGATTCTGCTGCCAACAGTGCCCCCAATGACCCTGTTCCTGACACACAGACTGTTCATAGTTAGTTTAAACCTGTGGTTAGTGCGTACATAGCCCACGAGTGGCAGTCTGAGTGGGACAAAGAGGAAGGAAACAAGCTGCATGAAGCTCTTCCTACGGTGTCCCAAAGTCTACTGTCTACCTCATCGCTGTGGCAGCTGCCGTGAAGAGACTGTCCTTACTCGGCTCCACATTGGGCACACGTATGTTACGCACTCTTACTTACTAAAACAGGATGAGCAGATGTTCCCCCAGACAAAATCTTCAATTTCTTGAGAGAATGCAATATTTTTAACAAGATCTGAGCAATCATAGACTATGTGAATTTCACTATTTTGCCCTTTTTGAGAGTCTGTAGGTGTCTTTTTTAAAGACTCATGCGACATTTTAGCCCGACATATTTTTAAGATATATTTACATCTTGTCTTAAGACCATGCTTTTAGTCTGGCTGACCAGATTTTTACCCATCCCGCTGTGAGATGGCCTTAGTCGCCTGCTCAGCATTAAACACCAATAACTAACTAACTAACCCCTTCCTTCTGTATGGAATCGGCCAGAGCCCTCCGAGCCGCGGTCTAGCCCTTGGATTTCGCAGTCAGTCTCGACCTGGCCGATGCGTACTTTCACGTGCTCATGCACCCCTCTGCTCGCCGTTATCTACGCTTCGCCTTCCGCGGGGTGGTTTATTAGTTCCGAGCCATGCCCTTTGGTCTCAACCTCAGTCCCTGGGTCTTCACCAGGATCATGGACGCGGTGGTCGCACGTGCTCGGCGGTTGTCTCTCAGTCCGACTTCCAACTACCTCGACGACTTGCTCCTCAGGATCCATAACGAGACCCGCTTGTCAGCCGACAGGGATGCGCTGCTCTCCCTCCTTCAGCATCTCGGCTTCCTGGTCAACTTCGGAAAGTCAGACCACTCACCGTCCCGCAGATATGTCCACCTTCGTATGGATTTTCGGACCAACCTGAACTTGGTAAGACTCCCCCAGGCCCGGGTTGAGAAGATGGCGGCTCTAGCCCTGCAAGTGTACCACGCCACGGATGTTCCGGCGAGGGTGTGGTTGCAACTGTTAGGAGTTATGAGCGCAGCGGCGGACTTGCTACCGCTCGGCCGGCTCTACTCGCGGCCGATTCAACTGCATCTCCTGCTTCTCTGGCGGGCGTCTTCGGGGGATTTGGAAGCCCACGTGCCAGTGTCTCCGCTGGTTCGGCCGTATCTCCTCAGGTGGGTGGACCCATCTTGGTTAGCGTCGGGAGTTCCCCTATCTTCCCCACTGCCCTACCTGTCGATCTGCACGGATGCAAGTCTCTCCGTTTGGGGGGCGCACCTGCTCCCGGACTTCAGTAAGACCGCGGGCCTTTGGCCACTGGACCTGGTGGGCAAGCACATCAACTGGTTGGAGTTGAAGGCAGTTTGGCTCGCCCTCATCGCCTGGGAGGCGCGCGTCACACAGCAGGAGGTCTTGGTCCTCTCTCACAATACGACCGTTGTGGCATATATCCCGAAGCACAGGGGGATGTGTTCTCCCTCGCTGTACATCCTCCTGTACCAGCTGCTTGTGTGGTGCAGGGATTGGGGCATCTCTCTGTGGGCGCGTCACATCCCAGGACAGCTGAATGTGCTAGCGGATTCCCTGTCCCGTCAGGGCCAGCTACTCCATACCGAGTGGGCGCGTCACTCCGACCTCTTTCAGCTGATTTGCGCGCACTGGGAGACGCCCATGATCGACTTGTTCCCGATGACATGGAACACACAACCACCCCTTTTTGTCTCACCCGTTCCAGGCCCCCTCGCATGGGCGGTAGATGCCCTCTCCATTCCCTGGGAGGGCCTACTGGCATACGCGTACCCTCCCACCGTGCTGGTACCCAAGATTCTCCTGAAGCTCAGGGGCTGCAATGCGGTTTTGTTCCTGGCAGCCCTGTTCAATTGGGCCAAGAGCTGGACCACATATTTCATGAGTCTTGCCATGGATCCCCCTCTCCGGCTTCCCACGCTGCGCACGATGCTGAAGCAGCCACAGTAGGATCTCTTTCACCCTTGCCCTACACGCCTGGAGATTGTGCGGCATGCCCTCGCCGCTAGAAGCTTCTCGGATGTGGCGGTGGAGGCTATCTCTACAGCACGCAGACCTTCAACCCGGAGGGTCTACGAGGGGAAATGGCGGGTCTTGCAGTCTTGGTGCGGGGCTGGGCACCTCTCTCCCACAGCTTTGACTATGCCCCAGCTCGCCGAGTTTTTCCTGTGGCTCTTTGAGGATCAGAACCTGGTGCCTAACACTATTAGGGGATATCCGTCTATGGTGGCTGACACTTACCGACATTTGGGTCGGTCAGATCCAGGGGCTTGCAAGGACCTCGCCAACCTCATGGCTCACTTCGACCTCCAGCGGCCAGTGACCCGCTCACTGATACCATGATGGGACCTTGCATGGGTGTTAACCTGGCTCAACTCTGACCATTTTGAACCTCTGCCCTTGGCGCGGTTCTCCGACTTGACGAAGAAGACGTGCTTCCTGCTCAGGACCGACGGCTCGGTTCACCTCCTCACCAGCCCTTCCTTTTTGGCCAAGAATAGCAGGGCTCGAAATTAGCGGGGGCCCGGGGCCAAAAACCCGCAAAGTTGATTTCGGGCTCGGAAAGTTGAAAAACGAAGGGCCCGCTTGGCCCGCAAAATAATTCGTCTGCTACAGCTAGCTCTACTCGGCAGTTTCGTATTTGGGCCAAGGGAAGCAACCCACACCGGTGCCCTCACTCACAGTAATAGTATTGTGTTTTTTTTTTTTTTTTTTTTTTTTTTTTATTGTATTTTTAGTTTACTTCTGTTAACTCAAGTGCACATAAGTGTAATATGAATAGATGATTGAAAAAAAAAAAAAAAGGGCAAAATCTGTTTGTTTAACTTTAGTTTATCAGGAAGAGTACTGTTAAGTTTAGTTCTCTTTCATGGTTTTGTTTTGAACTTTTGTGCATTGAGGTCAGATTTTTTGTTAGGTTACTCATATTAAAAATTTAATGATGTGTATTGTGCAATACTCAGTCACAAAACTGAAAAGTATTATACAAGAGACTCACTTGATTTTTTTTCTATTTTGTTTAATGGCCATTTCAGGCTCACTAGTCGCTGGAATATGTGTGTCACTGAATGTGTGTGTGTGTGTTTTTTCCCCTTTTTTGTTGGTAATGTTTGAAAGTGAAAGAAAAGGCAAATAAAAATGACATCACTCAGCATTATTGGAAATTCAATTGTTTTTATTTTAGATTATCAGACAAATTGTACTTTCTACTTATTATATTGTCAATAATTCTTTTGTTTTTTGTTTGCATTATTTTTCAAAGTTGGGCCCCGAAAGTTGCTTGTGGGCCCTCAAATTTTTCAATCAAGGGGCCCGGTGGCCCCCAAAGAGAAAAGTTAATTTCTAGCCCTGAATAGGCTTCCCTCAGCTGCCCCTCAAACGATCACTCATCGTCCACTGCGGGACCGTGACCAGTCCCGGGACGTGCAACAGCAGGATCCGGTCAGGGTGTTGAAAATCTACCTCCGCCGGTCAAAGCCTCTACGGAGGGGATGTTCCTGCCTCTTCCTGCCCTTGGCTCTGGGCAGGAACGACATATCAGCCCAGACGATCTCCGCTTGGCTGCGCGGAGTCATTCGATCCACATATGAAGACCTCTCGCCAGAGGGAGCAAAGAGGCTGCGGATTTGGGCACACGAGATCAGGGCTGTCTCCATGAGCATCACGTTTGACCGCAACTGCGCCGTGAGGGACATTGTGGTGGCTGTGGGCTGAATCTACCTTTGCCCACTACTACTTTCGAGACCTCTCAGGCCAGCGGCCAAACCTGGTCCTAGTAGGGGACATTGCTGCGGCGCAACACTCCCTCCCGGCGCTGGATGCGCCATAGATAGCGCTTAGCTGAATTTGTCGGGAGTGTGCACCTACAGGGGGCCTCGCTAAGCAGTTACAGTGGAGTCCAGTTAACACGAACTCGCTTTACACGAAATTCCAGTTAACACGAACCGTTTTTGCATTCCCGGCCGACGGCCTTCTTATTCTGTATTAAAATTTCACTGATAACACGAAATGCTTAACACGAAATTTCGCTTTACACGAAGCTGGTTTCGGTTCCCAACCAGAGCAATTTCACTATTATTCACCTGTTTAACACGAACACAGATTCCATTCACAGAAAACCAATTCACGTGTCGCTCTCGCGCTGTGGAAGTACACATGACAGATCAGAGCGAACTCTAGTCTGTGATTGGCTGAATAGCCTTTACTTACTTACTTACGCCTGTCACCCCTACCCGGGTATAGGCCGTCGATGAGAGACCTCCAGCAACTCCTGTCCTGTGCTTCTCCTTCGATTCTACTCCAGGTGGTTCCCAGTCTCTTGATGTCTGCTTGGAGGTCTCGACGCCAGGAGTTTCTCGGCCTACCTCTTTTCCTCTTTCCCTGGGGGTTCCATGACAATGCCTGCCTAGTGATACTGGAAGCTGGCTTTCTCAGACTGTGACCGATCCATCCCCATCTTCTTCGCCCAATTTCATTCTCTGCTGTTATCTGCTCTGTTCTCTCCCAGAGTCTGACGTTGCTGATCTTCTCTGGCCAGTGGATTTTCAAAATTCTTCTAAGGCAACTGTTTATGAAGGTCTGTACTCTGTTGACTGTGGTTTTTGTCAATCTCCAAGTCTCTGCTCCATATAGGAGAACTGCTTTTACATTGGAGTTGAAGATCCGAACTTTGGTGTGTTGTGACAGCTCTCTGGAACTCCACACTTTTTTCAGCTGGAGAAAGGCTGCTCTGGCTTTACCGATTCGTGCTCTGACATCTGCATCAGTGCCGCCTTTTTTGTCTATGATGCTCCCGAGATAGGTGAAGGACTCCACCTCCTCCAACGGGGTGCCAGCAAGCAAGACTGGTTCCTCCCTGGTTGCGTTCAGCCTCATTGTCTTTGTTTTCTGTTTGTGAATGGTGAGGCCCACTTGGGACGAGATGTCAGCAAGCCTCGTGGTCTTGTCCTGCATTTGTTGATGAGTGTGGGACAGTAATGCCAAGTCGTCTGCAAAATCGAGGTCGTCAAGCTGTGTCCACAGGGTCCACTGTATTCCACTTCGTCTGTGCTCTGTGGTCATCTTCATGACCCAGTCTATGGCCAGTAGGAAGAGGAACGGAGACAGCAGACACCCCTGCCTGACACCAGTTCTGACCTGGAGCTCCCTGGTGAACTGCCCTTCGTGGATCACGCGACATGTCATACCATCGTAGCTGCTCTTGATCAGGCGGACGAGCTTTATGGGTACACCGTAGTGTCGTAGGAGTTTCCACAGAGTCTCTCGGTCCACACTGTCAAATGCTTTCTCATAATCCACAAGGTTGACGTACAGCGGGGAGCTCCACTCCAGAGACTGTTCCACGATGATGCGGAGAGTGGCGATCTGGTCTGTACATGATCGGTTCTTCCTGAATCCTGCTTGCTGGTCTCTCAGCTGGGGGTCAACGGAGCTCTTCATTCTCTCCAGGATGATCCTGTTGAAGACCTTTCCTGGTACTGACAGCAAGGTGATTCCTCTGTATGAATAGCCTTTGGCTGTTGTAATCTGTCTTCTCATTGGCTAGCATTTCTGTACTGTATTCATGTTGTATCATTCGTGTACAAACACAACCCTTTTACCGATGCGGGATTGTACTTCAGCCTGTGTTGCTTTTACCTGAGGATTGTAACTTAGTATGGATTTTACCTGATGGATTTACATTAAATACTCGAGCTGTACACGTTTCCTTGTGTTTTCCTAGCGAGCTGAAGGTATGCATAGAAAGTACGATAATGTGCACTTTTAACCTGGTACTCATTCACGCACACGTCTTACACACTTTCTCCTTGAGGGCCGTGATCAATTTTGAGGCCATATTGGTTAACAAAAATACGGTTAACACGAAGTGATTTTCCGTGTCCCCAGAAATTCGTGTTAAGCGGACTCCACTGTACATAGGGATAGAGCATTGGGCGGCACCCTCCTCCTCTTCGCAATTCTTCCTATTAGTAATGCCATCGGTAACCTTTTAGAAGAAATAAATGTATTTTTCTCTAAAATGTATTTTTTCGAAAAATACTTACCGATGGCATTACTCAAACGTCCCTCCCACCTTCCCCGCTTGCCGCCAGTACTTTAAGATAGAACTGGTGTGAATACACTCGCGAAATTAGGAAGGGAGGCTACTCAGAGGACAGGGAGGCCACTCAGGGGACAAGGTAACTGCTTGCTAGAGTTACATGCCTGGTTGTGTAGCAACACACAAGTTTAGAGGCTGAAATTGATAAGCTAAGTATACCTTCCTATTAGTAATGCCATCGGTAATTTTTTTTCGAAAAAATACATTTTAGAGAAAAATACATTTTTGGTGTCAATATTGGCTTAGGCTGAGCCTACTCAGGTGTTGCATTCCTTTGAATTTTTCTTGAAATATGTGTGCAGGAGGTCAAGCTGATTCCACAGCCTGATGGCGCGGAAGAGGACTGCGAATACTACATGACCTTGCTGCGCGATGACCTTGTGGTTGCCATCGGCGACTGCGTGTACCTGGTGCGTGACTTCAAACACAGCAAGGATGGTACCCCGGTCAGGTCATCGCTGCGACTCGTGTCTTCCACCAATCCCGAGAAAATGGATATTTTCCGCGTGGAGGAACTCTACAAGAACAAAAAGTAGGTGTAGGTTTTGTGGAGCTGATCCCATTTGCAAGAGGCACTGATCCTCATGAGCCCCCGCAGTTGCAGGGTCTCATGAGGATCAGTGCCACTTGCTGTCCACGTTTAGCCTAATATGCCTTTCATTCATCTCATGCCCATGCCTATCTTTTACTCCTAGCTGTGTTGTGTTGTCTTCTGTTGTAACAAGTTTATACAAATATGAATTTTTCTCTAAAATGTATTTTTTCGAAAAATACTTACCAATGGCATTACTGTATGTATGTATGGAAGTGTCTACTAGCTAGTCAATTTCAGCCTAAGAACCTGTTGTGTTCCTAAACAACCAGGGAGGCAACTCAGGGAACTGTAACCAGGGCTGTGAGTAGCTTCCCGTCCCTGCCCATCCGGTCACGTGCCACGTGGTGAACTGCCAGTCAGAATGCTTAGCGAACCAGCGGCAAGTGGGGTAGGCGGGAGGGTCATCCAAGTAATGCCATTGGTAAGTATTTTTCGAAAAAATACATTTTAGAGAAAAATTCATTTGTTTCTTCAAAAACATTACCAATGGCATTACTGTATATGGAAGAATTACGAAAAGGAGGAGGGTGCCGCCCAAAAAAAAGACCCCAGAATAAGGGCCTAGCCAGACCCGCCCTCCCAATATCAAACTCCCAACAATTTCAGCGATGTAGTTACCTACAGAGGGAGTGTTGAGCCGCGGTGATGTCCCCCACCAGTGTGAGGTTGTCTCACTGGCCTGCCAGATCCCAGAGGTAGAAGCGGGCGAAAGTAGATTCAGTCCACTGCTGCCACGATGTCTCTGACGGCGCAGTTGAAGGCGACGCTCGTGGCCATGGCTCTAACCTCGTGTGTGCGGATCTTCAGCCTCTTAGCTCCCTCTGGGGAGAGGTCCTGGTAGGCGGACCGGATGAACCAGCGTAACCAGGAACAGGGCTTCCATTTTCACAACAATTTAAAGGGTCTGTAGACCCCCAGGTATAAATTTTAGAGGGTACACAGACCCCCATCTGAGCATTATAGAGGGTCATCAGATTTATTTAAGAAAATCGCTCTCTCCTCTACTAATGTGTTGTGACATTGTCAGTGTGTCCTTTACATGATACTGATTCTTTAACTGGTGAGCTATCGCACAAAAGCCTGTCACCCTCGCTCTCTCTCTCACACACAGAAAAACATATATCTATTTATTTATTTGTTTGATCATTTGATAATGTATTGTAACGGAGAATATAGCGTTTTCTGCTGAATACGGCAGATTGACAACCAAAGTGTGACTTGTCTAAACTCTCTCTCTCTCTCTGTCACTGTGTGTGTGTGTGTGTACTGATGTACATAAAAGTTTATTTCAACCCATTTAACCACTCGGAAAGACGTGTTTCTCTAATTTTTGCCTAATAACTTTGTACCAGAAGAGTGGATCGACCACGATTTTTTTAAAAAAACTGACAAACTTATTTCTGTTAAAATTTCTGGACTTGCTTTTTGAGTTTGCCTCAGTGCACATTGCGCATGCCATTCGTGTGCCGTCGTGCTTTAGCCATGGAAATACACGCAGCGCAGCCACACACGGCCCAGGTGTATCATATCTGGTCAAGAGTACGACTAGGCGTCGAGTGCCGGTTTCGCTACCTGACTGACAAAACAAAGCCTTCAAACTCAAAATCAGGCATGCGTCTCACACAACCATATCTCAACTGGTTAGAAATTGAACATACCTTCTAATCCTGTGTCATTTTTGCATACGTCCAATGGGATAAAAGAGTTATTTATTATTTATTGTTTTGTGCGATCGAGCGGCGGAAGCCAAAATTTTGAAACGTGACATCACACACGTGTGTTCGCTTTCAGATAAAAAATTCCGGGGAATTAAATAGAATTTCGAAACGAAGTTTAGGCCTATAGAGAGCCAATGCAAGTTACTATTTTGTTACCATATCGTCGAGTTTTACGTATGTCTAAGTTTAAAGTAGTTTGAGGGCAAGTAAAGGCTAGAATGAACATAACGTGCGTTGTCAATTTCACATGTCCGAATCGCGCTGTGCACCAGAACACAAAAAACGTACCGTAAGGCACCTAATTAACATATCCTAGACAACATTACTCTTCATTCTGATTACCATAAACAAATTTGAAATCCTTTTGAGAATTGAAAGAAGGCTGCGTTTTAAACTTCTTCACCCCAAAAGTTGTAAATTTTGTGTTGCGTTCAAACTCGGGGAAAATTCTCGCAATCATCCATCAACGCGCGTGATTTTCTGGAATCGACGGCCATTTTGAGATTTGCGTTTGGTCAGTCCTGCGTACCTGATACGTACAGGTGACATCGATGGAGCAGGAAAGCGACAAAGTTGAAGGTAAGTTTTGGTTGTAAATGGTTATGTTCATGCAAAATTGATGACTGAGCACCATAAATGTTTTAAAAAAGCAATGTAAGTGTACTGCTTTTCTAATTACTTCAAATGAATGTTGACGCAAACAAATGTAAAATCAATCGGCTCAATGACCACGTGTTTTGAACAAAGGAAGAAAACATTATTTGATGGAATTTGCCTCCATCCGACGTTGACGGTTTAGTTTTGGTTGTAACAGTTATGTTCAAGTTTCTGAATGCGATATTCAATATTTCAAAGGATAAAACAGAACAAGTAATGTATGTTTGGATTAGTTTTGTAGCGCAGCAACACTGTGAAACATTAATTATTACCTTTTACCATCACCTTGTCGTTGTGTCGGCTTGTACGTAACTTTACACACGTTGAAGGTTGTCAGCGTTACGTTTGGGCAATTACAGCTTTATTTTCAAAGATTAAAAAGAACACGTATCACACATTTTCGTCGATTCAGTATTGTTGTCTTTAACGTTCCTGATATAAAAAAATAGAGTAAATGTCTTTTGCTCCTGCTGTTTGATTGTTCATAACTTTACACAGTTTGGCCAGGTAAATCTTTATGTAAAGTTATGTTCAAACCATGAGTTTTGCATTTTGGGGGAAGGACAAGTCATACCTTTTTTGTACCAATTTTTGTTGGTAGGAAGGGATTTTGTGCTAATTTGATTTATACTTTGGGTCATAGATTATGAGTTGCTGAATTATAGCGTTTGTACATAACATGACGCAGTGCAAAAGGGAACAGACATAGCACCTTCAATCAAAACATGGTCGTTTTTCTTATTTTGAGCTGTGATAATGTTCCCATTGTCTTTATGTACTTTATATTATTTTTTCTTCATTATGTAAAATAAGATTAAGTAAGAATAACCCTGTTCTGGCAGTATTGGACTAAACATAACATGACGTAACACTTATGGTGTTTGGGTTGTAAAGTTCTGTTACACTGTGCTTCATGCTATTTTTGTATGGTTTAGTGTTCTATGATAAGTACAGATAATCTGTGCATTTTTAAAAAACTTTTCTGCACCCAAGAAATGACAATTTTTAAGAAATATGCCTTGAACATAACTTGACAACTGTACATAACTTGACAACATAATTGTTGTCAAGTTATGTACAGTTAAAACAGTGCTCAGCTAACATTTTCCTTCATAGTAACAGTCTCTTTTAAAGTGGAAGACTGGTTTGATTATGTTGTCTATTGTAACTAATATACAAACTATTATTCTAGCTAGATGACTGTGAACATAACTTGACAAACTAGACTGACATGTAAAGTGTAAAGTTATGTTCATTACTGTAGCACAATTCCTAGTATACTGTCTTTTGGATGCCCACTTTGCTAGTTGTTATTCATCAAAATACAGCTTGGGTACTCAAATATTAATTGTTAAACCCAGAATATACATTTTTCTGTTTTAAATAGTTTGTACATAACATGACAACATCATGTGTTGTCAAGTTATGTTCAACCACAGTTGTGTTTGGTTCACACATTGTCTTCCAAGTTACAGTCTGATCATGCCTTTTACTCTTTGTTGTGCTGGCCAAGGTTGATAGCTGCCATGATATATCATAATTTAATAATAACCAGCCATTTTAGTACAAAGCTGTTGAAAAATAACCAGACATAATTATTAGGTTGATGCTAGCTAAAAACAAGTCTCAAACATGGACACAAATTAAAATTATTTGACCCTCTCTGTTTCAGTTCTTCGGGATTTGTTCCTGAATCGAAAGTTTCCGAGGTTGAAGGGTCTTTCCCACTCCCAGCCGTGAAAGCACCCAGAAAATGGATGCTAAACACGTGTCGTAGTGCAGTACCCCGACAGGTTGTACCCTGGTGAGCAAGGTTATGTCAGCATACTTGTACTTACGAATGATAGCAGCCAGGAATCTTTTTAAAGTATTTGAAACCAGAAAAATGTGGATTTGAACATGTTTTAGCTCCATTTATGTTTGAGATGGAGACATTGAAAAATTATAAAAGGTTGAAAGGTACGGCCGAAATAAGTGGGACTGGTTGTCACTGGCCAATAAAGAAAAGGAGTTTGAAGTTCCCTTAGGAAACTTGATCAGCAGGAAGCTTGTTAATTATGGGTTGCTTCAAGAAAGTGCTGTGATCATTATGCAACATAAATAAAGCAGTCTCTTTTTTTCTGTTTCAGGAGTGATTGTCGGTGTAGATCCTCTGAGGGTCAAATTCCTCAAGCCTCACCAGACAAAACAAGGACTATTTGTTTACCCTGAAATAGATAACATCCAAGAAGTAGGGGATGATTATAGCGTCAGCTGTAGATTTCCTGCCACTCTCCAACAGTGCACGCGAGTGGAGAGTGGTTGGGTTTGATCAATTTTAATTTGTTTCTGCCATGTTTAGCTCAAGTATGAAGCTAACTAAAGTGAGTACTTTCTGTGCCAGTGGTCTGCTGAAAACCATCGGTCGTGGTAAACTTAGGTCAATATGTGCTAGATTATATTTGTTGGAAAGTGGTACAGAAAAGCGTTTCTTTGCGGAGGTATTTGGGCAAAAGGTAGGCTCCGATGTCACACAGCCCATAGCAAGCATGAGCAATGGCTAATTGTCAGTCTTCAAAGAGTGTTAAATGTATCGTTGGTGTTCTAAAATGTATTGAAAGTTTAAACTTTTTTCACTTGGTGCTTTCTCACATTGTGGAACCACATTGTGCAGAGATTTAAACCCCATGTTGTAAAGTTATGTACAAACATGTACAGATTTGTTTTGCTACTTGCGTTAAACATTGTAGACACAATTATTAAAACTGGTAAATGCTGGGGTTTACTGACCACATAATTTGATGTAATTTTCCATTTTTATCGTTTATTTTGACTTCAGTGTTGATAATACCAACATGTTCGGTTGTAAAGTTATGTTCAAACTTGCCATTTTCACACATTATTCCCTTGTATTATCAATTTCAAACCTGATAATTACATCACTGCTGTTCTGTAGTGTAGTAGAACGCTACAGGTGCTTGTGATTTTTATTTTCTGGTTCTTGTCCATTTGTGGAGGTACTTTTTTGCTGAAATTTGAAGCTCGTGGTGTAAAGTTATGTACAAACATGCTTTCATTACTCATTTAGACACAATTTTGGGATAAATAAAAGTGTATTTGTTAAAAACACATCACTTGAGTAGTGTTTTGTTGTTTTTGGATTTATGCATGTTAGTTAAAGAGCCTCAAGTTTGTTCGTCACGGTGTAAAGTTATGTTCAAGCATTGTGTGTTTCTTGTTTTTAGCCTTCAATTCATTCTATGTTGTGAATGGTATATTTTTCCTAAATTATTCTGTAATCTACAAGTGTTTAGTACACAATAAAGGGAAAACACACCATCTTAACTGACTTTCTTTGCTGTGTTGTCAAGGATTTCAAAATTTTTGTTCATAAGCAAGTTGTCCAATATTTTGTAAAGTTTATAGCTACTGCATTCACACTTATCTCAATTAGGATAGTTTAGAATCTATCAATGTGCAATTGAAATTGTGTGTTTAATACCACACACAATTTTATTTATATAATTTATGCATTTTTTTGCATAAATGTATAGCTGGGTGTAAAGTTATGTTCAAACAATTTCAGTGTTGCGCCATTGTGTATCTATTCACCCCATCAAACTTTCTTTGAAGTTTAAGCATAGCCTAGTAAGGAAAGAACAACATGATAATTTTATACAGCATGAATCTACTTTGTGAAAGCTAGAAAATGTGTTTTATAAATGTGTGACGGTGTAAATGTTATGTACACTCCAAACCGTTTTTTCGCCAATTACACCCAAACGACTGCTCATGGGGAAATTCTTTTTGGGGGGCATATTACTTATGACTAAACACATCACAATCATGCAAAATGATGCTCATATGTTTAAGTTCAAAATCAGAGACCCATGTCACACTCTTTGGACACCCAGTCGTACTCTTGACCATCTGGTACTGTCGCATGTCGATGGAGATGGCGGTGTCGAAGTGCAACTTTCTTCTTAGCCTGCGATTATCAAGATCAGACGGTGCTGGATTGAAGAATCCGAAGCATTCCAGCTTCCTTTGCTTTTTCTCCGCCATTTACAACTTCGTTCAAGATCGAAAGTGAAACGCACGTTGCCGTATCCCATAATAGTATGAATGGTGACGTCGCAGCAAGTAACGCGTTCAACATGTAGCGCTTACTTACTTACTTACGCCTGTCACCCCTACCCGGGTATAGGCCGTCGACGAGAGACCTCCAGCAACTCCTGTCCTGTGCTTCTCCTTCGATTCTACTCCAGGTGGTTCCCAGTCTCTTGATGTCTGCTTGGAGGAACATGTAGCGCGCACTTTGTAATAACATGCTGACACCACACATAAACTAACAGTTTGCCCGCCCAGTTACACTCGCACGGACCCCGGAGTTGGGTCAATTCTGAACGCAGCCGCGACTGACATGAGCCAGCAGCTAAACGAACCAACTCATCACTAAAAATAGAACGACTGTCACCGACCTCTGTTATGGTACGCACGGTGGCGCAAGGATAATGCGTCTCGGACGCAGATGCACTGAATTTTAGTGCGTCTGACTACCCCTTAGTTACATTTTCAGTACGTGATTTTGAGTTTTAATGTGTCATAGATGCACAGATGCACTAAAATGGAAGCCCTGCAGGAAGATATTGTCTGGGCTGTAAAAGTGTAATGTCAGTTCTGCCTGGGGCTAACGGCAGAAAGAGGCGGGACCGTCCCCTCTGGATGGGCTTGGATCTGCGTAGGTAAACTCGCCTCGTGCGCACTGGATCTTGTTGCCCGGTCTTCCGGGGAAAGTTCACTCTCTTCAGCGTATGGTGATCACCTGGGGCGCAGTCAAAGGAGACTTAGTCTTGGTGAGGAAGGAAGGGTCAGTGAGCCATCCGTCCTGAATTGTAGGCAGGCAGGGCGCGCTGAGAGCGCGTGTAGCTCGCTTACTCAGGCCACCGTGGCTAGGGCCAACAGGAAGCAGGTCTTTCGAGTCGCATCTGCAAACCGGGCCAAGGGGTGTGGTTCAAAACGGGTGGAATTAAGCCACTTCGGAACCCAGGGTAGATCCCAGCGTGGAATCAGCGAACATGGGACCGGTGCTGGAGTCCAAAGTGTGTCATAAGGTCAGCGAGGTCTTAGCATTCGCAGGGGTCCACGTGGCCGAGGTGTCGGTAAGTGTCCGCAATCATGGACAGGTATCCTCTGATCGTGATGGGGGCCATTCCCTGGTCGCCAGAGGAAGAAGTCAGCGAGCTGGGGGGTAGTCAGTTTGGTGGGGGAGAGTTGCTGGTCAGCGCACCAGGACCGTAGTACTCGCCACTTTCCCTCATAGACGCGTCTGGTCGAGGGTCTGCGGACTGTAGCGATTGCTTCCACTGCTGCACTCGAGAAGCCTCTTGCGGTGAGGGTTTGCCGCACCATCTCCAGGCGTGAAGGAGAAGCCTCTCCGGGCTCGGGTGGAACAGCGGCTGGTGGGGTTGCTTGAGCGTCGTGCTCGGGGTGGGATGCAGAAGGGGGGGGGGGGATGGGGGAGCCCGTGGCGAGACTGAGCAGGTCGGTGGTCCAAGACCTGTTTCTGGAGAACGGGGCTACCAGAAACATCACCGCATTGCATTCTCTGAGCTTGAGCAGGACTTTGGGGACAAGAACTGTCGGGGGATACGCGTAAGCGATGAGTCCGTCTGACTGAATGGAGAGCGCGTCGACTGCCCAGGCTAGGGGGTCTGGGATCGGGGAGACAAAGAGGGGAAGCTGGTGATTCCACCTCGTAGCAAAGAGGTCGATCATGGGTGTCTCCCAGTGAGCGCAGATCATCTGAAAGATGTCTGTTCGTAACGTCCATTCCGTGTGGAGTAACTGGCCGCGCCGCGAGAGGGAGTCGGCTAACACGTTCAGGTGTCCTGGAATGTGTCACGCTCGGAGGAAGATGCTGCGGTCTTCGCACCAGCGCATTAGGCGGTAGAGGAGTAAGCAGAGGTCGGGGGAGCGCGTTCCGCCCTGTTTCTGGATGTAGGAAACCACTGTGGAGTTGTCCAATAGGACGAGGAGCTCCTGGTGACGGAGACGCAACTCCCACGCGATGAGGGCCTGCCAAACCGCATTCAGTTCCAACCAGTTGATGTGCCTGTCCGCCAGGTCCAAGGGCCAGGTGCTGGACGTCAGGAGGAAGCTCGGTAGCAGATGAGCACCCCACCCGGTGAGACTCGCATCCACGCATAGTGAGAGCTGAGGAGGTGGTGAGGCGAGAGGAACTCCCGAAGCGAGCCACAAAATGTCTGTCCAGCGCCGCAGATGGGGACAAAGTATCTGAGTAACCGGCACTAGGGCAGCAATGTCGCCGGAGGACAGACGCCAATGAAGAAGGAGGTGCAGCTGGAGCGGCCGGGAGTAAAGACGACCCAGGGGGAGTAGATCCGCCGCTGCATTCATCAAGCCGAGAAGCTGAAGCCAAACTCTGGCGGGAATTGCATCCTCCTTGGCCACCTGGCCAGCGAGGGTGGCCAGCTTCTGGATCTGGGGCTCTGGCAGTCTCGCCCGGTTAAGGTCGGTGGCGAATTCCATCCCGAGGTGTACAAAGCGGCGGGAAGGAGTGAGATCCGACTTGCCCATGTTGATCAGGAAGCTGAGTCGTGTCAACGACTGGATCAGCGCATCCCTGTCCATCCCTAGCATGGTCTCGGACTGGTTCCGCAGAAGGAGGTCGTCTAGGTAATTCGAGGTCGGGCTGGAGGACGACTGCCTGGCCCTGGCAACAACAGTGTCCATGATGCGGGTGAAAACCCAAGGGCTGAGGTTGAGACCGAAGGGGAGGGCCCGAAATTGGTAAACCACGCCTTTGAAAGCGAAGCGCAGGTAAAGCCTGGAGGCATGGGGATGCGGAGATACGCGTTGGATAGGTCCAGACTGACTGCGAAGTCCATGGGCTGCACGGAGGCCTCGAGGGACCTGGCAGTCTCCATGCGAAAGGACGAGGCCGCGATGAACCTGTTCAGCCCCGAGAGATCAGTGATGGGTCGCCACTTTCCGGCCAGCTAGGGAACCACAAACAGGCGGCTGTAGAAGGCTGGGGAATCGCTGTGCGAGACGATCTCTGTGGCGGCCTCCTGTAGTAGAGTGGAGACCTCGCCATAAAGCACGTTGGCTCTGAGCTGATCCATCGGCACTTCGGTCCACAGGGGAGAGCGTCGTAGTGACAGCGGAGAAAGGAAGGTAATCCGAAGGCCCTCAGAGATGGTGGAGAGGACCCAGGGGTCGTCCGGAAGCAGCGGCTGCCAAAATCGCTGTGAAGGGCTAGCCTCCCGCCCACTGGAGACCATGAGACGATCGGCGGGGACTGAAGCGGACAGGCGTCAGGGGGCCCGCCCGCACCCTGGGTGGCGGGCTGGCTGGGGCCAGAAAGAAGCCAGGGTCCTGACAGGTCGGGAACGGCCTACGGCAGGGGCACAGGTGGGGGCCCAGGGTCGAGAGGCGGAAGGGAGGTTGGAGGGTCTGCGGGACTGCAGGGCGTGACCCAAGGCCTTGCGGGCTGCCTGAAAGCGGGGTCAAACGGAGCTGCTGGGCCAAAGGTCTTTGTTAGCATCCCTCACCGACTGCCAGGTGGGTCTGAAGAGGAGGGGGCCACCAAGGGGGGCGCGACGAAGCTGCGACTTCAATTCCACCAGGAGGTTACTGCAGGCCTGGAGCAAGGCATCCCGACGCAACAGGTCACATTTGGCAGCAGCAGTCATAGCGTTGACAGAGGAGTGGTACGCTGTTCGGTTAGCGGCGACCGCCAGGGTGAGGAATTCTCCCAAAAGGGGTGAAATGGATGGGAGCCAGGCATCCTCAATGTGACGGACGAACGCTTGAGTCATGAGCTCCAAAAAACCTGAACAGACTAAGGCGTTGTGAATCAGGGAAGTCGTCTGGTCCACGCCACGGGAGAATGAACGTCGCACGAAAGCTTTACCACCTGCCAAGAGAAGTGCCAGAGGATTCACCTCGTGAAGGGCACAGGAAAAGGTCTGTGAATGTCAAGCATACCAATCCTGACAGAAGGCGATATCCAAGCCAGCCGGCCATCGACTGTCGGGAGAAGAAGACCTCACGCGAGGAAGGCTGCAGTAGATGCGCTGAAAATGCGTCGGCCAGGTCCTTAAAGCCCAGGGGCTGGGGCAGCGTCTTTCTCCGCTTGACTTGATGGTCGGCGTCGACAAAGGCGGAGACCTTCCTCTTGACGGGTGGGGATGGTGGGCATGCGTCGACCGGGAGGCACGCTGCGATGAGACAAGCCGCTTCATCCAGGGAATGGAGAGTCTCCGCCCTAGGACCGGAGTGGACCGCGGGCAAGGAAGGGTAGGCAGGCGAGGGCAAGGAGGAAGGCTCGTGGCCGTGCTTCCCCCCCCCCCCCCCCCCCCCCCCCCCCGTGGGAGGGAGCGGGCTTACTCCTGTGAACCGGATCCGTGTCGGCAGTGCGCGGAACAGGCGGGCGGACTTCGTGAGGAAGGCGTGCTGGGTCTGCGCAGGTACCACAGTCGACGAGGCCCTGGGACCTGCCATATAGATACGGGCCTGACGTGATGGTCTCTCCCCAATCTCCGACTGAACTTGTCTAATGTCTACAGCTGTTAAGGGCGGTTGCGCCATGGCGGACGTAAGACCGGGAGCCGACATCGGGCGCTCGCGTCGATAGAAATTCCACAGCTGTGACCATCGGTCTTCAGGCCAGGTGGAGCACACATCACACAGGCAGTCGGAGGCACATCTGGCGCAGGGGAGGCAGATCTTGTGGTTGTCGCTTGGCCATTGGAAGTCGCCGCAACGGAGGCAGGTGCGGACCTGGCAGCTGCAACACAAGTCAAACATGAAAGGCGACTGGGTGCGGTAACCCATAGGGCCCGCAGTGAATACGAGTGAAACGCGAACTGAGGCGAACGAAGTCAGCGATCCACGGTTGAGGCCGACGACGGGCCCGAGGGCCTGTCGCGGACCTAGACCGAGGCCTTACCTTTCCATGGTAGCGGGGACCAGGGGGAGGGGGGAGGAAGCTCCACACAACCCACAGCGGAGCCGGGCGGAAACGAAGTCCTGAGTATGCGAAGCCCGAAACACCGCACTCACACAAGTCCGAAAAAGGGAGGCAGAACAGAAAACGACCACAGAAATCCAAGGCACAAGCACACAAAATCCACAGAAGAAGCACAAAGTCCCAAAAAGTAATCCAAGGAACACAAACAACCAACGACCGGCCCTTTAAGAACCAGTCAAAACCAGTCTAGGTCCAGAAGGCTAGCACACGTCTGAAAGCTGTGAGCGAAGTAGACTGACCAGCGGTTCACCACGTGGCACGTGACCGAATGGGCAGGGACAGGAAGCTATTCACGGCCCTGGTTACAGTTCCCTGAGTTGCCTCCCTGGTTGTGTAGGAACACAACAGGTTCTTAGGCTGAAATTGACTAGCTAGCAGACACTTCCATACATACATACAGTAATGCCATCGGTAATGTTTTTGAAGAAACAAACAAGGCATTATGGAGGGAATCCCACCTGCTGCTCAAGACATGAAAGGCGTTATATGTTGAATTTTATTTTCCTTCTGGAAAGACCAACGTAAATGCATCTACGAAAACTCTAAGAGATCATTAAAGTTGGTCATATCTCACTTTATTCTGCTATTGTTAGTTGTACTGTTTGGCTGCATTTTCATAATGTTTCACAATGTGTTTGATACTGCATTGTTGTTTGTGTTACAGAGGGGAGAAGTTTGCCATGGGCACTCCTTACGTGCGACCGCAGGAGACTTTCCATGAACCGACCAGAAAATTCTTCCCAAATGAGGTATGATAGCCCCACTCTTAAACCCTTTACTGCTGAGAAAACTAAATACCAAAGAACGCAACTCTTAGGCCTCTCAGGTATGATTGCAAAAGTCATTTCACTTAACCGTTGCTTTGTGGTCCCTAGCCTGCTGCACTGTACAATAGAATCTGTTTTGAGCAAGTGCAGTGTGCTCTTTTCTTCTTCTTTTTTTTTTTTTTTTTTTTTTTTGGGGGGGGGGGGGGTGGGGGGGGGGCAAGAAAAGTGGTTTTAATCCTTATCATTCTGCTACACCCATTGCTTGATACAAATTTGACTGAAAGTTCAAGGGTGGTGCCAGAATAGCTTGGCGCCTCAGATGCCAAGCTATTATGGCACCACCCTTAAACTAAAACAATTGCTATATCACCTAATCTGTAATGTAGCCTTTATAGGACAATGAACAAATTTTACAAAATCAGCCTCAGGATGCAAGTTAAGAGGCAGATGCTCTCTCATGAGAAGTCTTTGACGAAGGACATAAAGTGTCACCTGTCATTAAAGACTAAACACTACGGAAATCACTCACCCTTGAGTTCATCCAGTCCAACTACCCACAGGAGCAGTGGACCCACGCATATACAGATGGGTCAGCCACGGAAGCAACCAGAGACGGAGGGGGAGGAGTGTATGTGAAGTACAGAGAACAGACCATCACACACGAAATAGCCACTGGAAAATACTCCACCAACTACAAAGCTGAGGCTGAAACCCTGAAAAAAGCCGTAACAGAAATCGGAAATAACCTCCCAAAAGCACACCAGAATATTGTCATCTTCACAGATGCCCTCTCTGTGCTCCAGGCCCTATGGAACCCCAAGAAGGAACTAAATGAGCTCATCTCCGCTCTGTCTCAGCTGAAATCACAAGTAGACCTCGCACTTCAGTGGATTCCTGCCTACTGTGGAGTACATGGCAACGAAACAGCTGACCTACTTGCCTAAGGACAGCTGGATCAGGAAGACAAACAGGTCTCATACCAAGATGAAAAGACCATCATCCAGACCCTTACTGAAAGGAAATGGCTCCAGCAGCATCCCAATCACAACAAGATGGACAGCTACTACCATCTTCCCAGAGCAGACCAAGTCACCCTGTTCAGACTGCGGACAGGACACAACAGGCTGAGAGCACATCTCTACAACAAGATGAAAATTGGTCAGACGGAGATGTGCCCCTGTGACACTGCCCCAATGACTGCTGCCCACTTGCTCCAGGACTGCCCACTTCAGGATGTTCTGAGATGTACCGCATGGCCAGACGAGACACCCTTGCGGCAGAAACTAGACGGCGACCTTGCAGTACCTTAAGAGGACAGCAGCATTCACAAGGGCCACAGGCGTGGATGTCTAGAGGAAGCAATCAAGGAAGAAGAAGACTAAACACTTAAGTGGCTACAGCCACCTAAATGATGGTCTTTAATGACAGGTGATCTCTCAGAAGGGTACTCAAAACATGTTCTGCAGTATCATCACAGCTACCAAATCTCACACATGACACTATTGTCGTGCGGTTTTGTGTGTGTGCATAATACACTGTACTTTGTTTAATATGCAATGACCATATTACTTACTTATGCCTGTCACCCCTCCCAGGGTATAGGCCGTCGACGAGAGACCTCCAGCGACTCCTGTCCTGAGCTTCTCCTTCGATTTTACTCCAGGTGGTTCCCAGTCTCTTGATGTCTGCTTGGAGGTCTCGACGCCAGGTGTTTCTCGGCCTGCCTCTTTTCCTCTTTCTCTGGGGGTTCCATGACAATGCCTGCCTAGTGATACTGGAAACTGGCTTTCTCAAACTGTGACCAATACACCTCCATCTTCTTCGCCCAATTTCATTCTCTGCTGTTATCTGCTCTGTTCGCTCCCAGAGTCTGATGTTGCTGATCTTTGGCCAGTGGATTTTCAAGATTCTTCTAAGGCAATTGTTAATGAAGATCTGTACTCTGTTGACTGTGGTTTTTGTCAACCTCCAAGTCTCTGCTCCATATAGGAGAACTGCTTTTACGTTTGAGTTGAAAATCCAGACTTTGGTGTGTTGTGACAGCTCCCTGGAACTCCACACTTTTTTCAGCTGGAGAAAGGCTGCTCTGGCTTTACCGATTCATGCTCTGATATCTGCATCAGTGCCACCTTTTTTGTCGATGATGCTCCCGAGATAGGTGAAGGACTCCACCTCATCCAGCGGGGTGCCAGCAAGCAAGACTGGTTCTTCCCTGGTTGCGTTAGCCTCATTGTCTTTGTTTTCTGTTTGTGGACGAGATGTCAGCAAGCCTTGTGGTCTTGTCCTGCATTTGTTGATGAGTGTGGGACAGTAATGCCAAGTCGTCTGCAAAATCGAGGTCGTCAAGCTGTGTCCATAGTGTCCACTGTATTCCGCTTCTTCTCTGCTCTGTGGTCCTCTTCATGACCCAGTCTATGGCTAGTAGGAAGAGGAACGGAGACAGCAAACACCCCTGCCTGACGCCGGTTCTGACCTGGAGCTCCCTGGTGAACTGCCCTTCGTGGATCACGCGACATGTCATGCCATCGTAGCTGCTCTTGATCAGGCAGATGAGCTTTGTGGGTATACCGTAACGTCGTAGGAGTTTCCACAAAGTCTCTTGGTCCACGCTGTCAAATGCTTTCTCGTAATCCACAAAGTTGACGTACAGCGGGGAGCTCCACTCCAGAGACTGCTCCACGATGATGCGGAGAGTGGCAATCTGGTCTGTACATGATCGGTTTTTCTGGAATCCTGCTTGCTGGTCTCTCAGCTGGGGGTCGACGGAGCTCTTCATTCTCTCCAGGATGATCCTGTTGAAGACCTTTCCTGGTACTGACAGTAAGGTGATTCCTCTGTAGTTGGAACATTTGCTGAGGTTGCCTTTCTTGGGAAGCTTGATTAGGTACCCCTCCTTCCAGTCAGCCGGCATTACCTCCTCTTCCCAGATCTTTCCAAACAGTGGGTACAGCATCTCTACTGTTGTTTCTAGGTCTGCTTTCAGAGCCTCCACTGGGATGCCTTCTGGCCCTGCTGCTTTGCAGTTCTTCAAAAATGCCACTGCTCTTCTGATCTCTTCCCGGCTGGGTCTGTCACAGTTGATGGGTAGGTCAGTCTCTGCTGGCTGGATGTCTGGGGGGTCGGGTGGGGTGGGTCTGTTCAGTAACTCTTCAAAATACTCGGCCCATCTGTCAAGTTGGTCTGCTCTGTCTTGCAATAGGCTTGCCTTCTTTGCCTTTTACTGGTCTTTCTGTATGGCCATACTTGCCTGACAATCTTCTGGTAATGTCGTAGAGCTGTTTTATGTTGCCGCTGCCTGCTGCCTTTTCTGCCTCTGCTGCTAGGCCATCTGTGTAGGCTCTCTTGTCTGCCCTGATACTCCGCTTCACTTCGCGGTTGGCTTCCGAGTATTCCTCATGTGCCCTTGATTTGGCCGCTCTCGTGCTACTGTTGTTGACAACTGTTTTCTTCTGCTTCCTCACTTCTATCTTCTTCAAGGTCTGTGCCGACAGCCAGTCCTTGTGATGGTGTTTTTTGAACCCCACAGTGTCTTTGCAGGTTGAGTTCAGTGCCTCTCTAACTGCCTTCCACTGCTGCTCTGTGGTGACCGCCTCCTCTTCATTTACTAGTTCCTGTAGCGCTTGAAACCAGTTGGACAGCACCAGTTTGAACTCCTCTCTCACTCCCGTCTCTCTCAGAAGGCCTACATTATAGCGCTGTCTTCTTGTCTCTGTGCTGCTTTTCTTTAACTTGAGCTTTATTCTTAAGGTAAGCAGATGATGGTCTGAGGCGACATCTGCTCCCCTCCTCACTCAAACATCTTGAAGGGATCTTCTAAATTTCCTGCTAATGCAGATATGGTCTATTTGGTTCTCTGTAGTATGGTCAGGTGAGACCCACGTTGCTTTGTGTATTCTGATGAGTGGGAAGATGCTGCCTCCAATGACATGTCTAGAGCACAAAAGTCTACCTCTCCCTGTTCTCACTCATCTCCCCTAGTCCCTGTCTCCCCATCACCTCTTCGTATCCGGTGTTGTCCTCCCCTATTTTGGCATTAAAATCACCCATGACGATGGTGATGTCTCGCTCTGCACATTTATCCACAGCACTGTGGAGTCGGTCGTAGAACTCTTGTTTCTCTTCCTCGTCACTGTTATTGGTGGGCGCATAACACTGGATGACGTTCATCTTGATCTTTCTCCTAGTTCTAAAGGCTGCTGTGATAATTCTTGGCCCAAGAGGTTCCCTGCCAATCAGCGCTCTCTGTGCCACTGGTGACACCTTCTGTATGGGGAGCATTCTCCTCTTCATGACCTGAATACAGCATCATCTCCCCACTTAACCCTCTTCTGCATGCAAGTACATATGCCAGGCGGCTCTTGAAAATATCACCAAAGGGAATCAACTCCGTAATTTTGAATGGGTGACATTTTAAAAAAAATGTTAAAAAATATTTAGACAAATCTTGAGAAAGAGCAATTATTTTTTCTAAAGTGTTAAATCAATAAAGATATAAAATAAACATTTGTGGAGCTGTAAAATGTGTAAGGAAATAAAGGGGAAAAATCTAAAGTTGAATGAACTGCTGTTTTACGTACTGTGAATCTCGGTTGCTGATGATCACAAGCTTTATCCTCAGACGATGATGTTGACTAAAAAAAAACGATCCCCAAGTCATCCCATTCCAAATCTAAGTCAGATTCTTCCCCTCTTCCACCAAGTCTTGCTCTGTAAATCCCTCAAAATCTTCATAGTCACTGCTTTCCCCCACCAATGATCACCACAGTTCGAGGCCAGCCATTCTTACTGACACTCGATTCACACTTGAAACTTCAAAAATTTGTTGCTCCGTAAGGAAACGTCCAAAATGCACATGGCATGTATTGACAGGAAGTGGAAAGAATCTCGAAAATGAGGCTTGTGGTCTCGCGAGATTTCTA
This sequence comes from Semisulcospira habei, assembly GCA_036245525.1. Lineage (NCBI taxonomy): Eukaryota > Metazoa > Mollusca > Gastropoda > Semisulcospiridae > Semisulcospira > Semisulcospira habei. Next base: position 31,951,832 of record BTPG01000001.1, on the reverse strand, counting down.
TTACCATGGTAAACATGGCAGCCTCCACAGTATACACGTGGTTCAGCGGGCGTTACCGGGCGTTCTATGCACAAACGCTGTGTGTTTTCAGCGGGCGCTGGTGGGCGCTCTATGCAGAAGAGGGTTAACAGCCTTTTCTGGCCAGACTGCGTCCATCTGGCTTCACTGATACCTAGCAGGGAAAGGTTGTACTTTTGCATTTCCGCTGCTATCTGGGCGGACTTCCCGCTCTGGTACATGGTCTTGACATTCCATGTGCCCCTGATTGTGTCCCTGGATAGAGAGAGGCGGCTCGGTCCTGTGGCTTCCAAAGACTTCCAGCTTTCACCACACGACGTCATAAATCTTCTGGTAGAAGAACCTTCCTCCTCCAGGAAAGGAATTGCTGTTTGTCTTTTCGTCGGCGTTTTTATAGCTATTTCTTTATTTGCAGGGTGGGGAAGCTACCCCCACACCCATCCCCCTTACTAGGAGGACCAGGGGTTTTCTGTCGGGGCCTTCTTCCCTTAGACCATGTTGGTTCACGGCACCTTATTTCATTTGGTGCACCCCTCTCGGGAGGGATCCCCTATTCACCACCCAGGGGACGCGCCTCAACGCCATATGGTCCCAGCGCGAGGAATGACCATATGGTTTGGTACATTAGAGTAGGTTTGACTCTTACGTATTTATGTTTTGATTTTAACAATGTATGCTCGTTCATATGCCACAACAATTTCCTAATGCTTACTTGCATAGCAATAAACTTTATCTTTCTTTATCTTTTTCTTTTCCTAGGTGTTTCGCCTGCCAACATATGAGATTGTTCCCCTGGAGCTAGTGGCTGGCAAGTGTGTAGTCATGGACCTCAACACCTACTGCAAGGGTCGGCCCCGCGGCTTCCGAACCCAGGACCTCTACATCTGCGAATATCGGGTGGACAAAACCGCCCACCTCTTCTACAAGATCGTCAAGCAGAGGTACAGTTGCATGCGCAAGCTTTAACGCGCAAGAGGCATAGATGCTCATGAGCACTTGCAAATGCAGGGGCTCATGAGAATCTGTACCTATTGCAGACGTTACCTGGTGCTCCACAAGATAGTCAAGGAGAGATACAGTTGGATGCTTGAGCCGAAAATAGCAGTTGCAGGGATTTGTGAAAATCTACACAACTAGCAGATAGAATGGCTGAGTGATTTTGAGGGAGGTGTTGTTTGTGTTCCTGAGCTGAACGCTGCCAGCGTGATGATAGGATTACATGTGTGGCTGCTTTTATTACCTCCCCATGTAAAGGGTATTTTAGGTGCGTATGTAGCTGTTGAATTGCCCCACCATCTAGGTTGGAGCACTCCAGCTTCAGATGATTTTGTCTCTCTTTTTATAGAATGAAAGTTGTCATGCTTGCGAGATTAGCATGGCTGAATTTAATCCCACGCAAGTCAGCTGATGAGCAGTCTTTGCCAGAGGCATACTATGAGTGAGGAAATGGGTTAGTCACTGTACATGGAAGGATTTGTGATGTTTCATTTCTAAATAGTCACACTACTGACTTCTTTGGTTTCAGGTACCCTGTCAACACCAAGTCCTACTGCTTTGAAAAGTATGAGACCAAACTGTGTCCAAAGAGGACTTTCTCGGTAAGTGTGTGTGTAAGCCTATCACATTTACTCTTGAGCTTGAACCATCATTGATTGGCCATGATGGTTCAAGAGTAGCGATAGATTATTTTTGTTTTCTCAAAACACATTACCGATGGTATTACTTTATGGGATTAGTTCTTAGCTAGTCTAATTTTAGCCCAAAATTCGTTGTGTACGATTATGGCCGTTCTGGCAGGAGAGGGGCGCCATAGACTGGGCGGAAGCCTGGTTAGCCTCCCTTCCTGTATCACCACGCATGCGCTCCGCGCTTCCCACTTCAGTCAGTTTCTTTGCTAGTTACTGAGCGGTTGTGTACGTCGTGAGCTTTACGCTTCGTAGTTCTCTTGAGCCCGTTAACCGGTCGTTGGACTGTTGTTTTGCCTTCGCCTTGTGGCTTAAGCTTGGACGCTTTCGTTTGGGACTGCTTCTGCCATTTGTGTTTGTGACTTTAGGGCTAGCCTTCAGCGGCGCCGGTGAACTGTTTTCACGTGTTTTGTGGCCGCTCGGACTTGTAGCTTCGCCCTTGTGTGCCCGGTTCTGGCCTGCGCTTGCTTGTGCCGGTTCTGGCTTGGGGCTGTGTGATTGAGAACTGTGACTGGTGTGTTCGCTCGTCGTTACGACCCTTGGCGTTACGCAGGACGAGCCCCGGAGTGTTGGTGCGTGGCTGGCGTCTTTCGTCGAACCTTCCATTCCTGCGTGGAATGGTGTCTCGACCGGCGACGGTTTGAGCCGCCTCTACGCCTGGTCTCCTACCCCCCTCGTGGCTGGTTGGTCTTGGCCGGGTGGTTGATCTCTCTTCTTCGAATGACGAGGTATAGATTCGGTTTGAGCCTACGCCAGGCGCTCAGGGGTGTGGGTAGAGCGCCGGGCCTCGGCATAATCCATTTTTCGAAATTCGCTCAAACGCGGTTCGTTTTGCGTGCCCACAGGGGCACGCTCGCTCGATTGTCATTGTACCCTTTGTGTTGCAGTTGGCAAGTCCGCACCTGCATGCGATGTGGGCAGTTCCAGTGGCCAAGTGACGAATTTTCTTTGCCTGACCTGTTCCGGATGTGCCTCATCTGCCCGGTCTGCGCCCCATGGCCGGAAGAGTAGTGGACACAACTACAGAGCTTCTACGGCCGAGAACGACCGACCCCAGCACGGAGTTCCGATCCATCCCCGGTACGCGCCACAGACCCGCCGAGTGGCCCTTACCGTGTGGTAGCGCCTCCGGCTCAGCGGCCTCGGCTGCGAGCTAGAGCGCTAAACCGGCATCCACCACAGTCCCGTCGAGTGGTCGCTGTGCGGTTCCGGATCGGCAAGGCCCGCCAGCTAAGCCTCTAGTGAAAACACCGGTATCCACCACAGTCCCGTCGAGTGGTCGCTATGCAGTGGTGACTTCCAAGCAGTCACAAGTAGGCAAACAGGCACTTGCGGCAGCTCCGGTAGACGTCCTGGAAGAGACACCGAAGGCTGCAGCCAACCAGGTCAGCGATCGGCACGCTCCACTACATGGACCTATTGTGCCCCCCTCCTTGTCCGCCACTGTTGAACAACTCGTCGCCTCAGCGTCCTGACCTAAGGCTGGCGACACGGCACCTAGATCGGACAGACTTACTCGGCGTTCGCGCTCCCACTCCCGGACATGCAGCCTGACACGCGGCCCAGCTTCGCCCCGAGACTGCCCGCCCCGTGTTCGCCGTGAGCGCTCTCCCTCCTTTCGTCGTTGGTCGCACTCCAGGGACAAGTCGACGTGCCAGAGAGTTTCTTCCGCCACTTAGCTTCTAGCCGACCCCCACAGGCGTGGTCTAGGTACGGCTCGGCCACAGTTCAGCGTCGCGACGGTGTCGACGGTCGGTGGTTTCTCGTCGCAGCTACCGTGCCAGACAGCACAGCACTTCCACGCCACGACCGCGTGCAGCGACACGGCAGACCTTGATGTGAGTCTTCTCGTCGCAGAGCTCTTCGCGGGACTTTCTTCCGTGCGGCTCCCTCGACTCCACCCTTCTGTGAGAAGCTTGTCGCCTAGGGCTGCGGCCATCTCCCGGGACGACAAGGCGGTGAATCTCGCTTCTCGTCAGGTAAGTTGATGCTGCCCCCTGCACTGTGCCGGCAGAGGACGACGCTCTCAGCCTGTACCCTGCGGAGTCGGTTCGTCACTCCTTCGAGAGACCAGCCCTGACCTGCCCGTCCTCGCGCCTGACGTTGAGGAGCTACAGTCGTCTTCCTTGGGACGCTCTTGGAGACTCTTCGAGCACTGGATGCAGCGGCGCGCGTCGTGCTGACTGCCTCCCTGCGGATCCCGACCCCGCTCAAGAGGAAGGCCTCTGCTTGTCGGTGCTGATCATCAGGGCAAGCGGTTCAAGTCGCTCCCCCAGCCGCCAGGCTTCAAGGACCTTGTGATGCCTTCTCCCTCTTCTCTCGCAGGTTCGCTGCGGTTCCGCCGGTTCTCCTCAGACTCAAGTAGAAAGAGAAAAGAAGAAGCAGGTGACCGGCAGGTGTGTTTCTCCTTCAGCGTCGTGGTACGCGAGACGCTCGCAGTTTTTCTTCTGCCGCCTGCCTCAGTGACCCCCCCGGCGGTGTCTTCACAGGTGCTACCTTACGTCGGTCTCTTCTTCCCGGCGTGGAACAGACAGCTACACTCTTTCGGAACGCCCTGGCTGCAGCGGGTTTCCTTGTTCCGGAGCCACTAGCCTTCGTTCGTCGGATAGAAGCCTGGTACCCTTCCTTGTCTTCTCGCCCCTGGGACCTGCTAGCGCTTGCGGTATCTAGGAACCACGTGGCCTATCACACCTTCGTCAACACGTTGGTAGCGGCGGTCCACGGTGTCTTGTGGCGACGCGATGCGGCTCTTCGCCTCTGTCCCATCCTGGCGGATCTTAAGACACTTCTTCGCCGAGTTCCCCTCGGAGCAGAGCTCCGGTTCGAGCCCGCCTGGCTCGACGTCAAGGAAGCTTTTAGGACTCCTGGCCCAGCTGCGCCGTCTCAGCTCCCTTCGGGCCCTCCGCAAGCTCCGGGTCGTGCCCTGCGGGCTTCCAGTCCCAGCCCCGCCCCCTTCCAGAGGTGGACGTCGCCCCCCCAGACCTCCAGCCTTCCCCTGCGCCCACCCTTCTTCAGGCTAGCGCTCCTCAGCTACGTGTGGCGAGCGCTTCTACCAGACGGCCCGTGGATTCTTTCAACGATCGCCGATGGGCTCCTGATCTTCTTCGGTCTCCGTTCCCTGCGCCGCTCTCCTTGTGGACGGCGGTGCCGTCAGACCAGCCCTGAGACGAGGCCCTCAGCGCCGAAGTAGCCGCCTGGCTGCTGTAGCGGCCGCGGAGGTGGTTATGCGACACGACTCCCCTATGTTCTACAGCCGGCTTGTCGTGGCTCCCGATCCTGGCGGCAGGTGGCGCCCAGTCTTAGATCTCTCGGCTCTCAACAAGTTCTTCGTGCTACATCCTTCTGCTTGGAGACCGCCCGGGCCCTGCGCTCCGCCATGCAGCCGGTGGACTTTGCTGTCAGCCCGGACCTCGGATGTGTGACTTCATGTGGCCTTACACCCAGCCTCCAGGCGTTATTACGTTCGCCTTCCGGAGAGGGGTCTACCAGTTGCGCGCTCTTCCCTTCGGCCTCGACTTCAGCCCTTGGGAGTTTCTCGGATTTGGATGCTGCGGTAGCCAGAGCCTGTCATACGTCCACGAGTCTCTCCTTGGACTACTTAGACGTCCTGCTCTTGAGGAACCAGTCCGAGTCGGCCCTGATGGAGGACCGGGATGCCCTTCTCCGCCTCCTCGAAGTTCGGGGCTCCTTGGCCAACTTCGGCTAGTCCGATCTCGTCCCAGCGCGTCACTTCGTGCACCCGGGTATGGAGTTCCGCACCGATCTATACATCGGCCGGCTCCCGGAGAAACGCTTCCAGAAGTTGGCGAATTAGAGCGGCAGGTTCTCAGACGATGACGCTTCTGCCAGGCATTAGCTGCAGATTCTGGGACTGATGAACGCAGTGGCGGATCTAGTTCCCTTGAGACGTCTCTACGCTCGGCCCCCTGCAACAGCGCCTCCTACGGCTCTGGCGTCCGTCGATGGCTGACCTCAATGCTTCGGTCCCGGTCTCAGCCTTGACCCGTCATCACCTACTGCGTTGCGCAGATCCATCCTGGCTTGCAACATGAGTGCCGCGGTTTTCGCCGCCCCTCCCTCTCCCTGTGCTGCGTCGACGCGAGCCTCTCTGGTTGGGGAGCTCACCTCCTGCCGTCATTCGAGACTACCTCCGGCCTGTGATCCTGAGAGTCGTCGCCCCGACACATCAACTGGTGGGAACTAAAGACAGTTGGGCAAGCCCTCCTTCTGTGGGAACTTCGCCTCCGACCTTAGGAGCCTCTAGTACGGTCAGACAACTCCACGGTCGTCGCCTACTTCCAGAAGCGAGGTGGGACCTGTTCTCCTCCCCTCTGCTTCCTACTCCACCAGGCGCTTCGCTGGTGCGAGGACCGGGATATCACTCTTCGCGCGCCTCTCATCCCGGGTCATCGGAATGTCCGAACCAACTCCCTCTACCGACGCGGTCAGCTACTGCTTACCGAGTGGTCGCTGCGTCCAGACATCTTCGGATGATCGGCGCAGCCGGGGAGTCACCCATGGTCGACCGCTTCGCCTTGACTTGGATTCTAAAGCCCCCTCTTCGTCTCTCCACTTCCAGTTCCCTGGCCTGGGCAGTGGACGCTCTCTCCATCCCCTGGGACGGCCTGGTCGCCTTGCCTTACACGCCGACGGTGCTAGCCCCCAAGGTTTCTGCTCAAGCTCTGAGGGCACATCACGTTACTGTTCCACAGATCCACAGCTGGCGAAGTTCGTCCTCTGGCTGCTCTCCGACCAGCACCTAGCGCCCTTCACCTTGAGGCTACTTGGCCATGTTCACGGACGCGTACAGACATCTGGGACGGCACGACCCCGGTGCCTGCAAGACCTTGCCGACCTGATGGACCAGTTCGGTCTACAACGTCCCACTCTACGCTTCTGGGTGCCTAGATGGGACCTGCCTTACATGCTTACTCGGCTCAACGCGCCTGGCATCGAGCCCATCCAGTCGGCAACACTACCAGATGTGATGCGGAAGACTTGCTTCTTCTCGGCCCTCGCCTCTGCTTCCAGGGTCAGCGAGCTGCACGCCTTTCGGCACGCCCCAACTGTCTGCAGTTCAGATCGGATGGCACACTTCAGCTGCTGCCCGACCCGGTCTTCCTAGCCAAGGCCAGATCTCCTTGGCTGCTCCTCAGTTGGTTACGAGCCTACCCGGCACCGGCCTCCACGTGGCGTGGGTGGGTAGTCCGCTCAGTCCCTGACTGAGTGGGCTAGCAGACGGGTGCCATCTTTGTCCAGGATTAGGACTTGATGTCAGCAGATATGTTGTTCAGTCTTTTTCACTGGCCCAGTTTTTGAGGAGCTGTACTAACCCAGGTCGTACCATGTTGGATTGGTCCTTAAAAATACTCGTGACTTTTTGGTCCTTTGGATCCCAAGTGTTTGCCGTGCTTGGAGACCCGTGTCGGGGGAGAAGAGGATCCTGGTGGCTGAAACACTCCACTTTGGCCTTGACTTCTGCCTAAACGGGAGGCTAGTCGTACCGGCCTAGTCAATCGGCTCTTGTCACGTCGAGCCCTATCCCCCTGTTGACATGCGGGTTGTTATACGGAGCACCATGCTATAGCCTCTGATGCTGATTAGGTGCTTTACGCCAGTATTCCCCTGCATTCAACAGTGTGATAGAAGGCGGTGGCTCAAACGGTTCAATCGGGCTTACCCCCTTGAGTATATCTTTCGGGCAGTCTCCATTGTGCGTCGGCTGGAGACCCGCCGACAATTGCACTTTCCCTTGTTGGGCTCGGTGGCGGGCGGGGACCCCCGGGGGATGAATATCTATCATACTATAATATGGAAAATATCAAAAAACCCAAACTTGCACCAAAGCGGCACATAGCCGCCGACATTGTCATTGAGAACGATAGTGACTCTGATTGTGAGGAAGCGACACCTCAGGCGTCAGCCGCCTGGCCTCGCTTTCTCATTATCCACAGCAAAGTCAAAGAGAAGCCTGTTTCCAAGCTGCACCCTTTCCTGGTAGGGGAGACCCTCAGGAGCCGTGTTGGCAGGCCTGAGGCCCAGCGCCTCAGGTCTGGTGACTTGCTGGTAGAGTGCCGCACCCGGGCACACTCCAATGGGCTACTGAGGCTCTCCTCCATCGGAGATACTCCAGTGGAGGTCACTCCCCACAAAACAATGAATTCCTCTAGAGGAGTGATTAAAGATCAAGCATTGGCCGAACTATCTGAAGATGAACTTGTACGGAACCTTAAGTCACAGGGGGTGACCTACGTCAGGCGCTTCATTTCCAAACGAGGTGGTAGGGAGATCCGTCTCCCTACCATCATCCTGACGTTTGGGACCCCCACAGCTCCTACTACCATCTGGGGAGGTTACTACTCCCTAAAAGTGAAAAAGTACGTCCCTCTCCCCCTCCGGTGCTTTAAGTGCCAAAAGTATGGCCATGGGCAGAAGACATGCCGCCAGGCAGAGGCTCTATGCGCCCGTTGCACTAAGCCCGGACACTCTGCTGAGTCCTGCACAGCCATCCCCCTGTGTGTGAATTGCCAGGGGGCGCATATGGCTTCGGACAAGAAGTGCCCTCGTTGGATCTCCGAGTGCAGGATTCAGCAGGTGCGTGTGGAGAAGGGGCTGTCCTTTGCGGACGCCAAAAAACTGGTTGATGGCCCTGGTGCAGCTGAGGCTGCTCCAACCTCCAATAACAACTTTGTGTATACTTTCAGTGCGGCGGTGGCAGGCAAGCGCCCCACCAAAGACTTCTCTTGTCAAACCCCAACTTCTTGGTTGGGGGCGGAGCCTCGGATCAGCCTGGAGAGTAATCCTCCTCCGGTGGTGACGAGGAGCCAGGGAACGCAGAGGGCGGACGCTACCGGTCCGGTGGCGCCACCTTCTGCTGCCCCTAAGCCTCAGCCCCCACCCAAACCTGCTAGTTTGTCAACGCCAAAGGTTTCTGGCTCTGCTCAGCCTTCTAAGGCCGCTAACTCTAGCGGCAAGACAGCTGCCCAGGACCAGAAGTCTAAAAAATCTATGGGACCGCCGTGCGCACGGGCCCAGAAGGGGAACACCGATGTCCCCCTTCAAAACAAATATGCTGCATTGGAGGAGCAGATGGAGGGAGTGGAAGTTGCCGATGCTGCGGCAGCTCCACCCCCTTCATCTCCTAAGAACCAGAGGAGGCCCGGGAGCCGGCCCCCCTCTGTTTCTCCAACTCCTTCCAAGGCAAAGGAAAAAGGGGGGAAAAACTCCGCACCCCCAGATAAGACATAATCATGGACTCTCTGCTTCAGTGGAATTGTCGTGGTTTTCAAGCTAACTTTGAGGAATTACGTCTTTTAGTCAAGTGCTATAACCCCTCAGTAATATCTCTTCAGGAGACTTACCTGAAGACTTCTGACCCTGTGTCCTTTAATGGTTTTAATGTTATACATAAAGGCTCTGATTCGGAGAGGCGCTCGGGTGGAGTGGCTCTTCTCATTAGTAGCCAAATATTATGTAGCCCCGTTAGCATCGACACCTGTCTTCAGGCTGTCGCAGCTCGGGTTACCTTGAAGAAGACCATAACCATATGCAGTATCTACCTGCCACCATCCCTGCGGGTCTGTAGTAATGATTTTTTTAATTTAGTTGATCAACTGCCCCCTCCCTTTATTCTCATGGGGGATTTTAACGGTCACGCTCACCTTTGGGGTAGTGACCACTATGATGGCAGAGGTCAGATGTTAGAAGATGTTTTTTCTCAACTTAACCTGTGTGTCTTTAACGATGGTTCACCTACATACTCTAACCCAGGTTCAGGATCTAGTTCTGTTCTAGACCTCACTGTCTGTGATCCTTCTCTCATGCTGGACTTTGACTGGAAGGTTCACGATGACCTGTGTGGTAGTGACCACTTCCCAGTAGTCCTGTCATCGGTCAGCTGTGGGGAGGATCCGCCGGTGGGGCGCTGGAATCTTAAGAAAGCTAACTGGCCTCTGTTCGCCTCCCTCTGTCAGTCTCGTATTACAGAGGAGGTGGTCATGTCATCTGAAGAACCTATTTCTTCTTTTACTACTATTTTGTTGGACGTAGCGGGTGTAACCATCCCTAAAACTTCCGCATCAGTCCCTGGAAAGCCGAGAGTACCATGGTTCAACGAAGAGTGCCGCAAGGCCCAAATAGCGCGCAAATCTGCTCAGCGACGTGCTTTCCGTAATCCGTCGCAAGTGAATATTTTAACCTTTAAAAGACAGAGGGCGAAAGCTCGTTACATTTTTAAACGTGAACGCCGTGCTTCCTGGAGACGCTTTGTCTCATCTTTAACTTCTCGAACTCCGTCCCAGAAAGTATGGAAGGCTGTTCGGAGAATTGGGGGCAGGGGTGGCTCGGCTTCTGTTGGCCATCTTAGAGATGGTGCCAGCTTGGTTACAGATAAAAAAGCTGTGGCCAATTTGCTTGCCTCCACCATTGCCCATAATTCTTCAACGGAGCACTATTCACCTTTCTTCCAGAGAGAGAAGGAGAAGCGAGAGTCTCGTATTTGTGATTTTAAGTCCAATAACTCAGAAGACTATAATGTCCCATTTACATTATCAGAATTGCAGCAAGCCTTGCAGAAATGTAATGACTCTGCTGCTGGCCTAGATACCGTCCACTATCAATTCCTAACGCATCTGCCTGAGAGGTCACTCCTTGTACTTCTCAAGGCCTTTAACCATATCTGGAGAACTGGTCATTTTCCGCCGTCTTGGCGCCAGGCTGTGGTTGTACCGATCCCCAAGCCGGGTAAGGATCCTTCCGACCCGGGCAACTACCGGCCTATCGCTTTGACATCATGCTTATGTAAAACTATGGAGCGCCTGGTCAACGCCCGCCTGGTGTGGCATCTTGAGTCACAGGGTCTCCTCACAGACCTCCAGTGCGGTTTCCGACGCTTCCGTAGTACAACTGACCATTTAGTCCGCTTTGAATCATTTATTCGAGATGCTTTTGTCAACAGGCAGCATGTCTATGCAATTTTCTTCGATCTTGAGAAGGCATATGACACTACCTGGAAGTATGGCATAATGTCTGACTTGTTGGACATGGGTTTTAAAGGGCACCTGCCCGTTTTTATTCACAATTTTTTGACTAACCGGTCGTTCCATGTCCGTGTGGGCTCCACCCTCTCCGACTCCTTTGAACAGGAGATGGGTGTCCCACAGGGCAGCATTCTATCTCCTGTTTTATTTAGTATTAAAATTAATAACATTGTAAAGGCCGTCAAGGATGATTCTGAATGCTCTTTGTTTGTTGATGACTGCTTTGTGCGCACGTGGTCGAGGACTTGCGTCCCTTGAGAGGCGCTTGCAGCTGTGCGTTGATCGCATCCAGGGGTGGGTGTCTCTCAATGGATTCAGGTTCTCGCCCTCCAAGACTGTCTGTATGCATTTTACTAACCAGACGAAATTTTTTCCAGAACCTAGCCTGAGCATTGCTGGAGTGCCAATTAAGGTGGCCGAGGAGGCAAAGTTTCTGGGGGTCATTTTTGACAAAAGACTTACCTTCCGCAACCATATTAATTACCTTAGAACCTCTTGTCAGAAGGCCCTCGACATTCTTCGTGTCGTCGGTCGTACTGACTGGGGTGCGGACCGTACTGTCTTACTTCGTCTGTACCGGGCCCTTGTTCGGTCCAAACTGGATTACGGCTCTGTGGTGTATGGCTCAGCTTCCAAGTCTGTGCTACAGCGTCTGAACACAATTCACCATCAGGGTCTGCGGATATGTCTTGGGGCCTTCAGGACATCTCCAGTTCCTAGTCTGTATGCCGAGGCAGGGGAGCCTTCTCTCAAGCTCCGCCGCATCCGCCTCATGCTCAGCTACGTTCTGAAACTGAAGGCCCATCCAGACAATCCTGCCTATGATTGTGTTTTTAAACCATCGTTTGCAGAGATTTACGATGCCCATCCGGGAGCTGTCCGTCCACTCTCTTTCCGTGTCCGACCTCATCTGCAGGCGGCCGGATTGGACCTGGACAGAGTTTCGGAATCCCTGCAACATATCACTCCACCTTGGCTCTTACCAGTTCCTGACATCTTGCTGGATTTGACTGCCCACAAGAAAGACTCTACTCCACCAGCCATATACCAACAGAGCCTCAATGAACTGCTTTCAATTTTTCCTGGCTATTGTCGCATCTATACCGATGGGTCAAAGTCTGAGGATGGGAGAGTGGCTGCGGCCGCAGTGTCCTCTCGCCATCCTAAACGCCCATTTAAGCACCGCCTCCCAGATCATTCATCTGTATTTAGTGCGGAACTGCAGGCGGTTCTGCTGGCACTCAGGCATGCTTATCGATCTAGAGAAAGGAACTTCCTGATTCTGTCTGACTCTCTTTCTGCCCTGCAGGCCCTTCAGGGCACGGGATATGACCACCCACTGCTGGTGCAGATCAGAGAGCTCCACGCGGACTTGATGAAGGAATATTATGATATCATTTTTATTTGGGTGCCAGGGCATGTGGGCATTGAAGGCAACAGGATCGCAGATTCTGCTGCCAACGATGCCCGCAATGACCCTGTCCCTGACACACAGACTGTTTATAGTGATTTTAGACATGTAGCTAGTGCGTACATAGCCCGTGAGTGGCAGTCCGAGTGGGACAAAGAGGAAGCTAACAAGCTGCATGAAGCCCTTCCTAAGTTGTCCGACGGTCTACCTTATCGCTGCGGCAGCCGCCGTGAGGAGACTGTCCTGGCTCGGCTCCACATCGGCCACACGTATGTTACGCATTCTTATTTACTTAAACAGGAGGAGCGTCCATGGTGTTATGCCTGCGACGAGCAGTACTCTGTTCAACACTTTTTGTTGTCTTGTGCTGATCTAATCGACACAAGGTATAAACATTTCACGGCAGACTCCTTGAAGGTTTTGTTCCGGGATGTGCCCCCGGACAAGATCTTCAGTTTTTTGAGAGAGTGCCATATTTTTAATAAGATTTGAGCGTTTATAGATTATGATGTTTCTATTATTTTGACCTTTTTGAGAGTCCTTCGACGTTTTCTTTAAAGACCTGTGCGACATTTTAGCCTGACATATTTTTAAGTTATATTTACATTATGTCTTAAGACCTTTCTTTTAGTCTGGCTGACCAGATTTTTACCCTTCCCGCCGTGAGATGGCCTTAGTTGCCTGCTCGGCGTTAAACCCAAATAACTCAGTTGGTTACAATTCAGCCATTAAGAGAACCAGGTTCCACCCGTAAGTCCAAACACAGACCCGGTGCGAACCTTACACCCATTAAGAGACTCGGGCTCCGTCGTGAGTCCAGACAACAGGACCCAGTGCGGGCCTTACCTGTGTACCTGCGCCGGACCAAGCCGCTACGCAGGACACACACCCGACTCTCCTCTCTCTGTCCCCAGGTAGAATGACATCTCAGCCCAGATGATATCCTACTGGCTTTGGTGGATGTCACGTTCAGCCTACCAGGACCTGGCTTCTCACACAGCCACACGCTTGCACACTCGGGTGCACGAGATCTAGTCACGGCTGCAAGCCTAGTGTTCGACCGCTACTATGCTGTCAAAGACTTCCTGGCTGTGGGCAGGCGAGCGGTGACCGCCTTCGCGCGCTTCTACCTGAGGGACCTCTCCAGCCAGCGCCAGAACCTTCGCTGGGGAGAGACATCGTGGCGCAACACTCACTCCAGGTGCCTTAGGGCGCCGTAAGTATCTTTGCTAAAATTAGAGGGAGGTTGCTTGGGGAGGGCCACTAGAAGTAGTGCGATGGCAGGGGTAGGAGCGTTTTAGCGGCACCCGCCTCCTGTTCGGAATTCTCCCATAAAGTAATACCATCGGTAATGTGTTTTGAGAAAACAAATGTATTTTTCTTTAAAATGAATTTTTTGGAAAAATACTTACCGATGGTATTACTCGAAGGTCCCTCCCACCTACCCCGCTTGCCGCTAGTCTGCTAAGAAACTGAAGTGGGAAGCGCGGAGCGCATGCGTGGTGATACAGGAAGGGACGCTAACCGGGCTTCCGCCCAGTCTATGGCGCCCCTCTCCGGCCATCTTCTTCTTCTTCTCGAACGCCGTCACACTTGGAGTTTGGCTCTCAAAATGAAATCTGTGGTCTTCTGTAGCGCCTCCACAGGCCCGTACAGTTTCTCTTGTAGAGTGGCGGGTTTCGGCCATATCTCCTCCCTCAGCGGCTGGTGGTTCCCACAGTCCTGGAGGATGTGCTCTGCGGTCTGCTCTGCTTCTCCACAAGGGCACAGGGGAGATGGCACGAGGTGGAAGCGTCTGTGCAGGTGGAAATTGAGTCGGTTGTGCCCGGTCCTCAGACGAAAGATGGTCACCTGCTTTTGTCTGGACAGCTGATGGTAACTGTCTAGGGGCCGTTGTGGTGGTCTGTACACAGACTTAATGATGGTCTTCATCTCTGTGAAGCTGACTCCATTTTCATCTTGTTCTTTCTCTGCGCCCACTTTTGCCATTCTGTCAGCTTCTTCATTGCCGTAGATGCCACAGTGTGAAGGGATCCACTGCAGCACCAGTCTGGTGCACTTGATGTTTTGCAGTGCCTCTTGTAGACGTGGCAGTTTGCTTGCTGTTGCTGCCTCAAGGACAGACATGGCATCAGTAAGGACTCTCCTGCCATAACGGCCATAATCGTACACAACGAATTTTGGGCTAAAATTAGACTAGCTAAGAACTAATCCCATAAAGTAATACCATCGGTAAGTATTTTTCAAAAAAATTCATTTTAAAGAAAAATACATTTTTCTTATTAATGAGATATAATAGGGTCCGAAGCTCGCGAAGTAGACGAACGCGACGAGGACAAGGCGGGTCGGGGGCTGTGACGGCCGTTGCGTAGAGCATCACGATGCTTACTCCGATCGTCGGTAGACGCACCATAGCGTTGCTGGCCGAGCGAGAATAGTGAGGACTGTCAGTAGTCTGTGGATGTTTGGACACGGGTCTCTGCTGACCTGCCTCCGTAGGGCAGGTACTCTGCCCTAGCACTATCTCTCCGTAAGAGTCAGCAGGCTTATCCTGGCAAGACCTCTCAGGACTGTCAGTGGACAAATGACGGCGCGGAGCGCGTCTCTGCAGGCCTGCGTCTGTAAGGCAGGCACTCTGCCCTAGTGCTGTCTCTCCGTAAGAGCGGGCTTAGTCCGGGCGGGAGTCACGGAAGATGCAGTCCTGTGTGAAGAGCTGGGCTCATGTGTCCGACGTGTCGTCCGCTCCCCAAGGTCAGAGTGAGCGCGTCTGGGTAAAGCTCCAGGCATGGAGGGGGGCTCCAAGAAGGACAAACGGTCAGTTGCAGTGTTAATTTTTTTCGAAAATGTAGGGGGTCAGATCTAGTGCGGCAGATTCAATTTACAGTTGCCAGAGGGTCAGCAGGATTTCCCAGGGGGTCACAGAAATGATGAAGTCTTAGATGATGATAATAATAATAATACTGTTACATAGCATTTATATGGGCGCATTTCTCATATTTATAATATAACTCAATGCTCAGGACATAGCCATGAACTGAACCCAACAACACATTCTCTCACACACTATACATAAACACAGAACATTCACGTGGTGCTAAGGGCAAGCTCAAGCGAGCAACTGAAATTTTGGAAATTTAAATCACGTTTTTTATATTTTTGAAATTTGATTAAGTGGACTGAAATTAATACCGAATTTTGGTATTTATATGGCGCATTTCTCATATTTATTTATAATATAACTCGATGCGCAGGACAATGCCGCGAACTGAACCCAACAAGCACGCTCACGTGAATCACGAGCATTCCCCTCATGCACTGTACATAAAAACAGAACATTCTGGTGGTGCTAAGGGCAAGCCCAAGTGAGCTACTGAAATTTTGGAAATTTAAATCGCGTTTTTTATATTTTTGAACTTTGATTAACCCATATCCATCGGTATACGCCCGCGTGCGTACACACCCATTTCCATCGGAATACTCCGCCGCGCGTAGGCCCCCCTTTCCGATGGTATACTCACCGACGCGTAGTTTAGGTGGTTCCCCTGTGTCCCTCTGTGTACACGTAAACCCCTACTTCCCATGACATCACAGGTTAGTGCTCTAAACGTCATCGAAATATGTGCACTTTTCCCAGTTCCGACCGAGAATTTGCCGGAAGTTGTAAGCCTTTTTTACGCTAATTTTCGCCGCGTGTTAGAGTGAATACATCGAGCATGATTGCCGAGCCAGGTGAGAGAGAGGATGTGAGCGATACAAGCGGCGATTTTGAATTAGATCCTGACGACAACATATTAGGGGAAGATGAAGAGTTGGTGGAGATTCAAGATGTACAAGTTTACGATGAGTTGAGTGATTTAGTTCGTCAAATTTTCGGCGATAGTGAGGAAGACAACGATGATTTTCCTGGGTTTCAAGATGGCTGGCAACGTGACAATTTTATTCCTTGCGTCAATAGAAAATGTGTAGTTTTCAAACCACTTGATGGATTTCATTCATTCTTTTTTTATTAGGCAGAAAATAGAAGTGTGTATATTTTACAGGCATATATGCTGCAGTGATTTTGGATCCTTCTATTGAAATAATGTATTTGAACACAAGGTATGTGAACATTTTTGCAATAAACTCACTTTTACACTAAAATATTTTTTTTCTGTTTTCTTTTTCTCAGTTTATTTTTACATGGATAGCTAGTATATTCAATGCTGAATCTGCTGATATGCAACACGTAATGTTTTAGGGTGGTGTTGAGACTGTTTTAAGCCTTTTATACAACTACCACTCGTGCACTAAAATTTCCTAAAAAACGGTCAGCTCTGAGCAGGCACTCTCTGTAAGGCCTCTTAGCTCACAGAGTGCCTGACTGGAAGTGTCTTCCAGATGGATATGGGTTAAGTAGACTGAAATTAATACCGAATTCGTGGAGGAGAAACTAAGAGCCGGAGTACCCGGAGAAAGAACCTCCGAAGGTCCGCCCGATTTAATGGTGACACTAGAGGAGAAAAGTCCGAAGCCGCATCCGGGTATCGAACCTCGCATTGCATCTTGCATTGGTGGCAGGCGCTTTTACCGCTGCGCCACGGACCGCCCAACATACTTTGAGCACTGAAAATTTATTGATCCCTTTACGAAAGTGTTTTTCGACTGTGCAGCTTGGTGGCACACGGCGTAGAACATCTGCTCATCTAAATGGTGTAGCCATTTAAATTGTGTGAGCCAATCGTGCTGGAAAGAATGCGTGTTCATTTTTTCACAATCTGATTTGCTTGTAGGAACTTCAGACTGTGTAGGAGAAGCCACTGATTTTGAGCTCGAGAACTCGAATTTCATGAGTCCGGCCATGCTTTTGTGACAGGAAGTGCCAATAGCCACTTGACCGGCTCCGCCACGGAAGAGTTATATCTGTTAAATTTCTGTTGCTGCGCGTGCGGTACTGTTGCTGCGTTGGCGTTCGGCGCTCTCACAAAAGCTTTGGCGGTTCTGCTTGGCACGCGCGGCTGTGAAACGTGTTCACGGTGACGCACTGGTGAATTTTTCAGTGCGTAAAGATCAAGCTTACTGCGTCGGAGCAAAATATTTTACGTCAGTCTGACGTAGAGCTCGGAACACTAGTGCGTCAGACATGGCTTTAGAGGGTCAGATACGCACATTTCTGCGTAATAATTATCACTGAGTTGCCGGCGTCGGGCGCTCGCGCCGATAAAACCCCCACTGTTGTGACCAACGTTGTTCCGGCCAGGCTACGCAGATATCACAGGAGTGGTCGGACGCGCATCCAGTACAGGGGAAGCAGAACTTATGGGTATCGCTCGGCCACTGGAAGTCGCCACACCGCTGGTATGTAAGCACTTGGCTACTGCAACATAAACCAGACATGACGAGCGACCGGGCGCAGGCACTACAAAGCCCCTAACGAAAAACGAGAGATCGGCACGAAGCTATACGATCGAAGTGAAGCCACAAACCGAAGCAGGCACCCGGTCCAGGGGCCAGCCAAGGGCTGGGGCCGATACGTTACCTCTCCTGAGCTGCGGGGATGGGAAAAGAAACATCCATGGCGCCCACAGCACGCGATGGCGGGAAGAAGTCCCGAGCGGGTCCGCGCCTAACACACAACCACGGAAAGAACCACAGAGAGAAGCGCCGGTACAAAAAACACCCAGCTCCCGACAAGAAGAAGAAGGTTTGGTAGTCCAGTAGTGCCGCACGAAGTCCAGAGAACAACAGCAAACCAAAGCAACCGGCCCTTTAAGAACCAGTTCGAACCAGTACAAGGTCTTGTAGGCTAAAAACGTCTGCACTGCTTGAGCTAAGTAGCAACGACTGAATGCTCACGCCACGTGGTACGGGATAGGCAGGGGCAGGAGACAACTCTCCGCCCTTGGCAGGGTTTCCTGAGTGCCTCCCGGGTTGTGTATCAACACAACAGGTTCTTAGGCTGAAATTGAGTAAGTAGTAGACACTTCCAGACAGTAATGTCTTCGGTAAGTATTTTTCGAAAAAATATATTTTAGAGAAAAATTAATTTCTCGGTAAGTGTGTGTGTAAACCTATCACAATTACTCTTGAGCTGCAAGGGGTGGATTGGCCATGATGGTTCAAGATTAGCGATAGATTACTTTTTTCTTAATAATGAGATATAATACTAAATTTATCATATGTTCAAAAATAATGCCCTGATACCGTCAAGCTAGCTTGGAAAGTTGCCTTCTGTGTTAGCTTACAGTGCCCTGTCCAAGTGCTGTATGTCTCAGACACTAGCCTGAACTACCTCTCACGGTTGATACAATCTCCAGAACTTGTTCAGCCTGTTCAGTGCTCAGAACAATCGAACGCCACCGAACTGCAGGAAGTATAGATCTTCATTAAGGCATGGTGCCGCATGTCTCAAGTGTTATTGCTAACCAATTTCACTATTTTTGAGTATTTTCTGAAATTCTACACATACCGAATGAGTTGACTGTTTTCTCTGTTTAGCACTATACTTATTTTTAACTGTTCCATTTCAAGCTAATTAGACTTTAACCTTATCATTCGGAATACACCTGTGTGTGAAATAGGTTTGACTAAAATAGTTCAAGGGTAGTGCCAGAATAGCTTGGCACCTCTAGGCGCCAAGCTATTCTGGCACTACCCTTGAACTAAAGCCATTGGTCTATATCCTTGTCTGTAAACTGTAAGTGCTATAATGTAGCATGCATATGGCAGTGTACAAATTTGAAGCTTTTAGCCTCAGTATGATATGGGTTAAGTGAAAGATTTACAGACTGATCACTTGTTTCTTTGTTTTCTCAAAACTCTTACCGATGGCATTACTAATAAGGGTGAGGGTGGCCCTGAGGGTGGTGGTGCAACACCAGGACTTCGCCGGGAGCCTCGACCTCATGGACATATCTCCACGTACCCGTGCACCCGGCGTCTCGTCGATGTCTTCGCTTCGCCTTCTGCAGAGGAGTTTCCTGCTTCGGGCGCTGGCCTTCGGACTCAGCCCGGGGGTTTTCACCAGGATTATCGACAGAGTCATCTCCAGGTTCAGACGGATGGCCTCGAGCCCAACTTCCAACTATCTGGACGATCTGCTCCTCCGGAACCAGTTGTCGACAGCCTCAGAGGAGGACAGGGACGCCTTGCTGATCATGCGCCGCCAGCTCGGATTCCTGGTCATTGGTGGCAAGTCCGGTCTCATGCCCTCGTGCAGGTTATTCACCTAGGCATGGAGTTCCTGACCAACCTATACTGGGTGCAGCTCCCCGAAGGGCGGCTTCAGAAGATGGTGGGGTAGGCGCTCCAAGTGTCTCGCTTGGAATCTCTCCCAACCAGGGTCTCTAAGCGCAGCGTCTCTACTACCCCTCGGCAGGCTCGCCCGATCCAGCTGCATCTGCTCCTCCACTGGCGCCTGTCCTCCGGGGATCTGGCGGCCCTGGTCCCTGTATCGCCTTGGGTCAAGTATCTTCTCCAGCGGTGGACAGACAGGTCCGGATTAGCATCGGGGGTTCCACTCTTCTCCCCACCGCCCCAGCTCTCCTGTACGGACGCGAGCCTCTCCGGCTGGGGAGCACTGCTGCTGCCGGATTTCATCACAAACTCGGGCAGCTGTCCGCGGGACCATGCAGACAGACACATCAACTGGCTGGAGCTGAAAGCAGTTGGTTGGCGCTCGTCGCCTGGAAAGATTGCCTTGTTCAGCAAGAGATCCTACTGTTTGGAAAGATCTGGGAAGAGGAGGGTGATGCTGGCTGACTGGAAGGAGGGGTACCTAATCAAGCTTCCCAAGAAAGGCGACCTCAGCAAGTGTTCCAACTACAGAGGAATCACCTTGCTGTCAGTACCAGGAAAGGTCTTCAACAGGATCATCCTGCAGAGAATGAAGAGCTCCGTTGACCCCCAGCTGAGAGACCAGCAAGCAGGATTCAGGAAAAAACGGTCATGTACAGACCAGATCGCCACTCTCCGCATCATTGTGGAACAGTCTCTGGAGTGGAGCTCCCCGCTGTACGTCAACTTTGTGGATTACGAGAAAGCATTTGACAGTGTGGACCAAGAGACTCTGTGGAAACTCCTACGACACTACGGTGTACCCACAAAGCTCGTTTGCCTGATCAAGAGCAGCTACGATGGCATGACATGTCGCGTGATCCACGAAGGGCAGTTCACCAGGGAGCTCCAGGTCAGAACCGGTGTCAGGCAGGGGTGTCTGCTGTCTCCGTTCCTCTTCCTACTGGCCATAGACTGGGTTATGAAGAGGACCAAAGAGCACAGACGAAGTGGAATACAGTGGACACTGTGGACACAGCTTAACGATCTCGATTTTGCAGATGACTTGGCATTACTGTCCCACACTCGATCAACAAATGCAGGACAAGACCACAAGGCTTGCTGACATCTCGTCCCAAGTGGGCCTCACCATCCACAAACAGAAAACAAAGACAATGAGGCTGAACACAACCAGGGAAGAAGCCAGTCTTGCTTGCTGGCACCCCGTTGGAGGAGGTGGAGTCCTTCACCTATCTCGGGAGCATCATAGACAAAAAAGGCGGCACTAATGCAGATGTCAGAGCACGAATCAGTAAAGCCAGAGCAGCCTTTCTCCAGTTGAAAAAAGTTTGGAGTTCCAGAGAGCTGTCACAACAAACCAAAGTCCGGATTTTCAACTCCAACGTAAAAGCAGTTCTCCTATATGGAGCAGAGACTTGTGGATTGACAAAAACCACAGTCAACAGAGTACAGATCTTCATAAACAGTTGCCTTAGAAGAATTTTGAAAATCCACTGGCCAGAGAAGATCAGCAACGTCAGACTCTGAGAGAGAACAGAGCAGATAACAGCGGAGAATGAAATTGGGCGAAGAAGATGTGGATGGATCGGTCACAGTCTGAGAAAGCCAGCTTCCAGTATCACTAGGCAGGCATTGTCATGGAACCCCCAGGAAAAAAAGAAAAGAGGTAGGCCGAGAAACTCCTGGCGTCGAGACCTACAAGCAGACATCAAGAGACTGGGAACCACCTGGAGTAAAATTGAAGGAGAAGCACAGGACAGGAGTCGCTGGAGGTCTCTCGTCGACGGCCTATACTCGGGTAGGGGTGACAGGTGAAAGTGAAGTGAAGCAAGAGATCCTGGTTTTCTCCGGCAACTCGTCAGGCGTGGCCATCATACAGAACCAGGGTGGGACGCGTGCTCCCTCCCTCTGCATCCCCTTGTACCAAGTCCTGTGGTGCAGTGAGCAGGGCATCGCGCTTCGGGTTCGGCACATCCCAGGCCATCTGAACGTCCTCGCAGACTCCCTCTCGCGTCGCTGTCAGCTTCTCCACTGGGCACCGCGCCCGGATATCGTCCAGATACTTGGCACGTGCGGGGAGGTGCCCATGATCAACCCCCTTCGCCACAAGGTGGAACAGGCAGCTTCCGCTCTTTGTCTCCCTGATTCTTGATCCACTAGCCTGGGCCGTAGACGCGCTCTCCATCCTTGGGGACGGGCGGCTAGCGTGCGTGTTCCCTCCCTCCGTCCTGGTACCAAGATGCTCCAGACGCTCAGGGGTGACAACACGGTTCTGTTCTTCAGGGCGTCGTTTATCTGGACCACAGACCTGATGAGCCTCGTCACGGACCCTCCGCGGAGGCTCTCCACGCCTCGTACGATGCTCAAGCAGCCCTGACAGCAGCTGTTTCACCCATGCCCGGAACGGCTGCTACTACATGCTTGGAGATTTCCAGCAGGCCATCGCCAAAAGAGGCTTCTTGGGGGCAGCAGTGGAAGCGATCGCAGCGGCTCGCAGGGCCTCTACCCGTAATGTCTATGAGGGAAAGCTGCGGGTCCTCCAGTCCTGGTGCGCAGCCGAGCAGCTCTCCCCACAGACCTGACTGGCCGAGCTGTGGCGCTTCTTCCAGCAAAACCAGGCCCCCTCACCTTCGGAGGTTTCCGGGCGATGTTTGCAGACACGTGTCGACACCTGGGCCTACCCGACCCGGGGGCCTGCAAGGACCGCTCAGATCTGATGGCGCGCCTAGATCTTCAGCAACTGGTTCCCACTTGCTGATCCCCCCTTGCGACTTGTCCTGGGTGCTAAACTCGGAGCAGTTTGAGCCTCCATCCCCAGCGCGGCTCGGAGACCTAACCAGAAAGACCTGCTTCTTTATCGCCCTTGCTATGGCATCCAGGTTGAGCGAGATCCACGCCTTCACGGGGCGACCTGCCTGTCTCCAGTTCAGGGCCGATGGTTTGGTACAGCTCCTCACCGACCCGACGGTCTGGCCAAGAATCAGCCCCAGCGGCCACACCTCAGGTGTTGACCGTCCGCCAGCTCCAGGCGAAGTACCAGTCCCGGGAGTCCCACCAACAGATCCCCGTCCGGGCATTGGGATTTACCTGCGCAGAACAAAGACGCTCAGACAAGGGCGCTCACGCCTTTTCTGCCCTGGTCCCAGGGTGGACGTGACATCCCGGCACAGACGAGCGCATCCGGGAGCCCTGCCCCAACTTCGGTGAAGGTTATTGCTGGTCCGCCCACGACGGGACATGCTCCCTATGTGAGGCCAGGCATTAGGAGCTCAGTCCACAAGCCCATAGAGAGAGGAACGGGTGAGGACGATGCGCATCCGAGCACATGAGAGCGGAGGAGTGGCTGCGAGCACTGCCTTGACCGCAACTGCGCAGGGAGAGACGTTGGGGTGGACATGGCTTGGCGGGGTGATCCACCTTCGCCCGCCTCTACTTGCGAGACCTATCCGGCCAGCGCTGCAACCTGGCCCTAGTGGGGGACGTCTCGGCAGCGCAACACTCCTCCGCCGCTGCGGGCGCTATAGGTCACACCTAGCTGAAATTGTCAGGAGTGGGCATGTGGGGGGGGCCTTGATAGCTTAACGCACAATGGGGTACGTTTTTCCTGGCAAAGTGAACACGTAGGAGATGCATAGGGGGCGGCACCCTCCTCCTGTTCACAATTCTTCCTATTAGTAATGCCATCGGTAAGAGTTTTGAGAAAACAAATGTATTTTTCTCTAAAATGTATTTTGTTTCCTCAAAAACATTACCGATGACATTACTATGTGGAAGTGTCTACTACTTACTCAATTTCAGCCTAAGAACCTGTTGTGTTACTACACAACACGAGAGGCACTCGGGGAACCCTGACTAGGGCCAAGAGTTGCCTCCCGCCGCTGCCCATCCGGTCGTGCGCCACGTGGTGTTGACCACTCAGTCGTTCTACTTAGCTCAAGCTGTTCAGATGTGTTTAGCCTTTAGGACCTTGACTGGTTGGAACCGGTTCTTAAAGGGCCGGTCACCTTGGATTAGTGTGTTCGCTTTGGACTTTGTGCGCGCTTACGGTTCCCTTTGTATCGTAGCACAGTGACTTTGAGAGAGCTACGCCGCGAGATATCGTGGTTCATTGTCGGTGGCGGAGTTGTGCAGTGAATTGGCGACATGTTCGCAGAGGAGACGTATCGCTATCAGTGTTGGTGCATTTGTGGGCGTATCGCGTGGAGATCGCATCACTACAGTAGAGTATTGTTGGAACTGTTACTCCAGTGTTGTTGCGCCCTTGGGCCGCATGTGACGGGTTGCGGCTGAGTGAAGTTTCGGGGAGGAGCCTTACGTGCGTGCTGTTGGTGTGTTATCGTACTGCGACCGCGTCTCAACACGCTTCGTGCTTGAGGGGGACTGTGTGTGTGTGTTGGATTACCGGCGCTCTGCTCTGTGGTGGTTTCCTGGCTGTGTGAGGACTTCTAGTTGTGGACCCACCCGGGACTTTTTCCCGCCGCCACGCTTGGTGGTTGGTTTGGAGGTTCTTCACCCCCTCCTCCCATCCCCCCACCCCCCCCCCCCCCTCCCCCGTCTCCGCAATTCAGGAGAGGTAGGGTATCGGTGCCAGCGTCAGCTTGAGGCTTTGTTTTGAGCATATAGCTGTTGCGCCGATCTTTCTCCGTTTTGTTGGCAGGACTGCGCAGGGCTTGGACCCGGTCACCTATCATATGTGTTATGTTGCAGTGACTAAGTGCTCACCTGCCCACAGTGCGGCGACTTCCAGTGGCCGAGTGATACCAACTAGCTTTGCCTTCTCTGTGCTTCCTACCCTTCCGACCACGCCTGTGATGTCTGCGTCGCAGCTATGGGGGTTTACCGGCACGAGTGACCGACTGTCCTTCTTGGCCTGGAGGTGTACCCACTCAAGCCCGCTGACTCTTACGGAGAGACAGCATTCGGGCAGAGTGCCTGCAGAGACGGAGGCAGGCCTGCAGAGGTGGATGACCCGCCGGATACTTGAGCCCAGCTCGTACCACAGGACTGTGACTCCCGTCCGGACAAAGCCCGCTGACTCTTACGGAGAGACAGCATTCGGGCAGAGTGCCTGCCTTATGGAGGCAGGCCTGCAGAAACGGACGACCTGCCGAACACGGGAGCCCAGCTCGTACCACAGGACTGCGTCATCCATGACTCTCGCCCCGACAAAACCTGCTGACTCTTACGGAGTGACAGCATTCGGGCAGAGTGCCTGCCTTACGGAGAAAGGCCTGCAGAGACGCGCTTCTGGCCGTCTATTATCCTCTAACAGTCCTGAGGGGTCTCGCCAGGACAAGCCCGCCTACTCTTACGAGAGTCGCTAAGTCGGCAGAGTGCCCGCCTTACAGAGACAGGCCAGCAGAGACCCGTCTGAAGCCTTGACACCTCCCGCGCAGCCAGCAGCTTCAGAGGCTCGTGCGTCTGGCGACAAATGGAGGAAGAATCGATCACTTCACGTGCTTCATTCCCATGCTCTACATCATGTCTGTCTTGGTACGTCTCTCCTCGCAGGTTACGTCACCTGCCACCTTCGCTGCTCAGGCGCTGTACTAGGAGTTCGCCCGTCAGGCTTCATAATTGCAGTCGCTCCTCTTCTCAGCCCTTGCCACAGGACTGCGTGATCTGTGACGCCCACTGGACTAAAGCCGCTGACTCTTACAGAGAGTCTGTTTGCCAGCAGAGAGCCCGCCTTAAGGAGGCAGGCCTGCAGAGACACGCCTCGCGCAGTCTTTGGTCCACTGACAGTCCGGAGAGGTCTCGTCAGGAGAAGTCACGTACTCTTACAGAGAGTCGTTAGCCGGCAGAGTGCCTGCCTTACGGAGGTAGCCAGCAGAGACCCATGTCTACGTGTCCACGGACCACTGACAGTTGGGACTATTCCCGCTCGGCCAGCATCTCTAGACGCTCATGTGCGTCCAGCGACAAAAGGAGGAAGCATCCTGATGCTCTACGCGACGGCCTCCTCAGCCCCGTCGTGCCTTCTTTTTCGGGACGTGGTTAGTGCGATCTCCTCCATCCGGAACCTTCGCCGGATTTCGCACCCTTCATGGGATGAGGAGACTCTCCGCCTACTCCTGGAGGATTCGGCTCGGCAGGGACAGCCGCTCCCCCGCACCTCACTCTGCTGTTCCAGATGATCCTGCGTCGCCTAGGACCCCTTCGGTGTCACGCTCAGGAGCGCTTCTGGGGATTGACGAAGCCGCCCGTTGGATCGCGGCCGCATTGCCTGCGGACACTTGTGGCCCTGCTCAAGAAGATGGTCTCCGCCTTGTCGACTCGGGATGTCAGCAGAAGAAGTTCAAGTCGCTGCCACAACTCCCTGAGGGATTCCTTCTCCGCGCATCACCAGGCGATTCCCAGGGGTACTCCTTCTTCGCGAATCGCAAGCAGCCAACTGACTACAGCGTCTCCTTCCGGCAATCCTGTTTTGCGGGCCATTCCAGTTTTCAACTGTCCACTTCCCTCGTTGCACCCTCTGGCAGTAGCGCAGGTTGGCGACATCACTCGGCTGAGAAGCGCCCTTCCTCGGCTTGGATAGACGGCTTCGCTAGTGCGGACCACCTTGGCCTGCGTGGGTTTCCTGGAACTTCTCACGCAAGCTTTCTTCCATCGCATCGTGGACGCCTGGCACGCTTAGTTCGCCCCTCCTTGGTGAGCTTCTCACCCTAGCGGTCGCAGCCATCCGTGCAGCGTTTCACTCTTCGCTTGGCGGCCACCTTCTTCTGTGACCTGATGCATCGAGATACCGGACTGCAAGTCTGTCCTCTATGTTGGCTCACGTTAGGGGCCCCCGGCGGGTCCCCGCCTTGGCCGCTCCAGTCCCATTAGGACCCTGGATTTTCTACCTCCATCACGGAGGGACTTTCGTTTTCCTCGCGTTCGCACCGCCGCTGAGATGCTCCCCCTTGTGGACTGAGATTCCGTTGGACGAGAGCGAAGCCATCACACTGCGCGCAGAGGACGACTCGCTTCTGCAGAAGGTCGCCGCTGAGGTACTATCTCGTCTCGACTCCCGACCTTACAGCCTCCGCTTTGTGGTTCCCAGGCCGGGTGGCAAGTGGCGCCTTGTCATTGATCTTGCAGTGATGAACAAGTTCTCGTGGCTCCGACTTCTCCTTTGGATTCCACCAGGGCCCCCAGCTGTGCATCCCGTGGACTTCACAGTCAGATTGGACATCTCCGAGGCGCATCTCCTTGTCCCTAGGCACCCGGCCTCCAGGAGGTATCGCCACTGCGCTTTGATGGTGTGTTCTACCAGTTTCGGACCCTCCTATTTCGGTCGCAACCGCAGCCTTGGAGTTTTCGCTTGCATCGTGGATGTTGTCGTTGCCAAGGTCAGACAGTCGGCTTCCAGTCCGACCTCCGACGACTTAGACGACCTCCTCCTGAAGATTCAGTCAGAGACCACCCTGAGGACAGACAGAGATGCCCGGCTCCTGTTGCTGTCGCGTTTGGGGTTCCTGGTCAACGTGGGCAAATCGGACCTCTCTCCCTCACGCCGGTTTGCTTCTTGGCAGGGAATTTGCGACCATCCTCTACAGGGTAAGTTTGCCAGTCTCGGATTCAGAAGCTGGCCTCCTTAGTCACCCAGGTAGCTTAGGCGGGGTCAGTCCCCGCCAGGCTTCACTTCAACTGCTTGGCTTGATGATTGCAGCGGTGGATCTTTTCGCCCTCGGTCGTCGTTAATCCCAGCTGCTCCAGCTACACACCTGCTACCGAGGTTCCTCTTGACGTCTGGCCTTTGGACTCTGGACCTAGCAGGCAGACACACCTACTGGCTAGAACTGCGAGCAGTTGGGCGAGCCCTCATCGAGTGGTAAACGCTCCTTCGCCACCAGGAGCTACTCGTCCTTCGGATAACGCCGCAGTTTCCTACTTACAGAGGATGCACTGCGGTCGCGTTGCTGGTAGACCCGTTCACCTGGAACATGTTTTGAAACACTGACCTCCTCAGTCTCGCCACAGGCCTCTCCGCGTCGGCCACCTTGAGGACAATGCTCAAGCAACCACGCCAGCCGCTATTCCACCACTTGTGCCTGGAGCACCTTCTCCTTCACCCCTGGAGATTGGGCGGCAAGCCCTCATTGCTGGAGGCTTCTTGAGTGCGGCTGTGGAAGCTATCGCTAACCCATAGACCCTCGACCAGACGCGTTCCGAGGGAAAGTGGCGAGTACTTCAGTCCTAGTGTGCTGTCCAACAACTCTCCCCACCGATCTGACTACTCCACAGCTCGCTGACTTCTTTCTCCTCGGGGACCAAGGCCTAGCCTCTTCACATTCCGAGGTTACCTGTCCACGATGGCTGACACTTACTGTCACCTCGCCCAGACCCTGGCGAATGCAGAGACCTAGCAGACCTGATGAGAATTTGACCTGCAGCGTCTGGTTCCCACTCGCTGACTCCTCGCTGAGACTTACCCTGGGTACGTACACGGCTTATCACGGACAGGTTCGAACCGCTTCCCCAGTGCGGTTTGCTGATGTGACACGGAAGACCTGCTTCCGGTTGGCCCTGGCCACCGTGGCCAGAGTAAGCAAGCTTCACACGTTGTCGGCAAGCCCTGCCCTGCCTCCAGTTCAGGACGGACAGTTCGGTGCAGCTGCTCATTGACCCTGCCTCCCTCGCCAAGACCAGATCTCCCTTAACTGCGCCCCAGGTGATAACCGTACGGCCGCTGAAAGACGTACTCTTCCAGGGAGACCAGGCAACAAGATCCTGTGTGCGCTCTATCCATATACCTACGCCAATCCAAACCCGTCACTAGTAGACAGTCACGCCTCTTTCTGCCCGGCAGAACTGACATTTTTGCCCAGTCATCACCTTCTGGGCTATGCTGGGCCATACGGTCGACCTACCAGGACCGTCCCCCAGAGGTCTACAGAGCCTCAATATACGCGCACACGAGGTTCAAGCCATGGCCACGAGCGTCGCCTTCGTTCGCAACGGTGCGTCTGAGACATCGTGGCAGCAGTCGGCTGGTGGGCAGAATCGACCGTCGCCCACCTCTACCTCAGGGATCTAACAGGCCAGTGAGACTACCTCGCACTGGTGGGGGACATCACCGCAGCGCCACACTCCCTCCCGGCGCCGAAGGCGCCTTAGGTACCAACTTAGCTGAAATTGTCGGGAGTGGTGCAACTGGGAGG
This sequence comes from Semisulcospira habei, assembly GCA_036245525.1. Classification (NCBI taxonomy): domain Eukaryota; kingdom Metazoa; phylum Mollusca; class Gastropoda; family Semisulcospiridae; genus Semisulcospira; species Semisulcospira habei. The sequence goes on along the minus strand of BTPG01000001.1, from coordinate 31,923,262 downwards.
AGGGCTATGACTAGCCCTTGCAGGGGGTAATTTGGGTGCGGCACCCTCCTCCTCTTCGCAATTCTTCTACATAGTAATGTCATTGGTAATGTTTTTGAGGAAACAAATTAATTTTTCTCTAAAATGTATTTTTTCGAAAAAATACTTACCGTTGACATTACTCTGAGGACCCTCCCACCTGCTCCGCTTGCCGCTGGTAAGCTAAGTACGACCCGAGTGGTCAACACCGCGTGGCGCGCGACCGGATGGGCAGGGGCTGGAGGCAACTCTTGGCCCTAGTCAGGGTTCCCCGAGTGCCTCCCGTGTTGTGTAGTAACACAACAGGTTCTTAGGCTGAAATTGAGTAAGTAGTAGACACTTCCACATAGTAATGTCATCGGTAAGTATTTTTCGAAAAAAATACATTTTAGAGAAAAATTAATTTTTCGAAAAATACTTACCGATGGCATTACTCAGAGGTCCCTCCCTCCTGCCCCACTTGCCGCTGTTGAGCTAAGGCAAAGACTGGCGGGTACTGCCAGGCACTTGACCGGATAAGGAGGCAGGGGAGGCAACCCAGGGTTTCCTGGTAATGACTCCCTAGAGTCGCCCCCCCCTGGTTGTGATGTATACACGTTTTTGGGGGCTGAAATTGGTAAGCTAAGCGTACCTTCCTATTAGTAATGCCATCGCTAAGTATTTTTCAAAAAAATACATTTTAGAGAAAAATACATTTTTTTTTTCTTTCTTTATTTTTTTATTTATCTATTTTGTATGTTTCTATTGATTTGTTTGTTATTTCTTTCTTTTTTCTGCAGCCCCACGAAGTGCCAGAGGAGTACAAGAAGCGACTGCCTGGCGATCGCCCCAACAGTACCAGTAGTTCTCACAGCACTCGCAAATCATCCTCATCGTCTTCGTTGGCTTCAGAACAGGACAGCTGCAAGAGAGTGTGCAAGGTGGAGGAAGGCAGCAAAAAGCCAGCCGCTGCTAAAGCGGCACCAGTACGGACTCTCACACCCGAGGAGAAGGTATTGTAGTGTTGGCTTCGCGTAACGGTCAACTCGTGCTGTGTTTTGTCTCATTTAACCCTGTGGCCGCATTTTGGAGGAATCACCGAACAGCCGCATACCAGTTGCAGGAAATGGATTGACCATGATAATTCAAGGGTAGTGCCAGATTAGCTTGGCGCCTGAAGGTGCCAAGCTAATCTGACACTACTCTTGAATTATCATGGTCAATCCATCACCTGCTGTAGGGCATGAGGGCAAAATTAGATTAATTGTATGATCCACTGTCCATATTGCATGAAGTATCTGGACGGCATCGTGCTAATAGGAGTCATTTCTAAATCAGAATTGGGTCAGTAACAGTAGCTTTTACCCCCCATATGGATGTCCATGCTGCAGTGAAAGGCACTGTTTCCTCATCACTGCGGCATGCATCATCCTAGCAGTTGTACTGTTAACTCATTGTGCCCGAGGTACGAAATACCCACATTTTCTATTTATACTCCTTGAGGACTGCATTACAATTCAGGAGACAGATCGACCATGTTAGATCAAGGGTGGTGGCAGAATAGCTTGGCGCCTAGGCGCCAAGCTATTCTGCCACCACCCTTGAGCTAACATGATCGAGCCGTATCTTGCTGTGGTGTGTCGTGGGCAAAATGAATTTAAAAAAACTTATATACACAGACTGTGGATGTTGGTGACAACCTTACGAGCAGGAGACGTGGACTCTCATGAGGCCCTGCAGCAGCCAGGGGATCATGAGAATGTATGCTTGTTGCTCATGGAGTGGACTGGATGAATCCACTGAATGTTTGAAGTCTGTGGCATTTTTTACGTCATTCTGATTGACGAATAACCTACATTCATCTTGAGCGATTTACTTCGTGTGGAATGTTTGAGTAGGCCATTTGGTGCAAGCTGCTGCCATATTTACAAACAAACATTTCACTCATTGACTGCTTTCACAACTTCTGTAGAGACTATACTAGCTGTGAGAGTTGAATCAGTCACAATAGTTCAAGGGTAATGCCAGATTAGTTTCAGGGTAGTATCAGATTCGCTTGGCGCATAAAAGCTGTTCTGGCACTACCCTGAAACTAATCTGGCACTACTCCTAAAGTACCATGGCCAATCCATCCTGAGTAGAATTTTGATGAAATCTTTTGATTTCTCATGACTAATACAAATGTCTTGATCTATTTCTAACAGCGGCAGGCCAAGAAGGATCGTCTAAACAAGCTGGTCACCAAGCTGATGGGTGCGATACCCAGCAAACAGAGAATCGACCTCTCCTATCTTTTGGAGGGGGCCCTCGGCAAGCGACCACGCAAGAAACCCACACCTTCTTTCTCCTGAAATCTCACAGCGAGTTTAAAGAAACCCATACTACTGGAGTCAGCCCATTGGATGACCACAGCAGAGTCACCAAAGAGAAATAAGAGCCAGTTCGAAATGGAAACCAGTCCCAGAAAAGTCATGGATTCTCTGAAAAGCTGCCCCACAAGACAACCACTCTGAAAAAGTGGACGCCTACCAGGCTGATGTGTACTGTAAGGTCCAGAATCACAGACCAGCACGCACAACCCGTAACCCTTTTCATCCTGATACACTACTGCTTGAAACTTAATTTGACTATGATAGTTCAAGGGTGGTGCCAGAATAGCTTGGCGCCTGAGGCGCCAATCTATTCTAGCACCACCCTTGAACTAAAATAGGTGATCTGTCTCCTAATCTATAGTGTTGATAAGCAAATTTTTAAAGTCAGCTTCAGGATGTAATGGGTTAAGGTCCAAAGTTACAGACCAGCACACATCTGCCCTGTGAGGACAAAAGATGGTGGGTTCATTTTTATGAAAAGCAAGATTTTTATTGTAGTACAATGAAAAGCTCACTTTTTACAAAAAACGGACTCGGCATCTTTTGTCTTCACAGGGCAGAGATGCTTAAGAGGTTGTGCAGGTAGCAGAGCTCATGAGGATCTGTTTTACAAACACTTGTGGTTGCCATGAGGCTCTGTTCCCAACGAATCAAATTCACTCTTCAGTGTGTTCAGATTTTGTGATCATCATATATACATTTGGACTGTTTGGTCTGAAGAGAATGTTCACTGTATTATATTTCCTGCACATTGCAATGAGAGAGCGGACAAAACAAAGCCATGATTTTGAGACAAGTCACAGAAAATGACAATTTACACATTGTGGGGTGTGAAAGCAAACGCACCAAGAATTCAAAAGGTCACTAGAGAGGGTGGTGTTGAGATCACCTGTCTCCGAAGACCAATAGAAGTAGATGGCTGTAGCCGCCTAAATTGGGATCTTTCATAACAGGTGAGACTTTTTGCCCTTCAAGGCTTCTCTTGAGAGAGCTTGTCTGTTAACCCATTTAGCCCTGGTGCCCAACAACAGGAGATGGATGGTCCATGATAATTCAAGGGCAGTGCCAGTTTAGCTTGGTGCCTGAAGGCAACAAGCTAATCTGACACTGACCTTGAATTATCATCCATCTCCTGCAACTGCCATTAGGTGACACCTCCAAAATTTGGGAAAAGTGGCCGTGGGGTTACATGGGTTAAGACCACTTTTTTTCTGGCAAACAAGAGGTGGTCGCTCAAAACAGATTCTGCCGTATCTTATTCACTGATGTGGAATAGTTACAAATTAATTGGCAGTATTTTTCTTTCTTTAGCGTTGGTGATGTCACTTTCTTTTTAACAAAGGAAACTGTGCCACGACATAAACTGAAGACAACCACCCTTGCAATTTTCATCCCCCCAAAAATGCAGCATTCTTGATGGTGCTTTTGGTTGATTTGAGTATGACATGGTTTGCAAAACTCGTCACAGTATACTAAATGCAGTACACTAGCTGTCTCATTACCAGCATATTGTATTGCAATTATTTCATCTTTTACAGCACAGAGATCCTCAGTCCTGAACCCATTTGCAAGAGGCATAGATCCTCATGAGCCCCCACATCCTGTGGGGGCTCATGAGGATTTTTGGCATGTTTAAAATGCTTGTTTCTCAACATGAACAGGATCATTTGGCATTCTTTTTCAATCATGTTAAAATGTCAGAGGACTTGAAGACACTTTTGTTACTTCACATGACTCTCATATCATACAGCTAGTAATTGTGTGCTGGTCTTCAATTTTGAACCTTGTGGCTGAACGCTACTAGGCCCAAAACCGCAGACCACCACACAGTTCTGCGTTTGTGATTGTGTGCATATATAATTTACCCATTTTTATGTAAATGAGAGGCTTGATCATCAAGGCAGCTTACTAGTTGAGTTCTGAGGTCGATTGATTTTTCACTTCTTGGTTTAAATACCGAGTCCAAAAAAAAAACACCATCAGGTTTGAGGTTTAGTTGGAGTTGATCGAAAAATTGAACACAGCTAACACATCTGCAAGAGGCATAGATCCTCATGAGCCCCTGCAGTTGCGGGGGTTCATGAGGATCTATGCCTCTTGCTGACCAAGTTTGGCTCTAGCAGTGTCATAAGATTGTCATGAGCCCCTGCAGTCGCTTTGGATCACAAGAAACTGTCTCTTGGATGGAAGGGCCTCATTGAGGGATTGAGCTGGTGTTCGTGTTGTCAACACTTTGACCAGGGTGGCTCCTTGGCTACTGCGGAAAGTATTTGTTTGCATTTATTGTATATTTATTTCATTTTGTCATAATATTTTGGACAATCTGACACTTTGTGTTCTTCAGAGATCAAGTCAGTAAATGGATGAATTTGACCGCACGCTCATCCCCTGTACCCGCCAGTTTGCTTCTTCCCCTAGACCCTGTCTCCCACTCCCACCCCTCTCCACTAATGAAGTTACACAATCTTCACGTAGAAGATGAAGAGTACAGGTACACTTTGTTTTCTTGTTGCAGATAATTTAAGACGGGTGTTTAGCTCAAGTTGTCTGTTGAATTGTTACTAAATGGAGACTTGAATCTCTCCATTGCTTTTCCATGTTTCTTCTCCCGCGCCCTCCACTTCAAGATCTTTTTGTTTGTTACTTATTGGGATGACGTATGAGGGGATGACTGTCGTAAGCATTCTCACGTGCAAACTGCAGTTGCTGTGTATTCATGCAAGTTTCAGGAAACAGCAGTTAATTGCACATACCATTACAATACAGTCGGTATAAATAATGAACTGTAGTACACTGTACTTTCATCCATTAACCCCCCCTTGTACATGTACTGGTACTGTTACAGTACAAGGGATTAATGGAAGAAAGTTGTATGCACAAGGGGGGGTAAATTTTCTTTGCTTGAAGTTCAACACGTCTGGCATTGTGTTTGTGTCGCTGAGCTTTTTCTGTGGTGCTACTTGCCATCAACCAACTATGTTCAAACTAGGGCACATTTGTCGAGCATTACTGGTTAGCTGTATTGCTGGCCAGAATTTTATCAGCAAAGCATAAATATTGTGACTTGGAAAGGGCGCTTTTACTTCATGGGCTTACTTCCATTGCTCTTTCGCTCTGCGTCTATTTGTGTGTATATTTTTTTGTGCTACACAGTGCCGTTCATTGAATGGGCATTGAATGTAAGTGTAATATATGTGCTGGCCTGCGATTCGGGACCGTAAGGTCTGCCATTATTAGCCCAGACGCCCAAAGCAGATGGACTAACCATGATAAATCAAGGGTAGTGCCAGATTAGCTTGGCGCCTTCAGGCACCCAGCTAATCCTGCACTACCCTTGAATTACCATGGACGATCCATCTCTGCAGACCAGCGCAGAATGAATGTAAACTGACTTAGTCGGTAGAAGCTTAATCTTTGATCTGCATGAATTTCACACTCTCTCGCCGCAAACCTATTTTGGCAGCAGAAATAGATGCAAATCTTGACAATTTCTGTGCATAGGTCCTTGATTTAGAACCTTGTGGCTTGTGCCGTAAAGTCCACAATTGAAGACCAGGGCTCAGTTGCATGAGTGAGCTTAGCGCTGCTCAAGCCACTAAGCAAGGTGCTCCGCTGTAGCGCCACAACACTAACCTGGCTGTAGCAGAGCACCTTGCTTAGTGCCTTGCACAGGATCAAGCTCACTCATGCAACTGAGTGCAGCACACACATAATCTGCATGCACGAGGGGGGTAATATTGTCCCAGCTGGAAGATTAGATGTTTCCGTGCACCAGTTTGCTTGGGCATTTTGACTCATCGCTGGCAAGGTCTGAAGGTCATAGGATGCTTAGATCTTTTAGTGTGGGGGAGGATGTCACTTACATGTTCAGAATAACGCCCGTGTAGATGTACATGCCAGCCACCGGTACTGCTTACTCTGTTTAGAGTACCGATACCTGGGTGAATGAGTTAAATCCCATTGTATACCATGCTTAGACAATTACAGTATTTCGCAGAGAATCATGATTACCAGGATGCAGTAAAGTGCAGGCTTCATACCTACGTGAAACGACTTTGGGCTGACATTGATTTTTGGGCTGTGGACCTTTGCCCTTAGTGTTGGTTGATGACTTTTTGCTGACTGGGTGTATTTCTCGGGCTGAGACTGAGATCTATAGACATTTGGCCCTGACACACTACAGCAGGAGATAGATCAACCATTGTATTTCAAGGGTAGCAACAGATTAGCTTGGCACCATAAGGTGCCAAGCTAATCTGGCACCACCCTTGAATTATGGCCAATCCACCTCCTGCAACTGGTACATAGTCGGTAGGTGACACTCCAAAATACGGCCTGGGGGTTAAATGGGTTTGCTCTGCTGTTGACAGTGGTTCATGTTCGATTTGCTGATCTAAATGTATGTGTATTCTATTCAGTGCATGTATTCTGACTGTGCTGCTTTTTGTGTTGTTTTTTATAAATAGTTTAACCCTTTTAGCCCCAGATCCCCACAGCAGGTGACGGATTGACTATGATAATCCAAGGGTAGTGCCAGATGAGCTTGGCGCCTGAAGGCGCCAAGCTCGTCTGGCACTACCCTTGAATTAACCCTCTTCTGCATAGAGCGCCCACCAGCGCCCGCTGAAAACACACAGCGTTTGTGCATAGAACGCCCGGTAACGCCCGCTGAACCACGTGTATACTGTGGAGGCTGCCATGTTTACCATGGTAATAGAAATCTCGCGAGACCACAAGCCTCATTTTCGAGATTCTTTACACTTCCTGTCAATACACGCCATGTGCATTTTGGACGTTTCCTTACGGAGCAACAAATTTTTGAAGTTTCAAGTGTGAATCGAGTGTCAGTAAGAATGGCTGGCCTCGAACTGTGGTGATCATTGGTGGGGGAAAGCAGTGCCTATGAAGATTTTGAGGGATTTACAGAGCAAGACTTGGTGGAAGAGGGGAAGAATCTGACTTAGATTTGGAATGGGATGACTTGGGGATCGTTTTTTTTTTAGTCAACATCATCGTTTGAGGATAAAGCTTGTGATCATCAGCAACTGAGATTCACAGTACGTAAAACTGCAGTTCATTCAACTTCAGATTTTTCACCTTTATTTCCTTAAACATTTTACAGCTCCACAAATGTTTATTTTATATCTTTATTGATTTAACACTTTAGAAAAAATAATTGCTCTTTCTCAAGATTTGTCTAAATATTTTTTAACATTTTTTTTAAAATGTCACCCATTCAAAATTACGGAGTTGATTCCCTTTGGTGATATTTTCAAGAGCCGCCTGGCACATGCACTTGCATGCAGAAGAGGGTTAACATGGTCAATCCATCTCCTGCAACAGGTACATAGTCCTTAACTTGCACCTCCAAAATTTCTGAAATGTGGTTTTGGGGTTAAATTGTAAAACACAGACTGGGGCGATCCGTGGCGCAGTGGTTAAGCTGCCACCAATGCTAAAGGTGCGAGGTTCGACACCGGGTTCCGGCGTCGGACTTTTCTCTTCCAAGTAAGTGTCACTGTTAATTCAGGTGAACCATCGAGGGTTCTTTCTCCGAGTACTCCGGCTCTTCCTCCCTTCCACTTTGGTACCGGTTTCAGGCCACTTTATAAATTTCAAATACAAGCGATCAAAATTTCCGAAACCTCAGTAGCTGAGCTGACCCTTTGCACCACGTGAATGTCCTGTGTTTGTCATGTACTGTGTTTGTCTTCACAGTGAATGCGCGTGTGTCACGTGAGCGTGCGTGTTGGGTGCAGTTGGCGGCGCTTTGAGCCGATTCGCCGAATTGGGAAAAAGCGCCTATATAATAACCTGTATTATTGTTATTATTACTTGCATATTTATGTGCATGACGAACAAATCGTACGAGTTTACTGTTATTCCTTTGATCCTGTTTTTCAAGGTTGTGTTTTTTTTTCAGAGAATAGAATATATGCACGTGGCTTGCTTTTTCTTGGCTTGCATGTTTTCCTTGTGTATTTTTATAAAAGCTAGAATATGAAAACCATTCTTTCAACACTTAAATAAATTTAGGGGGTGTTGATTTGAGAAAGAGAAACAGATTTTACAATTATACACAGGTTGTATATCTATTGTATGGGTGCATTTGCTTTGTATTTGTTTAGGTTTGAGAGAATGTTCACAGAAATAGAATGGTCATGGATTGAACTTTCAACATGAATTGTCACAAATGGAATGAAAAAATAAGAGCATTTACGTATTTGTGTGTGTCTGTGGGCTGTAACTATTGAATAGGAGAGAGGGCAGGTGTGCTGGTCTGTGATTTTGGACCTTACGGCGTCTAATATCACAGACCAGCGCACTACAGATGCGAAATACTTGTTTCTGGTGTGCATGTGATGTTTGTGGTGAGAGTGAATTGTGTACACCATTTCTAAGCAGCAATAACTGACACCACTTTGTCCATCTCTATGCAACCCAATGTGCAAAAGGCCATTGGGCCGACATCGGAAAGCCGTTGGCCTGCGCACAGCTGTGTGTGGGCCAGCAGCAGCCGACGTCGGCCCAATGGCCTTTTGCGCTTTGGAAAGGTCTTTGAAGAAGGATCTGTATAAACAGCTGATGATATTCACGCTGTATTTTGTGTGTGTGTACATTTACCATCAATTGTGCCATGGCTGTGGCAGATTTAGACAGCTTGTAAATACTTTTTTCAACATTTTGTGGAGAATTTGATACATGCATAGTTGTGACTCGCCTATATTTTGTTGGTGATAACGCGTTTTAATTTTGTCCTCTTTTTCACTTTTCCTTTATGCTTTTTGTATTTCTGTGTATTGAAATTGTACATACACGTATTGAACATATTTGTCATGGCTGAAATTTGAATATAGTATCCATTTGTATCATTTATTATCTGTACATGGTTGGCTCTACTATTTATGAGTATGAGTATTTGTCTCCACTGTTTAAAAGAGTGTTCAGTACTCGTGCTTTTGTCAGTATTCTACTGTCAAGCAGCTTAACCTCCCTGGTGCATGCGGCCACCAGTACTGATAACCCCTGCACTGATGGTGGACGCAGCTTGTTTTTTTGAAATCTTTATTAGTTCAACACCACAGAACCCCGTTCGCTCCAGGAAGATGGATACATAGTTGGTTCAGCAAGAGGCATAGATCCTCATGAGCTCCCGGCATATGCGGGTGCTCAGGAAGCTCTAGACCTCTTGCAGTTTGGTGGTGTTCAATCTTTCTCAGCAGCGAAGGGGTTAATCATACTGGTATCTGCAGGTGCAAGGAGGTCAAGTATGCAGTGCTTCAGTGTTTAATGGTACATAGATCGTGTTTGTGAAATTGTGCAGAGTAACCACACATTTAGAAATTGTTCATACCTAAGTAGGGGAGGGCTTTCTAGAACTTTTTAATGTATTTTCAATTTTTTTACCCATTTAACCCCGAGTCCCTACAGCAGGAGATGGATTGACCATGATAATTCAAGGGTAGTGCCAGGTGGGCTTGGTGCCTTCAGGTGTCAAGCTAATCTGGCACTACCCTTGAATTATCATGGTCAATCCGTCTCCTACAACTGGTACATAGTCATTAGGCAACACCTCCAAACTTTGAGAAATGGGACCTTGGGGCTAAAAGGGTTAATCTCTTCGTGCATGCAGCTACTGTGTGTAGTACCAGTGGCTGCTTACACTTGTCATCTCCCTTGATTCGCTGCACAGCGAAATAAAGTGTGGTGGCTGCATACATGCTGTAGGCTTACAGAATTAATTCCATCAGTGTTCGTTTAGTGATATTTATACTTTCCTTTTTAATCAATTTATGGCATGAGCGACCCCATTTTATATTTAGGGTCACATTGAGGTGTTCTCCCAGCTGTGTTTTTAGCAGTTTTATTGTGTCTGTGATCTTTAGATGTGCATGAACAAGAGAAACCGTGCAAACCACATTTTCTGTTGTGGAAGAGGGAAGGAAGAATTTTTTATGATGTACTGATATTGTACTCGGGTGGCTATAGCGTTATTTCCACACCCATCTCATGGAGAGTTATCTGCATGTGATTGCTCACGAGCAGAAGAGTATCAAAACGATGCATTGTACGTCGGTATAGGTGTGGTTGCCAACATTCTGAAGTGGAGGTCGTTAGCACTATCAACAGGTCGTCTGGGACATCCGGTCCAAAATTTCCAATTGATTTTGAAACGTTGGTTCATGTTCATTGTTGAGCAAAGCTCAGCCATGCTGATTTTAGTCCCCCTGAAAAATCTGAAGATGAAATGCATATCAGCTTTGGTATGCTGATTAAAGGAAATAGAGAGAGTTGATTCAACATTGGCTAACCGTGGACTTTGCAGAGAGAAGCAACTAACTTTTCATAACAATTGCTTTTGCTTGTGGGATGATACTGGTACCTGCATATTAGTTGGTTTTTATCCATGTGGTTCTGACAGTGCTGATCAAATATATCAAACTCCCAGGGTTGTTCTTTTCAAAATGTATTATCTAGCTGTAGCTACAAGGACTGCATGAATTTTAAGCAAAGGCTTCATCCGTTCTTTTGCTTGTGAATATAGTGTACCACAGTCAAAATTGTTGCGAGTTATGGTTACAGGCGCATGTACAGTGTATCCTGGCATTATATCAGACTCTTGGTAGTCAATGTTGACCATATCTCCAGGGTAGTGCTTGATTAGATTGGCACCTATCCAGTTGATAGGCCAATCTGATCAAGCACTAACCTCGAGGCATCAGTTGTGTGTACATTGTGTGAAATTTCACAACAGTTCACTTACCCTAGTGTGTTCAAGAGAGCCCGTAGAGGCGACTCAGCATTACTAGACATGCTCAGAAAGAAAAATGGCCTTTGATTATCCTGTCGTGCAGAATTTCAATGTTTAACCATGCTGCCCCTTTGGCCGGCCACAGCGCTTCCCCAGTAGCAAAACATCTTCTGGCCCACAATGGCTACAGCCATCCGCAGGTCCACTGCAGCTGTCATGGGCCTGAGGGCCCTTGCTTACTGGGTTTAGTAATCGGAATCACCTTGACAAAAAGCACGGTGGGCAGCCTAAGGGTTATTTGTCATTTCTTTGTGCCATTTTCTCACTGTCCAGTGCCTGCTAGAAAGACTGGAAAGTGTTTTGTTCATCATTTGAACATTTTTCTGCGTATGTCATCTGTAATCGACTCATACTGAACGTGACTAATTTTTTTCTTTCTTTTTTTGCTTTTTGGAACTGTTTGTCAACAGCTTATTTGTAATCTACTTTTCCCCAATCCCAGACTAAAGTGCTTTGGCGTCGACATAGAAGAAAGATTGTACACGAAGAAGAAGTTGACTGTTTATCTTGTTAATAAGCAAGGCTGCTATTTGAACAATGAAATGAAAGAAAATCTTTTGAAGTGTATGTTTGTGTGTAATGCATTCTGTCCGTGTGCACGGGAATGATTGAGTATTTTCAAATCCTTTTAAGTCTCAACGACTGTTCATCCAGGATATTTTTTACAGCAACCTTCTCTAGGCAGTAATGGGTTAATAGTTTGTAATATCGTTAATAATTGTTCCTAGTATGTCCTACAGTAACTTAAATTATGAAGTTTAAATGTCGTAAAATGAGAGACTTTTGCTGCTCTTCTCCCTTATCCACAAGAGAGTTCCAGAGATGCCAACCCTTCCGATTTCGCTGTATTTTCTTACGCCAAAATTAATTTCTTAAGATATTACGGCCAAATAAATTATCTTCCGGCGAAAAAAGCGCTGAAATTGTCCGCTAAAAGTTACCAATTTCTCGCTGACTTTGCTGCTAATATACCGCCGAGCCATCACGTTTCCCTCGAGATAAATAATGAGCCAATCAAAAGTGTCCTCTAATAAGCGCAACCAATCGGAATCTGAAATATACATGATCGGAAATGGTGTGATTTCAGTTCAGTTCAGTAGTTCTTGGGATTTCGCTGTTTTAGTGTGTAAAGATGTGTTTGACATCGCACACTATATGATGCAATGGCCTGTTTATCGGCCGGCCGTACACACTTGAGCGTCACAAATCAGTCTGAATTTTTATGTCTAGTTCATGTGTGTTTGGAGGACGTTTTGCTTTTAATTGCCGGTACTCCTCATCGTTAGCAGACCAAACCGTGGAGATGAAAATTTAGTGTAGCGTACTGCTGCACGTATCTCAATCTCCGTTCAAGCCTATCCCCCGTATTGGCTGGGGATTAGCACTTTCCTACTCTAGGGCTTTCCTACTGACTTGTGTTCGTAGGTCATTGGCTCACTTTCGGAAGGATGCTCGCATAGAATTGTATCCTAGTGTTTGTTAGTGTTTGTGAGGTTCAACTTTCGTGTCGGTCAATGTTACATCATGAGTTGCGCCATTTTTTTTTTTTTACCCCTTCCTTTCTCCTTCCCCTCTACCTTTTATTTTCTCCACTCTGCTTCTCCCCCTGTTTTCGGGGTGTTGTTTAGATACCCCTTTGATCACTTCAAAGAAGGTAGAAATTTGATGTGTGTCCTTTTTTACACACTATGAGTAGGTATCACAGGTTTTCTGTGGATTTGTTGAATTTAATCCGTTCGCATGTTTTTAGGGGTGAACTCGTGCAGTTCATTGCATTTGCAGTCCCTGGTTTTGGGTGCCAAAAGAGTCAACAGGGTACGGGGGTAGGTTGTATATGCCTCGTTTTCACTCCTATTTCGCGGAATTCTGTGGATTTACACAACTTTATAAGTTCGTTACTTCTGAGGTGAACTCGTATGGTTCATTCTGTTTTAAGTTGTGGTTTTGTGCTCTAGCCACGCAAAGCTGGTCAGTACCAGTGCTGTGACGAGGAAGTTCGTGTGTGCAATCTTGCACACCGTTGCACCGAACTTTAACTTTTACCTTGAATGACCAAGTTTTATGTTCGTGCGAAAATCTTCCTTTCAAATTTCATTTCTTCTTGTCAAATTTTGAAAATGGTTATGAAGGTCAGGTAGTGGAAGGGATTGGCATCTCTGGAGTTCCTTTCATTACACTCCAAAAGCAGTGGAAGGCCTCTGGTACATGTTACACTCCAAAAGCAGTGGAAGGCCTCTGGTACATGTGCCTACTCATAAGGATTGTGAAAAGAAGGGTAGAAAATTCCTAGCTGAGGCAAGACAACATTAAGAACCTGTTGTATCAGCAAATCTTAGCAATCAAAGCCTGCCATGGAGCTGATTACTTAACCCTTTGCATGCTGGTAGCTGTTTATTTCTTTTAAAACATTACCGATGGTATTACCGATAGGAAGATATACTTAGCCTGTCAATTTCAGCCTCCAAAATTGTTGCGTTGCTACACAAGCAGGGACGTAACTCTAGCAAGCAGTTACCTAGTCCCCTGAGTGGCCTCCCCATCCTCCGAGTAGCCTCCCTTCCTAATCTCGCGAGTCCGTTATTGCCAGTTCTCTACTTAGCTTCCATTTTGTTTGGTTCCATTATCATCAGTCTCCACGTTCTCGTCTCCTTTGTTCATCCTATGGTTTTGTTAGTCATGACATGGCCAGGTAAGGCCTCGGACATTGCCTCGCCCGACGATTGTGGCGGACTGGGGCAATTTCCGTGGATTTGCGGCGTTTTTGCCGTTCGTTTCAACTTCGCCTTCGATTGTCAGTTGTAACGGTCGTGTGCTCTTACAACGTGCCCCACCTGTAAGAATTTCCAACGTGCCCCACCTGTAAAAATTTCCAGTGGCCTAATGATTTACACCCGTGCTGTCTCCCTTGTTTGGGCTGTGTGTCGGACCCCACGTGTGTGACTTGTGCTATGTGGGAAGAGGATCGCTGGTCCGAACTTTGGAAATTCTACCGTCATAAGGGCCCCATGCAGTCCAACGAGGCTACAATTCGCCCTGCCACTCTCAGTTCTACCGCTGTCGGTGTTTCTCCTCGGCACTCCCGGTCACTAGGGAAGAACCAGTCTTGCTTGCTGGCACCCCGTTGGAGGAGGTGGAGTCCTTCACCTATCTCGGGAGCATCATAGACAAAAAAGGCGGCACTGATGCAGATGTCAGAGCACGAATCGGTAAAGCCAGAGCAGCCTTTCTCCAGTTGAAAAAAGTGTGGAGTTCCAGAGAGCTGTCACAACACACCAAAGTCCGGATTTTCAACTCCAATGTAAAAGCAGTTCTCCTATATGGAGCAGAGACATGGAGATTGACAAAAACCACAGTCAACAGAGTACAGACCTTCATGAACAGTTGCCTTAGAAGAATTTTGAAAATCCACTGGCCAGAGAAGATCAGCAACGTCAGACTCTGGGAGAGAACAGAGCAGATAACAGCAGAGAATGAAATTGGGCGAAGAAGATGGGGATGGATCGGTCACAGTCTGAGAAAGCCAGCTTCCAGTATCACTAGGCAGGCATTGTCATGGAACCCCCAGGGAAAGAGGAAAAGAGGTAGGCCGAGAAACTCCTGGCGTCGAGACCTCCAAGCAGACATCAAGAGACTGGGAACCACCTGGAGTAGAATCGAAGGAGAAGCACAGGACAGGAGTTGCTGGAGGTCTCTCGTCGACGGCCTATACCCGGGTAGGGGTGACAGGCATAAGTAAGTAAGTAAGTAACTCCCGGTCACTGGACCCCAGTTGCATTCTATCACAGCAATCCCGATCTCCTGTGATGGGACACTTGAAGCTATTTTCCACACCAGCCAAGGTGACGGACGCTGTCCCTTCTGCCACGGGTTGTGTTGTACCGGGCGAAATTGTCCGCCCCCGCTCCCATGAGCGTAATTCACAGCCAGCCCCGCAGACCCGGCCTTCTAAGACAGGTCTCTCACGGAGGCATCCCCATCTCCCTTGGGGGAGGAGACATCAGCCCCAGGCTGTCCCTGGCGCGAATTCACACCAGCCTACTTACAGCTTTTATGCCGCAGCGTCGCCATTTGTCGTCACATCACGACTTGTTGCTCGGCGCTTCGGGGCTCCCACTGTCTCCTTGCGCCCTGGGTAGAAGCCAGTCACTGCGCAAACGTATTACACACAGTACGTCCTCTCGCGCCCGTCTCAAAACAAAACAAAAAACAACAAACAAAAAAAACACAACTCGCCACTCTGGTTGGATAGATTCGGGCTACACTTCTGATCACTCTCGTGTGACTTGCACCGCTTGGGAGGAATACCGTTGGTTCCAACTTGGCATTTTCATCACCGCCGGCGCCCCGTGCCTTCCACTGCGGCTCCAGCTCATCCGACACCTTCCAACTCGGACACAGTTGGCGTTTCATCTCTCCCTGGCGCGATTCACGTTTGAGCCTAAATGCAGCCGACTTTTCAGTTCAAAACTTTACCGATTCTACCGTCGTAAGCGCCCCATGCCATCAGACGAGGCTACAAATCGCCCAGCCACTTCCAGCTCTACCGCCGTCGGTGTTTCTTCTCGGCGCTCCCGGTCAATGGACCCTGTCGCATACTATCACCGCACTTCCGATCTACTGAGACGGGACACTTGCGGCTAATTTCCACCCTGGCCAAGGTGACGGACGCCGTCTCTTCTGCCGTGGATGGTGATGTACCGGGCGAAATCTTACGCCCCCGCTCCCTCGAGCGTATTTCATAGCTAGCCCCGCGCACCGTTCCCCCATCTCCCTTGCGGGTGGAGACATCAGCCCCCGGCTGTCCCTGGCGCGGGCCCCAGACCAGCCAGGCGTGACATTGCCTATTTGCGCTTTTACGCCGCCGTGTAGCCATCTGTTGTCATCATGACATGTTGCTCGGCGCCTTGGGGCTCCCACTGTCTCCTTGCGCCCTGGCTAGAAGCCAGTCTTCGCGCAAACGTATTACATCGGTTACATCCTCTAGGCGTCCGTCTCACCGCTCAGGTCGGATAGCCTCTCCTCCGACACCCCCTCCTCAGGACATACCACTTCGGGGTCATACACACATACGGACCAGCTGCCGCCATGCTCCCGTCTTCCGTCCCGTCTTACACCGAGAGCTCCGACCCGCATTTACCGGCCAGGGATAGGCTTATCCGTGCCTTACCACCTATGGATAACAGGCATTGAGAGCTCGGTCCCCCCTCAGAATGAATTTTAACTGTGGTCCTGAAATCTTAACCCTTTCTTATAGTTTGTATGCATAAAATGTCTCCCCATAGCATAGGACCGTTGTTCAGTTAGTCCTCAATGAACAAAATGTATCCTAAAAATTAGGGAGGCGGGCGCCGGCTGTCAAAGTGATGGGTGACACTTGCCCCCTTCTCTCGAGCAAATGTAAACGATACTGCAAGCGTGGGCCCAGACTACGTACACGGTCCAACATGATGCAAAACGCTTTCCGCCTGTAAGAGGCATAAATCCTCATCAGTCCCCAGGCTGCAGTTGGTCTCATTAACGCTGATTTTGATCCTCGGTATGAAGGTGCTGCTGCAGACTGGGTCTATATGACTGTAGTCATTTCCCCCCCCCCCCCTCCCCTTGCCTCTCTCTCTCTCCCCAACGCAGTTCTATTCATACATATACAGATGTGTATGGAAGCAAAGGAAATAGGCTGCCGGCTCGTAATGTTTGCTGAGATATGTGTATTTTTACATTATGTCCAAAATGTTGTGATGTGCTATGTTGTAATCGATGTACCAGTGGTCTCTCACACTCACCCCCCCCCCTTCCCCCCCTCCAAAAAAAAAATAAATAAAAATAATAATAATTTAAAAAAAAAATTAAAATAAAATACAAAATAAATAATAATAATAATAATTAAAAAAATAAAATAAAATAAAAACACAACAATGTCAACAACAACTGATCAAACAAGCAAACAAACTACTATTCAAAAGACCCAAACTGGCACTGGCTCACACGAATGTAACGTACGTATACAGGCATAAACCCGTGCAGGTCTAACACAGAACAGCAACAAGAACCAGTTTTAGTTCTGGCAGTACTGATTCAAGCTTTAGTGTCCAGGACATAAAAATGAAAGATAAATGAGAATGGCTGTTTTGTCCCACACCAACCACAACACACTTTTGTCAAATTGTCATAGACACCCCATCCCTCCGCCCGGCTGGCCTAGAAAACAACAAACAAAGCAAGAAACAGCTTGTGGTTGTCAGTATACAAGTAATTACATGATGTGGACTTCGACTACAAGACGGGAACAAGCAAGATCGAGTTACTGATTGTGTAAGCGTGAAATAAGAACGAATTGTTTCAGGTGCAAAAAACGTAAAAACACTCCTTACATCGTTGACCTGTGGGGCTCAAACCCCATTTTTTGAAAAATTTGCATGTCCGCGGTTCCAGTTACTATTAAAACCATGTCTCCAGACAAAATCTGCATAAGAGCAGGGGGATAACCGATCTCCTGCTTCCGAAGGAGAAAAAGTTAGTATTTCATATTTTGAAACCTTTTCATGCCGGACTTTGGCTCATGCTCATGTGCCGGGCTTGTCTAAAACTCGAACATACGGGAGGATGTCCTTGAAGGCGTTCGACAGAGGCCAACTTGCATGGCTCATGCTGTTATTTGTCGTTGTCTTAGACCTGTCTACCTCAAAACTGATCTAGTAGTACTCCACAGAGCAAATGTTAGTACTCGGAGACAAAAAAAGAGTACTTTTGTTACCTAAGGTTGCGTACGCGGGGCGGGGGAGGGGGGGGGGGGGAAAGGGGCGCGGCCGCGGCGTGTGCGTCTTAACCATTCGCCAGATTATCCAAGAAGTGGTATGGGCATGTCACACGTTCAGCAGAGCTTGCCAAAACAATCCTGCAAGGCACTGTGCAAGGAGGACGTGGGGTGCATTTTGTTTTGATGCTGTGGTGTCGAAATGAAACGGTTAAAGTGATGGTAAAGTGAATGGAAATAAACGTGACAAACATTTATCAAGACGTAAATGAAATGCACAAAGCAACTTTACACTGGGGAAACAAACAAGCTTATGTACAAGAAATAAAAAAGAACTCGTCGGCACACCAAAATTCACGGCAATGAGTCCGCGTGTATCTTGTATCATGTGTCGATCACGTGATTTGTGATACGTGACCTTATTGTTGAGTAACGATATTTGAGTTGGTTGTACATTGCTTAACGTCCCGACAGCAAGACTTTCTCAGGACGTGCCTGCACTGTTAATGATATTTGAGGTCTAGGCAAGCTTTTTCGTAATTGTTTCTTCTCTTAATATAATTAAGTGTGAAATTTTACTTAAAAACTAAAATTAAATCCTTTTAAGTGACATATAGTGCATACTACCACTGAATACAGGACCAACTGATTAAGCCCGTGTAAACTACTGATCCCCAATGAACACGGCTGCGACAGGTCCTGGTGTCGTCTGCAGCCGTACTGGAAACAAAATGTGCTACAGAAAAATGTGCCCATCCTCCGAATACGCACTGCTTTTATTCATAGTAGACCTTCATTTTGATATACCCAAACCTTTGTTACTCTCCAGAAAATCACCATCTCGTAAACGGCTGAAGTAAGAATTGTCAAGTTGCAAGAGTGAGTCTATGAAATCTGCAAGAGGTACAGATTTTCATAAGTCCTCGCCACGAAAGGCTATTTATGAAAATCTATGCCTTTAGCTTGATTTTTGTCTTTTTGTAACTGACATCGTTCCTCAAAATGAGGGCGTGGACGCGGACTAAGTAACGACTGTAGTCTGTGCAAGAAACCAGTCCACATCTGCAAGGGGCATAGATACTCATTATCCCCTCTGCTTGAGGGCTCATGAGAATCTATTCCTCTTACTGGTGTCATTCATGCTGATGTTTCTCAAACTGAGTCTACACTGAAACAGGGCCGCCTTGACTATGACCAGATGGCAGGCAAGCACCGCTGAAACATAAACAGTGCGAGTTAGCCGGCCGAGTTATCAAGATGTGTTGACAGGTTTCACATCTGAGCCGACTTTTAGACCACGCCCACAAACGGCACGTGCGGCGATTGAGGTAGAACTGTGTTGTTGGTTCTTACTCTAATTTTCCTATTTTTAACCTCACTGCATCTGGTAGGCCCTGGGCCAAGCGCAATATTAGATTGCTACACCTTTCTCACCTTATCAGATTGGAACATACTATAGGCCCTGGGCCTCGAACTGAAATATAGCGGCATATTAAAACAAAAACAAATTAAAAAATACAAATATTTCCGGTTAGTGAGACCTTGTAATACTTCTATAGTACAACCCACAGTTTACCAGCTAGTCTCTGATCATCTCTAATGCCATAGGGACATTACATTTTAACTAATGAACGAACGTCCCCCTCAAGGACTTTGTTGGGTCTCAAGCACGCCTCCATGAATCCGAGAACCCGGCGGCAGGCGCGGGGGACCACCCCTATGTGACGACAGCTACCTTTTACCGTAGGCTGGAAAGCCAATGGCCGTACCACATTGAATACACCGGTTCTCGTCTGCTCACCTACGTTATGCATCGTCAGGCTCGGTTAGTACTTGGATGGGTGACCTCCTGGGAACACCAAGTGCTTCTGGCGTCATCCTGTTTTTAAAAAAAAAAGTACCTGGGCATCGGTGCACCTCTCGGAATGGGATCGGAAATTAAACGGCCGACGCGATACGCGGAATCTAACTTTGGGGTCCCAGACAGAGAGTGGAGCCTCGGGCGATCCACGGAGACTGACAGCCTCTATGGAGATGACACAAGTTCCGTCAATACTCTTAGCCGACGAGATGTGTTTCCTCGTTGAGGGCAGATCCCGAAACTTTACCCTCTCGCCTTACAAGCGCAGTGCAGGATACCCAGCGTTCTCAGTACCTGGACTCTGATGGGCGATCACCGTGCGTGGGGACAGGGCGCTACATATATCACACTAGGAGATGTCTCCACTTCCCACTCCGCCTCACCGGCGGACAAGTTCTGACGTGTTGTGGCGGCGGACCTTGTCTCGACACCGGACCTCGGGGGCATCCGGCAGACACGGTCGATCTTCCGGCTGGACCGTTGGGGACCGCTCTACCCCGAGGATGCAGCCTCAACGTCAGCACCAGGACCACGCAGATGACTACTCATGGCCGATTTGACAGCCGATGGCCAGATGCAGCATCCCTGCGACACACCGCGGTAGCCCTTGTGCGTCAAGTCACTCCCTTGGGAGTCCCCCTGGCATCCCCGCTACCATACCTGTTGATCTGCACGGATGACAGTCTCCTCGGTTGGGGGTTACATCTGCTTCCGGGCTTCAGCGGGCCTTTGGCCGCCAGATCTGGTGGGCTTACAAAGCATCCACTGGTTGGAGTTCAAGGCAGTTTGGCTCGCCATCATCGCCTGGGGGACACGCGTGACATGCCAGGCGGCCCTTCGTCCTCTCCGACCACTCGACAGCTGTGGCGTATATTCAACAGCAGGACTGTAAGCGTTCTCCTTCTCTGTGCATCTTTCTGTTCTAGCTACTCATGTGTTACCGGGATCAGGACATCTCGCTGCTGGCACGTCACATTCCAGGATGGTTAAGTGTGCTAGCGGATTCTCTGTCCTGTCTGGGCCAGCTTCTCATGAGTCTCGCCACGGATCCCTCTGCGGCTTCCCACGACGTGCATGATGCTGAAACCGCCACGGCAGGATCTTTTTCACCCTTGCCTGGAGAGTCTCCTTTTACACGCTTGGAGATTGTGCGGCAATCCACCACCGCTCGAGGTTTCTCGGATGCGGCGGTGGCGGCTATCGCTTCAGCACGACGACTTTCCACCTGGCAAGTCTACGAGGGAAAATGGCGGGTTTTGCAGTTTTGGTGCGGGACTCGACACCTCTCCTCAACAGCTTTGGCTATGCCCCAGCTAGCCAAGTTCTTCCTGTGGCTCTTCGCAGATCAGAACCTGGCGTCCATCACCATTCAGGAATATCTTACTAATATGGGGGCTTACCCTTACCGCTTTTTGGGCTTTGGACTTCGCCGACCTCATGGCTAGCTTCGACCTCCAGCGACCAGTGACACGCTCCCTGCTCCCACGATGGGCCCTCGCGTGGGTATTAACATGGCTCAACTCTGATTGTTTTGACCCCCTGCCCCTGGCGCGGTTCTCCGACTTGACGAGGAAGATGTGCTTCCTGCTGGCTCTTGCCACCGCTTCTCGATGAGCTCCACGCCCTCTCCGTGCACCAGTCCTGCCTACAACTCCTCACTAGTCCTTCATTTGTGGCCAAAAACGGCCTTCCCACAGCCGCCCCTCGACTGATCACTCTTCGTCCACTGCGGGGACCTGACATGCCCCATGAAGTGCGACAGCAATCTCCGGTCAAGGCATTCACATCCGCCGGTCAAAGCCTTTATGGCGGGGACTGATATTTCCGCCCGGACTATCTCCGCTTGGCTGTGCGGAGTCATACGATCCGCTTATGGAGACCTCTCAACAGAGCGAGCGAAGAGGTTGCAGATTCAGGTGCACAAGGTCCGGGCTGTCTCCAAGAGCGTAGTGTTCGACCTCCTCTGCGCCGCGAGGAACAGTATGGTGGCTGTGGGCTGACGGGCCGAATCAACTTTCGCCTTCTTCGACTTTAGAGACCTTCGGCCCGCAACAAAGCCTGGCCTTAGTGGGGGACATTGCTGCGGCGCAACACTCCCTCCCGGCACTGGATGCGCCGTAAATAACATTTAGCTGAAATTGTTGGGAGTGTGCACCTGCAGGGGACCTAGCTAAGCAGTTACACAGAGGTAGAGTTTTGGGCAGCACCCTCCTCCTCTTCGCGATTCTTCCTATTAGTAATACCATCGGTAAAGTTTTTGAAGAAATAAATGTATTTTTCTTTAAAATAAATTTTTTCGAAAAATACTTACCGATGGTATTATTCAAACTTTCCTCCCACCTTCCCCGCTTGCCGCCAGTCAGCTATGATAGAACTGGCAATAATGGACTCTCGCGAGATTAGGAAGGGAAACTACTCGGAGGATGGGGAGGCCACTCATGGGATTAGGTAACTGCTTGCTAAAGTTACGTCCCTGGTTGTGTAGCAACACAACGGTTTTGGAGGCTGAAATTGACAGGCTAAGTATATCTTCCTATCAGTAATACCATCGGTAAGTATTTTTCGAAAAAATTTATTTTAATGAAAAATACATTTTTGTTGCAATGATTCCTGTAGGAATCATCGCAACAAAAACCACTACCGACATGCAAAGGGTTAAGGATAGTGCCTGATTACTTTGGTGCCCTCTTGAGCTTAATTTGGCAAAGCAAGAATGAAGTTAACTGTAACTCCATACACAACAACATATACTGAGACTAGATATGTGATTTATATGTCTGCACATAACATGGTATAAAAACCTGGTGTTTTAACTTCACAGATAAATGCGAAACAAGAGATCAGTGTGGTAAAAAGAACAGGAATATGAAAAAAAGTGCTCCCAACTGATATGGAAGAATGCACTGTGAACATGATTTGTAAGATCAAACAAGTTCAATTCCACCATCAGCCCTATAAAGCAAAGGCTGTAACCACTCAACATTTTGAGCAAGCACAAGAGGCAGAGATCCTCATGAGCCCCCCAGCTGCGAGGGCTCATGAGGATCTATGTCTCTTGCAAGTGGTCTTAACTCTTTGCCCGCTACTGATGATGCCACTTCAAAGAAAAGCCATGTAACTATGCATCAGTGGAAGTCCAGAGGCTAAAAAATAGGTGCTGCCCCCAAGAGAAATGCTGAAGGGCAAAAAGTGTCGCCTGTCATTAAAGACCATCATTCAGGTGGCTAATGACAGGTGGTCTCTCATTAGGGTGGTAGCTCAAAACGGGTTCTGCGGTATTAAAAAAATATCAAATTCATAAGGTTGACCTAATGGCTGTGAACCACAAGTTTCAAAATCACTGAGCAGCGCAAATGGCTTATGAGCAAAGGTATATATGGTTTAACTCACTCTACCCCAACACCAAAATCCTTAAATTTTGCCGCTGTCCTCTGACGATTGCATTGCAGTGCAGGACACAGACCGACCATGATAGTTCAAGGGTGATGCCAGAATAGCTTGGCGCCCATAGGCGCCAAGCTATTCTGGCATCACCCTTGAACTGTCATGGTCGATGTTTATCTTCCTGTGGTATGTCTGGGGTAGAATGAGTTAAAACCATGCTTCATGCAACAGATGCTGAGTACATAACATGAACAATACTATCACAAATCAGCAGTTCCAACATCAAAAGCTGCACTGTCCACAAAGATGTGATTTTCAACCTCGGTGTTTTAACTGTAAGGTCCGAACATCACAGAAAAACACACAAATAATACAAGATTCTGTGACACTAGTGAACTGTAGTATAAACATGAAACTAACATATACCAAACAGCTGAATACTCGTGAATGCCTGACCCTTTGGCTGTCGGAAGTGCTTTTTGACGAAGGAATTCCTGCAGGGATCTCGAACAAAAAGCGCTTTGAACAGCCAAAGGCCCTTGTGCGTGCAGCCACAGGTACTGTAAATAGTACAGGTGGCTGCATGAATAAATATGCATGTTAACAAATTTCATCCTGAGGCTGATTTTTTTAAAATTTGTATTCTATAAAGGCTACATTACAGATTAGGAGATAGATCAATCGTTTTAGTTCAAGGGTGATGCCAGAATAGCTTGGCGCCTGAGGAATCCTGCTATTCTGGCACCACCCTTGAACTATCATAGTCAAATTTATTTCAAGCACAGATGTATCGGGATGAAAAGGGTTAGACATAAAGTAAATGTAACAAAACGTTGCACACCACACAAAGTACAGTAGTTTCTTGTACATGTAAATATTGCACACACAAGTATATATGATTTTCACACCTGAAATACGCAGAGATCCAAAATCTTACTCAAGTCAAAACACCAGTATTATAAAATTTAAAAATTTAAATAACAAATGTAAACAAAAACAGTTGAGAGGCAAATATATTTACACTTCTTTCAAATATTGCATCATCAATGCTGAACTGCAGTAATAAACTCGCATCTGAGATCTGTTATCATGTATTTTGGAGCTAGATATAAAAACTCCTACATACCCAGAATGGGACAGTAAATACACTTCCATTACCTCCACAATTCCCTTCAAATAAAGACTGAGATCATGTGTCCAATGAGATGAAACCTCTATGTTTCCTTCAAAACTTTCCTGAAAATGTGTGCTAGTTTGTGATTTTGTATTTGAGGCTCCCAGCTGTAAGGTCCAAAATCGCAGACCATCATGCACATAATGGCAATAAATGTATGATTTTAGAAACAAAACAACAAAGCTAGTCAAATAGAAAATATGTCTTGATAGATACTCAACGACAAACACAACAATGCATACTGGCGTATAAAATAGCAAATTACCAAATGGACATCTAAGGTGAGTGACCCATAAACACGAATCCGATATGAACTCGATCCAAAGCAGGTGCGAAACAGAAAAGCTCGTGCAAGTCCTTTTCATGTTTGTGCGTTTCCATATACCTGATGCGGAAATGAATTTGCATCTGGCTTTGAACGAAAATTATGCAATTTTTGAAGCTTATGGAACCATAGCTTAAGGGCACACACACAACACTGTAACCTTTCGATGAGTGATTTCAGGATAAAGGTTACAGTATTACCATGGTTCCTGAATGGAAATTTGGGAGATCAGACTTGCTCACTTAACAAAAATTGTACTGACAGTTGGTGAGTGAGGAGAGCATTGGCCCTCCCCAAGTTGTGTGGTTTCTTTGCAATGTCAACTATCTAGCAAGGTAAATGACACTTTTGTTGACCAGATGCTTTTGATTCCACAAGTCTGACATTATTTCACTCATTCCACCCCAAGATCAAGTTTCAGAATCAATCCAACTCCCTCAATGCGTACATTGTCACAGGAAACCTCTTAGCACAGCATGCAAGAGATGGACTGAACATGATAGTTCAAGGGTAGAACTAGCAGAGCTTGGTGCCTGGCAGTACTCTGTACCAGTACTATGACTGTAACAGTTGCAGGAGATAAATTGACCAGATTAGCTTGGCGCCATCAGACACCAAGCTAATCTGGCACTACCCTTGAACTATCATGGCTGTTCCCTCTCCTGTGGTAGGGAAATATGATTGGATGAATTGTCAGTCCACAAGTTCTACAGGTGTGTATCAGCAATGTCGATCCTTTTCGTCTCATAGCGATCCAGTCTTGTGGACAACTGTGAGTCATCATCGTCAATGCTTCTGGACAACTCTGAGGGTGTGTAGCTCTGACCTGTTTTCAGGGCATGAAGAAGCTCGTCAAAGTCATTAGGGTCAAGGTCGCTGGTAGCAGCAGGGGAGACGATGGCTATGGGAGGGTTAATGTAGACTTGGGAAGGCAGGGCACGTCGCACGGTCATCTGGCTCCGCCCTCCCAGTGTACCTCTCTCCCAAGTCTTGCAAGGACAGAAAATGACACAGTAGCAGTTACAGTACATGTAGTTGGTGTTTGCATTAATGGGCAATTTGACATTCTTTTTTTTATGGCAAACCCCGGAAAGGTAAGTAGCAGCTGGTAGACCATACCGATTAGAAAAGCAAAGATGCAGAGGTAGGGATAATGATAATCGATGAAGAATACCATCAATTACAATAAACAGACTGAGCTTATCCCCCCCCCCATCCTCCTTCCCCCCCCCCACCCCCCCCCCCCCACCCCATCCCCCCCCCCCCCCCCCCTTATTTGTCGTCTAATTTTCGAGGCCTGTATTGACTGCCTTTTGGCACGATCAAGGTGAGCGCTATTTTTGCCAGGTACTATTGATAGAAAGTAGTGCTTGTCAAAAGCTCTAGCATGAACACTAGTAGTTACTGGGTATGTACATATTAGTAGCTCAAACACTCGGCTGCCAAAGGAAAAAGTAATGCAAATACACTTGCATAAATCATAAATAGGTGTGAATCAGATCATAATACAAGGCTTCTCATTTGCTAACCTCTTCACTCATGCATTATAAATTCAAGGTTTAATTCAAGACCACTGCCAATGGCTGCATATTGTGTTGTAAAATCACTGAAAATAATAACCAAAAGAACCCCATCTGTCCAAGGAACAGGGACACAGAATGGGCTCATGAGGATCTATGCCTCTTGCTGACACCACTTTGAACCCAGCCTTTGTGGCTGGGTGTATTCATTTTTCTCAGCAATCGAGGGTTCACCACTGGAAGTGAAATTCAATTTTTATAATCTTACATCGTTGATGAGAGAGGTGCGAGAACCCTTGAAATTGATACTGTGGGTGCTGTTGTTCATTTGCTCTGTGTAGTTGGGGGCGGGAGGTGGCAAGGCGCCAACGTCTGATTGACCAGAGGTGTAGTAGGTCTTGTTTCCAGGCACACAGCGCATCAGGCAAGGGTTGCGAAGGATGGCATACAGCACTAGCGCCAGTAAACCCTGTCAACAACAAATGAAAAACAAAATTAAACAAGTTCGTCAATGTCCTTGTAATGAGCTCTGACTTACAAAACTGAGTTACCATGGAGACAAAAAAAAAAGGAAAAAAGTATTAACCCATATCATACTGAGGCTAAAAGCTTCAAATTTGTACACTGCCATATGCAAGCTACATTATAGTACCTACAGATAAGGATATAGACCAATGGCTTTAGTTCAAGGGTGGTGCCAGAATAGCTTGGCGCCTAGAGGCGCCAAGCTATTCTGACACCACCCTTGAACTATTTTAGTCAAACTTATTTCCCCCCACTGCGTATTCCGAATGATAAGGGTTAACCTATTACATACTAAGGCTGCATTGTTAAAAATTTGCTTACTTTCCTGCGAAAGCTACATTATAGATTGGAGATAGATCAAACATTTTAGTTCATAGCTTGGCGCAAGTTATTCTGGCACCACTCTTGAACTATCATTGTCAAATTTATTTCAAGCAGTAGTTATCAGGATGAAAAGGGGACTGAGAAAGTGGATGAGAGTGTCTGCGAGTGTAAACGAGTGTGCATGTGACTGAGGTGAGTATGGAAGAGAGTGCAAGTTGTGTATGTGTGTGTGAGTGATGGCTGGCTGTCAGTATAGACGAACGAAAGAGCTGCAACATTTTGGAATCATCGGATTCATTTTAAAAAAATATCTCATTTCTTTTGCTCATCAGTATGTCATTCACTAAATGGCTTCTAACTGCACATCCTGCCTCAACAGGATTCTGTCAGCTGCTGTTCTATTGACCATTGTGTTTGTGTTTTGTATGGTACAAATGTGAGCATCTGAGTGTGTGTTAGATTGTGTTCATACATGGATGCAGTTCCTATTGCCGCAATGGCCACTTGACCTGACTGTCAATGACAAAGGCCAGTCACAATTACCTAAGACTCACTCTGATATCACACATTGCCAAAAATGTACACACAATACAGTATGTATTGTCTTCATCTGCAAACACACACACACACACATACCATGAGAATGTTACAGATACAGAAGAGCACAAGCATCCACAGCTGTCCGTACACCATGTGCAGGCCACACCACAGCCACGTCAAGACCAGCAGAGACCACAGTAACAACAGTAGTCGCACCTCTGTCCAGCACAAAAAGACACAAGTTATACAAATAATTCATCACAGCAACAGCAAGTCACATCTCTGTTGATACAAAATAATACACACAGTCATACAAATAAAGCGTCTGTTTGGTTAGCTCGGTAGGTGCACCTATGAATAATGTGATCTGTGAGCAGGTACCCCAAAATAGTACGAAAATTACAAGACAAAAGCCTGCTTTAGTAAAGATGATGATACGACAGTTTACACACATGGCAGCCACATACATTTGTAGTGCTTTTTGTTGTGACGATCTGTGTACAAATCATTATGACAACAAAATCTGCAGACAGCCAACGGGTTAAGATGTATATTGACAGGCAAAAGAAATATGGATTTTTCTCTAAAATGTATTTTTTCGAAAAATACTTACCGATGTCATTACTACTAGGAAGCTTCGCTTAGCATACCAATTTTAGCCCCCAAAAACTTGTGTCCCTCGCAACCGGGGAGGCGACTCTGGGGCGTCGTTATCAGGATACCCTGAGTAGCCTCCCCTGCCTCCCTATCCGGTGGCGCACTCACCATTTCCCACCAGTCTCTGAGCCTTAGCTCTACTGCGGCAAGCAGGGTAGGAGGGAGGGACCTCTGAGTAATGCCACCCATAAGTATTTTTCGAAAAAATACATTTTAGAGAAAAATCCATTTATTTTCTGAAAATCTTTACTGATGGCATTACTACTAGAAAGAATTTCGAAGAGGAGGGTGCCGCATTCTTGGTACACCTTCCCCGTGCCCGCGTGCCTCCACGTGAATGATCGAGGCCCCTCCCTACGCGCCCACTCCAGACACTGTGGCGCCGGGAGGGAGTGCTGCACCGCCGAGATGTCTCCCACTAGGGCCAGGTTGGTGCGCTGGCCGGATAGGTCTTGCAGGTAGAAGCGGGCAAAGGTAGACTCGGCCCGCCAACCCATGGCTGCCACAATGTCCCTCACTGCAAAGTTTCGGTCAAAGGCTATGCTCACCGCCACTGCTCGGACTTCATGAGCCCGTATGCGCATCATCCTGGCTTGCTCTGGGGAGAGCTCTTTGTACGGCGACCAGATGACCCAGCAGAGCCAGGAAGAGATCGTCTGCGCCGAGATGTCTGCCTGGAGCCAAGGGCAGAAAAATGAATTTTTCAATTAAAATGCATTTTTTTGAAAAATACTTACCGATGGTATTACACTTAGGAAATGGCTCTTAGCTGGCCTAATTTTAGCCAAATTTTGGTTGTGTCCGTATAAGGGGGTGTTGGCAGGAGTGGGGCGCCATAGACCATGCCAAACCCGAATAGCCTCCCCTTACTCACATCCGGTACAAGGTTACCCAGCATACCCCAGTTTAGTTCTTAGCGAACTGCGGCAAGCGGGGCCGGAGGGAGGGACCTTCGAGTAATACCATCGGTAAGTATTTTTCAAAAAAATGCATTTTAATTGAAAAATTCATTTGTTTTCTCAAAACACATTACCGATGGTATTACACTTAGGAAGAATCACAAAGAGGAGGTGGGTGCCGCTATAGCGCCCCTACTGCCAACCACATTGCCCACAAACTCGCCCTCCTGCAGCACACTCCCGATAATTTTAGCTAAGATACCTGCGGCGCCTAGGGCGCCGGGAGGGAGTGTTGCGCTGCTGCGGTGTCTCCCACCAGCGAGAGGATCTGTCGCTAGGAGGAGAAGTCCCTCAGGTAGCAGCGGGCGAAGGTGGACTCCGCTCGCCATCTCATAGCCGCCACAAGACTTTGACTGCACCGGTGCTGTCGCAGCGGAACTTGCGGCCCTGGTTCTGACCTCGTGCGCCGCGTTGTGCAACATGTGGCCTCAACAGGTCAACGTCCTGGCAGGCCGGGCGGATAACTCCCCGGAACCAGGAGGAGCAGGTCTGGCTGAGATACCACGTCTACCTGTGGACAGAGGGAGAAAACAGGTGTGTGCGTCCCCCTGCGCCAGCTTGGTCCGGCGCAGGTACACACGGAAGACTCTCACCGGTTCCTATTGTCTGGGCTACTGAGTGGAATCTGACACTCGTATGGGCAGACAGACATAGACTGTAGGGCAGCCAAGGCGACCACGACTTGGCCCTGAAGGCTGGTACCGTAGTAGTTGCACGGCGCCGTCCGTCCGTACCAGCCAGCCATCTGTGTGTGTGTGACGACAGCGCGTACGGATACTGACCCTGGAAGAGGTAAGGCTGTCACCGGGTTTTGAAGTCTGTTCTCCCGGGTGGCACCCAACACGCGCAGGGCGAAACAACTGTCGCCGTCATGTAGGCCGCGTCTAGTCCAGGCAGATGTGTCAGGTAGCTGTAGCATGAACCGGTCGACTGGCACTGCCAGCCACCCGGGTGTGTGGACAGCGTGCATAGTACTGAGCCTGGAGGTTGAGTCAAGGACTGCCCTGAAGCTCTCCTCCTTGAAACATCCGTCAGGCGCGTCATGTGCCGGGTTCCAACAGACGAGGTTGAGATCCCGTAAGCCCCCAAGGTAGAACTTGGTCCCTGCGCAGCACAGCGGGGCATTCCAAGCGAAGGGAGCCTCTGAAGTGAGGTTTTGCCGCTACCCGGGTCTGATGAGCGAAATCGCCTGTAGGAGTCGGCGATCATGGTGAGATAGTCCTGAACGGTGAAAGGGGCCGTCCTTAGGAGATGAAAACCCCCGAGGAAGCACCCTGCCAGCTGGGGCTTCGTCCAGTTCGGAAGGAAGAAGGTTGTCATTCCCGTCACACAGCGCTCGTCATCTACCCTCGCAACTCGACTGGTTGATGGTCTGCGGGTTGTCTCGGTAGCACCTATGGCCGCCGTAGGAAGCCTCTGTGGAAGAGGGCTTGCTGCCCAATCTGCGGGTGCGCACCTACATCCACCAAGCTGCAACACAAGTAATGGCGGACAACCACGCGTACACTTCGGCATGCAATCTCGATGGCGAGCAGTGGAGCTGGAAGATCTGGCCACAGCGACGCCTCCCCGCGCGGCAGGCCTCCAGCGCACTAGCCACTCCCAATTACGCCCTCCTTCTCCAAGCAGAGGAGGTGGCAGGTTGAACGGTGATCCCCTAGTAAGTCATCCGTCCTAAGAGAGCTGAAGAAGGGACTGAGAGTCCCTCCTACACTGCCCTGCTCCCGTCTACTGGGAGTCCCACTCGAACAGGACGACCACGCACTCCATCCTCGACGGAATCCCGGCGAAGAAAACACGTAGTACCTGTCCCGTAGCGTCGGCCCTCTAGTCGACGGCGAAGTGGGCATGATCCCAGCCTACCGCCCGGCTTGCCAACTGGTTACGACTTCGAAACTCGAGTTGTCCCAGGTCCTGGAGACGCACCGCTGCTCTCAGGTCTTTGTCTGGTATCTGCCGAGATGACGAGGCACTTGTGTCGAGTCGAAGGACGAAGATCGTGCTCCAATCTACCGTCTAGTGGAAGAGCTGCGTCGACCATACTGCCACAGGCCCGAGCGCAACGACCTCTCAGGAACTAATTCCTGCCAAGTTGTCCCGTCTAACTCCCTGTACTTGCGCCCCCGGCCGCAGGATCCACAGCGCCGAATGGGTAACTCCCTGAAGGCGCTACCGAGGGTAAGTCCATCCGCTCCGGTCCGGCGCTGCAGCCTGCCGAAACTCCAAGTTGCCGCCACCCAGGGACGCGAACGCTTCCGCTAGGTCCCGACGCTGTCGTCTAAGGAGGCGACAAGCGTGCCTGGTCACCGCTGACTACGGCCAGGCCCAAGCGAAGAGTAGCATCCCGTCGGGGAAATGAAGCGACTAGCCGCAAGTCAACTCAGGCGGAGCTAATCTGAACTGTGCGCATACCCCCGAAGAAGACGTCGTCCGCAGTGAAGTCTGTCGGACCAGTCCGCCACCCGCGCTGACCTCTATCCCTCGCGCGCCTGGAGTATGCTGTCCCTGACGTTCACAGGAGAGTGCCGTTGGCGTCCCGTCGCCGTCTCCGTCTCTCGGATGTAAGTCGCCCAATCCGGTGCATCGGACGAACCGCGCCTCCGCGGAAGAGTGGTCCCTGCCAATCCTGTCTGACGGTCCACAGTGTTTTAAGAAGGCTGCTACATCCGGCGGCGCCCGCAGCGTGAATCAGCTGAGTGACAGGCCTTGCAAGCCTCCTTGTCGGTCTGCCCAGGGGGCCAAGAAGTTCTCCACTGCGCGGTGCCCTGCGTGGCCGACTCTCCACTCAGCCGCGCGTAATCGATCAGGACGGACGCAGCAACCGTTGGCAGCGGAAGAAGTAGGATCCAGCTGAAGCCACCAGCGCCTCCCCCGGCGCCCTGAAGCGGAGACAGAAGCCGACCAGAAGGGGCAGGGACTTGAATGCTTGGACGCGATGAGGGGACCTGCGTAGTCCCCGGCTCGAGTAGACTCTCCTGTAAATCTTCGCAGTAGACGGCAAACGCAAGACCTCTCGGAACCGCGAGCGTAGCGACGTAGAGAAGCTAACCTCGTCCAGCCACGGCGAATGACGTCCTCTGGCGTCCAGCGGGAACCGTATGCTCCGCCCGCAGGCGAAGGGATGTCCAACCCCTCCGAAGTCCGGGGAACTCCGGCCGGCGGCGATCCAACGAAGGCGGACCCCGCACTTGGAAGGAACAACGTAGTCTCAGGGGGCCGCTCCCCCGAACGGTGGCGAAAACTCGGAGAGCCTGTCTTTCCCTTGCGTAGCGAGCCATGGAACTGGGACGGCGTCTCCTGTTCCTCTCGTACCCCTGGCTTGTGTGAGGCGAGTCCCTGCTTCCGAAGGGGAACTGAAGATCATGAGCGAACGCCGGAACCCGGATCCCATCGTGAGGTCGTCTCTTCTGCACTGCATCTAGAGCGGCTCTCGTCTGCATGGTCGGCGCGAGGCGTGGTCCAACATCACCGAGCCGGGATCCTGCAGTGCGAAGTGCAGTGGTCCTGTAGCCCTTGCGGTCGCCACAAGCCATAAAAAACTGGTGAGCAGCCCGGGCGAGGGCGCCCAACCTAATAATAAGAAAAATTAAATTAATCAATGCTTAATGCATGAGCACAATTTGATTGTAATAGCCCTTAAGGGATAATCAAGTTATTGAATTAGATTAAAATATGGGAGACAGAATACCCCTCTGTTTTCTCATCTCTATTGCCCAAAGCAAAGAAAGCGGATTAGAGGTTCCAGGAACCTAAACGTGGAAGGATAAGCGGTGTTGCGCCCCAGCGGCCTGGCGAACCGCTGAGCCGCTGGGAAGCAACCTTTTAACCCCTGTGTCGCGCACCACGATAACCGTACATACTCATACGTGTTTGCTACCGCGCCCACATGCTCTCACAGACACTAGACACTGTCCAGCGCCTGAGAAGCCGAGCAGTCGCTTCTGCATGTCCGTTTATGACTTGTCGTCTGGCCCGGGACTGGAAGCATCGTCGGTACGGTAGCCGACGCCAGCCCTCCGCAGTCAGTGACTACCAGCTTACTGGGCCGGGGCGCCTAGGTCATTGCCGTTGACATGGGCCCCACCTGGATGCTCCGTCCACCTGCTGTTTGTCCACTCTGGCCTGCAGAAGGACAGTGGAGCGGTTCACTCTTGAGGCCGGGTCCCATGCAAGTAGAGGTTGTCAGCTACCTCTCCTGCTGACCAGAGCCCAGAACAAGGTATCTTGTGCTTTACAGGTCCGGGACCACCTTGGGTCCCACCCTAAAACACTTGGGTCTCTCTGTCCGGCGATCTCTGACAGACGACATCCTCTCTCTGTGGGACAGCAAGGCACTGCTTCTGATTGGGGTCCCCTTTGTACTCTTGGGCGTCTCTGACAG
Organism: Semisulcospira habei; assembly: GCA_036245525.1. Classification (NCBI taxonomy): domain Eukaryota; kingdom Metazoa; phylum Mollusca; class Gastropoda; family Semisulcospiridae; genus Semisulcospira; species Semisulcospira habei. The sequence continues at coordinate 31,889,680 of BTPG01000001.1, read as the reverse complement.
GCGAGCTCTGAAAGACGCCGACCGCTCTCTGAGTAACCACTTGCCGACCTGGTGACCCCCTGGGTGCAGTCAGTGTACTTCCAACTGACTAAAAGTGCACTTTGGACTCACATGTGTATTATTCACAAGCCAGTGAGTTGTCAGTTTCTCCAAAATGTGTATTTGTGTAAAACGTGCACATGTATGTGTACCCCAAGCAAAATAGTGTACTTCAATACGCCGAATGTGTATGGTAAACCGGTCTGGGCAACCAAGCCACTAAGGTAGCAACGCAATTTATTAATATTTAGGTAATTACCCCTTGTCAATAGACAAACAGAGAATCAGCCACGACTTATAACTTTCGTATGAGGGAAGAGGCAACCAAGCCACTGCTTCCGTGGCCACGATCTCCGATAGGCGTAGCACGCTCTCTGTGGGACAGCAAGGCCACTGCTTGTGCCCTGGGTCCGACCTTGTGGCTGTCAGGCGTCTCTGCCCGGTATCTGATAGGCGAGGTACGCTCTCTGTGGGGAAACAAAGCCACCGCTCTGACTTGGGTCCCCGCTTGTCCCTGCCAGGTGTCACTGCCCGGCGATCTGATAGGCGTGGTACGCTCTCTGTGGGACCACGCAGTCCCTGCTTCGGACTAGGGTTTCGCCTTGTTACACTCTGATATCAGTGTCCGGCAATCTCTGATAGGCAACGTACGCTCTCTGCGGGACAACGAAGTCCCTGCCTCTGACTTGGGACCCACCTTGTTCATCTCGGACATCAATGCCCGGCGGTCTCTGATAGGCGTCGTACGCTCTCTGCGGGACAACGAAGTCCCTGCTGCTGACTTGGGTCGCACCTTGTAAACTCGGACATCAATGCCCGGCGATCTCGGATAGGCGTCGTACGCTCTCTGCGGGACAACGAAGTCCCTATCTCTGTGCGGGACAACGAAGCCCCTGTTCCTGACCTGAGGCGGCGTACGCTCTTTGCGGGACAACTAAGTCCCTATCTCTGTGCGTGACCACGAAGTCCCTGTTCCGGCCTTGAGGCGGCGTACGCTCTCTGCGGGACAACGAAGTCCCTATCTCTGTGCGGGTCAACGAAGTCCCTGTTTCTGACTTGAGGCGTCGTACGTTTTCTGCGGGACAACGAAGTCCCTGTTCCTGCCTTGAGGCGGCGTACGTTCTCTGCGGGACAACGAAGTCCCTGTTCCTGCCTTGAGGCGGCGTACGTTCTCTGCGGGACAACGAAGTCCCTGTTTCTGCCTTGAGGCGGCGTACGTTCTCTGCGGGACAACGAAGTCCCTATCTCTGTGCGGGACAACAAAGTCTCTGTTCCTGACGTGGGTCCCTCCTTGTTAGCTTGGACATCACTGTCGGCCGACCTCTGATAGAGTAGGACGCCAACGGAGGTAAGCGTTAACCATCGCTCTTCCAGTCATGAGGCGGACACCTCACCAGTGCGGGTCGACTCGCCTCTTGCTCAGGGAAGGCCCTCCGCATGCTCGTCCGAGGGGCCCTGAAAGTCGCCACACATCGTGCAGATCCGAACCTAGTTACTGCAACAAGAGGGTACAAGATGAAAGAGCGAGCGTGGCCTCTAAGGTCACGCAATAACGACGCGCGCGCACTGGCGAATCGGACATAATTGAATATGTAGTCGAATCAAACGAGTGTACAGCGCGTGCCGACGCTCGGCGCTCCTTCCCACCCAAGGGCGCCGGTCGAGGGCATTCACCGAGATATTACCTGGCCATGGCGGAAAAAAGGAGCAAACCCACGTATCACCATAACGTAACAGCACGCCACACCGCGCGCCCGGTTCGGAGCGCAGGCCGAAGCAGCGTCCGGAAGCCGCCAGTCACAGTCTCCATGGCACAAGCCGTAGGTCCGTAGAACACACAGGTCGACGAGGCGGCACAGCGTGAGCACTACCACCCCCAGTCACGCCACCATCTTCACAGTTCAAGTCCCAACGAACAGTCAAGGTCGAACGACCGGCCAAGAACCAAAGCGGAGCTCGAACAGACACAACCTACTTCTGCCAGCTAAGAACTAAAACTGGGGTATGCTGGGTAACCTTGTACCGGATGTGAGTAAGGGGAGGCTATTCGGGTTTGGCATGGTCTATGGCGCCCCACTCCTGCCAACACCCCCTTATACGGACACAACCAAAATTTGGCTAAAATTAGGCCAGCTAAGAGCCATTTCCTAAGTGTAATACCATCGGTAATGTGTTTTGAGAAAACAAAGGCGCGAGCACCCTTGTCTTAGTGGCTTAGTTCTGCACAGGTATACTTTAAGCGTCCTGACAGGGTCCTGTAGTCAGGACTCCCATGACTGGTCCGATGCCCTGAGCGGACGGACGGTCAATACTTGAGGTGCTGATGCTGGGAGGCGGTTCTTGGCCAAAAACGTAGGGTTGGTGAGCAGCTGCATCGAACCATCGGCCCTGAGTTGGAGACAGGAGAGTCGCACCAAGAAGGCATGTATCTCACTAACCTGAGAGGCTATGGCGAGGGCGAGCAGGAAGCAGGTCTTCCTGGTTAGGTCTCCCAGGCACGCGAGTGGTAGGGGCTCGAATTGTTTGGAGTTGAGCCAGGAGAGCACCCAGGACAAGTCCCAGCGAGGAATCAATGAGCCTGAAGCCGGCAGTTGCAGATCAAAGTGTGTCATTAGCTCTGCGAGGTCTTTGCATGCCCCCAGATCCGGCCGTCCCAGGTGTCGGTAAGTATCAGCGACCATCGCCAGGTAACCTGGGATGGTGAGGGGGGCCAGGTTCTGTTGGGAGAATAGCCACAGAAAGAACTTGGCCAATTGGGGGTTCGTCAGGTCCGTGGGAGCGAGTCGCTCCGCTGCGCACAAAGTCTGGAGTACTCGCCACTTTCCTTCGTACACGGTAAGGGTAGAGACCCTCCAGGCCACTGCAATCGCATCCACTGCTGCACCCGAGAAGCCTCTTGCGGTGAGGGCCTGCCTGACAATCTCCACGCGTGTAACAGCAGTCGATCCGGGCACGGATGAAACAGCTGTTGCCTGGGCTTTTTGAGCATCATACTCGACGTGGGGAGCTTCAGCGGTAAGTCTGTCGCGAGACCCAGGAGATCCGTGGTCCAGCTCTTGGTCCAGCTGAAAGAGGCCATGAGAATCAGGATCGTATTGCTGCCCCTGAGCTTCTGAAGGACCTTTGGTACCAGCACTGTGGGAGGGAACACGTACGCAATGAGTCGGTCCCAGGGGCTGGCCCAGGCTTGTGGACCTGGTATGGGGGAGACGAAAAGAGGCAGCTTGATGTTTCACCTTGTGGCGAAGAGGTCGATCATCGGCGTCTCCCAACGTGCGCAGAGTAGCTGGAATATATTCGGGCGTAGTGACCACTGTGTGAAGAAGCTGGCCCCGTCGTGAGAGGGAGTCCGCGAGTACGTTGAGATGGCCTGGGATGTGCCGCGCCCGCAGAGTGATGCCCCGATCCCTGCACCACAGGAGGACTTGGTACACGAGGATGCATAGGGAGGGTGTGCGTGTTTCCCCCTGGTTCTGAATGTAGGCCACAACCGTCGAGTTGTCGGAAAGCACCAGCACCTCCCGTTGCGCGAGTCGTTCCTCCCATACGATGAGCGCCAGCCACACCGCCTTCATCTCCAGCCAATTGAAATGTCTGCCTGCGTGCTCCCTCGTCTAGCTGCCCGAGACTGAGACAAACTCCGGCAGCAGGTGTGCATCCCCAGCCTGAGAGATGGAGAGCTGCGGAGGAGGGGAGAGTAGTGGTACCCCCGGCGCTAGCCAGGCACTGTCCAGGTCGCCCGAGGAGGGGCGCCAGTGCAAAAGCAGATGAAGCTGTATCGGCCAAACGTAGAGACTGCCTAGGGGAAGGAGATCCGCTGCAGCGCTTAGTAGGCCCAAGAGCTGGAGCCAGGCCCTGCCTGGGAGAGCTTCCACGCGAGACACACGGAGTGCCGCCTCCGCTATCTTCTGTATCCGCTCTACGGGGAGTCGTACCCGGTTGATGTCATTCAGGAACTCCATGCCTAGGTGGATAAACCGGCGCGACGGTATCAGATCGGACTTGCCTCCGTTGACTAGGAATCCAAGGCGGCAGAAAAGAGTCAGCAAGGAATCTCTGTCTTCCTCCAACGCTTCCGCCATCTGGTTTCGAAAGGAGCAGGTCGTCCAGGTAGTTGCAGGTTGGGCTGGAGGCCGATTGTCGGAACCTTGAGACAACTCCGTCTATAATCCTGGTAAAGAAAGACCCATGGGCTGAAGTTTAGTCCAAAAGGCAGGGCCCAAAACTGATACATCACCCCGCGGAAGGCGAAGTGCAGGTAATGCCGCGATGCCGGATGGATGGGCACGTGAAGATATGCATCCGCTAGATCCGAGGCTCACGGCGAAATCCTGGGGCCGCACCGACACTCTCAGTGCTCTGGCCGTTTCTATACTGAAGTGTGGGGCCAAAATGAACTTGTTTAGGGCCGAAAGGTCGATTACCGGCTGCCACTTGCCTCCGGGCTTGGGGACGAGGAAGAGTCGACTGTAGAAGGCCAGGGAGTCGGGATGCGTGACCACCTTTGTGGCCTCCTTCTAGAGAAGGGCCCTCACTTCGCCATGCAGCGCTGTTGCCCTGTCCTGATCCCCTGGCACTCGCGTCCACAGGGGTGAGTGTCGCAAAGGGCAAGGCGACTGGAAGGAGATCCGCAGGCACTCCGTGACAGTCGAACGAATCCATGGGTCGTCCGAAAATAGCTGTTGCACCGCACTGCTGTGGAGGGCTAGCCTCCCGTCGACCCTACCGGAATCGGCGGGAGGACGGGTGTCAAGTCAGCAGGTCCAGCCACGCCCTCGCTTCCGGGCGCCTCTGGACCAGGCAGTGGAGGGTGTGGGGAAAGCGCGTGAGCGCGCAGGTAGGGGGAAGGATCCCCCACGGCCTCGAGGAGGACGGGAGGAGGAGTGTCTGACAAACCGCAGGGCACGACCCACGGCTCTGCAGGCTGACTGAAAGCGGGTGGAGACTGCTCCTGCAGTGGCGGGCCAGAGGTCCTTGGCTGTCTCCTTTACCGTCTGACATGTCGGTCCGAACAGTAGAGTTCCCCCCAAAGGCGCCTGGCGCAGCTGTGACTTCACCGAAGCTGGGAGGGAGGGACAGCGTCCAGCAGCTTGTCCCGTTGCATCAGGTCACAGTTGGAGGCCACCGCCATGGAGTTGGCCAAAGAGTGGAACGCCGCCCTATTCGCCGTTATCAACACCGAGTGTATCTCCCGCAGAGGTGCTGAAGTCGACAGGTCCCAGGTGTTCTCCAGACGCTTGACTATGGACTGCGCAGAAATCTCCAGGAATCCCGCGCACGCCATGGAGTTGTGGACCAAGGTAGCTGTTTTGTCCAGACCTCGTGTCAGTGTACGTTGGCTGCGGGGAACCCCTACCTGCAACAACGCGTCCTTGTCCACCACCGGAAGGGCACAGGAAAACGCCTGGGAGTGGACCTGCATACCACTGCTGGCAGAAGTTAATATCCATCCCCTCTGGCCATCGCGCATCCGAGAAGAAGCCCTGGTTCCCAAAGCCGTCATGTCGCAGGTGCGCCGAGAACGCCTCTGCTAGGTCCCAGAAGCCTGCCAGTTGAAGGAGTGATTTGAAGCGCTTGGGCTGCTGCAGTGCGTCGACCATCGCCGCGGCCTTCCTCTTCAAGGGCGGAGACGGGGGGGGGGCAGTACTCTGGAGGGAGAAAAGACGCGATGAGTTGGGACGCCTTGTCCAAGGAGCGGTGAGTATGCGATGCTGGTGCTGCGTCTACTGAGTTGGTGCAGAGTGACAAACGCCCGCCAGGTGATGCCACGCCCAACGCCGACACCGAGTCCTCTGGATGTAGACTGAGCGCCTCCTCGTCATCTGACGCAAGCTGAGCTGTGGTTGACGCTGTAGGTCCGTGTGCCGGGCAAAGAGTTGTCCCTGGGGAGAGTCTGTTTCCGTGGACCGTTGCGGACCGCCGGCGCGAGCTGTGCCGATGTTGCAGGGAGGCTGATTCCGTCCATCGACTATCATCCGAGTGGTCCCAGCACTGACATAGAGGCTGCGTCTTCGTGTTAGAGCGGTCCCTGGCGATCCGGTCGGAAGATCGGCTGCTCCTGGAGGGTGCCTCTGAGGTCTGCCGCTGTGACACACCTTAACTTGTTTGCTGGTCCAACGAGGAGAAGTGGGAAGTGGAGACGTCCCCTCGCGCGAGGTGTTATGTAGCACCCTGTCCCAATGGGCTGTGATCGCTCTCTCGATCGCAGGGACCGAGGATGCTGGGTGTCCCTCTCTCTGCTCCTAAGGCGGGAGGGTAGTGCTTCAGGGGCCACTCTCGACGAGGAACCACATCTCGTCGGCTAAGAGTACTGACTGAGCTAGTTTCGTCTCCGTGGCAGCTGTCAGTCTCGGTGAATCGCCTGTTGCTCCACTCTCTGTCTTGGGACCCCGAAGTCTGAGTCCGCGGCTTGTCCAGTCAGCGGCTTAATTTCCGGTCCCGCTGAGAGGTGCACCCTGGGTACAACCCGGTCTAGGCGCTGGTCCGGCCTAAGGCAGACAGGTGCTGTCGTCTCAGAGGGGTGGTCCGCCGCTTCTGCTGCCTGGGCTCTCTTTTTTCCTGGTGGCGTGCGTGAGGCCCAATAATTTCCTTGCGGGGGGACCGAGATCTCAATGCCTGTTTATCCATAGGGGATGAATCCCCTAGTGGCATATCCCAGGCCGAAAGGCGGGGTGGAGCTCTCAGTGCATGACGGGATGGCAAGTCTCGTCGGTTGCTATTAGGCTCTTTCTTCCGCTCAAGGCGGAGCAGCTCTGTTCTAGGCACCGGTGGGGGCAGCAGGTCCCTTTTACGCGCCGACAAGCCCATGATGTCTGAGGTGGCCTTCCTCTGCGGTACTTTCATGGCTGCAGTCGCTACAGGGTTGCGTGTTTTCTCTCTCCGGTAGAACACCCACAGCTGCGACCATCATTCCTCCTCCCACGTCATGCATTGGATGCATGTTCGACTGGAGGAGCAGCCCGAGCAGGATAGGCAGACATCGTGCGCATTGCTAGGCCACTGGAATTCGCCACACTTGGTGCAGGTCCTCACCTGAACACTGTAACATAAGACAGACAAAGGCCGGTGCGAGTGCACGGAACCTCCTTGCGAGGGTCCGAGCTCCCGGTTGGTCGAGTACATTGGATTCGGTCAATGCCGCCGCCTGATAATTCGCCGGCTGAGGCAGTAACCCGAAGCTTTACCTTGCCATGTCCCGAGTGCCAGTAATCCACAAGACCCAACCACCACGTAAATCCTCCGAACCGAAGGTAATCCAACACTCAAACCACAAGGGTAGTAACACGCGTCCAAGGAAATCCAAAGTAAATCCACGTAAGTTGAGTTCACAAAGGTAATCCCACCATGCACGGCCGGAGCACGCGAGATGCACACGACCGGTTAGGTGAAGCTAAGCAAAGAGACTGGCGGGAAATGGTGAGTGCACCACTGGATAGGGAGGCAGGGGAGACTACTTGAGGTATCCTGGTAACAATGCCCCAGAGTTGCCTCCCCTGTTGTGAGGGACACGAGTTTTCGGGGGCTAAAATTGGTATGCTAAGCAAAGCTTCCTAGTAGTAATTCCATCGGTAAAGATTTTGAGAAAATAAATGACATTTTTGGAATAATTGGAAACACTGTAGTGTTAAATGTTACATTTCTTTTGCTCATCAGTATACATGAGATCATCAGACTGACGTCAGCCCACAAACAGCAGTAAATGGGCAGACATCAGCTCAATCACTAACTTTGACTGTAAATATTCCTTACCAGTGGCATTGTATCTGTTGCGGTAAATGTCGTCATAAGCTTGCCACTGGGGCAAGATCTGAAAAGCCTTGACGAAGATGACACCTGGCACCAGCAGCATCAGCAACACAGGCAAGATAATGCCACCAACTCCTGCATACGCATTGGTTATAAAGCAGCTGCACACACACACACACAAATCTCCACGCTACTTCATGATAACCCATTACATTCTAAGGCTGATTTTGTAAAATTTGCTTCTTGTCCTATGAAGACTACATTACAGATTAGGACATAGATCAACCATTTTAGTTCAAGGGTGGTGCCAGAATAGCTTGGCGCCTCAGGCGCCAAGGTATTCTGGCACCACCCTTGAACTATTATAGTCAAATTAATTTCAAGCAACAGTGTATCAGGATGAAAAGGATTAACCCATTCAGCCACAATACACTACACCAGGAGATGGATTGACCACGATATTTCAAGGGTAGTGCCAGTATAGCTTGGCACCGTCAGGTGCCATGCTAATCTGACATTACCCTTCAATTATCTTGGTCGAGCCATCTCCTGCAACTGGTAAATAGTCGTTAGTAACACCTCTTCTTTGCGGTTAAATGGGTTAAATTTAATTCATGGCAGATTCAGGTCACCCTTCGTATGCACACCAGTGTGGCCAAATCATGTAAAATGGACAGGTGCCTGGCTCCCAACTAGATACCCAGAGAGCAAGAGGTCCTCAGGCCCATGTCCACCTTACATGTGCACAGGACCTTTTCTGCCCCGTGAAGACACAAGCCAGTAGACAGCAAGTCCATTTTTAAACCCGTTCAGTGCCAGCTGACGCAGACTGTGTTACTGCAATCTTTGTTAATTCCACACCAAACAATCCTAGCTGGCCCAGGAGCATGGGTTCAAAGTGGTGTCAGCAAGAGGCATAGATCCTCATGAGCCCCCGCAACTGCAGGGGCTCATGAAGAACTATACCTCTTGCAGTCTGCGTGGTGTTCACATTTATTTGGCACTGAACAGGTTAACCCTTTTAGCCCCAAGATCCCACTTCCCAAATTTTGGATGTGTTACTTCATGACTATGTAGCAGTTGCAGGAGGTTGATTGGCCATGATAATTCAACGGTAGTGCCAGATTAGCTTGGCGGCTGAAGGCGCCAAGCTAATCTGGCACTACCCTTGAATTATCATGATCAATCAATCTCCTGCTGTATGGACTCAGGGCTTAAAAGGGTTAACAATTGTAATACAATGAAAATCTGGCTCTTGACAAGAATGGAATTACTGTCTTTTGCCTTTCACCCAGCACTTCTGCGTACTGGTTGTGTTTTGCCTCACAGCACAACATCAAGATGGACATGCTCGAAACAGACTAATTTTAAGGCTCCCAAGAACAGCAGTTATATTGAGGCTGACCTGTACATGTAACTTTGTTTTAACTCATTGGAGACACACTGTATACGGATATGTGGCATTTGCCGTGTATCCATATACGGCGCTTCTCCAAGGAGTTAAACTGTTATCCACCCCAATGTAGAGACAATTCAGAAAATGTTTCATTTCTCACTATTTTGTTGATATGCTAGAGCTACAGCTTTTCACATTAGAGGCTTTCAGAAAGAGACTCATATTTTTCTGCTAGAGATATATAATTTCAGTCAATGTTTGTCAAGCTGTTATACTGTACTGACATTTCTCCATTGTTGTTGACATCGCCATAAATGAAGTCGACATGCAGGCCTGTTTCATACTTGAAAACGTTGTAGGTAACGGCATAGAATATGGCCACCATCACCATTGGCACACCTGTGACACATAAAATACCAACATCTGACCTTCACACGCCAACTACGCACAGGCCAGTTCACGCATTAAACCCTGACATGACAGCATGGTAGTTAACCCTTTTAGCCTCAAGGTCCCATTTCTCAAAGTTTGGAGATGTTGCCTAACGACTATGTACCAGTTGTAGGAAATGGATTGATCATGATAATTCAAGGGTAGTGCCAGATGAGCTTGGCGCCTTCCTTGAATTATCATGATCAATCCATCTCCTGCTGCAGGGTCCCAGGGCTAAAAGAGTTAAAGTGGTGTCTGAATAGCTTGGCACCTAGATGTGCCATGCAATTCTGGTACCACCCTTGAACTATTATAGCTGATCTGTTTCCTGAACTGTGATGCACTCTTTAGAGGACAACTCCACCTGAGAACACTATTATGCAATTCAGCACAAATCCCACAAGTAATTGGTCACATGAATACAGTGTAAACAAAGGTGCAGGTGGTTATTTAACCCTTTTAGCCCCAAGGTCCCATTTCTCAAATTATGGAAGTGTTGCCCAATGACTATGTAGCCAATGCAGGAGATGGATTGACCATGATAATTCAAGGGTAGTGCCAGATTAGCTTGGCGCCGGAAGGTGCCAAGCTCATCTGGCACTACCCTTGAATTATCATGGTCAATCCATCTCCTGCTGTATGAACTCGGGGCTAAATGGGTTAATATGAAACCCTCCGACAGAAAATGCTGATTTTATTTTTACATTCAGAGAGAAAATCAAACCATGTGTTTACCCCAGCCAACTAGGAAGAAGACAATGAAGTTTCGCTGCGTATGTTCATCGTTCATCACTAGGACCTTCCAGAAGTTAACTGCCTGCAAAAGAAAACCACAGACTTCCCATCAGCATGACCGATTATCAACAGATGTACAGCAGAACCTGTCTGAGCAACCACCTTTAATGCCGGAGAAAAGTGGTCTTAAAAGATGGGTACTCTCTCAAGAGAAGTTTTCAACAGCAGTAGACACACAAAACGATGGTCTTTAATGACAGGTGATGTCTCATAAGGGTGGCCGCTCAAAACAGGTTCTGCCGTATACTAAATGTATATCCTTGACGAATGAAGAGGGACATATGCCACATCACTAACCCTCTTAACGCCAAGGCAGCATTTCCAACATTTTTGAGGTGTCATCTAATGACTATGTACCAGCTGGACGAGATGGATCGGCCATGATAATTCAAGGGTAGTGCCAGATTAGCTTGGAGCCTGAAGGCGCCAAGCTAATCTGACACTACCCTTGAATTATCATGGTCGATCCATCTCTTGCTGTAGTGTAGTGCTAACTTTGTTGGTCCATGTTCTTTTCTATGCAGGAAGTCCATCTAATTAATAATAATAATACATGGTATTTATATAGCGCATTTCTCATATTTATAATATAACTCAATGCGCAGGCGAAAACGACACACACACGCACACACACACACACAGTCTGCAGGGGGGTGGGGGGGGTGTACAGAAAACCATAGAGATTACACGAAAGTCTGCAAGAAAAGGTAAGTTTTTAACTTTGGTTTGAACTGCGTAAGGGGGGGAGGCATTTCTCAGCTCAGTCGGTAAGGAATTCCAAATTAAAGGAGCAGTACATCTGATCAAGCGTTCACCGGCAGATTTAAGATGGTACTTTGGAACTTTGAGAAGTTTCTCTCCCGATGAACGCTGTGAGCGAGAGGGCTGGTAAGTAATTAGACTGGAGGAAAGGTATGACGGAAGACTGCCATCAAAGTGGCGGTATGCAAGGGTCGCAATCTTAAACTCTATGCGGGATTGGATTGGAAGCCAGTGAAGGTATTTCAGTATAGGGGTTATATGGTCTCGTTTTCGCCTGCGCTTCACAATCCTTGCGCATTATTTTGAACTCGCTGAAGGCGGCTAATCTGCTCAGATGGAAGACCAAAAAGCAGAGAATTGCAGTAGTCAAGATGGCTCGTGACTAAAGCATTCACTAACTTTGCAGTGTCAGATTCAGAAAGACTGTGTCGGACAGATGTGATGCGTCTCAAAGAGTATGAAGCACCATGACAGATTTCACCGACGTGATCCTGCATACTCAAAGTCTTATCGAGCTTAACACCAAGATATTTGACCGAAGACTGAAATGGAATATCAGTGTCACGTATGTGTAAAGACTCAGTGTGAATTTGTTCAAGCTGGGATGCTGAGCCAACGGGCAGTAACTCTGATTTTCTGGGTTTAACATAAGTTTGTTACTGTCCATCCATGTCGTGACATCGTCAACACAAGACTTGATGCCAGTTTCAACAGACTGAAATTCCCCAGGAGGACTACTCAGAGAGATTTTGGTGTCATCTGCATACTTATGATAAGAACACTGATGGGTGGAAATAACAGTCTGACAGCGGTTGTGAATACAACGTAAACAATACAGAGCCTAAGACAGAGTCCTGAGGCACTCCAAACTCCAGAATGGAAAGTCTAGAGACACTGTCTTTTACACCTACAAACTGGTACCAATCAGAAACGTAAGATTCAAACCAAGAGAGAACTGTTTCACGCAGGCCAAAAGTGATTTCAAGCCTCTTCATGAGAATGGAATGGTCCAGTGTATCGAAAGCAGCACTGAGATCCAACAGGGCCACAAGGGAGACAAGTCTCTCATCTACTTTACAAAGCAAGTCATGTAGAACACTCAGCACTGCTGTCTCCACGCTGTGACCTTTCATATAGGTGGACTGATACACTTCCAACAGACTATTCATCTCTAAGTGTTCCAGGAGCTATTTAAGACAACTTTCTCCAGTACATGAATGGTAGGTTGGATACAGGTCTGTAGTATTTCAGGGTAAATTTAGAACAGTTCCGGCTGACAGAGACTTGTTTACAATAGCAGCAATCAACGGTGCAAGATCGCTGATGCACTGCTTTTGGAAACAAGTTGGAACAGGATCCAACATGCAACTTTTTGTTGGAGACTTTGCAATTATGGCAGTAATGTTGCTTTCTGTAACAGATTTGAACTTTGCAAAACATGGACCATCATAAACAGCAAACACGGGTGGATCGCACTGCTTAGCATCTAAGTTTTCATTTAGCAGTTTGATTTTGTCAGTGAAAAAAAAAATCACAAAATGTCTGCGGCAATTCAGAAGAGGGGACATCAGCAGGAACAGCAGTAGACTTAGGTTTTCCCAGCAGTTTATTTGACACTGAGAAGAACAGCTTGCTGGAAGAGGCAGCTGAGACGAGTTGGTCCATGAAGAAATGTCGCCTGGCAGCATTTAGGCACTGAGAGGCCGCATTTCTTTTACATGTGTATATCTGTCTGTACACGGTCAGTTTGTGCTTTCTCCACTGATGCTCAGCATGCCTCCTCTCACGCCGTGCATCTCTCACATCCTCAGACAGCCAGGGGGCAGACAGACGGTCCCTGACATGCCTCGTTGTCAGAGGAGCATGACGGTCCAACACTTGTCGAAGACCGTCATTGTACAGGTCCACCAGATTATCCAGCAGAAGATCAGAGGTCCGGCTACTAACATCAGCGGCAAACACTTTCACGTCGGCTTGGAAAACTGCAGGATCTATGGCTCCAAGTTTCCATGACGTCACAAGCCGTGCGGGTGGGGGTGGCCTGGCAATAGCCACTTTAAACAACACAGCGTAGTGGTCCGACAGGTCCAGGTATTCTCGTACACCCGAAAGGGATACGAGACCGTTTTCACTTCACACTACCACCCAGTCTAAAGTATGGCCGTAACGGTGTGTGGGGACAGTCACGAGCTGCGACAGGCCATGGACACTGAGCACAGTCTTTAGGCAGCTTGTCCATCAGAACAATCATCAAAGTGGAAATTGAAGTCTCCAAATACAGAAACATTGGCACTGCTGCAAGTAAACTGGGACAACAGTTCTGGGAATTCCTGAAGGAAGATTGCGCTGGACAGTTTGTTACGATTACTTGGTGGTGGGAGATAGAGACACACACACGAGGCCGACATCTGTTTTACAGTCCTCTTCATTTCCACACATTCAAAGGAGAAAAAGTTAATGGGTCTGAAGGATACACAAGATGACAAACAGGCTCCAATGATAAAGGCGATCCCCCCTCCTCTCGAGCCCAAACAAGGGAAGGAGTGCCACTCAAAGCCTGCAGGGGTCATGGCGCTACTGTATGCATCATGACCTCGTGGATACAGCCAGGTTTCTGTGAGCATCAAAACATCAAGTCTATTGTCTACAATCAAATCATGGATGTCAGCAGTTTTTTTTGTCGGCAGGACTGAGCATTCAAACACATGATATTTAATTCATTGTTCTCTCTCACTTTGCATTTGTATCGCTTGCGCGGTAGCCCGACACCAATTTCAAGCGAGCGCAGTTGAGAGGTCAAGTCTTTTGTTAAGCATGACGGTATGGCAGCCAGCAGTTGAGCACGATTGTACGTTATAGGTACATGGACAGAACGCTCATCTGGTTGACCCACTGATTTAGACTGTAAACAGTCCCGTGCAGGCAGCGCACTGGCACCAGGCGATAGCAATGGCGAATGCCGCACTGTAAATAACCTTGTTGAAAATAGCACGATCAGTGCTAGAAGACGAAGTTGATAAGGAGGCAAGAAATGTCCACCAAAGGGGAGCTTCGAGCATCATGATGCAGTAATCCAAAATACAGCCACCTACGCACACTGTAGACCCCTCAGTCACTCAAAAACGAAGCTGGAGATTGCTCAAACCTGCCGGCAAGTGACCTCTGACCCCTTAGTGTATGACATTAATTGTATGACATGAAAAGATTACAGATCAATCTATACTCTCTTTTTGGACTTTTCAACTCCCATCAACACCTACCTGCACCACAATCCAGGTAAACTGAGCCAGGAAGAAGTAATGGAAAAACAGCCCCATCACGATACACCTGTAATTGTCATGACCAGGTGTGGCCACAAGGATCTCCACTGGGCTCAGGTACGCATCAACCACCAGACAAATCTGTCAACAGACGCATCTGAATAACGTACACTTTGCTGGTCTGTGCTTCGGGCCTTTCGGTGTAGAGCTGTACACTTCAGTCCTTTCAGTGTCGAGCCGTACACTTCACGCCTTTCGGTGTAGAGCTGTACACTTCAGTCCTTTCAGTGTAGAGCCGTACACTTCACGCCTTTCGGTGTAGAGCTGTACACTTCAGGCCTTTCAGTGTAGAGCCGTACAGCCAAGATACAAGATACAATGGTCACATGGTGCCAAATTGCAAACCAGTATCCCAGAGGATTAACCATCAGATGGTCAGAACATGTACCACTACCAGGTGTCAAACTAAGCTTACACAACCATTGAACTATCAAGGCTGGTCTGTATCCCACTAGCCAATAAAGCCATGTCATGCTACGACAGGATGTGGAATGACCGCGATAGTTCAAGGGTGGTGTCAGAATAGCTTGGCGCTGAGGCACTAAGCTATTCAGACACCACCCTTGAACTATCATGGTTGATCTGTCTCCAGAACTGCGATGTTGACCGTAGATTGGTAATTTCATCCTCAGGATGTACTGAGCTAGACAATGTTAACATTTTGGCTGTCAGCAGATTTTTTTGCATAGGAGTTACTGTGACAAAAAATGCTACCCACAGTCAAAAGGTTAACCCTTTTAGCCCCAGATCCCTACAGCAGGAGATGGCTTGACCATGATAATTCAAGGGTAGTGCCAGATTAGCTTGACACCTTCAGGCGCCACGCTAATCTGGCACTACCCTTGAATTATAATTGTCAATCCATCTCTTGCATCTGGTACATAGTCGTTACGCAACACCTCCAAAATTTTAGAAATGAGACCTTGGAGCTAAAAGGGTTAAGAATGAATGTTGATAATAAATATAAGTCAAACAAATACAGACAAGCACACAACTCAGCACGCAAAAAATCATCAAACCAATGCAGGCAATGTCAGGCTTACTGGAAACCTTATCAAACAAAGTGAGAAGCCTATTACCTGCATAATGAAGACAGCAAATATCATATGCATAAGAAGACTGGCGGCAAAAGTGGGGCGTTGGTAACACAAGTGGTGGACCACGATCACCAGGAACATACACGACTGCAACAGTTTAGTAAAAAGACTTTCAGAAAATATGCATGAATTGTGCAAGTAGGAACATTTTGGAAAACTGCATTGACTGTGCATTAAACTTTCAGTTTAAAACCAACTCGTTCACTGAAATTTTGGGAAAGTAAATAAACTGTACCTAAACTGAACAGTTCATGCACATTTTTCTGAAAGCAATTTGCTCCATGGCAGGCTTTGATTGCTAACATTCGCCAGCAGATTGGGTTATTAATGTTGTCTTGCATTTCTTCTTTTCAAAATCCATGTTGAGGCACACATACCAGAGGTTTCCCTCTGCATTTCTGAGTGTATGCACATTTTCCTAAGAGCAATTTGCTCCATGGCAGGCTTTGATTGCCAACATTCGCCAACAGATTGGATTATCAATGTTGTCTTGCATTCCTTCTTTTCAAAATCCATGTTGAGGCACACATACCAGAGGTTTCACTCTGCATTTTTAAGTGTAATGGAAGGAATGACCATGTTGACGATGATGTCAGTGCCTCAACGGTTGTAAAATAAAGTGTGACCTTGATCTTTCCAACATGTCACTGAAATGAGCAAGTGTTCGAGTTGGCTTTTGTACCAGCAAAATCTAAGTTTTCTCAAAATGTATGCATTTTTCACAAATTTGTCAACCCTCCATGACCCTTGATCTTTGTGTGGGGTCGACTAAATTAGTATGCATAGAAAGGTGTTATCATCAGCTACCTATCAGCCAAATTTGACTGAAAAGTTTGCAAAAACTTGGATAAAAACTACAATTCTATCAAAAACTAGCATTTTTCACATACTTGCTGACCTCCTTTGACTCTTGACCTTTCCAAGGGGTCATCCAAATTAGTATGCATAGAAAGGTCTCACCGTCAGGTATCTCTGTACCAAGATTTGAGTTTTAAGTTGAAAATAGTATTTGAGATAAGACAGTTTATGTCAAAATATAGATATTTGTGACCTATGTATGGACCCCCCTGTGACCTTGACCTTTAAGCAAGGTCAATGAAATTGGTATGTTTAAATACAACTTGCCACAAAGTACCTTGGGCCAAATTTGGAGACTAGCTTGAATAGCTTCCAAGAAAATGTCAACGTTAAAGTTTTACCATGGCCGACAGCCAGATGACCACTGGCCTATTACATACTCACTTTGCTATCAACAGTGAGCCAACAATACTTTGTACAGACAGTGATGTAAACATCAATTAGGTCATGGTAAAGCCGTCATGGAGATCCGTGTCCATGCGACTAATCAGTCATCCATCTCAATGCGTTCCAGCCAGATTTGCGCCCCCGATCTGAGTGTGAATGTATTTTTCTTTAAAATGAATTTTTTTGAAAAATACTTACCGATGGTATTACAACTAGAAAATAGTTCTTAGCTAGTCTAATTTTAGCCCAAAATTCGTTGTGTACGATTATGGTCGTTATGGCAGGAGAGGGGCGCCATAGACTGGGCGGAAGCCCGGTAAGCCTCCCTTCCCGTTCAACCAAGCATGCGCTACGCGCTTCCTACTTCAGTCAGTTTCTTAGCAGACCAGCGGCAAGCAGGGCAGGTGGGAGGGACCTTCAAGTAATACCATCGGTAAGTATTTTTCAAAAAAAATAATTTTAAAGAAAAATACATTTGTTTTCTCAAAACACATTACCGATGGTATTACAACTAGGAATCCCGAAGAGGAGGTGGGTGCCGCTATAACGCCCCTATCTCCTGCCAATGAAGCTAGTAAAGTTCCTCCAGCAAACTCCCTCTAATTTTAGCAAAGATACCTATGGCGCCTAGGGCGCTGGGAGGGAGTGTTGCGCTGCCACGATGTCCCCTTCCAGTGACAAGTTCTGGCGCTGGCCGGAGAGGTCCCTCAGGTAGAAGCATGCAAAGGTGGACTCCGTTCTCCAGCCCATGGCCGCCACAATATCTTTTACAGCACAATTGCGGTCGAAGCTGGGCTTGCAGCCATGGCTCTGATCTCGTGCACCCTGATGTTCATGCATCTAGCAGTCTCAGGGGCGAGGTCTTGGTAGGCCGATCGCAAGACCCACCGAAGCCAGGAGGATATCGTCTGGGCTGAGAAGTCAGTTCTACCTGGGGACAGATGAAGGAAAAGGCGGGTGCATCCCCTGCGAGGCGGCTTGATCTGGCGCAGGTACACACGCAAAGCTCGCACCGGGTCCTGCTGACTGGACTCACGGGTGGAGCCTGGTTCTCTTAGTGGCAGCATGGTGACCAGTGAGGGGCAGCCAACGGGGAACTGGTCTTGGCTAGGAAGGCCGGGTCGGGCGGCAGTTGTACCAACCGTCCGTTCGGAACTGTAACAGGTGGTACGCACCGAGAAGGCGTGCAGCTCGCTGACTCTGGAAGCTGAGGCGAAGGCCCGAAGAAGCAAGACTTGCGTGTCCCGTCCGGCAACTTGCCAGCTGTATCGGCACGAAGCGAGGTAAGTTGAGCCCGGTAAGCACCCAAGGCAGGTCCCACCGAGGCACCAGGGAACGTAGAGTAGGATGTTGCAAACCGAAGTGGGCCATAAGGTCAGCTAGGTCCTAGCAGGACCCAGGGTCCGGACGTCCCAGATGCCTGTACGTGTCCGAGATCATGGCCAGGTAACCCTGGATAGTGATGGGCGCTAACCGCTGGTCGTTGAACAGCCAGAGGGAGAAATCCGCCATCAGAGGAACCGTCAGGTCAATGGGGGAGAGGCCTCTGTCATCACACCCGTCGCAGAGAACTCTCCACTTGCCTTCGTAGACTCGTTTGGTTGAGGGTCTGCAGGCTGTAAGGATCGCGTCCACTGCCGCACCTGAGAAGCTTCTAGCGGAGAGGGCTTGCCGGACACTCTCCAGGCGTGGAGGATGAGACGCTCTGGGCAAGGGAGAAACAGCGCCTGTCGAGGTAGCTTGAGCATTGTGCACGGGGTGGGGAGCTGCAGCGGAGGGGCTGTGGCGAGGCTCAGAAGGCTGTAAGGATCGCGTCCATCGGTCGTCCACAACTTGGTCCAGCAGACGGAGCCACCCGGAATAGGATCGCGTTGCACCCTCTGAGCTGGAGTCAAACCTTGGAGACTAGCACCATCAACGGGTAGGCAAAGGCGACCAGACCGTCCCAGGGGAAGGAGAGAGTGTCCACTGCCCCGGCCAGGGGATCTGGAATTGGAGAAATAAAGAGAGGGAGCTTCCGATACCATCTCGTGGCGAAGAGGTCGACCAAGGGTGTCTTCCAGGCTGTGCCAATCATCCGGAAGATGTCTGGACGCAGCAATCACTCGGTATGTAGCAACTGGCCGCGTCGGGGGAGGGAGTCGGCTAGGACATTCAGGTGGCCCGGAAAGTGACGCGTGCGAAGAGTGATGTCCCGGTCCTCGCACCACTGGAGCACTTGGAAGAGGGGGAAGCAGAGGGAGGGAGAGCGGGTCTCGCCTTGCTTCTGGATGTAGGCGACGACCGTGGAGTTGTCTGACAGCAGTAGAAGCTCCTGATGTCGGGGGCGATGTTCCCACACAAGGAGGGCTTGCCAGACCGCCTTCAGTTCGGGGTAGCGATTCCTGGGGCCAAAGGCTGGAGGTCGTCTCGAACGACAGCAGGAGGTGGGCTCCCCAACCGGAGAGGCTCGTGTCGACACACAGGGAGAGGGTCGGGGGCGGCGAGAACAGAGGCACTCCCGTCGCAAGCCAGGAAGGATCTGCCCAGCGCAGCAGGAGAAGCCAGATCAAGGCTGAGACTGGAACCGGAGCGTCGAGGTCGGCCATCAACAGACGCCAGTGCAGGAGGAGGTGCCGTTGCAGAGGACGGGAGTAGAGACGTCCCACGGGAAGCAGAACTGCCACTGCGTTCATCCGTCCCAGAAGCTGCAGCCACTGCCTGGCCGGGAGCGTCGTCAACTGAGACCCTGCCGTGCTAATCCGCCAACTTCTGGATGCCGGACGATGTAGAGGTCGGTGTGGGACTTCATACCCAGAAGCACGAGGAGGCGCGCTGGCACGAAGTCAGACTTGCCGAAGTTGACCAGGAAGCCCAGAACTTCGAGGAGGCAGAGAAGAGCATCCCGGTCCTCCACCAGGGTGGACTCAGACTGGTTCTCAAGAGCAGGACGTCTAAGTAGTTCGAGAAGGGACTCGTGGACGAACGATGGCTCTGGCTACCACGGCCTCCAAAATGCGAGTAACCCCCCAAGCGCCGAGATTGAGGCCGAAGGGAAGAGCGCGGAACTGGTAGACCACTCCCTAGAACGCGAAGCGTAGAAAACATCTGGAGGCTGGGTGTATGGGCACGCAGGTACACATCCGAGATGTCCAGGCTGACAGCAAGACCATCGGCTGAATAGCGGAGCGAAGGGCCTGGGCGGTCTCCACGCGAGAAGACGAGGGGGGGGGCGAAGGACTTGAACCTAGAGGAGAGCATGCGGCGTCTGTCAGCGGCTTCCTAAGGTTGGGAGGTCGAGGACGCAGCACAAGGGCCTCCTGAAGCAGCAGATCCCAAGAAGTGGCAGCAGGCAAGACAACCGAGAAGCGGCACGCAACACGGTTGGTGATGACCGGGAACCAGGAAGTCCCCTAACGGCGGTGAGTCACGGGTGACTGCGATCCTCGCTGCGTAGAACGGAGATCCAAGGAGGTGCGGGCCTGCGTAGTCTAGCGCCATCTCCGCAGACCCAACCCGTGATGTCCTGGGACTGGGGAACATCATCCCAAGGGCCAGGAGGCCCATGGGACCCTGTCGTTCACTGAAGCTACAAGAACGAAGGAACATTCACATACAGCACTGAACCTACCTCCAGGCTCTAAGCGCTTCAAAATGTGTACAAACAGCCAACGTACCGCGGCAAATTCCCGCAGCAACACTACTAGAGGCCGCAAGGAAAGGGGAGGCCGAACAGCGAAGAGTCGGTCCCGGCTCCATGAAGGGTGGGGGACCGCAAACTAGTCTCTGGGTCCCGTCTGGAGCGAAGGTGCTTCCGAGGAACGTAAGACCGCTCGGTACTAGCACCCAGAAGCCCGCCGCATGGCAAAGTGGGTGGGCGAACCCTCACCGTGCGCCCGGCTCATCCCCCAACTAAGCTGACGAGCGGAGGCACGAGAGCCCACAGGCTTGTCCAAGTTGAAATGAAAAATGTACCAGCATCTTCTCGTTTCACACGTATAACCTTCATTCTTATTCATGGTTGCACAAGCAGAAACTCGATCTCGCTTGTTGAGATGAAACCCCCTCATGAGAATTCTAATATACTGACCGCCACAAACTGATATTCGCTTTGTTTGTTGTTTTCCCGGCGAGGGCAGAGGTAGGCGGGGTCTAAGACAAATTGGCAATTGCTAAAAACTATTGCACTCTACCCTGAAGCACAGAAGTGCAACCTGATTGCATTAGATTGTCAAGCAAACCAAAATAATAAAATCCAAAATTGCCCAATTATTGCGTTTGGTATTATTACCCCAAGCCTAACATGCCATGAATGTAACCAGAGCCTGAGAGTTTCAAGTCAGAAGGAAAAATAGGCGTCAAAGTCCTCACCCCTTAAGGGAAATTATAAGAAACCAAGCATATTGCTTGAGCTCTCATCTGAAAGTGTTACTCAAACTAATGGGGACGAAGTAACGATAATAAACCATATCTGCAAATGGCACCGCTCCTCATGCATCCCCTCCTACAACGTAAACAGGGAGGTAATGCGGGCCCATTGAATAAGATTTCAAAATACCTTTAAGCTCCTCTGGTATAAGGCATATAGACTGCAGGCTCAACCGAAATACTGGTAGCGCTGACCTCTAGCGCTCGCGTGCGCGGAGGAAGAGGATCCACCAAGGTTAGTTATTTGGGTTTAATGCCGAGCAGGCGACCACGATCATCTCACGGCGAGAAGGTAACCTGGTCAGCCAGACTAAAACCAACGTGTAAAAATGTCAGGCGAACATGTCGCACATGTCTGTAACAGAAACGTCTACAGACTCTCAAAAGGGCAAATAAAAAATTCACATAGTCGCTCAGTCCACCAGAAGGAAGCAGTCACCTCTGGCTCACTGCACTTCTTCTTCTTCTCGTTCTACTCTTACCAGGTACCGGGGCTGAAGCCTGTTTCTGAAGAATCTCTCGTTCTGCTTCAGACGGTGCAACCGGGCAGAACCACTATCCGGTTCTGTGGCCGCTTAGGCGAGGAAGAACGGGCTCACGACCGAAGTCGCAGCATTGACTGTTCTGTCGGCTGGCAAGAACCTCAACGGGATACCAGCGGGACACGGCCTTGTGCCGAGAAGCGGGTTTATTACGATGCTTATCTTTCGGGGTCTGAGTAACTGCAACCAGACCTTGGCCACTAATTGGTACTGTGGAAGCTGCCGGTGCAGGAGGACGGGCTCGCGACCTAAGCTGCGGCGGTGACTGTCCTATCTCCTGGAGATAGCCACTATGGGTCTCACCAGTGTAGTAAACCCCTTATCCGTTCTGTCTGGGAGCTTGAGTAACTGCAACCGGACCTTGGCCACTTTTAATTGGTACTGTGGAAGCTGCCGGTGCAGGAGGACAGGCTCGCGGCCTAAGCTGCGGCGGTGACAGTCCTGTCTCCTGGTGATAGCCGCTATGGGACTCACCAGTGTTGTAACTCCTTATCCGTTCTGGTGTCGGCTGTTCACGGCAGTAAAGTCCCTACTGGGTCCACTTCTCTTCCAGTCAGGGGGCGCAGACCAGGCACAGAATGGAGGAAGTCCAGGCGGAACAGGAAGGCACACTTCATGTCCGTCACTGGGGCATATAAAGGTAAGGAAAATTCGTCACTTGGCCACTGGAAATGCTCACATCGCGTGCAGGTGCGGACTTGCCAACTGCAACACAAAGGGTACAATGACAATCGAGCGAGCGTGCCCCCATGGACACGCAAAACGAACCTCGTTTGCGAAATTTCGAAAACCAAAAACGGCTAATGCCGAGGCCCGGCGCTCTACCCACACCCCTGAGCGCCTGGCGTAGGCTCAAACCGAATCTATACCTCGTCAAACGAAGAAGAAGGACCAACCACCCGGCCAAGACCAACAGCCACGTGGAGGAAAGACGACCAGGCGTAGAGGTGGCTTGAACTGTCGCCGGCCGAGACACCAGTCCACGCAGGAACGGCAGGGTCGACGGAAGCCGCCAGGAAGACGCCAGCCACGAACCAACACTCCAGGGCTCGTCCCGCGTAAGCCAAGGGTCGAACGACGAGTGAACACACCAGTCACAGTTCTCACACCGCCAAGCCTAACTGGCGCCAGCAAGCGCAGGCTAGAACCGGGCCACAAGGGCGAAGTTACAAGTCCGAGCGGCCACAAACACGTGAAAACAGTTCACCGGCGCCACTGAAGGCTAGCCCTAAAGTCACAAACACAACTGCAGAGCAGTCCCACACGAAAGCGTCCAAGCCTAAGTCACAAGGCGAAGGCAACAACAGTCCAACGACCGGTTAACGGCTCAGTGCGAACTACAAAGCGTAGAGCTCACGACGTACACAACCGCTCAGTAACTAGCAAAGAAACTGACTGAAGTAGGAAGCGCGTAGCGAATGCGTGGTTGAACGGGAAGGGAGGCTTACCGGGCTTCCGCCCAGTCTATGGCACCCCTCTCCTGCCATAACGACCATAATCGTACACAATGAATTTTGGGCTAAAATTAGACTAGCTAAGAACTATTTCCTAGTTGTAATACCATCGGTAATGTGTTTTGAGAAAACAAATACACATTCCTTAACCCTTTACATCATGATACACTCTCAGGGGCGCCAAGCTCTCCTGGCACCACCCTTGAACTATCATGGTCAGTCTATCGCCAGAACTGTAATGTAGCCTTCATAGGACAACTCATTAATCTGAAAAATCAACCTCAGGATGTAATGGGTTAAAACCTACTCACCATACAGATGAAGCAGGCAATATAGAACCAGACAGTGTAGCCAATAATCCCTGTGTCGTATCCCTTGGCAATGACTGCATAGTTGGTCATGTGCTTGCAGGTGCAGTCAACAAAGTCGTCAGTGGCCATGTTAAGGTTGTTCTCAACGCCACACACATCATTTCTCCACTGTGCTGAGGAGGGGTCAAAATACACACACCTGCAACAGTCACAGATTATAAAGCTCGTAGGAAAGAATGGTTAAAACTGGGAAGCCTGAATAGATGTTATTAAAAATAAGTCATTCATTCCGAACACAGGATTTTCAAAATGGATGTCTTTTTCCATTGAAGTTCCTGCACGGTGGTATATCAGAAATATTGCTGCTGAGAAGCTACAATGTTCTGAGTACAGCTGTTCAAAGTGTTACAATACACCTTGCCCTTTCCCATGCCTCATCCCTCCCAACACCTCCTGAAAAAAATGCACAGATGAGATGTCAATTTGTCTCTTTCAGCGCACCAAACAGATAACATTTTACAAATAATAGACATTGTTCTAAAATCAGAAGTAGGTCGAAATCGCCCATGTTTTGATGAAAACAGTGGATTAAAAGCCCGGACAAACAAGAGATATCACGTTTACCTGGGCTTTTTGATCTACTGATTTTGTTGAAACACCGGCAATTTGACATACTTCTAAGGGTATAATGCGTAATTAGGATGGGTGCCAAGCTATTCAGGCACTACCTTTGCACTGTCATGATTGATCCCTCTTCTGTGACTGTTTCTGAGGGTGAACAAATATGACTTACTCAGCTCGTTTGGTGGCAATGCGTCGATCAGGAGTGTGGATACGGAATGTGACAGGCTCTGTGATGGGTCCGGACTCTCTTCCCTTCAGTCCAAATGACAGGACCTGCAACAATGTTTGCTTTGCATCACCTGGCATTTACCATTCTTCAACTGTCAAATAAATACACATTTAACTCCTTACACCCTGAGGACGAAATTATCAAATTTTTGTAGATATCATCTGAGGTCTATATCACAGTTCAGGAGACAGATTGATCATGACAATTCAAGATTGGTGTAAGAATAGCTTGGCGCCTACAGGCGCCAAGCTATTCTGACACCAACCTTAAAATGTCATGGTCAATCTACATCATGTCATAGTCTTTCAGGGCGTTATAAGTTAATATTTGTTTACAAAAAAAGGAAAACTATCCCCTTTGCACGCATACACATACATAGCACATTCCCCCTGCCACTCCCCAGTTTTGGGCTGACGTACGATAGCGAATGTGAGTATATGTATTGAGCCATCCATTGCCTCTCCATCATCCATGGTTTCACTTTAACGTTGACATTTTCTTGGAGGCTATTCAAGATGACAGACACCGGACAGGCGCTGAATGGCCCAATTTTTGCAATCATACGCAAGCCAAAGAGAGAGAGAGAAAGAGAGAGAGAGCGAGAAGTTGCCATTGCTCATCAAAAACTTGATGACATTTCCTTAGCTTTTACCCTGTTATTGAGCAGCTCTTCCCCATTTTGTGTAGGGAACCACTGACGACTGTTGTACTCGATCATGTGAAAGTCCACACACTGCAACCACAATTACATCGGTTACAGCAGGACCTATTTTCAGCAACCACCATTGTGAGAAATCACCTGTCCTTAACCCTTTTAGCCCCAAGGTCCTTTTTTTTTTCTTCAAATTTTGGAGGCATTGCCTAACGACTATGTAACAGTTGTAGGAGATGGATTGATCATGATAATTCAAGGGTAGAGCCAGATGAGCTTGGCACCTTTCGGCGCCAAGCTCATCTGTGTACCCTTGAATTATCATGATTAATCCATCTTCTGCTGCAGAGTCCCGGGGCTAAATGGGTTAAAAATCTATTATTTAGGTGGCTTCAGCCACCTAAATGATGGTCTTCAATGACAGATGACACTTTTGGCACCTCAAGACTTCTCTTGAGAGAAAAACTGTTTTTTAAGATCCTTCTTATTTTTGCAAAGAAAGTGGTTGCTCAAAATAGGATCTACATTTGCACAACCATAATTCAATGTAATTCCTTACTGCCCAGCACCCGGAAATGATGTCTCCGACACCACTGCTGATTTAAAGCACACACAAAAACAGGTGCAACCTCCCACCACTCCGGAAGTGTTCAGCAACATGCATGTATATATGCATTATACAGATGCTTCACCCAATTCTACAAATCGCCTTAAACAGCGTGTGCGTGTGTGTACTCTTTAGAAACCATTTTTGACAGCTTCACGTTAATGCTGTAGTTCTACTACTATTGCTTTAAAAATAATTTTTTCTTTAAAATGCATTTTTTTCGAAAAATACTTACCCACGGCATTATTACTAGGAATACTTCGCTTAGATTAACAATTTTAGCCCAAAAAAACTCGTGTACATTACCACAGGGGAGGCAATCACTAGGGGTGTCATTACCAGGACACCCGGGGTGGCCTCCCCTCCTCCCTATCCAGTGGCGCGCTCACCGTTTCCTGGCAGTCTTAGCTCGACTGCGGCAAGCGTGGAAGGCGGGAGGGACCTCTGAGTAATGCCATCGGTAAGTATTTTTCGAAAAAATACATTTTAGAGAAAAAATTATTTATTTCCTCAAAATCATTACCGACGGCATTACTACTAGGAAGAATGGCGAATAGGAGGAGGGTGCCGCAGTTCCTGGGCTACCTGACCCACGCCCAAGCGCCTCTGCGTGTAAATTGAGGGTCCCACCCTACGCGCCCACTCCCGACAATTTTAGCTAGGTGTTACCTACGGCTCCAGAGGTGCCTGGAGGGAGTGCTGCGCTGCTGATATGTCCCCAATTAGGCCAGGTTGTTGCGCTGGCCGGATAGATCTCATAGGTAGAAGCGGGCGAAAGTGGATTCGGCTCGCCAGCCCACGGCTGCCACAATGTCGCTGACCACGCAATTGGGGTCAAGGCGATGCTCGTTGCCACTGCTCTGACTTCATGTGCCCTGATACGCAAGGTCTTGGTTTGTGCAGGGGAAAGCCCTTGTATGCCTCCCATATCACCCAGCGGAGCCAGGATCAGATTGTCTGCGCAGATATTTCTCGTCTGCCCGGAGCCAAAGGTAGGAATAGGCGCGAGCGCCCTTGTATTAGTGGCTTAGATCTGCGCAGGTAACTTTAAGTGCCCTGACAGGGTCCTGTCAGCGGGATTCCCCGTCCTGTTCCGTTGTCCTGAGAGGACGGATGGTCAATACTTGGGGCGCCGATGCTGGGAGGCGATTCCTTGCCAGAAACATAAGGTTTGTGAAGGGCTGTACCGAGCCGTCTTCCTGTTAGGTCTCCCAGCATCGTCAGCGGAAGCCGGCCGTCTTGCCGATGATGGTGCTCGATCCGATCCGAGAGGTCTGTACCGGCGCTGGTTCATGCTAGGAATCAATAAGTGCCTGCCATCCGGTAAATTCGAATGATGCTGAGGGGTCCGATTCTGCTTGGGAAACCCTAGACGAACTCGGCCAAAATGGGGGTAGTCCGGTCTGTGGGGAGAGTTGCTCCGCAGCAGATCAGGCCTGCCGTACTCTCCATCGTATCCGTACTGCAGGGACTCCTTGAGTCGCTGCAATCACATCCACTGTCTCACCCGAGAAGCCTCTTGGTGTGAGTGCTGACTGTCCATCCCCCAGTGTGCCGCGCCATCTGCTCTGTGTCTGTACAAACAGTTGCTGCCAGGGTTGCGATTGTCTCGGACGCGGAGCTGAGGCAGAGGTTCACCATGCGTCTCCAAAGGACTGTGATCCAGCTGAACAGCCAACAAAGTCCTAATCCCCATGCCATCCCTGGTCTTGTGGAGCCCCTAGGTACCCGTCCTGAGGAAGGGCACGCGCTGCCACATCTTAACCCATATCAGCCTGAGGCTAACAGCTTCAATTTGTGCCCTGCCATACACAGGTTATATTATAGAAAATAAGAAAATAGCCCAAAGGCTTTACTTGAAGGCTAGCCCGGATTAGTGTGAAGCCTAGCGGCACCAAGCCACTCCAGCGCTACCCTTTAACCATTCTCTTTCGAACGTATGTCACCCTCTGGTGAACAAGATAAGGGTTAAGATGACTTCCACCACACCTGTTGTTCCTAGGAGGTTATCCAACCAAGGATTAACCGCCCCCAACGGCTTAACTTCGGTGAACAGACCAACCGGAGAATTCGTATGCAAGGTGGTTGGCTACGCAAGGAGTCCGTTCCTCGAAGGAGCCCATCGAAGGCTTGTGGATCCGGTCTGGAGGCGACAGAGGAAGCAGCTTCCTGTTCCACTACAGTAGGAACGGCTTAACATCGGAGTCTCCTCACACACGTAGAGTAGTTGGAAGGCAGCCGGGTGTAGTAACACTCCTTACGCTGCCGCTGACCCTGCCACAAGGGGAATCCGCGCATACGTTCAGCTGACCTCAGAAGTGCCGTGTCCGACGAGTGCTGGCTCGATCTCTGCACGACCGGCAGAAGTGCTACATGAAGGCTCGGTCCTAGGACCTGTATTGTTCTTACTGTATGTTCAGCCCCTGTCCGACCTGATTTGTAGTCGCTCCATTTCCCATCATGCATTTGCAGATGATACGCAGATGTACAAAAGTGATACTGTCGAGCGAGCTGTGAATGCCGTCCAAAGTATAAGCCAGTGCATTGACCATGTCAAATCATGGATGACCACCAACAAACTGATGTTAAATGATGGCAAAACTGAAGCAATGTTGGTAGCTAATCCAAGATTATCTTCGTCCCTGCCTTTACCGTCATCATTGTCTGTGGATGGAACACTCATTGGCTTCTCTGCGAGTGTGAGAAACCTGGGTGTTACACTTGACAGCGAGTTATCTATGTCACAGCATGTCAGTGCAGTGTGTAGATCCGCTTATCTGGAACTTCCGTCGTATTAGTTCAGTTCGTCACCTGCTGACCGTGGAAGCCACTAAAACACTAGTTTGTGCATTTGTGCTGTCCAAGCTAGATTATTGTAACTCTTTGCTTTGTGGCTGCCCTCAGTATCTCATTGATCGCCTCCAAAAAATTCAGAACAATGCAGCCCGGCTTGTTGTGAGAGTCCGTAAGACTGAGCATGTCACACCCATCTTGAAATCCCTTCACTGGCTACCTGTGTCCTCACGTATTCAATACAAAGTTATGTCAATCTGTTTTAACTGCCTTTCAGGCACCAGCCCAGAATACTTGTCCTCTTTGCTGCATGTGTATACACCCTCTCGTGAGCTCCGCTCCTCTTCTGATAAACGGAAGTTGTGTGTACCTTCTGTCCAAACTAAATCATTTGGTCAGCGCACTTTTGTTTATCAAGCCCCAGTGTTATGGAATACACTTCCTCTTGAGGTCAGAAACAGTGAGTCTGTCTCTGACTTCAAGAGGTCGTTGAAAACTCACCTCTTCAAGCTTTACTTTGAATAACTGCCAGTGTTTGATGCCTTAGTTGTAGTTCTGCAATCCTCCTCGTTTAGACTGAATGTTAATTAGAATATAAATTATTATGTATGTATTGTTATTTAGTTTATTGTAAAAGTGGTGTGTTCGGGCATTGTGCTTTGTTTGTTATGTGCATATGTCATTGTATTTTTATTTTTGTGTACAGATTGTAAAGCGCTTAGAGCTTTTGAGTAAGATTAAGCGCTATATAAATACTCATTATTATTATTATTATTAGAAACCCCGACCTTTTAGTAGCCGGAGCGCACCCATACCTTCCGTAGTGTAAGCCCTTGTCGAGTAGCCGGAGCGCAACCGTGCCATCCATATCATAAGCCATTGTCAAGTAGCTGGTGCGCAGCCATAGCGTTAGCCATTGTTTCCATCTGACGAGCATCAGCTGCACCGCCATCAACTCCAGCCAGCGGATGTATCTGCCTGCGTGTTCCCCCATTGCTATCCCGCTGTTATCGGTCAGGCACTCTCTGCCTAGGCGGCAATCTGGGTGCTGGTCCCCCGTCGGACTTGCCTCCGATGCCCCGGAATCTGCGTCGGCGGCCTTGCGTCAGCCAGGAGTCCGGGTCCTCCCACGCTTCGCCATCTGGTTCCAGAGGGCTGACCGTCCAAGTAGTTGCCAGCGCAGGGCCGAAGTTACTAGTAAGCGCCAAAGCCGACACTAGACGTGTAGTCTCTGGGTCTGGGATCCGTCAGGGCCTACTGTAGCCTGTCAGGCATCAGGGTCTCAGCCCACCTCCATGGTCTCCTTCTAGGCAGGGCATCACAAAGTCGCGCTGTGGCCCAAAGCTTCCATCTCACCACCGCTGATTGGAGCGAGTGGAGACAATCCTGCAAGGTGACAAGGGATCCTGTGCCGTCACATTATCGTCTGCCAAGTCGGTCCCACAGAAGAAAATCCTCGCGCGGAGCCTTCCATCGCTGTGTTATCCCAAAAGACAGGCGAGCGTGGAACCTGTCACATCAGCACGTCCCTTCATATCCTGTCGCCGCCGGCGATCTCCGCCAAGGAGTAGGCTGCGGGGTGGTACGCCATCCTAAAGGCTGTCACTAGTTCCGTGCGTGTCCCGCTCTGACTAACCGAGGCTGCAAAGTCCCAGGTGTTTTCCAGACACTTGCTAACGGAAGGCTTCACCCTCTCGATGAAACCCCACGTCTGCTAGGGGGAAGCGAACCCCGGGCGCAGTCCTGTCCAAGCCTCGCTTCCGCTTCCTCGCGTCCAAGTCTGTAGTCCGTGGGGAGCTGCCGACAGCATCCACGCCTCCTTATCCACCACTAGCACAGTACCGCCCGGAAAAGACTCCACATCACTGCCGGAGGAAGTAGATGTTCATCCTCTCTGGTCATCGGGAGTCTTCAGAAGAACCTCTGTTGTCCGCCGCCGTCTTGCCGAGTGGTCGCCCAATGCCTCCGCTAGATCCCGAAGTCTGCATTGAGAGGTGCGTTGAAGATGCGGCCCGGTGACGCGCTGGTCCGGCCTAAGGCTGGCGGGCACTCTCAGAGGGGGGAGGGGGGGTCCCCCGCTTGGGCACTCTCTCTCTGTTTTTCACCTGGGGGGTGATAATCTAGCCCAATCTTCCTACTGCGGGGGGACCGAGCTCCCAATGCCGACCCGTGCCTAGGGGCGTACCCCATCGTTGATGGTCTAGCATACCGGGGCCTCTACGAGGCAGGGTGGAGCTCTTGGTGCCCGGGCTTGGACGGGGAACAAGCCCCGATCCGAAATGATAGGCTCATTCATCCACTGAAGGCGGGGAAGTTTTCAAGAGGCACCGGCGGGGATAGAAGACCCCTTTTATTCTCAATTCCATATGATTCTGCCTTTTCTGCCCTGCTGTAGCGCCTTCCTCGACTTCAGCTGTGAGATCGGCGCCGGTCTCTCCCTCCGGTAAAACAACCACAGCTGTGACCATCTTTCTTCCTCACAAGTCCCGCATTCGCGGCACGTCCGGCCGGAGGAGCCGCCCAAGCAGGGTAGGCAGACATCATGGCCCTCACTCGGCCATTGGGAGGCGCCACACTTGGTGCATGTCCGTACCTGAGTACTGTTAACCAAGGACAGAACAAAAAACAACAAAACAACCAAACCAAGTGAAAGCGGGGAACCTCCAAAAAAGAACCGCACTCCTGGTCGGCTTGCCAAACATCATGGCCCGGTCACCGCCGCTGCCCAGTCGAAACCGACTAAGGCAGTTACCGCTACTTTACCTCGCCATTGCCAAACCGGTGATTCCACAGAAAACCAACACCACGTAATCCACAGACCACATAGGTAATCCAAACACAACACAATGCACATAATCCACCGTCCACGAAAGTCCGAACACATAAATCCAAAAGTCCACAGTACACAACGGTAATCCACCTAACTCCAGCCGGAGCACGAAGTGCACACGGCCTGTCCTGGGCAGCTAAGCGAAGAGACTGCCGGGAAACAGTGAGCGCGCCACCGGATAGGGAGGAGGGGAGGCCTCCACGGGCGTCCTGGTAATGACACCCCTAGTGATTGCCTCCCCTGTGGTAATGTACACAACGAGTTTTTTTTTTGCTAAAATTGTTAAGCTAAGCGAAGTATTTCTAGTAGTAATGCCGTCGATAATGATTTTGAGGAAATAAATGACTATGAAGTTATATACTAGTTAAATTATAATTAAGGTGGTGACTGTTTATGCCAGAGCGACTGTCTAATAGCCGGCGCTGTTCTTATATCGACGGGCCCCCAGGTAGCAACTGTGAAAGTATAATTTATGCATATTTCTCATTTGTGTAACTAGTCTCAGCCAAGCAGAAAGTTTAAAAACATAATATTACGTGTTTAAGAGATACTATGATTTGGCTGTCTTTAGTTTGCTTTGTGTTAGGAAGGTTCAGGTCAGGTTGGGGCCGTTGGCGCAGGCCATGAGACGCCTTGGCGACGGGCTTCACCCATCCCGAGCCATTGTCAATTTGTTGTTTGTAAACTGTTGCGTGAGTGTGGGTGATTGCGAGTTGCACCTGAGGTGGCGAGACAAATTTTCCTGTATGTGGCAACATGTATTTGGAACAATAAAGTTTATTGATTGATTGATTGAATGATTGATCGATGAAATAAATCCAGCAAGGGTTTTTAAGAAACACATGCATTCACTCACACACTCAACACATACTGTGTACCTGATCATCAGTTCCATCTGCCCCTGTTGACACTGTCAGTACCTTGGGAATCCCAAACACATCATTGTGTCTGGAAAAAAAGAAGGTAACAAAATTCGTTCAGTTGCATTCTAAATTGGACTCAAAGCCTTTCTGATTGCAAATAAATTGTATTTTGACAGAAAAATATTATCTGGCAACAGATGCTTTCCATAAATCAGAAGTAGGTAAAAAGTGTGTTCTGATGCAAACAGTGGACTAAAAGCCCTGACAAACATGCGATATATTGTATGTTTGTCTGGGCTTTTACTTCATTGTTTGTCAAAAGACACATTTTGTTACATCCTTCTAATCCTGGAAATCGTCTATTGTGAAAGAAAGACAAAATCAATGAAACTTCTTTCACTTCAAGGTCCAACTAATCTATATGACACATCAAGGTTAGTGCCTCTTTCAGTGCCATGCTAATCAGGTACTTCCCTCAAACCTTCAGTTGATTCTTCATTGCGCAAAGTGATCACCAGATGAGTGCGCAAGCTGGGTACTTACAGTGCTCCATATTCAAAGCCTTGCACATCTGCTTCCTTCCAACGTGCAACCGACACAACGACAAAAGCACACTCTCTTGTCACCCTGCAACAAAATGAGGCTTTGGCTCTATATTTTCCTAATTATTTTTGGAAGTTAGACTACATATAAGTTCAGAAGACAGGTCGAAAAAAAAACAGTTAAAGGTAGTGCCAACAGTGCAAGGGTTGTTCCAGTACAGCTTGGCACCCATAGGCACCAAGCTATACTGGAACCACCCTTGAACTATCAAAATCATATTTTGTAATGTGTCAGAGAAACCAAGCCATTCTGGAACCACCCTGAAGTATCAAAAGCATGTCTTATAATCGACCATGAGATTTCAAAAGGTAGTGCCAGAATAGTTAAAGGATTGTTCCAGTACAGCTTGGCGCCCATAGGTGCCAAGCTATTCTGGAACCATCCCTGAACTATCAAAGTCATATCTTGTAATGTGCCAGAGGCACCAAGCCATTCTGGAACTACGCTTGAACTATCAAAATCATATCTTGTAATGTGTCAGAGGCACCAAGCTATTCTGGAACCACCTTTGAACTATCAAAATCATATCTTGTAATGTGTCAGAGGCACCAAGCCATTCTGGAACCACCCTCGAGGTATCAAAATTGTATCTTGTAATGTGTCAGTGGCACCAAGCTATTCGGGAACCACCCTTGAACTATAGAAATCATATCTTGTAATGTGTCAGAGGCACCAAGCTATTCTGGAACCACCCTTGAACTATCAAAATCATATCTTGTAATGTGTCAGAGGCACCAAGCCATTCTGGCACCACCTTACGCCACCATCAAATTGCCTACTGCAGGCTTGCCATGGCAAGTCCACTTTTGTGAAAAGCAAGATTTTCATGACAGAACAATGAGAGGTTTGCTCATCACAAAACTTATTTCACACACTGGTGTATTCTGAATGATAAGGGTTAATGTACCATGTTTGGTCTTCACAAGGCCGACGGTGGGTGAGGACTGAGTGGGTTATAATAACAAGTTCATGACAAACCGACCACTTATTTTATTTTTCGGTGGTTGATTGCTGACAGATGCTCAGTGACCAAATCATCCAACTGGATTATAATTCTGTATATGTGCTTAACCCTTTAAGTCCTGATACGCTCTAACATAAACACAATTTGACTGTGATAGTTCGAGGGTGTGCCATGAACCAAGCTGACCTGGCACCACCCTTGAACTATCATTGTCAGTCTATCGCGGGAACTGTAATCTAGCATTCTTAAGACAAATAACAAATCTGAAAAAAATCATCCTCAGGGTGTAATGGGTTAAAGCCATAAGGTCCAAAAACATGGAGCAAGAAACAATACAGCCCAACGCACAACGGTAAGTAGCCCACTGTCCCTCTTGTTTGCCTATTTTCAAAATTTGGTAAACAGTTTTGTCCTTATTTTTCTTAACCCATTTAGCCCCGGGACCCTGCAACACAACATGAATTGATCATGATAATTCAAGGGTAGTGCCAGATGAGCTTGGCGCCTTCAGGCGCCAAGCTCATCTGGCACTACCTTTGAATTATCATGATCAATCTATCTCCTACAACTGGCACATAGTCGTTAGACAACGCTCTCAAAGTCTGGAAATGGGGCCGTGGAGGTTAAGCATGTTTCAACTATATTGGTCATTTCCTTGTATGTAAATTGAACTTGATGGAAAAGGAAAATCCACATTCGAATGTCTTTTCCCCAGAATCAAACCCAGGATGAACCAAAATCTACCCACATTGCAGCAGGAACTGGTGTTGGACACGGCTGACTGGTCAGCATGGTGTATGCAAATTTCTCCAGTGATGCAGCCAGCTCATAGCGTCCTCTAGTGGCATCTGCCTTGCTGGGATCCAGCATCTTGCAGAACAGGTCCTGCATGGCATCCAGCACCTCCTTTGGATGTCTGTGGACAAGGAAAATATCAACATGACAAGCGGATTTTGTCTTTTGTTTAACTTCATGACAGCTCAAAAGCACTAATTACAATTTTGTTGCTTTTTTGTTAAATGACAGAAAAATCTGCATTTATTTTGTTAATCATATATTTTCCATTTATTTTGTAGTTTATGTTTTTTAACTGTTGTTTTTCTCTCTCTCCCTCTCTTTGGGGTGTAGGGTGGGGATGGGGATCACCAAGAGCTTTATAATAGGCTTGGAGAAGCGGGGCAGGGGGTGGGACTCCAAGGGGTCTTGAAGACATTTTGAAGACACCTCTCTTCTACTTCTGTGCCCAAGTGTGAAGACGGATGGGTAAATGGACTGCATTTGCTTTATCCTTGCATTGACCATTCCTATTAAAGGATACATTAGAGTCCACCTTTGATTTCAGTCTGATTATGGACTAACCTCAATCTTGTGCACGCAGCCACTGGTATTGTCCACAGTACCAGTGGC
The DNA here is from genome assembly GCA_036245525.1 of Semisulcospira habei. Lineage (NCBI taxonomy): Eukaryota > Metazoa > Mollusca > Gastropoda > Semisulcospiridae > Semisulcospira > Semisulcospira habei. The sequence goes on along the minus strand of BTPG01000001.1, from coordinate 31,854,562 downwards.
TGCAAGCCAAAGGGGGTTAAGAAAGTGACAACACTTACAGTTGGTTGCTTCCCTCCTCATTGACCTTGCTGATTGTGTCTGTGATAAGCGTGACCTCGGTGTCCGTCAGTGGACCCTGTGCCTGGCTGTCCAAACGTCCCAGTGTCCTGTTAATACACACACAAACAAGCTCTCCTATCAAAGAAACACTCCTGTTAACCCTTTTAGCCCCAAGGTCCCATTTCTCAAATTTTGGAGGTGTTGCCTAACGACTATGCAGGAGATGGCCTGACCTTGATAATTCAAGGGTAGTGCCAGATTAGCTTGGCGCCTTCAAGCTAATCTGGCATTACCTGTGAATTATCATGGTCAAGCCATCTCCTGCTGTAGGGATCTGGGGCTAAAAGGGTTAATCCAACACAGATTAGTAAATCTGAAGAGAAATGAAGAAAATACAGGTAGTGCCCACAGCTAGCATAGACACCCCAGATGAAACCTCAAGCTGTGAATGTAAATTATCCCTTTGCCTGTCGGAAGCGCTTTTGTCAAGGTGATTTATGAAGGAATCACCTTGACAAAAAGCGCCACCAATTGACAAGTCTTGCTAGTGAGAGGCATGTATTCTCAAGAGCCCCTGCAGATGCAAGGGCTTATCGCTAATAAAAATTGGCCCTGAAGACTTATTTTGATGACAGAGTGGGTCAAATCCCCATAATGTATTAACTCCATGCATTTTCTGATTTAACCCATTACATCCTGATGCTGTTTTTTATATTTTATTTAAATTTGCTTACTGTCCTATGAAGTCTACATTACAGATCAGGAGATAGATCAACCATTTTAGTTTAAGGGTAGTGTCAGAATAGCTTGGTGCTTCAGGCGCCAAGATATTCTGGCACCACTCTTGAACTATTGCAGTTAAATTTATATCAAGCAATAGTGTATCAGGATGAAAAGAGTTAAGCTATACCAGCAAACCTTTTCCACAGAAAGAGAAAATCAAATGATGTTGACAAGGAGTCTTACGTAAGGATGTTGGTGTTGTTGAATGAGGTCACTGCTATCCACGTGTCCACCTCACTGTCCCTGACAATGCGTACCACGCTTCTCTGGTAGTCAGGGTTGATCCTGCCAAACAAAAACACACATCAACCAGTGAACTTTGATTGAGATCAGTTAATGCCATCACATCCAGAGGCTAAAAATCAGTCCTCCGAAACCATCACAAATTCACTGCTTGGAAATCTGATCTGAGATGCAGAGAACAACCCAAGGAAGAAAGAAGAATGCTTAAAAAAGACACAAACATTTGTCTTGTAACTTTCTTTTCTAAGCACGTTTCTTTTTTCTTTGGGTTTTTCTTTGCATTTTACATGCTTGGCAGTTGTCTTTTTGGTCTGGATTTTGTCCGAGACACAACACAGGTATGCATAATGCCTGCAAAAGGCAGATCCTCTTGAGCCCCCATGTCTACAAGGACTCGTGATTTGAGGTTGTTTGTTGTGCTGTGGCAGGGAAGTCTTTAGAAAGGTCTCACCACATAACACAGACCAGTACACATAATAATTCTGTGCATCAAGGGCAACAATCAACAGTCACACATATAACTGGAGTAAACTTTAGATGTAATAAAGTGCCTGGAAGTCCAACATTTAGCCGTTATACCTGAAGCTTGTTACAGGCAAAGTCACTTACTAGCACACATAAAATGTGTGGTTGAGACCTCTGAAAAAGTGTTGCTATACCTGACATTTGTTGTGTCTGACACGTTACAAGAGAAGTTGACTGTAATGATATGTAAACATACGCTCTATTACAGGTACACACATTTAAAGAAAGGCATCATATTTGTACATATGCTTCTCATGACACGTTTTTTTCCCCCTATTTTTGTAGGGGAGTTAAATTTATTGGGGTTACAGGGATTAGTGGTCACCAGGTGAGGATAGCACGGGTAGGAAAATAGGCGAGTTGTTTGGCCTTTACACAAGGAATTGCTGCCGTGTAAGAATACGAAGGTTGGCGTGACGCACGTGATCGCTCAGTCTGCGCGATCAGGTGGTCACTGATTCGCGTGAAATGACACTGCACTTTTTTCTGAGCATACGTTTTACTAAACCGTACAATATCCAAATTGTTAGGCAGTCGCTTCTAAACAGCAGAATGGAGCAGTCTCCTAGGGAGGTCTTTCAGGCATGGTTCTCCATTAGCTGAAGCCCTCAAGCAGTTGTGCCGTTCCCCTGTAATGGCCCTGCAATACGGCTCTGGTCACCCCGGAGCCAGTGCCCTGGAAAGGAGAGAGAAACTGCGACGACTGAACCCCTGGCTTGTCTCGTCTTTGTTTGTCTTCGTCCCAGCCGAAGCGTCTTCACGGATGACAGTGAGTACACACAACAATTCTTTAGGGGGGGTTGTTTGTGTTTGCTTGCTATTATTAGTCTAGTTAGCGAGTATTGGGGGCAAGTGTAAGAACAGAATGTATAAATGTCATTTATTTTATTTGGTAGTATCTAGCGTCGGAGTATAAATTTGGAAGCGAGTTATATGTATTTTGTTGAGATTGAATTATTATTGTTGTGGGAGAGAGGTGAAGGAATATAGAAGACGGCAGTTAAAGTTGTGGGAAGGGTGATGTGATTACCTTTCTTTTGTTGTTAGTTATTGATATGTGTAAATCTAAAGATCTAAAGAACTAACTGGATAAGTCCGCCGCCATTGCTGTGCAGAAGGCCTGGGTGGTTTGTTGTGAGAGTGGAGGCTGGCTGTGTCACTCCGCCTCGTGGGTCTTCGGCGCCGTACCTGAGCGCTGTTGCGAGCGTCGAAGCACACCCCGTGTTTAGCCCAGGTCGGGTCGTCCCATTTAGTATTTACTAACCTACTTTAAGTAAAGTCTTGTCCATTTGTAAATTCGTAAAATGTATTTTTCTCTAAAATTTATTTTTTCGAAAAATACTTACCGATGGCATTACTACATAGAAGGTACACTTAGCTTACCAAGTACCAGCTCTGCCGGAACCTGATATCGATGCCCGCCGGCCAACGTGTGTCGGAGAAGAAGCCCCTCTCTGTCAGCTGACCCTGCCAGAGCTGGGCGTTGAAGGCCTCCGTCAGGTCCCGAAACCCAGGGGGTTGAGGGAGGGACTAAACTTTCTTGGCCTGGAGTGGCGCGTCCACAAGAGCAGAGGCCCTCCTCTTCATCGGCGGGGATGGAGGGCAGACGTCAGGAGGCAGGAAATGAGCAGTCAGGCGAGACGCAAGGTCAAGAGCTCAAGTCGTCTCTGAGCCAGCGAGGGGGGGCCAACGCAGGAGAAGGGCTGCATGAGGGGGAACAGGACCGGGCACTGCTGTGGGACTGTGACCAGGGGGACGAGTGCCAGCTCGAGGAGGGAGGGTCTGGAGAGAAGAGAGCAGACACAGAGTCCTCAAGGTGGAGACTAAGCACGTCATCGGCGTCCTCCGGTGGCAGCCGCCAGAGTGGGGAATGAAGGGGGGCACCAGGGGGGGTCTGATTGCGAATGCGGCCCGGGGCCGAGAGGAGAGAACTTGTATGAGGGGGGGGGGGGGGGAACATAGGGCGCAGATCTCGGGAATCTGATCTGTGCTGTAGACATGCCGGGTCCCGCTGGTATCATGAATCCAGGCTGAGGCGGCGAGGGACCCGGAAGCGTGGCGCCGAGAGGTGACCCCGAAGGGGGCATTAATCCTGACGAGAAGCCAGAGAATCTCTCCGCCTGGTGTGAGCTGCGCTGAGCGCAGGGCAGAGCCCCTGCCGTCGCGTGCTAAGCACGCGGTAGGGAGGAAGGGTCCAAAGATGTCATTGACCCAATGGATCCATGACCCAGGGAACGAAACTCGGAAGCTGACGGAAAGCATGCGTGTCGATGCGAGCGTACCTCCGTCCGAGACTGCCGCTTGCATGCACTGGGTCGGTCCCCTGCCCTCGAATGCCACGCACACAAGACAGAGGGGGGGGGTCGGGAACAGTCCTCGTCCACAGAGATCCGACACTCGAGTGGCGAGGGTCCAGTGAGACTGACGGCCAGCGGCCCGGATGACCCGAGCACTGGGAGGAGTCCCCACAGCCCGGCGAAGTAGTCCAGCCTGGAGGGGGAGGGGGGGGGGGGGCACAGTCATGGGGGCCACGACAGACGCAGCGAGAAGCGCACGGTGGGAGGAGAGCCCCACGATGTCCGAGATTGTCCGCCAAAGGGGGCGGGGAGGCCGAGGGCCTAGGGGGTTCCCAGGAGGCAGACTGGAAATCACGCTGGCAGAACTGCCAGAACTGAAACCAGAGTTGCTCCTTCCACAGCGCGCATCTCTCGCACGGCTGTGCGGAGGAGCAGCCCGAGCAAGGGAGACACAGCGTGTCGGCCACTGCGACAAGTACGCAACTGTGCACTGCAACAGAGAGCGGAACACATGAGAGGCAATGGCATGTGGCCCATGTTAACAAAGGGCCACGTGAGTGAAAACTCACGACCGGTGCCGCAGTGAAGGCCGGCTGTGTACAAACACCACTGCTAACCGAGGAAATACGATGACTGGTCAGAAGAACCAGACCAACAGGGGCATGCCCCCGAGACCTTACCTGGCCATGTCCAGAGCGACAGAAGGCAAGCAAGGTGGGACACCAGCCAAGGTTTGAAACCACAGGTAGCCCAAGGTGAAGCACAACACACCAAAGGTAACCCAAAGGTAACCAAGGGTCTCCAAAGTATCCAAGGCTGAGCAAACGGCACGGTACATCTTACCACGACGAAGCTAAGTGTTCGACTGGCGTGGCACCACTGCACACGTGACCAGATAGGGAGGGAAGGGAGGCTACTCAGGGTTTCTTGGTAACGACTCCCTAGAGTCGCCTCCCTGGTTGTGTATGTATACACAACAGATTCTTAGGCTGAAATCGGTAAGCTACGTGTATCTTCCATATAGTAATGCCATTTGTAATGTATTTTGAGGAAACAAAGAACGTTGTGAGACTAATTTTATTTCCTCACGGTGACAATATTATGAGAGGAACTTTGTCACAGTAACAGAAATATTGTGTATTCTGAAATATTGTATTATTCAAAAGGAGCCGTGAGCTATGAAGGACTTTTTTGCGGAAGCGAAAGCATTAATCTAATTTGAGGTCGTCGTTTGTGCTCCCGCCGAGGAGATTCAGTAACTTGTGAATTATATTAGTTTTCTCAATTTTCATTTGTATTTTATTAAGAATATTTGTTTTATTATATATTGGATGTTATTTTGTATTATGTATGTTGGATATTCATGCTGAAGAGTGAGAATGTGCGTGTTAATGCGATGCATGAGTGTGGGGTTAGGATTGAGTGAGGATATTTTGGATTATTGTTATATGTAATAAATGTTGTCGTAATTGTTCCTCTGGTGTTTATGTTAGTGAGGGTTGGTTGTACTCGAGTGGTAGCACTCATAGTTCGTGCCCCGGAAGCAGGGGTCATGACAATGCCATTAAACAATGGGGCTATTATCACTTACTGTATCTTGGTGAACATTATAACAATTAAAAAGAGATCTTAATTTAAAATAAAATCATCTTCTACCCTCAGTTACATACTAAATCACATTTTAAAAAACACAACATTGCAGAGTAGATGATCCAAGCCAATCACATGACAAAAGCCTCATCACCTCATGAGCTTTTCTAACTTTTACCCTCAGGGCGTAGGTACAGGTCCATCAGTACCAGGACCAGCAGATTCTGCAACAGTTTTTTCCCTCTGGCTGTTCGCGCTCTCTCTGATCAACCGGACTGACTGGAGAGAGCGCGCCTGGCGAGTGAGAACTTGTCGGGATGTGTACAGTAAGCTTTTAACTGAATCAGTGAGGTGTGCCCGTTCGCCGTGTTTAATACTGGTATTTGCTTAGTATTTAGCATGAAAATCATATTTTAGAGTTTACTCTGTGTGTGTGTGTGTGTGTGTGTGTGTGTGTGTGTGTGTGTGTGTGTGTGTGTGTGTCTGTGTGCGTCTGCGTGTTATTTCGTCTTAGTAACTGACATGAAGACAAATTCCAATGTTTTTATTGTTTTGTACATGGAAACAGATGGCAATAAACTATATTATCTATCTACCAATTATTATACCAAAGAAATATCTCATTCTCTAAGGGTCAACTCAGCTGAAATTGTCTTCTCCTGCTGCCGTGCGGTGTTACTGCTCACATAGGGGAAAAGTCAGTATTCTCAGTGTCTTAGGTGATAGCTGTCCATGGGCATAGGCTTCAGTCCTCTCGATTTTCTACAGGCCGCAGGTATATACGTATATCATTTCTATAATACGGAAAACAATAGAAACCAGACACGCTAAGCACAGTAACCCACATTAACCCGTTTAGCCCCAAGGTCCAATTTCTCAAATTTTGGAGGTGTTGCCTAATGACTATGTAATAGTTGTAGGAGATGGATTGATCATGATAATTCAAGGGTAGTGCCAGATGAGCTTGGTGTCTGAAGGCGCCAAGCTCATCTGGCACTACCCTTGAATTTTTATGATCAATCCATCTCCTGCTGCAGGGTCCTGGGGCTAAAAGGTTTAACACTACCCACTATGCCATATACAAAAGGAAAACAAAAGCCAGTGAACGGACCATGACATATCTGTGGCATGTAGAATATCGTAAGGACCCAAGATAATGTGCACGTCCAGGGATCAACCGAAACACTGATAATACGGCATTAAGCTCCAATTGTGACATCGCCATCTTGCTGCAGCAGCATTGAGCCAAGTCAGTGCAGCAGAACCTGTTTTGAGCGACCATCCTTATGAGAGATAACCTGTCATCAAAGACTATCACTTGGTCTTTAATAACAGGTGACACTTTCTGCCCTTCTTTTGTTCAAGACTTCTCTTGAGACAGTACCTGTCTTTTTCTCACTCTACTGTAGCTATAACAAATATTACCCACTGCATCTATCATCCAAGCAAGCCACAAGTTCAACTAATATACCTATTTCCATCTTTCCCACACAGCTGATACCACAAAGTTTATGTAAAAACACCCCATCACCACATACGAGTTGAAAACCCACAGCCCAGTGAAAACTTACCCAGCAGGCCAGCTGACTTCGCTAAATACAGAAAATAATTCACAACTATAGTGGCATACCATAAACATGCAATCCTTAACTCATTCAAGATGAATGGCATCTGGATACGCGGCTTAAGTTGCATATCCGGATGCCATTCGTCTTGAATGAGTTATGTTATTCCTTGAGATGTTATTTCTGTTCTGTACTTAATCCCCTTGAAGGCTCAAGGGGATTAAGTACAGATACTGGTATTGTTCACTGTACTGGATGCTGCATGCACGCTGCACGGCAGTTTACCCTTCTCTAAATTGCTCTTTTCAATTGGGCTGTGACCCGGCCGTGACCCATTTCACTGATAAGTGCATGCGGGTGAAGCCAAGCTCTGCCGAGCTGCAGGCAGGAAGCATAGCGTTCTTTGTTTTTTGTTGAAGGCTAGGCATGTGATCAGTTTAGCCTGTTTATAACTTATTATTACCGTGGCTAAAAAGTTACAATTGTAAATATCATTATGTAATACTATGCTTGAAAATGTCCTCTTCAAGCTCATGTAAGTTTCTTTTGAAATCCTCTTCGAATTCTGTGGTTATTACGTGATTTAAATGTGTGAAGTTCAAGGAACTTTCCTTCCGCACTAGACAGTGCTGGTGTGTAAAACTGGTTTTCAGTGCCGGATGTATCACTATGTGTGCATGCCCTTATCTGATGCATATAATATGTAAAGTATAGCTTGTTAAAGCCATGGAGAATGAACATTCCTTTCCGAGACATTTGGAGGCCGTGACTTCTTTGTGTAGGCTTTGTGGTAGAAGGTCTAGACGAGCAGTCAAAGACAAAAACAAACCCATGTTTTTGTGCACTAAATACACCAGTGGTATTTTTTCGTGTTACAACATTGATGTGCTCAAAGACCAGGAAGGAAAACATTCTAAAACAATTTGTTTCATGTGTCATACAAAGCTTGTCAAATTAAGAAAACAAGTGGAGTGCACAAGCTTTACAGACATTCACAAAACGTGTGATCTTTGGGTAGCCTTCGATGAAACTCTTTCTGTTGATGACTGTCAAACATGTAGTCATTTCAAGCAGCAGTGAAGAGGTGGCCGATCATAACTAGCCAAATACAGACTAGCTGCACCCAAAAGAAAAGATCTTGATAATGTAGGGGATTTTTTCCCTGATCTCTCTTTCAGTCCATCTTCATCATGTTCGGCATCAACATCAACACCAGGAAAAGTCAGAAAGTGTGTAGATTCTTTACAACCTTCCACTGATATTTCATGTTTACCGTCAAAATCAACACCAACACCCTTTGAAGTGCAGGAGGCATCACCAGTTATTCCCAAACCCAGTGTTGTGATATTGTTAAAAACATTGACTGAATCGGTGAAATTCGCATACTTCATGTCAGCGTGTTCTGAATGGATTACCGTTTTCACTTGGCCCACCAAACCGGCTTTAGCAGGACTCAGGTATGTGGATTTAAAGATTTTAGCATGGGATATGCCAGTTAAGACATCTGTTGACAGCACTGACTTTGTCTGAACTTTCCAGCAACTTTTGTTTTTTAACAGTGATGTGATAAAAAGTTTGATAAACTAACGGAAGGCTGCATCTAATCTGTCTCCTAGTGATACTTTGAGCCAGTGCATGAAAAACATCCACGCAGATTACCCTAGCATGTTTGGTGTCCAAAGATAGTACATTTCTCCTCTACAAGACAACGTATGTTCAAATAATCACTCACAACTGCAGGTTAATTTATTCCGGTTTACAGACAACATCTGTAATTTACAGCTTTCCATGTATGCAGCAGAGTTTAAGAGCTAATCAGGGTAAAGCACAGTAGTACTGTAAACAAAGACGGCTGCTGCGCTATTCGTATCCCCAGCGGAAGCGAGACCACATAGCTGGTGCCTTGTCAGTGATGGTATTTAGCGCGCTGATAGTAAGGGGAAGGAGGCTGTCTCGCTATCTCAGTGCTCCTGTGAAGCCGATCTGTAGCTGTGCTGGCACGCGCCAGTGGGCAGCCAGCTGAAAACTAAAGAGCATAGGCTAAACTGCCGTGGCTAGGATTAAGTTCCTTGCTGTTCTGTTCCTACCACCCCAACAAATTCAAATTCAAATTACTCAAAATGTACACAAGTCCTCTTTTAAGGTTGTTATGTGTAACATTTGTTAAATTCTCAATTAACCACTTCAAACTTTACCCCATACATTTTTACCAAAATCAAAACACACACACACACATTTCACAAAACAAACACATCCATGCTACTCATGACGCACCTGGCTCCATTGGTTGGACTCTGCAGCATCACATAGAACTGTTTAGGGTAAGGGTTGGAGGAGGCCTGCAGGGGGGTCAGCGTAACATCCACATACTGTATCTCCTAAAACATTAGTACATGTACCGTTAGGTTGCAACAAACACTTGATATACAAAAAGACAGCACGAAATACAATGCACTAAATCCATTACTATCATCAACTAAAATACCAAACACACACAAAACGTGCAGTGTGGACCTGTTGCAAATATTACAGGGCAAATAAGACAGATAAATCCTCTGGAATTCTTAACATTTTGCAAGAAGTTTTAAAGGGATGGCTTCACCACAAGGCAAAAATCCTCTTCATTCCCTATAGCCTGCTGCAGAAGCTCATGAAGATCTCTGCCCCTGACAAAGGGATTACCAAACTGAGATTTAGCCCTGAAGACCAGTGTTCCTGCTTGCAAGAGCACATCAAAGAAGGGCTTCACCAAGAGGCATAGATCCTCATGTACCCCTGTAGGTGCGGTGGCTCATAAAGATCTATGCCTCTTGGTGAAGCCCTTCTTTGGATCTCTGCCTCTTGCAGATGACTAATCACCCACCTGCGACCGAGCCCTGAAAACCAATGTTCCTTGTTGTCCTCTGAAGTCTTCACCGTCGAGTGCAGGGTAGATGGTAGCACCTGAAGCTTTTGACGTTAATTCCATCTGCTGGGTACGGTAGCCAACAGAGACATCATACTCAAGTCCCTGCACTCTCTCCACACCTAGCCGCACTGAAAGAGCATTCTCACCCACAATCCTAATCCTGAAATAAAACAGCCATGAGATTATGAAACTATCGGAAAGAAGAAATAATACTTGAGATTTCAACATGAATGTCAACAGCACTGAGCAAATATCAAATGTATAAAAAGTTTGCTTATATACTAATGGTCAAAACTTAAGGGCCACTTTTTATCCCAGACGCACCGCCAACACCACACAAATAATGTAACAATACTTGGAGGGAGAACTTTGCTAATTTATTCAGTAACAATTTCATTTAAGTTTTGAGTAAATCAAGCAATTGGAACAACATCAGTACGTTAGAATGTTCACAAACCCCTCATTTCAAAAGTCACACAAGACTGTTCCAATCAGTAGCGAGTGTACCCACCATTTGCATCCAAGCATTCAATACAGCGTTGACAAATGGAGTTCACCAGGGTTCGGAGAACATGTTGTGGGATCGCTTCCCACTCTTGATGCAGGAACTGAGTCAGCTGGGGAATGCCTTGAGGTGGGGGGGGGGGGGGGAGGGTGGTTGCTGACTACACGTTGCGCTAGCACGTCCCAGAGGTGTTCGATGGGAGCCAGATCAGGCGAACGAGCTGGCTACTCCATCCGAAAGATGCCCCGTTGCTCAAGGTACTCATCCACCACACGGGTGCGATGAGATCGCACGTTGTCGTCCTGCAGAACAGCATTGTTGCCTATGGCTTGGAGAGCTGAGGGGCTGCACAATCTCGTCCCAATAGCGCAGTCCAGTCAGGGTGCCTCGGATGACGTGGAGGGGGGTCCTGCCTTCCCTGCTAAAGCCTGCCCAGACCATATAGTTCCTCCGTAGCGATCCACCTCTTGGACGCATCCATCCATGAATCGCTCACCCTGGCGTCTCCAGACACTCACCCTGCCATCGTTCAAGGACACAGTGAACCGTGACTCATCAGTAAACAGAACTTGAGTCCACAGGAGTCTGTTCCACCTCACATGTTGACGACACCAGGCAACCCGGGCTCTGTGATGAGCTGGAGTGAGGGGTATTCTCACTGCTGCTCTGCATGAAGCCAGGCCAATTTCGAGCAGACGTCAGCAGACTGGGCTTCTGCTGACGTTAACGTTTGCAGCTTTCATCAGTTGACGTCACAGAGCGGTTGACATGACAGTTCAGTCATGCAGAGCCGCCACACAGAGGTATCTGTCCCCCCTTCTGCTGGTGCAGCGCGGGCGTCCTGAACAGGGTCATCGTTCTGCCCTTCCAGTTTCTTGGAATCGTGCCAGCAGCCTCTGGATCACTGAATAGGACACCCCAAGACGTCTCCCAACTTCTCATCCGGAAATTCCATCCTGCAGCTATGCCAGTGCCCGACCTTGATCTACTGGCATTAGGCTTCGTCGTGGTGGCATGGTTAGGAAAGTGACAATTATGACCCTACTCTACCTGTATTTGTAGCAAAACAGAGGTGCTCAGTGTTCACGACTGACCCCTTTAGCATGTGCATCACGACTTTACTGAGTTTTTCCACCTGCCTGCCATTGGTACGCTTGCCAATATCGCACAGCTTTCACAAAAATTGACAATGTTTCACGTGCATTTGACACGTTCGTGGAAATTGATGAATTGTTATCTATCGTTTCCTGTACAGTGGACTGTCCAAGGTAAACTTTTAACCCATTTAGATCGAAAGAACATTGTATTTTATTAGCGTACTTGCGACGATAAACAATGACACAAAAAAGTGGGGTGGCCCTTAAGTTTTGACTATTAGTATACATCCACATTCAGTGGCACATTATCGTAACACATTTAGCCCCAACACCCTACAGCAGGAGATGGACGGACCATGATAATTCAAGGGCAGTGCCAGCTTGGTGCCTCAAGGCACCAAGCTAATCTGGCACTACCCTTGAATCATCATGGTCCATCCATCTCCTGCAACTGGTACATAACTGTTTAGTGACACCTCCAAAATTTAGAAAATGTGGACTTGGGCCTAAATGGGTTAATGTCAATAAAATGTAAAGGCAGCCTCCAACACTTAATTTTTATGTGCCTATAATGAATCACATTTCTAAAAATATAGTAGAACCTGTTTTGGGCAACCACATTTTGGGCAAACAAAAAGTGGTTTTAACAGATAGGTCCTCTCTCAAGAGAAGTGTCACCTGTCACTAAAGACCATCCTTTAGGTGGCCCTAGCCACCTAAATTATGGTCTTTAATGATGTGTGATCTGTCAAAACAGGTTCTGCTGTAGTCTGCAAAACTCATGGTACAAGATGAGAAGGATGAACTGTCAAAGAACTGAGATAATCATACAGACACAACCTTTGAAATCCTGGCTGATTCATATCACACAATTCGCACTGCAATGAGGATCTATACCTAGCTTATGAAAGTTGCATTCACCACTATTTCAGTGTACTAACCTTGAATTAGAGTTGAATTGCACAAGTCCTCGTACATCATCACTGGGCATAACAGCAACTGTGGCATATAGACTAGCTTCATTCAGGCGTGCATCGTCTTCCACGCTAATTAATTTCACTACAAATGTGAAACTTTCCTCTGGGATCTGAAAACAAGAAGGGCAAAGCCATTATGGCTTATGTGTATGACCGATTTACATATGTGTGACCTTTGTGACAATAAGGGCTGGCTTCCGCGCCAGCAAAATCCATGTTTTCTCAAAATGTAAGCATTTTTCACACCTCTGTCAAAACCCTGTGACCCGTGACCTTTGTGATGAGTCAACTAAATTAGTATGCATAGGAAGGTCTTATCATCAGCTACCTTTGTGCCAAACTTGACTGAAAAATTTGCAAAAAATGTTGATAATACTAACAATTTTTGTCAAAAATTGGCATTTTACACACATTTGCCAGCCTCTTGTGACCCTTGACCTTTCCGAGGGGTCATCCAAATTAGCATGCATAGTTATGTGTTACCATCAGGTATCTCTGTACTAAATTTGGGTTTGAAGTTGTGAATAGTATTTGAGAAAAAAAAATCTTTTGTCAAAATATGGATTTTTTAACCTATTTCCTGAGCTCTCATGACCCTTGACCTTTCTGAAGGATCAACCAGATTAGTATGCAAAGAAAGGTCTTCCCATCAGGTATCTCTGTAGCAAGTTTGGGTTTGAAGTTGTGAATAGTATTTGAGAAAAAACATCTTTTGTCAAAATATGGCCATTTCGAACCCATTTCCTGAGCCCTTGTGACCCTTGACCTTTTCGAGGGGTAATCCAAATTAGTATGCATAAATAGGTCTTACCATCAAGTATCTCTGTAAAAAGTTTGGGTTTGAAGTTGTGAATAGTATTTGAGAAAAAAGCATCTTTTGTCAAAATATGGCTATTTGGAACCTATTTCCTGAGCTCTTGTGACCCTTGACCTTTCCGAGGGATCAACCAAATTAGTATGCATAGAATGGTCTTACCATCAGGTATCTTTATACCAAGTTTGGGTTTGAAGTTGTGAATAGTATTTGAGAAAAAAAAAATTATTTCAAAATATAGCTATTTTTTACCTATTTCTTGATCCCTTGTGACCTTGACCTTTGTGAGAGGTCACTCAAATTAGTATGTTTATCCCTGGGCCAAGTTTGAAGACTGTGGCTTGAATAGTCTCTGAGAAAATGCCAACGTTAAAGTTTACCATGGACGACAGCGGACGAACGACCACTGGCCCAAAACATAAGACTCACTTTTGCTTCGCAAGTGAGCCAACAAAAGAGTTCGCAAAGTAATTGCCTGCCCTTTGACCATCTTCAGTTGGTACTGTAGACAGAGATTCTTCAATTGTTTCCTCAAAATACACTACCGATGACATTACTATATGAAATGCGTCTTAGCTAGCACAATTTCAGCCAAAATTGGTTGTGTACCTATATGGCAGGGGAGGCAAACTAGGGGTGCCCTAACCTAGCCAGTACCCCGAGTAGCCTCCCATCCATCCCCATCCGGGCATGCGCCCACCGGATGCCCATCAGTTTTGTTTTTTAGCTAGCCTTGGATGGTTGTGTACCTACTTTCTAATGTTGTGACCGGTCGTCTGTGACCTTGTTTGGCTCCCGTGTGCTCTGTGCTAGCCTGAGTTACGAAGTGTGTTCACTGTGCTAGCTTGGTTTTCCATCCTTGGTTCAAGTCTCCAAGGACTTCCGCTGGCCTCTGTGGTCTTACTTACCATGTGCGGTGCTTCCTGGGATCGCTGTGTTCACTGTGCGAGCTGGGCGTCCTTCGTTGGTGGGACCTCTACCGCTGGGTGCTGAGGGTCTTTGCCTCTACGACACGGTGGTACCTTGGCCTTGGCCTGGCGCCGACCTCTCCGACATTGCAAGGTAAAACCTCGGTTGCTGCCTGCGACCAGTGCTCTGGGAGGGGCAGTAGAGTGCCGAGCAATGGCACTACTGTGGACTTGGCTTTGTGTTCGTTTCGCCTTCCGTCGCGTATGCGTGTTGCGTGGCCTCGGAGAGAGAGCTACCCTCCTCTGGACGTTACCGGCGCTTTGCTTGGCAGTGTGGTGTACCAACTTCGCGCGCGTCCCTTTGGCCTCAGCCGCAGCCCTGAGTGTTCACCCGCTTCATGGACGCAGGAGTCGCCAGGACCAGATAGACGCCTTCGTGCCCCACGTCGATCTACCGGGACGATCTCCTCTGGCGGTTCCGGGCGGAGGCCTCTCTGGCCAAGAACCAAGAAGTGCTACTAGATCTGCTCGACAGACTCGGCTTCCGGGTCAACATGGGCAAGTCCGACCTCACGCCGTCTCACCGCTTCATTCAAATGGGGATGGAATTTCGCACCCTTCTCCACGAAGTGAGACTTCCGGAGCAACGTACTCAGCAGTTGGCGAACCTGGCGCGGCGGGTATCCCAAGGACGCGATCCCTGACAGGATGTGGCTTCAGCTACTGGGTTGGATGGGTGCAGTGGCGGGCCTGCTTCCCCTTGGTCGTCTCTACTGCCGCCCACTTCGAATGCTCCTGCTTCTTCACTGGTGACCCTCGACAGTGACCTCGAGTCCCCGGATCCGGGTTTACCGATGCTACGTCCTCGTCTTCTTTGTTGGGCGGTTCCCGGCTGGCTCAAGACGGGAGTTCCCCTCTACTCGCCCTCACCCCAGCTGTCCCTTGGTGCCGACGCAAGTCTCTCCAGCGGGGAAGCGCACCTGCTACTGACGTTCTCCAAAGCATCCGGCGTCTGGCCCAGTACTTCTTCTGGTTGGAGCTAGAGCAATCTGGCAAGCCTCATCGCGTGGGAATCTCATCTGCGGCACCAGGAGCTTCTCGTCCTCTTGGACAATGCCACAGTAGTCTCCTACATCCAGAAGCAGAGCGGGACACACTTCTCCTCCCGCTGCATCCTCCTCTACCGGGTTCTCTGATGGTGCGAAGATCGAGGCATCTCTCTCTGAGCTGGACGCATCCCGGACCACCTGATGGTCCTAGCCGACTACCTCTCGCGACGCGGCCAGCTTTCCACTCCGAGTGGGCACTCCGGACGGACATTCTTTGGAAGATCTACGTAGAATGGGAGACCCCAGGATCGACCGCTTCACTACGAGGTGGATCGACAGCTCCTCCTCTTCGTCTCCCCTGTTCCAGGCCTGCTAGACTGAGCAGTTGATGCTCTCACCATTCCCTGGGACGGCCTTGTCGTGAAAGCTTATCCGTCTGCGGTGCTCGTCCCCAAGGTCCTGCTCCAACTCAGGGGTGGCTACGCGATCGTGCTCCCAGTGGCTCCACTCTGCTGGACCAAGTTGTGGACAAACGACTTAATGAACCTCTCCTCGGGCCCCCCGCCCTGGCTCCCCACCCATCGCACGTTGCTCTAGCAACTACGACAGGTGCTGCATCTTCTGTGCCCCGAGCTTCTCCTCCTCTGCGCCTTGAGGTTATCCAGCGAGCCCTCACCTCTAGCGGAATCTCAAGTGCAGCAGTGGAAGCTATCGCTACAGCCCATACACCCTCGGCCTGATGAGTCTATGGGGGAAGTGTCGAGTACTGTGCGACTGGTGTGTCGACATGCGCCTCTCCACAACTGGCAGAGTTCTTCCTCGGGCGCTTCACCGACCAGCTTTGGCGCCGATTACCATTAGGGGCTACTGGCTATGCTCACTGACACTTACCGCCATTGGGGCCGGCCGGATCCTGGTGCCTGCAAGCCCTGCCCTTCGCGCACTTATTCCAAGGTGGGACCTACCCTGGGCATGGCCGTGGCTCAACACAGACCGCTTTGAACCACGCCGTTAGACGCGCTTGGCCAACGGGATGTGCAAGAGCTGCTCCGTATGGGCCCTGACCTCGGCTTCTGGAGTCAGCGAGCTACACGCCCTTTTAGCACACCACTCCTGCTTACAGTTCCGAACGGATGGCGCTGTGCAACTACTGACCGACCTGGTTTTCCTAGCCAAGGCCCAGTCTCTCTTGACTGCCCCACAGGGAATCTCCTTTCGTCCCTTGAGGGATGCTAACTCTGCCCGAGAGACCAGTCAGCAGGTCCCGGCGATGGCCTTGCGGGTGTACATGCGGCGGAACAAGCCTTTCGCAGGGGACACACAGGCCGATGCCTCCCTCTGTCCCCAGGTAGAACTACCATCTCGGCCCAGACGATATCCTCTTGACTCTGATGGGTGATACGCTCCGCCTACCAGGACCTCGCCGTTGATGCAGCCAAACTTATGTACATCAGGGCTCACGAGGTCCGAGTCATGACCACATGTCTAGCATTCGACCACGACTGCGCCATCTAAGACAGTGCGGCGGCCATGGGCGGGCGAGATGAGTCTACCTTCGCCTGAGTCTACCTGAGGAACCTCTCCAGCCAGCATGAGATCCTGTCGCTGGTGGGATATATTGCAGTGACGCAACACTCCCTCCCAGCACCCCAGGTGCTGCAGGTTCCTTAGCTAAAATTGTCGGGAGGTTGCTCCAGGGAGGGTGGGTCTCTTGGACGGTTTATGGGTTTTTGGTGTCCTTCGCGGCACCCACCTCCTATTCACTATTCTCCCTAACAGTAATGTCATTGGTAATGTATTTTGAGGAAACAAATGAATTTTTCTCTAAAATGTATTTTTTCGAAAAATACTTACCGATGACATTACTCCCACCTACCCCGCTTGCCGCTAGTCAGCTAAGTAAACAGACTGGCGAGTATCCGGTGAGCGATTGCCTGGATGGGGATGGAAGGGAGGCTACTCTGGATACGGCCTAGGTAAGGACGCCCCTTGTTGCCTCCCCTGGTACACAACCAAATTTTGGCTAAAATTGTGCTAGCTAAAACACATCCCTAACAGTAATGTCATCGGTAAGTATTTTTCGAAAAAATACATTTTAGAGAAAAATTCATTTTGCTCTCTTTGGAAATCAAAGGTCTTTTCCCAAATCCCAGTTGACACCATTGAGCCCTGAGGCCAAACATCCTAAATAAGGGTGTTGTCCTCTGAAGAATACATACCAGTTAAGCAGATAGATTGACCACGATAGTTTTGAGACCAAGCTATCTTGGCACCACTCTATCTCTGCCTCTTGCTGAAACCACTTTGTAACAATGTTCCTCTGAAAACTATGAATCTTTTACATTTCTTTATCAATCTTTATTTTCAATGATTAAAAGTCACAATCTGTGTATACTGGCAGTGAAGGGGTTAACCCCTGCGCAAAGCCACCATAGCAAACAGTACCAGTGGCTGCATGCACAACGTGGATAAGTTGTCAATTACTCACATTATCATCAATCAGGCGGACATCCAAATAGCACACACTCTCGCCCGCTGGACAGGTGGTGACCCCAGTTAAAGCAACTAGCTGTGCCGACAACTGATTATCTTCGATCTCACTGCTGTTCATTCTGAGCTTGGCCCTCCAGTAGACTTGAGCATCACCAAAAAAGGCATTGAGACGTGTGAGGGTCAACCTGACGATAGGGTTGGTGTCTTCATTGGCAACAATGCTCTTAGAGTTCTCAGCGAAGCCAATCAGACCGTTAGAAGTGTCACTGCGTTCGATAGTGATGATTGAAAATCCCTGGGAAATAGGAACGTTTCATGAAATTTCAGGAAGATGTAATAGCACTGGAACAAAATGGAAATTAATATTAGCCCTTTGGCTGTCGGTTGTGTTTTTTGTTGCAATGATTCCTGCATGAATAATCGCCAAAAAAATCGCTATCAACTGCCAAAGAGTTAATATTAATAATGACTGTAAATGGGACCAGCCTTTTCTAAAAAAACAATTGCCTCAACAAAACCATAAACACACACACACATACATACATACAACTACATCTGTGTGCTCATGTGTGATCTTGATCTTACACTTCTAGGCCATTAGGTTTAAGTTAACAGACCAACACACATTTCATCCTTTCCATATAAAAAATATATAAAAGGATGGTACCTTCAGCCCTCCATCTTGTGCCCCTGTGGCTACCCGTGCACCCCCTGTGACACCTGTCAGGTACACAAGTACAGTCTCCATCGGCTCAGGTAAATTGTCATCCAGTATCACCACTGTGACTGATTTCTGCCCCTCGTTAGGCTGTAAAAACGACACAAACATGTTTAACTGCCAGTGGAAGCAGAGTGTGTTTCTAAAATCTTTGTCAGTTCAACCCTAGAGTCTCAGCCATCCAGATAAACAGGACACAAAGTGGTGTCAGCAAGAGACATAGATCCTCATGAGCCCCCACAACGGCAGGGGCTCATGAGGATCTATGTCTCTTGCACTTGGATTGGGTTCACCTTTTCTTGGCAGTGAAGGGGTTAAGCAGAAACACTCGCTGGCATGGCAGAAATCACACACTGCCGAAGCAGTGGCCTGTCAGACATGGTGCAAAGTTGACCATCAAAGCACACTTCCAGAAACAGAGGCAAGAGAATCCATCATCTTCATAGCAGAGGTGTGCAGAAAGGCAGCTAAGCTGGTAAAACTTTTGGAGGATTTGATGAAAAGATCCATAGTTAATCAGACAATTATTAGTATGACATTGAAACAAACTCTGGGACGACTTCTGAGGGCCCACCCCTGGTGGATCGTACATGGACCTCTCTGAACACAGAGATACCATCTTGAACAAACTGAGCTGTTTGAATTGAGCTGAATAAATAGCTAGTCCACAGTTTGTTTAGTAATGTATTAATGTAAGCCCCATGGTTACAATTTTCAAATGTGTGAGTTGTCCTCTGAGGGCTACATTACAGTCCAGGAGCTAGATTGGCCATCATAGTGTTTAAGGGTGGTGCCTGAATAGCTTGGTGCCCGGGGACGCCAAGCTATTCTGGCACCACCCTTGAACTATCATGGTCCATCCATGTGTTGTTTGCAATGCACCAGTTAGTCGTGGGTTTAAAAATAACACTGGGTCAAAAACAGTCAAGTCACCAGAAAAGTGAGGGGAGTGTCCAGCACTTCATAGTCCAGCCCCCCTGTGGCCACACTCTCCCTGGACCTCTGACCAAGCGCCTGCGCAATGGTGTTGGCCGTGGTGTTCTCCGTGTTGGGCACGATGTTGGATGTCCACGTCTCCCCTCCTCCAACTGTACGCACCCTCACACCCACAGTCCCGTAAAGACCACCTGCAATTAGTTTATAACTCCTCTTCAATAGACGTTGCTCAGAAATCAGAAGTGGGTCAAAATTGCACGTGTTTTGACAACAACAAAAATGTGGACTAAACTCCCAGACAAACACGTGATTCTGATTTGTGGACATTGTCTATTCAACACCAAGAACATGTATATCACCCCTACGTCAGTTTACATCTATATTACAGTTAAATCCACAGTCTTCTATCAAAAACAGATATCATTATGGCTCCGTCTTCCACAAGCTGTACATAATGTTCAGCACAGGATCACAAGGGGCGCAATTATAAGTATAAGCTCGTAATTACTCTCTGATGCAAATTTTGTTGACAGCCTATTAACCTATTTAACCCCAGGGCTGCATTTGGAGGTGTCACCCAATGACCATGTGCCAGGTGCAGGAGATGGATTGACCATGATAGTTCAAGGGTGGTGCCAGACTAGCTTGGCACCTGATGGCGCCAAGCTAATCTGGCATGACCCTTGAATTATCATGGTTGATCCATTTCCTGCTGTAGTGCGTTGGGGCTAAATGGGTTAAGCTTGACATACATGCATAGGGCACACATAGTTATCTTTGGTAGACTGCGTAACAGCTCAGGAGGCAGATCAACTATGACAGTTCAAGAGCGGTGCCCGCAAAGCTTGGTGCCTGTAGGCGCCAAGCTTTCCTGGCACCACCCTTGAATTATCATGGTCAATCACTGTCAGAATTTAATAGGTGTTACACACGGACCTGTGCGTTTGACTATTAGCGTGACTGTTGTGAACTTTTCCTGTACACTGGCAGCATCCGTCTGCATCCAGAACACACCGTAAGGGTCGTTGCTCTCTTTGATGGTCACAACAGCTTGCTTGTAGCGGGTGTCCAGTCGAGGACTCACAACTAAAAGATAAGAATAATCACTCATTAGCATAGAAATCATCACGCTGATTAACCATCCAGTCGAGGACTCACAACTAGGAGAATAGATAATCATTCATTCAAATTTAACTGCAATTGTTTAAATGCACCAACATTTGAAACGTTCAGCCAGTATGTACATACATGCATTCAACAACAGTCTCATAAAGTTTACCATGGATGAATGGACAGACAACAATTTGACACACAAACAGAAAGCAAATGGAAGACATTATATATATTGCCATTACAGATTCATGTCCTATCATATGTCAGTCAACATGAAAACCATTGCAACAAACACTGCAAATTATCCCTAGATAAAAATCCAGACCAAATGTGCAAAATGCAAAGAAACGTAAGAAAGAAACACGCTTCGAAAGGTTGAAAACAAAACGTATTGTGCTTGTCCTTTCAAAGTGTGTTTCTTTCATAGGTATTTCATTATTTTCTTCAGATCAGAATCACCCAAGTAGGTCAGACCAAGGAGGACTAAGAGGCATTGTATGCACAGAGCAACACACACTTCAATCTGGCGCGTGCTTGGGGTGGAGTGAGAATAACCCATTACATCCTGAGACTGACTGTAAAATTTACTAATCATCCTATGAAGGCTACATTACAGATCAGGAAATAGATTAACTGTTTTAGTTCAAGGGTGGTGCCAGAACAGCTTGGCACCTCAGGCGCCAAGTTTTTCTGGCACCACCCTTGAACTATCAGTCAAATTTATTTCAAGCAATCAGAATGATAAGGGATAGGAGAAACAAAGTCAAGGGTAACTCCACGCTGGCTGTTCTCCTTGATTCCCTACCACAATAGTGAATCGGACACAACCAGTGTTTAGTTACCCCTGACAACCAGTGTAGGGTAACGCTTCACCTGGCTGTGTAGGTGTTGGTAGTTTGTCCACCTGTAGCAGGTTGAGGTAGAACTGCTCCAACTGTTCGGGAACATCGTCTTGGAACACCTGCATCACATCAGTAGTAAATGGTAAGCCTGGTAACTCTTTCAGCCATACTATACTACATCAAGAGACGGATCAACTGCTAAGGTCAAGGGTGGTGCCAGAATAGCACCCTGTGTGTAGGCAGATCGCCAATCTTGAACTGTCATGGTCAATCTATATTTGTTGCAGTAATCAATCAATAGACTATTAGAGTTAACCCTTATCATTTGGAATACACCAGCGTGTGAAATATGTTTGACTAAAATAGTTCAAGGGTAGTGCCAGAATAGCTTGGCGCCTCTAGGCGCCAAGCTATACTGGCACCACCCTTGAACTAAAGTCATTGGTCTATATCCTTATCTGTAAGTACTATAATGTAGCTTGCATATGGCAGGGTACAAATTTAACGCTTTTAGCCTCAGTATGATATGGGTTAAAGATTGGTGCCAGAACAGCTTGGCAACTGGTATGCTTTCTGTAGATGACAACTCCCAGTTGCAGGGCTTCATGAGGATCCACGCCTCTTGCCGAAGTCATTCATATACGCGTGCCTGCGACAGTAGAGGTTATCCTGCAGTGAACCAGCAATCCTTTTAGAGACAACATTTCAAGATCCTGGCAGAGATGGGGGTCAAGAGATTTGTTGCCTACTAAAATGAAAATCAACTGAATCTCCCATGCTTTCGTTTGTAGACACATCATCTCTAGACACCAGATGTGAAGGGGTTTAGAATTCTTGCCACAAAAAAAATCAACTTACCCCAGCTTCACAGTCAGCGTTCATAGTTTGTATTTCTAATATGTTAGTTCCACATCAAAGAGGCAGAACTGTCCATAGAACATGCATGGACACAAAGTGGTGGCAGCAAGAGACATTGATCCTCGTGAGCCCCCACAACTGCAGGGGCTCATGAGGATCAATACCTCTTGCAGTTGGATCATGTTCAGTTTTTGTCAGCAGTGACAGGGTTAAATGAAAAAAGGAAGCGACTGACTGTGACAGATATGTTGGCAGTTGCCTGGTATGGCTCCATCATGACGACTCCCCTGTCTACAGCGCGGAAGTCAAAGTTGGCCTTGGCTGTGTTGTCCTCTGTGCTGTGCATAACCTCGATTCTCTCCTGTACTCCATACACTCGCGCTATTTGCATTGTTACCTGAAACAGTGCCGTAGTAGTCACTACCATGCACTAATAACTTCTACAAACAACTACAACAAATAAATGCACGTGAGCCAAGATGACCTATTGGTCTCATTTAATCCCTTCCTGCCTGGCGTTAGAAACAATGTCTATGTAACCATCACAGACTCACTGTGGCGTACATGTCTGAATGATGTCTAAGAGAAGCATATCTCATTATGAGCCCCGCATATGCGGGGGTAAGCTCTGAGCTTGCATGTGCAGATTTGTGGAAGGGGTGCTATAGAAAAATGTATTTTTCTCTAAAATGTATTTTATTTTGAGAAAATATGAATTTTTTTGTCAAAAATACTTACCGATGGCATTACTATCTGGAATACACTCTATTGCCTATAGATTTCAGCCAAAAGTTGTGTACCACACAACTGGGGAGGAGACACCGGGGATCCCCGCACCGGGGCCCTGGGTGGCCTCCCCTTACTACCCTATCCCGGCATTCACAGGGCGACCTTGTCAGTTTCACACTTAGCCACAAGAGGCAAGCGGGGCAGGTGGGAGGGCCATCCGAGTAATGCCATCGGTAAGTATTTTTCAAAAAAATACATTTTAGAAAAAAAATTCATTTGTTTTTTCAAAATACATTACCGATGGCATTACTATGTGGAAGAATGGCGAACAGGTGGAGGGTGCCGTTCCTATAACCGTAACCTAACCACTCCGCCGGACCCAGCGAGAGAGAACTCCCGATGATTTCAGCTATGACGTACCTAAGACACCTGCGGCGCTCGGAGGGAGTGCTGGGCCGCGGAGATGTCGCCCACCCGTGCCAGGGAGTCATGTTGGCCGGATAGGTCTCTTAGGTAGAAGCGTGCGAATGTGGAGTCTGAGCGCCAGCCACCCGCTGTAACAATAACCGTGACCGAGCAGTTGCGGTCCAGAGCTAGACTGGTGGCTACTGCTCTCACTTCATGCGCCCAGATTTTGAAAAGTCTATCGCCACCTGGGGAGAGGTCCTGGTAGGCCGACCTAATCACCCACCGCAGCCAGGACGACACGGTCTGGGCCGAGATGTCGTGTCTGCCAGAGGACAGTGGGAGGAAGAGGCGCGAGCGCCCCCGGCGTCGCGGCTTAGAGCGGCGCAGGTAAATCCTCGGTGCCCGCACCGGGTCCTGTTGACGCGATCCAGGGGAAAGGTCCGCTCCACGGAGGGGCCGTACAGTCAGCGTCTGAGGAGCCGCCGCAGGGTGGCGGTTCTTGGCCAGAAAGGATGGATCGGGTAGAGAAGCTGTGCAGAGCCATCTGAGCGAAACTGCAAACAGGCTGGAAGTATCGAGAGCGCGTGAAGCTCGCTTACGTGGGACGCAGTGGCGAGAGCCAGAAGGAAACATGTTTTCCGGGTCAAATCTGAGAACCGAGCTAGGGGAAGAGGTTCAAACCGGTCCGTATTCAGCCACGTCAGTACCCAGGCGAGATCCCACCAGGGTACTAGGGAACGGGAAACAGGACGCCGGAGCTCAAAGTGTGCCAGTAAGTCCGACAGGTCCTTGCAAGCGCCTGGGTCCGGAAGACTCAGGAGGCGGTAAGTGTCTGCGATCATAGCCCGGTAGCCCTTGATGGTAACTGGGGCTAAGCCTTGGTCTTCGAAAAGCCACAGGAAAAACTCCGCCAGTTGGTGGGTGGCTAGATTAGTGGGAGGGAGACAATGGCAGGCGCACCATGTCTGAAAGACCCTCCACTTGCCTTCGTACACCTTCTGTGTAGTGAGTCTGCTGCATCCGAGAAACCTCTAGCGGCGAGGGCTTCCGGACAACCTCCAGGCGTGTAAGCGGAGGCACTCCGGGCACGGATGGAAAAGATGTTGACGGGGCTGCCTGAGCATCGTGGGCGGGGTAGGAAGCTCCAGGGGGGGGGGGGGGGGGGTCCGTCGCTAGCGCTAGCGCGAGCAAGTCCGTGGTCCAGCTCTTGGACCAGTTGAAGGGGGCCACCAGGAAAAGGACTGCCGAGCATCCCAGAAGCTTCCGCAGCACCTTCGGAACGAGGACCGACGGGGTGGGGGTAGGCGTAAGCTATCAGGCCGTCCCAAGAGATGGAGAGCGCATCCACCGCCCAGGCGAGCGGGTCCGGGACTGGAGAGACGTAAACCGGAAGCTGGTTGTTCCATCTGGTGGCAAATAGATCCACTAGCGGCGTTTCCCAATGTGAGCAGATCAGGCGAAAAATATCCGGGCGTAGGGACCACTCCGTGTGGAGCAACTGTCCGCGATGAGACAGGGCGTCCGCGATCACGTTCAGGTGGCCGGAGATGTGGCGGGCTCGTAGCATAATGCACCGATCCCTGCACCAGAGGAGAAGGTGGTACAGGAGAATGCACAGGGAGGGCGAGTGCGTGCCCCCCTGATTCTGTATGTAGGCCACCACCGTCGAGTTGTCGGAGAGAACGAGAACTTCCTGGTTGGTCAAGGTCTCCTGCCAGAAGTTGAGGGCCAACCAAACTGCCTTCAGCTCCAGCCAGTTGATATGTTTCCCCAACAGCTCCTGAGGCCAAAGGCCCGAGGCCGAGACAAAATCCGGTAACAGATGCGCGCCCCAGCCGGCCTGGCTCGCATCGGTGCAGAGAGACCACCGGGGCGGAGGGGAGTAGAGGGGCACGCCCGTAGCCAGCCAAGAGAGGTCCACCCACCTCTCGAGGTGAGGACGAGCCAGATGAGTAACTGGTACGAGATCCGAAAGAGAGCCCGACGAGGGACGCCAGTGAAGGAGGAGATGAAGCTGCAAAGGGCGCGCATAAAGCCTGCCCAAGGGAAGCAGGTCCGCAGCCACACTGAGGAGGCCCAGTAGTTGAAGCCAGACCCTGGCGGAGAAGGAGGTTCCTACCGCCATGGAAAGCACTAGATCTTCGATCTTCTGTCGCCGGGCCAGAGGCAGGCGGACAAGGTTGAGGTCGGTCAGGAATTCCATCCCCAGATGTAGAAACCGTCGAGAGGGGGAAAGATCCGATTTCCCCAGATTGAACAGAAAACCGAGATGACGCAGAAGGAAAAGCAGGGCGTCTCTGTCCTCCTGGAGCGCCGAGGCGACCAGGTTGCGCAGCAGTAGGTCGTCCAAATAATTGGAGGCCGGGCTCAGGGAACGTTGGCGGAAGAAGGCCATCACCGCGTCGAGAAGTCTCGTAAATACCCAAGGACTGATGTTGAGGCCGAATAGGAGGGCGCAGAACTGGTAGACGATCCCGCCAAAGGCAAATCGAAGGTACCGGCGAGACGACGGATGAATCAGGACGTGAAGATAGGCGTCTGACAGGTCGAGGCTGATCGCGAAGTCCATCGGTTGGACGGCCGCTCGGAGGGTCCTGGCCGTCTCCATCCTGAAGCGAGGGGCCAAAATGAACTTGTTTAGCGCTGACAAGTCGATAACTGGACGCCACTTGCCTCCTGGTTTGGGAACGAGAAAGAGGCGGCTGTAGAAAGTAGAATGCTGGCGAGTCCTGTCGCGACACCACCTCTGTCGCCGCTTTGTCGAGAAGGGCCGCAATTTCCCCGCGCAGACCGTCTGCCTGTAGGCCATCGAGCGGATCCTGGGTCCACATGGGGGACCTGGGAAGAGGCGGAGGGGAACGGAACGAAAGTTGTAGGCCTGAAGTAACCGTGGAAAGGATCCAGGGGTCGTCTGGGAACAGCGATCTCCAATGGTCGCTGAAGAGGGACAGCCGCCCGCCGACTGGAGACCCGAGAACTGTCGACGGGGGCGGAGGCGGGGGCAAGTCAGTGAGCCCGACCGTGCCCCGATTTACGGGCGCCGCGGGGCCAAGGTGGACAAGTGGCGGGGAAGGGCTGAGAGGCCTGAAGTGGACGAGCCCGACCTCGCGACGAGCCGACTGGAAGCACAGAGGGTCTGGAAGACCGCCGGGCACGACCCCCGGCCGGGCGGGGAGCGCAAAAGCGGTTCAAGGCTGGGATAGCTGCCGGCTTGGGCCACAAGTCCTTGGAAGCGTCCTTTACTGTCTGCCACGTGTCGCCGAACAGATGAGAACCACCTAAGGGGGCCTGACGAAGCTGGGTCTTCACTGACATGGGAAGATCCGGGCAAAGACGCAGAAGGGTATCCCGCCGCCAGAGGTCGCAATTGGCCGCCGCAGCCATGGCGTTGGCGGAGGAATTGTAGGCGGCCCGGTTGGCCGCTACCAGGATGGACTGCACATCACGGAGCGGGGACGGAACCTCCAGGTCCCAAGTATCCTGCAGACACTGTAAGGCTGCCTGGGTAGCCAATTCCAAAAAGCCAGAACACGCCAGAGAATTCCGAGCTAAGGAAGCGATTCTGTCGAGAGGCCGCGGCCAAGAGTTCTGGACCAGTCTGCGGCCGCTCGCCTGGACTAAGGCCGCCGTATCCACCGCTGGAAGAGGGACGGCGAAGGCTTGGGAGTGTCCTGCGTACCAAGCCTGGCAGAAGCTCAAGTTGATCCCCACAGGCCACCGTGAGTCGGTGAAAAACCCCGTGTCGCAGAAGGTGTCGTTACGTAACTGGGCGGAGAACGCATCGTTGAGGTCCCAGAAGCCAGCTGGCTGCGGGAGGGACTTGCGGCGCTTGACTTGCCTCTGCACGTCGACCATGGCGGAAGCTTGTCTCTTCAGCGGGGGTGAAGGCGGACAGAAGTCAGGCGGTAGGTACTTGACAATCAGCCGGGAGGCCTCTCCCAAGGCGTGGACCGTCTGCGAGCCGAGCGAAGGGCCGACGATGTCCGAAGAGGAGGAGGCCGACGAGACAGAGGACAGGCGGGAAGGAGATCCAGCCGCCGAGTCCTGCAAGAAGATAGCTGAGGCCGAATCAGTAGGATGAAGGCTGAGGACATCCGGTTCCAAAAACCGACCCTCCCGCGAAGGGGATGAAAGGGGCAAGCAGCTCCGAGAGCGCCGCACCGCCGCGCGAGAGGTAGACGGCGCCGCCCGCGACGTACGCAGAGAGGAGCGTCGCGGCGACGGAGGGACCGTGGAAGAAGGGCGGTCAACCTCAAAGCTAAGTTCCGCACGCAGAAGCTGGAGAAGGTTATCCGAACGCGATCGTACTAGAGACGAAGCGGTCTGGTCACACCAGGCCCGCCTGGAGAAAACGGGGCGGGGGGGGACCGAAACGAGTCTCGCCTAGCCCGCTCAGAAAAGGCGGAGCGGGGAGGGGACGAAAACCGGGCACGCGGCCCCCCGTCCGAGGCCTCGGAGCGTGGGGGACGCGCGACGATGTCACACCGGGCCCGCCTGGTCGATACGGGGCAGGAGGGGGGGGACAGTCTAGTGTCATGCCAAGCCCGCTTAGGAAAAGCGAAGCGGGGAGGGGACGATCTATGAACCCGCAGCACCAGCTCAGACGCTACGGAGCGAGGGGGACGCGGGTCCGAGTCACGCTGGGCCCGCCTGGTCGATATGGGGCGGGGGGGGGGGGGGGGACAGAACAAGGTCACGCCAAGCCCGCTCAGGCGAAGCGAAGTGGGGAGGGGACAATTTTTGAGCACGCGACCCCCGCGCCGACGCTTCGGAGCGTGGGGAGCGAGTGACAACGTCGCCCCGGGCCCGCCCAGACGAGACGGGGCGGGGGGGGGGGGGGGGAGGGGGCGGGGTGGGGGGGGGGGGGGGGGGAAAGCGAGGCTGGCCGAGCCCGCTCAGAAACAACGGGATGGGGAGGCAGCACTTCTAAAGGTCTCAAGTCACGTTCCGACGCCTCGGAGTGTGAGCGAGAGCCTCTCTTATCATGTTTTCTCTCTTTCTTACGTTTGCGTTCACTCATCCGCACCCGCTCCGGGGACCTAGAGCCGGGGGTGGCTGACGAACGCTCAGCTCGCCCAGGCCACTCGCCCGAAGCAGAGCGGGGGGTGAGGAAAGTTATGGGGCTCAAGCCACGCGCTGCCGAAGCAGAGAGTGGGGAGCGCGACTCCGAAACTCGCCTACCCTGCTCCGAAGACTCGGATAGGGGAGGGAGAACCTGCGAGGTAATGGTAAAAGAAGGGGACTTACCTGTGGGCCGGACAGCCCGAACGATGGAACAAAGCGGAGCCCGATGCGCCAAGGAATTGACATCCACCTGTGGAGGATCCCGGGGAGGCTGAAGCGGCCGAGAGGGCCGGTCACGTCGTAGAAGTCCCACATGCGCGACCACCGGTCTTCCATCCACTCGGCACAAACGTCGCAAGTTCTGTCTGAAGAGCATCCTGAACACGGCAAGCAAGCGTCGTGGGCATCGTCCGGCCACTGGAAGTCCCCGCAGAGGAGGCAAGACTTCAACAAAGAAGCAGCCATGCGACCGTAGGTTCCAACAACGTAGGTGAAAAACAGTCAAGTCGCACCCTCACTACAAGGCACAAAGTCACGTGAGGAGTCACAGCCAAGCCACAGCCAAGGGCGAAGCTCACTAAAGGCAGAGCCGGTCCAAACCAGTCGGCGCTCAGTTCACACACTGTAGCCAACAATACGCACAGAGAAGCCACGAAGTAAGTGAGTCCAATGCTTAACAGAAAACTCCAAAGCCAAAGGCCGAAACTCAAATATTCACTGAAGAAAACCGTCCGAAACGGAGCAAGGCAAAAAACTCGACCGTCCCCGGTCGAGCTATGAGTGAAACTGACAAGGTCGCCCTGTGAATGTCGGGATAGGGTAGTAAGGGGAGGCCACCCGGGGCCCCGGTGCGGGGGAACCCCGGTGTCTCCTCCCCAGTTGTGTGGTACACAACTTTTGGCTCAAATCTATAGGCAATAGAGTGTATTCCAGATAGTAATGCCATCGGTAATGTATTTTGAAAAAACAAACTTACTGATGGCATTACTATATGGAAGGAGCACTTAGCCTATCAATTTCAGCCTAGGGATTGTTGTGTACAGCAAAGCCACTGGGGAACCACCCGAGTGAGTAGTACCAACATCCCAGAGTAACTTCCCTTACCTCATACGGGTACGTGCGCAGTGTCACCAGTTTCGCTCTTAGCTTACTGGCAGCGAGCGGGGCAGGGGGGGGGGGGGGGCGCTCCGAGTAATGCCATCGGTAAGTATTTTCTCGAAAAAATACATTTTACAGAAAAATACATTTGTTTCCTCAAAAAACATTACCGATGGCATTACTATATGGAAGAATAACGAAAAGGAGGAGGGCGCCGCCGAAATACCCTGCCACTGTGGACGCATTAGTGAAAAAAGGCTGGGATCAACACCTCACAATTCAGCTCACAATTTCAGCTAAGTGTTACCTAAGGCGCCTGGCGCGCTGGCAGGGAGAGTTGAGCCGCAAAGGCGTCACCCACCAGGGCCAGGTTGTCCCGCTGGCTTGATAGGTCACGCAGATAAAATCGGGCAAAGGTGGATTCAGCTCTCCATCTGACTGCAGCGACAATGTCCCGTACCGCACAGTTGCGGTCAAAGGCGAGGCTGGTCGAGACAGCTCTGATTTCGTGCGCCCGAATTCGCATCCGCTTGCCCCCTGCGGGGGAGAGATCCTCGTAAGCAGAGTGAATGACCCACCGCAACCATGAAGAGATAGTCTGCGCAGTAATATCCGCCCTGCCACGATACAAGCGCAGAAAAAGGCGGGATCGGCCTATCCGGAAAGGCTTCGTCCTGCGAAGGTATATGCCCGGACAGGGTTCTGTTGGCGGGACTCCTGGGACTGGGAAGCGACCGGCAGCGGCCGGATGTTGGTCACCTGTGCCCTGGCCGAGGGGAGCCTCTTCTTGGTGAGAAAAGCCGGGTTCGTGAGGAGCTGTACGGTGCCATATGTCTGGAACTGCAGGCAGGCGGGCTCCATGGAGAGGGCATGCAGTTTGCTAACATACGCTGCTGTGGCGAGAGCAAGGAGGAAGCAAGTCTTCCTGGTAACGTCGGCCAGTCGGGCCAGGGGCTCAAACTGCTCGGAGTTGAGCTACGTGAGCACTCAGGGAAGGTCCCAGCGGAGCACCAGTGAGCGTGGAACCAGACGACATAGCTCAAAATGGGCCATCAGGTCCGAAAGATCTTTGCATGCACCTGGGTCGCTACGCCCCAAGTGTCGGTAAGTGTCAGCGATCATAGCCAGGTATTCCCAGATGGTGATGGGCGCCAAATGCTGGTCCTCAAAAAGCCATAAGAAGAAATCGGCCAGGCGTGGCATGGTCAGCGTAGTGGGGAAAAGGGTCGAGCCACGCACCAGGACTGGAGGATGCGTCACTTCTCCTCGTACACTCTGTGGGTGGAAGGTCTGCAGGCTGTAGCGATAGCTTCCACCGCTGCATGCGAGTAACCTAGCGCTGTGAGGGCCGCCCGCACAACTGCCAGGCGTGTAAGGCTAGCCTCTCCGGACACGGGTGGAAGAGGGCTCGTCGGGGCTGTTTCAACATTGTGCGAGGCGATGGCAGCATCATGGGGGGCTCCGTGGCGAGGCTTAACAGGTCGGTCGTCCAACTCTTGGCCCAGTTGAACGGGGCGACCAGGAGGTGGACCACGTTACACCCCCGGAGCTTCTGAATGATCTTGGGGATCAAGACCGTGGGGGGATAGGCGTAGGCCACCCCAAGTAAGGGACAGGGCATCCACACCCCACACGAGAGGGTCCGGAATGGGAGACACAAAGACCGGTAGCTGTCTGTTCCACCGCGTCGCGAACAGGTCGATCAAGGGAGTCTCCCAGCGGGCACATATCATCTTAAAAATCTCTGGACTGAGGGACCACTCAGTGTGGAGGGGCTAGCCCCGACGGGATAGGGAGTCCGCCAACACGTTCAGGTGTCTTGGGATGTGGTGAGCCTTGATGGAAATCCCGCGGTCCCTGCACCAAAGCATGAACTGGTACAGGAGGATGCAAAGAGGCGGCGACAGCATCCCTCCCATCTTCTGGATTTATGAAACCACCGTCGAGTTGTCGGACAGCACTAACACGTCTTGGCCCTGGAGCCGAGATTCCCAGTGATGGAGAGCCAACCAGACGGCCTGAAGTTCCAGCCAGTTTATGTGTTTGTCCACAAGGCTCTGCGGCCACTGACCCGAAATCGAAGCAAGCTCGGCAGTAGATGTGCGCCCCAATCCGCACGGCTGGCGTCCATGCAGAGGGAAAGCAGAGGCAGGGATGAGTACAGTGGAACACCCGTCCGGAGCCACTCTGGGTCCATCCAACGGAGGAGATGGGTCCTGATCAAGGGGGGAACCGATACCAAGGCGTCGAGGTCGCCCGAGGAGGGGCGCCAGTGCATCAGCAGATGAAGCTGGAGTGGTCGCGTATACAGCCTGCCGAGGGGCAGGAGATCCGCCGCTGCACTCAGGAGACCCAGGAGCTGGAGCCAGGTCCAGGCTGATACTGAGTCAGCAAGGTACACAAGGTGGGAAAGGTCCGTCAACCTTCTGGACATGGGGCTCGGGTAACCATACGGTGTTGCAGTCGGTCAGAAATTCCATTCCCAGGTGAACAAACCAACGAGACGCCACCAGGTCTGACTTCCCTTCATTGACCTGGAAACCGAGGCACAGAAGGAGGCCCTGCAGCGAGTCCCTGTCCCTCTCGAGGACGGTGGAGTCCTGGTTCCAGAGCAGGAGGTCGTCCAAGTAGTTGGACGAGGGGCTGGAGGCCAACTGAAGGGCCCTGGCCATGACGGCATCCATAAGTCTCGTGAAGACCCATGGGCTGAGGTTGAGTCCGAAGGGGAGGGCGCGGAACTGAAAAACCTGTCCTTCGAAGGCGAAGCGGAGGAAGCGCTGCGACAACAGGTGGATCGGGACATGGAAGTAAGCGTCTGTGAGATTGAGACTGATAGCAAAGTCCAGGGGTTGGACAGCGGCCCGCAGCGCCCGCGAGGTCTCCATGCGGAAGGGGGGGGGGGGGGGCCGAGATGAACTTGTTGAGTGCTGACAAGTCGATTATCGGGCGCCACCTGCCGCCCGGCTTCGGCATGACGAAGAGGCGGCTGTTGAAGGCTGGCGAGTTGTGATGTGCCACCACCTCCGTGGCGGTCTTCCTGAGCAGGGCTGAGACCTCGACCCGAAGCCCGGCTGCCCGGAGTGGGTCTACTGGGGACTGCGTCCACAAGGGCGAGCGGCGGAGTGGAGGGGGTCGTCGGAACGTCAGGCGCAGTCCGTCCATGACTACAACAG
This sequence comes from Semisulcospira habei, assembly GCA_036245525.1. Taxonomy (NCBI): domain Eukaryota; kingdom Metazoa; phylum Mollusca; class Gastropoda; family Semisulcospiridae; genus Semisulcospira; species Semisulcospira habei. Next base: position 31,821,830 of record BTPG01000001.1, on the reverse strand, counting down.
AATCCAAGGGTCGTCTGGCAGCAGTGACCGCCACTCGTCGCTGTGCAGAGCTAACCTCCCGCCGACTGGAGACCCAACAGGCATCAGCGGGGACCGAGACAGGGTAGTGTCACTGGATCCGGCTGCGCCCGGGCCGCCGAAAGCCCTGGGGCCAGGTGGTGGTGGAAGCGGACGGGGCCACACGGGGGCGACCGAACTGAGGCTGTCAACCAAACCGGGAAGTGGTTCCAGCCGGGGTCCGTAAGGCAGGTCTGGGGAACCGCAGGGCGTGACCCCCCCATCCGCGGAAAGCAACGGTGGTCACTTCTAGGTGCGCTGGGTCACAGGTCCTTGGAGGATTCCTTCACCTGCCGCCAAGTCGGGCCGAAGAGCTGAGAGCCACCAACAGGGGCCTGGCGAAGTTGCGTCTTGACCGAGGGAGGAAGGGCGGGACAACCACGAAGGAGGCTGTTGCGGCGCATCAGATCACAATTGACCGCGCCCGTCAAGGCGTTAGCAGAGGCGTGGTAAGCCGCCCAATTGGCCACCATGGCGATGGTGCAGATATCCTGTAACTGGGAGTCGCTGGAGCACCCAGATTCTTCAGTGCAACGAACGATAGCCTGCGTCACCAGCTCCAGAAAACCGGAAGACGCGAGGGTATTTCGGATGTGAACCAGCGTAGTATCAAGGCCGGGAGGCATAAGCTGCCGAACTGTTGCTCTGCCACCCGCTAGGGCCTCCGCGTCCAAGTCCACCGCCAGAAGGGGACAGAGGAAGAAGGGCGAGTGTCCATTATACCAGCACTGTCGGAAGGTAAGATCAAAGTCCTCCAACCAGCGAAAGTCTGAGAAAAAGTGCTTGTCACCAAGTCGTCCCTGTCCGAGGTGCGAATTAAAGGCCTCCGTGATGTCCCGAAAACTGGGGGGCTGTGGGAGAGACTTAAACCGTTTGGGCTGGAGGTGGGCATCCACGAGAGCCGAGGACTTCCACTTGAGGGGGGGGGGGGTGGAGGGCACACGTCCACAGGGAAGAAGCCCGAAATCAGCCTAGGAGCCGCGTCCAAGGCTGCACACACATCGGATCCAGGAGCGCCATTGGGGGGGGGGGGGGGGGAGGAGCCACGGAGCGACGAGTGGGGAGGGGAAAGGGCTGCCTCCTCATGCCCAGAAGAGTAAGAGCGGTCGCCAGAGGACCACAAGGCTGAAGCGGAGTCTTCCGGGTGCAAGCTAATCATGTCCTCCATGGAGGCTGCACCTGGAGGAACGCTCGAGCGTGGCGAAGGAGAGCGGGAGGCAAGCAAAGGGGGATCCCGAGGATGAGGGGAAGCCAACGAAGGCCGGCGACGTAGGGAGGAATCGGGCCTGAAAGGAAGCGAGTCCCCCCCAGCCAAATCAACAACATGAGAATGGAAAGCGCCTACCTCAGAACGCGCAAGTCTCGAGCGTAAGCGGCGATGATCCCGTGAAGACTCATGAAGACTCACTTGAAGGTGGAGCGATGCAGGGGGGGGGGGGGGAGCCCCTCTGGGAACGCCGAGGCGAGGAATGGCGGTGGCGCGGGCGGGAGAGGCGGTCCTTGGAGGGGGGGCTCCGCACCGAGGATGCGAAGGCAGGATCCACGGAAGGGGACCGTACAGCCGCCGAGACACAGCGGGCCCGGGAGAAAGGTCGCACTCGCCGAGCTGCCAGGGGAGAGGGCGACTGAAGGCGCCGAGGCGTGGCACTTGTAACCGTCGCGGACGGCCCTGCGGAAGAAGGAATCGACAAAAAACGGTGTGTACTCACGTGTGTGCTCACAACGATGGCTCGGTCGCATTGCTGCTGTGCACTGGGGCACTTCTCACCTCGGCTGGCACGTCCGGAGGGGAGGAGTGGCACCACGCTCTGTTGCCCACAAACTGTCACAGAGAGTGGGGGGAGCGTCGCGGGCGAGAAGACTGGGCGCAGAGATGGCGGCTGGACCGATCGGGTCACGGACACCACGACATCAGACAACGCACGCCGTGGGCCGGTGATGGCAGAAGGCGTAGCAGCAGAACGGGTGTTCCTGGTGGACAGACTACCCAGCTGCGAGTGTGGGTCCTGGGGGGCAGCGGGTCATTCCCTGCGGTAAAACCCCCATAACTGCGACCATTGGAGCTCCCGCCATGGGGCACACATTGCACGTCCGAGAAGAAGAGCAGCTGGAACACGGGAGGCAGACGGAGTGCGTGTCAGTGGGCCACTGAAAATCTCCACACCGCCGGCACGTCTGAACTTGCATACTGCAACAAACAGAGGAGAGATACAGCGTAAGAGGAACACAACAGGCCACGTGGTCTGATACGAATGCGCCGTGAATTCTTTTTCAAAATACGAGTCAAACAAAAAATCCACAGGGCAGCGCCGCGGCCTGTCCGGAAAATTCCTGGACTCCTGGCCGGGGCTGTACCCGAGGTCTTACCTCAACATAATGGTCAAGTTTTAGAACAAACGAAAACGTAGGTAGAAGGGAGCAGTAGGCTGAAGACAATTTGCTTGCAGGAAGCTAAGCGTGAAACTGGTGACACTGCGCACGTACCCATATGAGGTAAGGGAAGTTACTCTGGGATATAGGTACAGCACACTCGGGTGGTTCCCTGGTGGCTTTGCTGTGCACAACGATCCCTAGGCTGAAATTGATAGGCTAAGTGCTCCTTCCATATAGTAATGCCATCGGTAATGTTTTCGAGGAAATAAACACTGCATCAGTGTTATCATGAATATAATTATATTGTTATTACAACACTTAATCACTAATAATGTCATTATTATCATTACTATCATTATTGAATTTATTGGCACAAAAATTGAAGCTATACCTGCCCATCCATTTCAGACACCTGTGGCTGAAGGGAGGTAGGCATGAAGCGAAGTACACCACAAGGATCAAGGTAGGCCACTGTACCCTGGTCTGCCAGCCGAGCCCCTCCACTCACAAGTGTTGTGGGTACTCGTGGTAATCGTATCACAAAACTTTCTGCCTGTCCGATTCTTGCATTCACCTGTGTGAAGAAAGTAAAGTCAACACCAAGGACTTTGAAGAAATGCCAACGCTAGCATTTAACTCATGACACATTCAAACAGAATATAACTTGACCCTGGAGTTCAAGGGTGGTGCCAGAACCTACAGGCACCAAGGCATTTTTGACACAACCCTTTAACAATAACCTACCTGTACAGTAAAATTCCTGCTAGCAACAGTGTGAGGGAGAGCTACAGATCCAAAGGCAGGGGTTATCTGCCCATTCAAGACACCAGGTGGTAAATTCCCTGCCAGTTCGCCAGCAGTCCAGGCAACATCAACACTTCCGTACGTCCCTTGCCGCGTGATGGTCAGTGTTGCAGTTCCTGCCCCTGAGTAGAGAGACAACAGACATTACTGATCACATTATTTTAACCCATTCAGCCCTGACACACTACAAGACATCAATTGACCATGATAGTTTAAGGGCAGTGACTGAACAGCTTGGCGCCTACAGGCACCATCCTTGATCTATCATTGTCATACTAACTACTTATATATACTCTTCACAGGGGAAATTTAAAATTGTATCAAATTTTGTTCTAACGGTTTAATGCATTAACCCCCTTCATTATGGGTGGTTAGAAATGGCATTATTGACACCTGAAACGCTCACTGCTGGAAAACCTATTTCTTGATGTACACAGATATAAATGAGGCCAGCAAGAGATGCACAAATCTTATTATTATGTATTTCAGTATAGAATGAGATAATGCCAAGAACAGTGCACTTAAAAAATGTAATGGATGAAAGTCACAAAATACCATGTAATCAAACTAGGTGAAAGGAAATATTAGTCAACTCTTAAACTCACAGAACTAAATGACTTCCATTCGACAGACTGAAAGTCATTTAGGTCTGGGAGTTAAAAAGGTTAAATGCATGCTGTTTCCTGGGACATGGATTTGTTATGATAAAAGTATACAATCAGATATACCCTCAGCATGCACCTTTTCTTTTACTACTCCAAAGACCCAGCTTATAACCGGCATTTACTGTGTGACATTACACTTCCTAGAGTTGTGATTGCTAAAAACATTATTAAGTGTGACTGAGTTTTCCAACAGGCAAAACGAGACAGCACACAGTCTCACCTTCATCAATGTTGATAATGGATGCAGCAAAGCTGACCACACTGTTGGCCGCTGCGTCATAAACAACAATCTTGGCATCCGTTTCTCCTGCCTTCAACTGTGGTGGCTGGGTCACTAGAAACAAAATACAAGAAAGCAAAGCATTAACTCCTTACACCCTAAAGATGAAATTATCAATTTTTTGTAGATATCCTCTGAGGTCCATATTACAGTTCTGGAGACATATCGACCATGATATTTCAAGGTTGGTGTCAGAATAGCTTGGCGCCTAGAGGCGCCAAGCTATTCTGACACCAACTTTGAAATATCATGGTCGATCCACATCCTGTCTTAGTCTTTCAAGGATTTATGGGTTAAACACAGAGCCCAAAATATAGAAGTTGTTTTCTAAAGACTACAGTACAGTTCAGGTATCAACATGAACATAATAGTTCAAGTGTAGTGCCTCCAGGTGCCAAGCTACTCTTGCACCACCTTGAACTGCCACAGTACCTTGTGCTTTCATGGCTAAATAGGTTCACACATTTAACCCTTTTCATCCTGAAACAACCATTGCTTGAAATTAATTTGACTATGATAGTTCAAGGGTGGAGCCAGAATAGCTTGGCGCCTGAGGCGACAAGCTGTTCTGGCATCTTGGCTTGACTTCGCGAACGAAGATTCTATAGGGCTTGCCCACGTCGTCTGCAGGCATTTTCATGGCTGCGGAGGCCAATCCGGGACAGGCAGGTTTGACCGCAGTGGCTGCAGGGGAAGGTCTGGTCAGGGTTCTGAGTTACTCTTTTTCTTCTAAGCCGCTTGTCCTTAAGGTTAGCTCTGCGAGAGTCCTCAAAGGAGACGGCTGCCTTGTGAATGGTGGAGCGCCAGGTGTCACGGTCCGCAGCAACTGGCGGTGGTCGATTTGGCAGGCACTAAGCGACTTCTTGAGACCGTCTTTGTATCTCTTCTTTGGTGCCCCTCTGTCTCGGTGTCCAGTGGCGAGCTCGCCGAACAGAGTGATCTTGGGTAGGCGATGATCCTCCATCCTGGAGACGTGCCCCGCCCAGCGAAGCTGTGTCCGCAGCAGCAAAGCCTCGATGCTCACAGTTTCCGCCTGTTCAAGGACCTCGACGTTGGTGACATAGTCACTCCAGTGAATGCTGAGGATGGTACGCAGGCAGCGCTGGTGAAAGCGTTCGAGGAGTCGTAGTTGGCTGCGGTAGAGGGCCCAGGACTCGGAACCGTACAGCAGGGTGGTGAGGACGACAGCTCTGTACACGCTGATCTTGGTGCTTTTTTTTCAGCTGTTGATTGTGCCACACCCGCTTGAATAGTCGCCCGAAAGCACTGTTCGCTTTTGCCAGCCTGTTGTCCAGCTCCTTGTCCAGCTTGGCGTCTGACGTGATGATGCAGCCAAGGTAGGTAAACTGGTGTACAGACTTCAGTTCGGACTCGCCGATGGTGATGTGGGGAGGGCGATGCTCTTCCTTGGGTGCCGGCTGATGAAGGACCTCTGTCTTTTTCAGACTGACCTCAAGTCCAAAGAGCTGGGCAGCATCTGCGAAGCAGGACGTAATGCGCTGCAAGGCTCTCTCTGTGTGTGCAACGAGGGCAGCGTCATCAGCGAAGAGCAGCTCACGAATCAGTTGGTCTAGGGTTTTCGTGTGGGCCTGCAGTCGTCTGAGGTTGAACAGGCTGCCATCGAGACGATACCTGATGTACACTGCGTCGTCATCGTCGAGGTCCACTGTGGCCTGCTTCAACATCATGCTGAAGAAGATGGTGAAGAGGGTCGGTGCCAGCACGCAGCCTTGCTTCACGCCGTTGCGAATGGGGAATGGTTCTGAGAGGTCACTGTTTAGTCTTACCTGGCCTTGCTGGTCCTCGTGGAGCTGGACGTTCATGTTGAGGAACTTTGGGGGACAACCTAGTCGCTCCAGGATCTGCCACATACCTTGCCTGCTCACAGTGTCAAACGCTTTTGTTAGGTCGACAAACGTTACGTACAGCCCTTTGTTCTGCTCGCGGCACTTCTCCTGAAGCTGTCTCAGCACAAAGACCATGTCGGTGGTACTCCTGTTGGCTCTGAAGCCACACTGGCCCTCTGGGAGCTGGAGGTGGTCTTCAGCGATGGCAGGTACCAGCCGATTCAGGAGCAACCTTGCGAGAATTTTCCTGGCAATGGACAGCAGGGTAATTCCACGATAATTAGAGCAGGCAGACTTCTCTCCTTTGTTCTTGTACAGGGTGATGATGACTGCATCACGGAGATCCTTTGGTAGTGTTCCTTTTTCCCAGCAGCAGAGAAAGAGGTCGTGGAGCTTGTTGTGCAGTGCTGGGCCTCCATGTTTCCAGATCTCTGGCGGGATTCCGTCAATGCCTGCTGCTTTGCCACTCTTGAGCTGGTGGATGGCTGTGAGGGTCTCTTCGGCGGTGGGCGGTTCGTCCAATTCAACCTTTAGTGGAAGGTGTGGGATTTGGAGGATGACTGTTTCTTGAACAGTGCGTTCAGCGCCGAAGAGGTCCTGAAAGTATTCCGACCAGCAGTTCAAGATGGAGGTATTATCTGTGAGGAGTGCCTGTCCATCAGCGCTTCGCAGGGGACTTTGTACCAGGTGCCTAGGGCCATACACTGCTTTCAGTGCTTCGTAGAAGCCCCTGTAGTCACCGTTGTCAGCGCAGAGCTGGGTCCTCTGTGCGAGTCTGGACCACCACTCGTCCTGGAGCTCTCTAAGCTTGAGCTGGAGACTGCTGCAGATGAGGCGGAAGGCAGACTTCTTCACAGGGCAGGAAGGCTGGGCTAGGTGGGCCTGGTGGGCGGCTCTTTTTTTTGCTAGAAATTCCTGGATCTCTACGTCGTTTTCGTCAAAACAGTCTTTGTTCCTCTTTCTAGCAAAGCCCAAGACTTCCACAGAGTATTTTACAATAGCAGTTTTCAGTTGTTCCCAGAGTGTTTCAGGAGAGGAGTCTGCTGGATCAACTGTGTCTTTGAGCATGCGCTGTAAATCGGCCTGAAGGGCAGCTTTCTTGTCGTCACGCTGAAGGCTGGCAACATCAAGCTTTTTCTTGGGAGGGCCCCCTTTCTTGGGTTTCAGCTTGAGGCGGAGCCTGAGTTTGCAGCGAACAAGGCGGTGGTCAGTGTGGCACTCTGCGCTGGGCATCACTCTGGTGAGGAGGACGTCACTGCGGTCCCTCTGACGCACTAGGACATAGTCAATAAGGTGCCAGTACTTGGAGCAAGGATGCATCCAGGTGGTCTTTCGACTGTCCTTTTGCTGGAAAGTAGTGTTGGTGATGACAAGTTGCTGCTCTGCACAGAGCTCCAACAGTAGGCGACCATTGTCATTGCAGTTCCCAACGCCATGCTTGCCGAGGACTCCTTTCCAGGCTTCAGAGTCTTGGCCCACTCTGGCGTTGAAGTCGCCAAGGATGATGACTTTGTCGTCTGCAGGGGTGCTCTGCAGGAGGCTGCGCAGGTCAGAGTAGAACTTGTCTTTTTCTGCAGGCTCTGCCAGGAGGGTTGGGGAGTACACACTGAGAAGGGTGACGTATTGCTGGTGTCTCAGTGGGAGGCGCATGGACATGATGCGGTCGGAGTGACCCGTTGGTAGGTTTTCCAACTTAGTCGCAATGGGGGTCTTCACCATGAAGCCCACGCCTGAGAGCCGTCTTTCTGATGCAGGCCTGCCTGACCAGTAGAGGGTGTAGCCAGCGCCAAGTTCTTGGAGGCTGCCTTCCTCCGGAAGGCGTACTTCGCTGAGCACGGCGATGTCGATGTTTAACCTCCGCAATTTATGGGCAATGAGGGCGGAGCGACGTTCAGGGCATCCGCTGTTTGCTGTGTCGAGCATAGTTCGGATGTTCCAGCATGCTACGTTGAGTCCAGTCGTGGTCATCATGAGAGTGGATCCATTGTTTTTTCTTGTTTTCTGACCGCATGAGAAGATGCCCGTTGACCGCGGCTAGCCAACTGGGGTTACAAGGGGATGAGCTTTGGTTAGGCCACCTTTTCTAGGCCCCTCTCCGTATGGAGCAAGCAGTGCTGTCCCTAGAGAAGGCTGCTTGGTCGTTCAGGGTGTGCCGAGTGACGTTGTCATCCCCAGGTCAACATCAGGCGACCAATATCCTGAACCGCCTGCATGCAGGTTTGAGACTGCGGCTTCCAGTGACATCTTTCACCTGCCGTTTTGCCCCTTGCCTATCGCTACAGGACTTGGAAAGTTCAGTGTCATAGTCCGTGGGCGTTTCCCTAAAGCCTGCGCGGTGGAGCTTTTTGGTGGAGTGCAGTGTGCGCAGTACTGGCCCCACCCTTTAAACCCTTGGTTCGTTTGCCATGGCCTAGCAAGCTGGGACGGTGGCATCGAGGTCCTCGGGTCGTAGGTTTTATATCAGACTGTCCTTGTCTTAGTCTCTGGCTCAAAAGCCTTCCCCGGAGACACGGGGGCTTTGATGTCAGGGGTTTCCTCCCTTAGCCTTTCCGCAGCCAAGCGGCCAGGCCTGCAAGGCAGCAGGGGACTCGTGGGGGCCGGGGTCGTCTATGTCCCGTGCAGATGTGAACATCTGCCCACTGCCCAGACGGTGACACCAGAGGAGAAAAATCCAACGCCGGAACCCGGTATCGAACCTCGCACCTTTGGCATTGGAGGCAGACGCCTTAACCACTGCGCCACTTCCCCGCCTTCTGGCATCACCCTTGAACTAAAATGGTTGATTTGTCTCCTAATCTGTATTGTAGCCTTCACAGGACAATAAGCAAATGTAAAATTCAGAACTGAACATAACTGTGCGAACATGTTTTCGTTTCATTGCCTCAATGCTCATCATTTTGACTTTGAGGTTTTATTCATGTTACATTTGATGCTTTGTTTGAACCTTCACTGAACCTGGCATTAGATTTACCATGCATAGGAATGTCTCCTGTTGCAGAGGGCTTAATGCCTGCCGGTAGATGCAATAAAACTTTGTGACACAGACACGCACACACACCTACGCAAGAATGCACACCACTTACACACACACACACACACACACACACACACACACACACACACACACACACACACACACACACACACACATACACACACACACACACACAAACACACACACACACACACCATCACACACAGACACACACAAATAAAATGGCCTGCGATTTTGGACCTCAGAGTAATAGGTCGAAAGGTCTAAAATCACAGACAAGCACACCTAAAAAAGAGGCAGCTGACCTCCATTCCCAATGAAGCTGACATCAACGAGAGACAGGGAGAATGTAGAAGCAAGAGCCATGAATCCAGAGTTCTGAATAGCGACCGTGGTCTGAACACTCTTCTGTCCACTGCTGAAGGTAACTGTGCCTGTATTGGATGCCAGAACCACACCTGCCAGCGGCTGAAACGTCAAGCACGAAACATCCAATGAAATTCCCAACAAAGAAAGAATCACATTTAGGAAGGATCGACACATATAACACAATTTATTAAATAAGGGATCACCTCAACAAGAGTGCTATCGACAGACAAAGAGTTAAAGGCTGATGTCAGAATCGCTTGGTGCTCACTGTCATCCAGCTATTCTGGCGCAACCCTTTAACCCTTTGGGTGTCGGTAGCGGTTTTAGTCGTGATGATTCCTGAGGGAATTATTGAGACTAAAACTACTACCGACAACCAAAAGGTTAACTATTGTGGTCAATCGGTTTCATAACCAGAAAAGAAGACAATTTTAAAGCTGACGATTCTTAACCTAGGTCTCAAAGTGTAAACTCATTCAGCCCGACGTTCGTATTTCCCAAAATTTGGGAGGTATCATCTAATGACTATGCACCAGTTGCAGGTGATGGATCAACTATGACAATTCAAGGGCAGTGCCAGATTAGCTTAGCGCCAACAGGCGCCAAGCTAATCTGGCACTACCCTTGAATTATCATGGTCGACCCATCTCCTGCTGTAGTGCGTCAGGGCTGAATGGGTTAACTGATAACTCACAGGTAGTGCTGAAAGTAACTAAAGGACAACAGTTAGTTGAAAACTTGTCTACTCACTTCATCGTAAGTGACTCTGTATGTCAGGATAGTGCTTCCGAATGTGCCATCGTATCGAGTGAAGTTCAGCAAGAGACTGCGAGACAAGTCTACTGGGTCCACCATCACTTTCTGGTTCACCGAGAGGATGCCGAAAAGACCATGAGGGTTGTCGTTGTACCTGATCAAACAAGAAAACCATCATAACATTACAGAATTTTTCATTTCTATTTTTCTATCGGCTAAACTAAGTTAATTCCTTCACTAACATTGGCTATAAATGCAATATCTGACACAATAACAGAGTGAAAGCCTGAAACTATTTAGCACGAGGGACGAAGATGTGAATGAAGCAAGCAAAAGTTGTAGAACTTTATGAGCCCCCACAATTGTGGGGGCTCATGAGGGTCTATACCTCTTGCAGTTGGGTGACATTCATTGCATCATATCAGTGAAAGGGTTAACATTTTGTCCAGTATACACAATGCAGAGGATAGCATGACAGCCAAGCAGTTATTGATTTTAAAATTGTCTGACACTCAACTACGGCCGATGTCTGAGCAAGGACTAATTTGCTCAATGACCATGTTTGAGTTATTGGAAAAGGACCAACCACAGTGTCCCCATCACCAGTATTTCTGGGTATTTACTGGTTTTTAAGGCAATTAAATACTGGGAAGGGAAGTAGCAGCTGGTACACACTACCAGTTAGAAGTGATAAGTATTCGTCATGGTTGAAAATCATATGAAGCACAACGAAATTTACAAGAAATTGTGATGTAAATTTCTGTGTGTAGGGCCAGCAAGAGGCACAGATATTCATGCTCCCCTGCATCTGTGGGGGCTAAAGAAGATCTACTCCTCGTGTTCATTTTTTCTGAGTAGTGAAGTTGTCAACTCCTTTGTGTTTGCAGCTGTCAGTACCGTAAACAGCAACTGTGGCTTGATACATGTAATATACGAACTTGATGCGAAAGACGGCTTTGTTGGCCTGAAGGTTCAGCTCGGCTCCCCCCTCCACAGAGATCAGCTCCAAGGTAAACTCTTCCGTCAGTTCCGGCAGATCATCGGGCAGAATTTGAAGAGTTATTTCTCCCTGACGCTGTCCATCCACTAGGATAAGTGTGCCGTTCCTGGGGCGAACGTCCGTCACCTCGGTTCCGGGTCCTCGCACCTCCCAGTAGATCTGAGACAACAGTGGTAAAACTGGTATTCTTTAACCTGTGTGTGCATGCACACAAACCAAATAGGTGAGGCTAGTGCTGGTAGAAATAATACACATACCAAGGGGAATTACTCTTGGCTGGACAAACAAACGGTTAGATCCCTTGCCCCCTCCTCTCAAGCACCCAATTGCCAGTGTACTGGGCTGGCAATTGGGTGCCTGATATGAGGGGACAAGGGATCTAACCGTTTGTCCAGTACTGAGTAATTCTCTTTGGTATGTTTACCATTTATTGGTGGCTGCATGCACTAGGGGGGTAAATTACTTTTTAAGCTGACAGACCTGCTTAATAAGTGCTATGGTCATGTAAAATGGATTGATCATGATAGTTCAAGCATGGTACCTCTTCAGGCATAAAGCCATCCAGGCACTACCATTCTGCAAAATTACATATACCTTAATGGTAGAACTCCAGAACTACACGACAGGAGCCTTGTTTCTTTCTGCCTCAGCTAATCAAGCTATAAGGTGGATCCACCTGCAGTGCCTTCACCATGTAATGCTGTTTATACCTCACTTTCATTTTCCTTTAAAAACTCTCCCAAGTGCTGCAGGCTATCATGATATGACTTACTTGATACAAGAGCCATGCTGGCTATGAAGAAAAAGGTTGATGAAGACTGACAATTATGGTGATGATGTGCAAAATGTCATTGGGCCGAAGTTGGCCAATGTGAACCCGTGCACAGCCATCCTAGCTGATGGCCTTTGCTTGCTGGTTTACCTGTATAACTCCTGTGATGCCAGTACCAGTTCTGCGAACAACCGGAAAGCCGAGCTGAGCAGGCTGATCCCCCGCTGGTTCTTCTAGTTCCCTCACACTGGTGGCCGCTCCAGAAAACTCTATGATGCCGTTGGGGTCCCCAAACTTCTCAATCTGATAGATAAATAAGTGTGTGCCAGGTAATGATTTGGGGCCTTATGCACACATTCATGCTTGCATATGTATATGCATGCACACCATGCATAATATACATATGCATGCCCACACACAAGCATCTGCACACACACACACACACACACACACACACACACACACACACACACACACACACACACACACACACACACACACACACACACACACACACACACGCAAACATACAGTTGCTCATATGTGTGTGTTAAAGTCATAGGTCCAAAATCAGCACTGACATACTTACAGTATAAACATTAATGAAAAACAAAAATGGCAAAGCCCTTATGGCTCACATGCATGACCGATCCATATAATTAATCTGACCTTGTGATCTTGACATTTCCAATAGCTAGGTCACTGAAATAAGTAAGTGTTCAAGCATGTTAATAGAAATAATTTGTATCAGCAAAATCCAAGACTTAATTTACAAATTCACGCCTTTAACACAAATCTGTCAAAACCACCCATAAAACCCACCCATCCCTGTGACTTTTGCAAGGGGTCAGCTATATTAGCATAAAAAGGTCTAATCATCAACTACCTTTGTGCCAAATTGAATTCAAAAGTTTGCAAAAATGCTCAGGAAAACTAAAATGCTACCAAAACTTGACATTTTTCACACTTTGCTAACCTCTTGTGATCCATGACCTTTTTGGTGGGTCATCCAAATTAATATGCATAGAAAGGTCTTCATTACCATCAGGTACCTCTGTATCAAGTTTGGGCTTGAAGTTAAAAACATTATTTCTGAAAAAATCAACTGTTGTCAAAATATTGCTATTTGAACATTTTTCTGCCCCCCACCCCCACCCTCCCGTGACCTTGACCTTGAGAGGTCACTGAAATTGGTATGTTTAGAAATGTCTTACCACAAAGTATCCTTGGGCCAAGTTTGAAGACTGTGGCTTCAATAGTCTCTGAGAATGTGTCAACATTAAAGTTTCCCATGGACGATGGCCAATTGTGGACAGACGACTGCCAGCCCAGAACACAGACTCACTTTTGTTATCGCATGTGAGCCAATGAATATATGTGTGCTGGTCTGTGATTCTGGACCTTACAGCCTACAGCCCCTAAGGTCTACAATAACAGACCAGCACATGCATTTAGGATTTTTTTTTTAAAGTGCAAAATGACCAGCACACCCAGACATGCAAGACCACTCACCGTCAGAACAACTTTTCCAGTAGTGGGGCTGACTTCTCCACTGCCCACAGAAGTTGGAGTAGCCTGAATGTCGTAGATCTCAATGACAAAAACCTTCTGTATCTCCCAGCTTGTGTATGGCTTGATGTTGAGCACAAACTGTTTGGAGCCTGCCTCCCCATCCCCCCATGTTAGACGGCCAGACGTACGCTCAACCCCTCCTGTAAGGTAACTGACATCACTTGTGTCTGCTAGTTGCAGGTTAGGGTTGTTGGGGCCCATGATTCGCCAAAACACCTGGAGAGAAATTCAGAAGAAAGCATCTAAATCTAAAGTACTATACAGCATTTAACTTCAGTGCCCGTTTTTTTTCGCTCACCTTTAAAAAAAATCTTGAATAGTGAAACACACAAACAGTAAGGAATTGTTATCTATCCAGTGTCCAAAGTGTAAAAGTCTTTGGATAGCAGCATTGTCACTAAGAACTGTGTGTATAAGTAACATGTACATCAAGTATCATGTTTATTACTTAACCCTTTTCATCCTAATATACCCATTGCTTGAAATGAATTTGACTATAAAAGTTCAAGGGTGGTGCCAGAATAGCTTGGTGCCTTAGGTGCCAAGCTATTCAGGCAACACCCTTGAACTAAAATGATTGATCTACCTCCTAATCTGTAATGCAGCCTTCATAAGACAATAAGGCAAAAAGTTTAAAAAAATCAGCCTCAGCATGTAATAGGTTAAAGGAGTTTGGCAAATGTCAATTGATTGCCCAACTTGAATGCATTCAGACACAATGACCTCAATAATTGTTTATACATATAATGTGAATTCCACACATGAAGGATTACTGATGTTAACCCTTTGGTAGCACAGTTTGCTGAAGGGATTCCCGCAGAAAATGCCTCAACAACAACCAAAGGGCAAAGCCCCTTCACTGCAAGCAGATAAACCTGACATAAACGAAACCATCACAGACTCACCTGGGTCAGGCACATTCATATTTAAGAGGCACCAATTAAAGCTAATCTGGCACCACCCTTGAACTATCATGCTCAATCTATATCTTCTTGTAGTACTTAACCCCTTCAATGCCAAGAAAAAAGTGAACATGATCCAACTGCAAGAGACACAGATCTTCATGAGCCCCCATGACTGCGGGGACTCATGAGGATCTATGCCTCTTGCTGAGACCAGTTTGTATCCATGTTTCTTGGACGGTGATGGCTTTTGGTCATTGAATGAACCAAGAATTCAGAAACACAAATGTATGTACAGTGTACGTACAGTGGCAGGTAAGTGGTTAATGGGTTTATATGTTAACTCATCTGAGATGTGCAGCATACAGATATGTACAACAAACCAAGGGGAATTACCACATAAAGTTGCATTACAAATCCAGCACAAAAATACAAAACATCCCCACCTCTTGTTGCCCGAGAAGTCTTTCACTTCTCTGGATGTAGAAGACGAGACTTTCTGTCGAGACAGGGTTAGGGATGCGGCGATTCGTCTCTCCCATGAAACCAAATTTACCATTGGGGTAATCTGATTTGGCAATGGTAACGACAGCTGTCCTGAACTCACCCAGTAGTACTCCTCCTGAGAACAAGAACATGCATTAACTTTCAGCGGTAATGGACTCTCATAACTAACACATTTGCCGTGATCCAACAAATCATATTAACTCCTTCACTGCTGAGAAACGGTGAACATGAGCCAACTGCAAAAGACATAGCCCCCACAATTGCAGGGGCTAATGAAGATCAATGTCTCTTGCTGATGCCATGTACCCTTGACAAATGGGGCTCTTCAGGGTAGAAATAAGGCAGAGTTTTTAAACACAATCTGCATCCACTAGCAGAGAAGGGATTAATTCAGCATGTCTCAATTTCTGTTGCATGTCTGGAACACCAATATTATCTGCTGAACATCCATATGCCACAGGTCTTGAATAAAATGACATATTGAGCCCGAATTCCCGATTTATTTCAAAGCTGTCAAATAAGATAAGAAGAACAAAAATGACAAAGCCCTTATGGCTCATATGCACAAATGATCCCCATAATTAACCTGATCTTTATCACTTTGACCTTTATGATGGGTCATTGAAAAGTTCTCAAGTGTCTGAATACAAGTAGAGGATCAGCCTTTTCACCTGCGAAATACATTACAATGTGTGCATTTTGGAGACATTTTGCAGCCTCCCCATGACCTTTGCAAAGGGTGAACCAAATTAGTATGCATACAAAGGTCTTATCATCAGCTAAATCTCAGCCAAGTTTTATTGAAAAGTTTGCAAAACTACCAATACAAAGTTTGCAGAAATACCAATAGCAAATAACATTCTATCAAAAAACAGGCTCACACATTTGCTGACCCCTTGTGACCCTGCACCTTTCCAAAGAGTCATTCAGATTAGTATGCATAAGGTCTTACCATCAGGTACCTCCGTGCCAAGTTTTGTTGTTGTTGTAAATATGACTAATTCTACCTGTTTCTTGACCCCTGTGTCCTTGACCTTTGACAGCCGACACTGAAATTGGTATGATTAGAAACATTTTTCCACAAAGTATCCTTGGGCCAACTTTAAAGATTGTTGCTCGAATGGTCTCCGGGAAACTGCCAATGTTAATGTTTACCATGGACAAGCAGATGGATGATGAGTGGATGACCGCTGGCCCAGAAAACAAGCAATAGCATTCCATCAAATGCTGGCCAAATCTCTTGCCTTTTTGACTAACATAAAATGGAAATAATTTTGTTCTACAAACCTGTGGGGTTGGTGAGAGTAATGCTAAACTGTTCATCATATTCTGGATCACTGTCATCAAGAAGCGTCACATTGATGATCGCCTTGGTTTGTCCATCCCCAAACTGAAGAGTGCCATTGGCAGGGAGATAGTCGACACCAGGGGTAGCCGAGATGGCTTGAGTCTGATAAAAGATGCTGACTGCACCATACATCCCTAGTCGTCGAATGACAGAAATCTGGGCAATCCTGGACTCTTCTTGCACTGTTCAGAAAATAATGACTGTTTAACCCACATAGCCCCAACACCCTACAGCAGGAGATGGATTGACCATGATAATTCAAGGGTAGTGCCAGATTAGCTTGGCGCCTCAGGCGCCAAGCTAATCTGGCACTACCCTTGAATTATCATGGTCAATCAATCTCCTGCAACTGGCATGTAGTTGTTAGGTAACACTTCCAAAATTTGGGAAATGCGGCAGTGGGGCTAAATGGGTCAAATATGCAAGATACAAAACAACAAGTGACAGAATTAACTGTTTACTTGATTCTCACACAAAGCATTTGTGTGCTGGTCTGCGATTTGGATCTTATAGACCGGTCAAAAAAAGGGTCTGTTGTGTCCCCTTGCAGGTTTTGCCATGGTTCTTCCTAACTGTGCACCCTTGCATGGCCTAGCTTCTTACACAGTATGCATACCAGGAGAATTACTCAGCACGACAGGCAAACAGTTAGATCCCCTGCCCCCTCCTATCAGGCAATCAATCACCAGCCCACCAAAATATATGCAGACAAATAACAAGATGATTATAAAAATCCTCTGGTTTGTGAATGCTTCCAGCAGGTCTGAGCTATGGTGTACGCTGCAGTATACGTTAGCAGAAGCAAAATACGTTAATTTCAAGGCACACAAAATTGTCTGTATGTATACTTATTTGTTAACAGAATCATATATGCTGCAACTGACAGATCAGAGCAGATTTGCTAATAAAAACCAGAAAATATTATGCAAGCCAGGCTATGCTATGCTTCACTATGTATTATGTCATTACACCACACAAATGGCAAATAATATAAATATAAAATAATAATAATAATAACAATAATAACCTTATAGTATACAGGCTGCTGAAGAAAACATGACAGAAATTGCGCATGTACTGTTCTTACCTCTGTGCCCACAGAAAAACACTAAGATGAGATAATTTGCTGCAAACTGGCTATCTCCGACCGCCCTATAGCATTATGGCCTACTGCCATAACCTAATAAAAGTGAAGTAGAAAAAAAAAAATGGCATGGACTATAAACATGCACCAACTCCATCCACTGCAAGAAGCATACATATATTCTCATGAACTCATATGCCTCTTGCTCACAAGGAGCTGCCTCACTGATATCCACAGTTTGAGGTACTTATCTGGTATTAACCCATAAAACCAAAACATGCTACAAATGGATGCAGATCAACCGTGATAGTTCAAAGGTGGTGTCAGAATAGCTTGGCGCCTGTAGGCACAAACTATTCAGACACCAGCTTTAAACTATTAAGGTCGATCTGGCTCCAGGACTGTGACATATATCTGAAAAGATATCTTTAACAAAATTGGCAATTTCATCTTCAGGATGTAAAGAGTTAACTAACAGTACACAGTGTCACAGTGATCAGGGCAATCTAGCAATACAGTCCTTACTATAAAGAGGCGCACCTTACTGTCTTTGACCCGAGTCAGATATAACTCCTGTTACTGGTCCTAATTTCTGTAAATGTCCATCGTCTTACTGACACATATGACATCACTTTTGTCTGATCAGACGATAAAGAAGATTATCCATTTATGGAAAAAGAAATATCTTGAATCCTGAAATAACAAAATTCAGCTACTGATATTTACCTCTGAAAGGTGTAGCGCTGATATTAAATTCGACAATGCCCTCTGCATTGTCATTTTTCTCAATGACGATTGTTTTGACAGACACAGGTCCAATGGCAGGCTCCATATCTCGCTGAAGACCATTTATCTTGGTGAAGTCTTGACCACTGTATCATACAACAGAAAATTGATTTTTGTATACACCATGAATGATGCAAGTGTTGACAGATAAGGCATACATACCATGTTGAATCACACAAATCTGATCGCAAACACTTAAACATATGCATATGAAACTATACCAAACAAACATGAAGCTGTAACAGAAAAGATCATCACAGTCCATATACCATATATCTGAGGTCAACCTCAGTGAAACAAAAAATGGTAAAACTCAAAATATTAATAAATGTGGATATGGATCGACCATGATAGTTTAAGGATGGTGTCCAAAAAGCTCTCCAGTCTCCAGAAATGTGATGTTGATGTTGATGTGTGATGTTGACCTCAAAGGAGATCTAAAAAAATTGACATTTTTATCATGAGGATGTAATGAGTTTATGCAAACGTAAATAGCTCTATGGCTCCCAGGTACTGTGGCACACTGAGGTCGACCTTACTGCGAAATACCGTACCTGGGGCTGAGCAAGGTAACAGAAGTGATGTTGATAAACAATGTCTCTGGCCCCTCTGGGATGGTGTCAGGTATGAGGGACACAGGCACTGGCTGGAAGTCCACTCCATTTTCAAACACCAACACCCCAGCTGCTGGGTAAAAGTCCTGTCCGGAAGTAGCCGTACCGGGCGAGGTAGTGTAGTAAACCTGGACCTGTCCGACCAAGCCCTTGTTGCGACGCACTGTCGTTTGCACCTGGAATGAAGAAAGGTGATCAATGGAGTAATGAAGTAACAAAAGTGAAAGCAATTAATACAGAACAGAATCTTCATCATGAAAAGTTGACAGCAGACATGACATTTACTGATATGATGCCATTATCGCTCTAATGGGTGAGCTTCAGCAGATTTAGGTATCAGTCTGCCCAGCGTGAATCCATCCAGGCCTGAATCCATTCGGGCTAGGTTTGTGCTGGACCAGATTCCACCTATATTTAGACATAATCTACCCAAAATACATCTACCTAGCATGAACCCAACTGAGGAAGGCGAAGAACAATTTTACACTGGGTGGATGCATGGATGGGTGGATTCATGCTGTGTAGATTTATACCCAAATGTATACTGACATGACAAGCAAAAGAAATGCAACATTTTTGGAATCATCGAAAACACTTTAGTGCTTCCGATGATTAAAAAAATGTCGCATTTCTTTTGCTCATCAGTACAGTAAAGATTTCACTTTAAAATGTACAGTGGAGGGAAGAAAAAGCCAGACTAACAAATATCTGCTGCTCTATGATTTTGGACCTTACAGCTTTTAGGGCATAAAGTAACAAGAAAGGCAAAGCCATTATGGCTCACGTGTTTGACCAATTTACATGTGTGACCTTTGTGACAATGGCTGGCTTCTGCAGCAGCAAAATCCATCTTTTCTGAAAATGTAAGCATTTTTCACACATCTGTCAACCCACCGTGACCCTTGACCTTTATGATGAGTCGACTAAATTAGTATGCATAGGAAGGTCTTATCATCTGACATCAGCAATCTTTGTATGCCAGCGAAACCAGGAGATTCATGGAAGAGGCAGAATACATCCAGGTCAAGGTAACCACCAGTGACAGCACCCTTGACCTTGTCAACTACTACTGCCCTAATGATAAGTTGCTGTCCCTCGACACTATCCAGGTTCCGGACAGTGGATTCCTCATCACTGGTGACTTCAACAGCCAGTCCCAGAGTTGGGGATATGACACACTGGACAAGAGAGGAGAAGACATTGAGGAGTGGCAAGATGAAAACCACCTGATACTTGCCAATGACCCTGAGGACCAACCTACCTTCTACTCTCGCCGCTGGCACACCACCACTACACCGGACCTGGCGCTTTGCACTGAAGATGTTCATAAGTGCCTCAGCACAACAGTAGGACCACAGCTAGGAGGAAGTGACCACCGCCCTATCCTCCTAACCCTAAAAGGATGCACAGCAGCTAGCTCGCCACACCGGCCAAGATGGAACTACCGAAAGGCAGACTGGCGCTTGTTCAGTATCCGAACAAATGAGCTAATGCAAGACCTCGCTGTGTCTGGAAGGAACATCAACAATGTGGTCAGAGAGTTTAATGACATTATCAGTAAGGCAGCCAAGGAATCCATACCTCGAGGGGTCCGGAAAAACTACACCCCATACTGGACCGCAGATCTTCAGAAAGCACATGACAACCTCACTAGGGCCAGAGAAGACGCTGAAACCAACCCCAGCCAAGAAAACAACATCAAGCTACAACACAGTAAGGCCCAGTATCTGAAGATGAAGTTGGAGTGCACAAGAAGAAGTTGGAGAGAGAAGACTGCAAGACTAAACATGGACAGGGACACCACGAAGTTGTGGAGACTGACCAAGGCGTTGAACGATGAGGGCACCAGGGAACAGAAGATCACCTTGGAAGAAGAAGGGAAAGCACTGACTGGTAGGAAAGCTGCAAACATGTTTGCACAGATCTATGCGAAAAAAAGTGACATCACGGTCCCACGAATGCTTGCGAAAGAAATCAGACAGGAAGAAAGAGAGAGAACAAGAGATGTGAACATCCATGATGCAATGAAGAAGGACATCACCCTTCCAGAACTGAAGATGGCCATCAAACAGCTGAAGAAGAAAAAATCTCCAGGTCCAGACAGCATCTCAAACGAGATGTTACAACACCTTGGCAACACTGCCTTAATGAAGCTACTGGACATCTTTAACCACAGCTGGAGAGGAGGACAGGTACCCCAGTGCTGGAAGGAAGCCAGGATGATCCCAATTTTGAAGAAAGGGAAGAATAAGTCCAAAGCCCTGAGTTATCACCCCATCAGCCTGACAAGTTGTGTGTGCAAGACCATGGAGCGCATCATCAACAAGCGCCTGCAGTGGTACCTGGACTCTGAGAGCATTATCGTGCCAGAGCAAGCTGGCTTCAGAAGCTACAAGAGTACAGAAGACCAGACAACACACCTTGCACAGGTCATAGAAGATGCCTTTCAAGATCAGAAGGTGACATTAGCTGCCTTCATTGACCTACAGAAGGCTTTCGACAAGGTGTGGAAGGATGGTCTCCTTGTGAAACTCCTTCGCAGTGGCATCCAAGGGAATATGTACCGGTGGACCAAGTCATACCTGCACAATCGCAGAGCCCGTGTGACAGTGGATGGGTACTGTGGCCAAAAAGTGCTGTTGCGTCAGGGGGTGCCACAGGGGGGAGTCCTGTCACCGACACTGTTCATACTTTTCATCAACGACCTTGTGCCAGAGCTACCAAAAGGAGTACACGCAGCCCTGTACGCAGACGACCTGGTACTCTGGTGCACAGAAGAGTATGCAACAACTGCTACATACAGGATGCAGCTAGCCCTGGACAGGCTGACAGACTGGACCAACAACTGGTGTGTGACCATCAACACAGAAAAATCATCAGCCACACTCTTCTCTCTCTCCAACAAGGCAAAGGCTGGCAACCTAACACTGGGCAACACCCCGCTGCGGTATGAAGACCAACAGACATACCTGGGAGTCACCCTTGACAAGAGGCTGACGTGGAAGCCGCACATTTGGAATGCAGAAGCGAAAGCTAGAAGAAAACTGAACATCATGAGAAAACTGGCTGGAACACAATGGGGAGCCAATGAAAAGATCCTCAAAAATGTATATCAAGGCACAGTGAGACCACACCTTGAGTATGGATCTAATGCATGGTTGACGGCAGCCCAGTCACACCAGCAGACCATTGACAGAGTTCAGAACCAGGCACTGCGTATCATCACCGGCGCAATGAGATCCACACCAATTGAAAAGATGGAAGAGACAACGGGCATCCCACCCCTGCGCATGAGAAGAGATTGCAAAGCCTTGATACAGTCCACAAAGGTCAAGTCTTCCAAAGACCATCCTATGAACGCTAGGATGAAACAACCAACCTCAGGGAGACTGAAAAGATCAAGCTTTGTGAAGGAGACGAGAGCACTGCAGAGAAAACACCAGGCAAAGCTGCCTGCGCAGGTAGAGGCTCTGAATCCTGCTAGCGACCTTCCACCTTGGGAAAGTAAGCCAGAAAACATCACCATCTCTTCCACGGTACCCTACATCACCACCAGAGATGAGCAAAGCACTGTGAGCAAGAAAGCCCTGACACTGGCCATGCTCGAAGAAAAGTATCCCCAGGAAGCATGGATACGGGCATACACCGATGAATCAGCCACAGATGCAGTTCAGGATGGAGGGGCTGGGGTGTACATTCAGTACCCAAACGGAAAATGGCAGGCAGAGGCAGTACCAACAGGCCTTCACTGCACAAATTACAGAGCTGAGGTGGAAGCCCTAGTCCACGCAGCTAACACCCTTAGTGGCACTGCAGACCCTGATGCCCAGATTGTCTTCCTTACTGATGCCATGTCTGTCCTTGAGGCAGCAACAGCAAGCAAACTGCCACGTCTACAAGAGGCACTGCAAAACATCAAGTGCACCAGACTGGTGCTGCAGTGGATCCCTTCACACTGTGGCATCTACGGCAATGAAGAAGCTGACAGAATGGCAAAAGTGGGCGCAGAGAAAGAACAAGATGAAAATGGAGTCAGCTTCACAGAGATGAAGACCATCATTAAGTCTGTGTACAGACCACCACAACGGCCCCTAGACAGTTACCATCAGCTGTCCAGACAAGAGCAGGTGACCATCTTTCGTCTGAGGACCGGGCACAACCGACTCAATTTCCACCTGCACAGACGCTTCCACCTCGTGCCATCTCCCCTGTGCCCTTGTGGAGAAGCAGAGCAGACCGCAGAGCACATCCTCCAGGACTGTGGGAACCACCAGCCGCTGAGGGAGGAGATATGGCCGAAGCCCGCCACTCTACAAGAGAAACTGTACGGGCCTGTGGAGGCGCTACAGAAGACCACAGATTTCATTTTGAGAGCCAAACTCCAAGTATGACGGCGTTCGAGAAGAAGAAGAAGAAGCAATCTTTGTACCAAATTTGGTTGAAAAATTTGCCAAAATTTGGGAATACCTACAATTTTATCCAAAATCAGCATTTTACACACATTTGCCAGCCTTTTGTGACCCTTGACCTTTCCAAGGGATCAACCAAATTAGTGTGCATAGAAAGGTCTTCCCATCAGGTATCTCTGTAGCAAGTTTGGGTTTAAAGTTGTGAATAGTTACTTACTTACTTACTTACGCCTGTCACCCCTACCCGGGTATAGGCCGTCGACGAGAGACCTCCAGCAACTCCTGTCCTGTGCTTCTCCTTCGATTCTACTCCAGGTGGTTCCCAGTCTCTTGATGTCTGCTTGGAGGTCTCGACGCCAGGAGTTTCTCGGCCTACCTCTTTTCCTCTTTCCCTGGGGGTTCCATGACAATGCCTGCCTAGTGATACTGGAAGCTGGCTTTCTCAGACTGTGACCGATCCATCCCCATCTTCTTCGCCCAATTTCATTCTCTGCTGTTATCTGCTCTGTTCTCTCCCAGAGTCTGACGTTGCTGATCTTCTCTGGCCAGTGGATTTTCAAAATTCTTCTAAGGCAACTGTTCATGAAGGTCTGTACTCTGTTGACTGTGGTTTTTGTCAATCTCCATGTCTCTGCTCCATATAGGAGAACTGCTTTTACATTGGAGTTGAAAATCCGGACTTTGGTGTGTTGTGACAGCTCTCTGGAACTCCATACTTTTTTCAACTGGAGAAAGGCTGCTCTGGCTTTACCGATTCGTGCTCTGACATCTGCATCAGTGCCGCCTTTTTTGTCTATGATGCTCCCGAGATAGGTGAAGGACTCCACCTCCTCCAACGGGGTGCCAGCAAGCAAGACTGGTTCTTCCCTGGTTGCGTTCAGCCTCATTGTCTTTGTTTTCTGTTTGTGAATGGTGAGGCCCACTTGGGACGAGATGTCAGCAAGCCTCGTGGTCTTGTCCTGCATTTGTTGATGAGTGTGGGACAGTAATGCCAAGTCGTCTGCAAAATCGAGGTCGTCAAGCTGTGTCCACAGTGTCCACTGTATTCCACTTCGTCTGTGCTCTGTGGTCATCTTCATGACCCAGTCTATGGCCAGTAGGAAGAGGAACGGAGACAGCAGACACCCCTGCCTGACACCAGTTCTGACCTGGAGCTCTCTGGTGAACTGCCCTTCGTGGATCACGCGACATGTCATGCCATCATAGCTGCTCTTGATCAGGCGGACAAGCTTTGTGGGTACACCGTAGTGTCGTAGGAGTTTCCACAGAGTCTCTCGGTCCACGCTGTCAAATGCTTTCTCATAATCCACAAAGTTGACGTACAGCGGGGAGCTCCACTCCAGAGACTGTTCCACGATGATGCGGAGAGTGGCGATCTGGTCTGTACATGATCGGTTCTTCCTGAATCCTGCTTGCTGGTCTCTCAGCTGGGGGTCAACGGAGCTCTTCATTCTTTCTAGGATGATCCTGTTGAAGACCTTTCCTGGTACTGACAGCAAGGTGATTCCTCTGTAGTTGGAACACTTGCTGAGGTCGCTTTTCTTGGGAAGCTTGATTAGGTACCCCTCCTTCCAGTCAGCCGGCATCACCTCCTCTTCCCAGATCTTTCCAAACAGTGGGTACAGCATCTCAACTGTTGTCTCTAGGTCTGCTTTCAGAGACTCCGCTGGGATGCCATCTGGCCCTGCTGCTTTGCCATTCTTCAAAAATGCCACTGCTTTTCTGATCTCTTCCCGGCTGGGTCTGTCACAGCTGATGGGTAGGTCGGTCTCTGCCGGCTGGATGTCGGGGGGATCGGGTGGGCTAGGTCTGTTCAGTAACTCTTCAAAATACTCGGCCCATCTGTCGAGTTGGTCTGCTCTGTCTGCAATAGGCTTGCCTTCTTTGTCTTTTACTGGTCTTTCTGTATGGCCATACTTACCCGACAATCTTCTGGTAATGTCGTAGAGCTGTTTCATGTTGCCGCTGCCTGCTGCCTTTTCTGCCTCTGCTGCCAGGCTTTCTGTGTAAGCCCTCTTGTCTGCCCTGATGCTCCTCTTCACCTCGCGGTTGGCTTTCGAGTATTCCCCCTGTGCCCTTACTTTGGCTGCTCTCGTGCGACTGTTGTTGACCGCTGCTTTCTTCTGCTTCCTCGCTTCTATCTTCTTCAAGGTCTGTGCCGACAGCCAGTCCTTGTGGTGGTGTTTCCTGAACCCTACAGTGTCTTTGCAGGTTGAGTTCAGCGCCTCTCTAACTGCCTTCCACTGCTGCTCTGTGGTGACCGCCTCCTCTTCATTTACTAGCTCCTGTAGCGCTTGAAACCGGTTGGACAGCACCAGTTTGAACTCTTCTCTAACTCCAGTTTCTCTCAGGAGGCCTACATTATAGTGCTGTCTTCTTGTTGTCTCTGTGCGGCTTTTCTTTAGCTTGAGCTTCATTCTTAAGGTAAGCAGATGGTGGTCTGAGGCGACATCTGCTCCCCTCCTCACTCGAACATCTTGAAGGGATCTTCTGAATTTCTTGCTAATGCAGATATGGTCACTGTTAGTCTTTTTGTCGGCGTTTTTGTAGCTATTTCCTTTTTTGCAGGGTGGGGAAGCTAACCCCACGCCCAACCCCCTTACTAGGAGGACCAGGGGTTTTCTGTCGGGGTCACCTTCCCTTAGACCACGTTGGTTCACGGCACCTTATTTCATTCGGTGCACCCCTCTCATGAGGGACCCCCTATCCACCACCCAGGGGACGCGCCTCAACGCCTTATGGTCCCAGCGCGAGGTTGTGAATAGTATTTGAGAAAAAATATCTTTGTCAAAATATGGATATTTTAAAACTATTTCCTGAGCCCTTGTGACCCTTGACCTTTCTGAGGGATCATCCGAGTTAGTATGCATAGATAGGTCTTACAATCAGGTATCTCTGTACCAAATTTGGGTTTTAAGTTGTGAATAGTATTTGAGAAAAAATGTCTTTTGTCACAATATGGCTATTTTAGCTCTATTTCCTGAGTTCTCGTGACCCTTGACCTTTCCGAGGGATCAACCAAATTAGTGTGCATAGAAAGGTCTTCCTATCAGGTATCTCTGTAGCAAGTTTGGGTTTAAAGTTGTGAATAGTATTTGAGAGAAAACATCTTTTGTCAAAATATGGCTATTTCAGACCTATTTCCTGAGCCTTTGTGACCCTTGACCTTTCTGAGGGGTCATCCAAATTAGTATGAATAGATAGGTCTTACCATCAGGTATCTCTGTACCAAGTTTGGGTTTGAAGTTTTTTGTCAAATATGTCTATTTTTCACGTATTTCCTGAGCTCTTGTGACCCTTGACCTTTCAGAGGGATCAATTAAATTAGTACTATAGAAAGGTACCAAGTTTGGGTTTGAAGATGTGAATAGTATTTGAGAAAAAATAAATTATGTCAAAATATAGCAATTTTTTTACCTATTTCCTGATCCCCTGTGACCTTGACCTTTGTGAGAGGTCACTCAAATTGGTATGTTTAGAAAGGTCTTGCCACAAAGTATCCTTGGGCCAAGTTTGAAGAATGTGGCTTGAATAGTCTGAGAGAAAATGTCAACGTTAAAGTTTACGACAGACGATGGCGGACGGACGACAGACGACGGACGCACGACCACTGGCCCCAAATGTATTTTTCTCTAAAATGTATTTTTTTGAAAAATACTTACCGATGGCATGACTAATAGGAAAGTATGCTTAGCTTACCAATTTCAGCCCAAAAATTTGTTGTGTATACATCACAACCAGGGGGGCGACTCTAAGGGGTTGTTACCAAGATGCCCCGAGTAGCCCCCCTTGCATCCCTATCCGGTCATGTGCCTGGTCGTTTCCTGCCAGTCTTTGCCTTAGCTCAACAGCGTCAAGTGGGGCAGGAGGGAGGGACCTCCGAGTCATGCCATCGGTAAGTATTTTTTGAAAAAATACATTTTAGAGAAAAATACATTTGTTTTCTCAAAACTCTTACCGATGGCATGACTAATAGGAAGAATAGCGAATAGGAGGAGGGTGCCGCCCCCTATGTATTCAACCAGTGAACCTTGGCAGAAAACACCCCTCAAGTGCATTCAGCAATCGAGGCCCCCCAGCGCGCCACACCCGACAATTTCAGCTAGGCGTTACCTATGGCACCTGTGGTGCCTGGAGGGTGTGCTGTGCCGCCGAGATGTCCCCCACCAAGGCCAGGTTGTTGCGCTGGCCGGATAGGTCTCGTAGGTAGAATCGGGCGAAGGTAGACTCAGCCCCCCCCCCCCCCCCCTTGGGCCGCCACAATGTCTCTCACAGCACAGTTACGGTCAAAGGCGATGCTCGCAGCCACTGCTCTGACCTCATGTGCGTGTATGTGCATCGTCTTTGCCCACATCGGGGAGAGCTCCTTGTATGCAGACTGGATGACCCAGCGGAGCAAGGATGAAATCGTCTGCGCCGAGATGTCTCGTCTGCCTGGAGCCAGGGGCAGGAAGAGGTGCGAGTGCCCTTGTCTCAGTGTTTTAGTTCGGCACAGGTAAATTCTCAGCGCTCGGACGGGGTCCTGCTGACGGGACTCCCGGGACTGGTCCATCGCCCTGAGCGGGCGGATGATCAACACCTGAGGCGCGGCTGCTGGGAGCCGGTTCTTGGGCAGAAAGGGTCAGTGAGGAGTTGTACCAAACCATTGGCCTAAAACTGGAGACAGGCGGGTCACATAGAGAAGGCATGGATCTCACTCACTCTGGACGCTGTGGCAAGGTCGAGAAGGAAGCAGGTCTTCCTGGTTAGGTCGCCCAACCGCACTTGGGGTAGAGGCTCGAACCGCTCCGAGTTGAGCCAGGTTAGGACCCAAGACAAAATCCCAGCGAGGGATCAGCGAGGAGAAGAGGTCGATCATGGGAGTCTCCCAGCGCGCGCAGAGAAGCCGAAAGATGTCCAGGCATAGGGACCACTCCATGTGGAGCAGCTGCCCGTGAGAGGGAGTCCACGAGTACGTTCAGGTGGCCCGGGATGTGCCGCACACGAAGCGAGATGCAGCGATCTCTGCACCACAGGAGGACCTGGTACAGGAAGATGCAGAGAGAGGGAGAGCGCGTCCGGCCCTGGTTCTGTATGTAGGCCACAACCGTTGAGTTGTCGGACAGCAGCAGGATCTCTTGTTGAGCGAGGCGATCCTTCCCAGGCGGAGAGCACTAACCACACGGCCTTCAGCTCCAGCCAGTTGCTGTGTCTGTCTGCGTGGTCCTGCAGCCAGCTGCCCGAGGCTGTGACGAACTTTGGTAGCAAGTGTGCTCTCCAGCCGGAGCGGCTCGCATCCGTGCAGATGGAGAGCTGGGGCGCTGGGGAGGAGAGCTGAACCCCCGATGCTAACCAGGCCTTGTCTGTCCACCGCAGAAGATGAGATCTGGCCAAAGGGGAGACAGGGACCAGGCCCGTCAGATCAGCGGAAGATGGGCGACAGTGGAGAAGAAGATGCAGCTGGATCGGGCGAGAGTAGAGTCTGCTGAGAGGCAGGAGGTCCCCCACTGCGCTTAGGAGACCCAGCAGTTGGAGCCACATCCTGGCCGGGAGAGCTTCCGCGCGGGAGACGGAGAGCCAGGTCCGCTACCTTCTGGATTCGTCCTTCAGGGCGCCGAACATGGTTGAGGTCGGTCAGGAACTCCATGTCTAGGTGAATGAACCTGCACAAGGGAGTAAGATCGAACTTGCCTCCGTTGACCAGAAATCCGAGCAGGTGGAGCAGGGTCAGCAAGGTGTCCTGGTC
The DNA here is from genome assembly GCA_036245525.1 of Semisulcospira habei. NCBI lineage: Eukaryota > Metazoa > Mollusca > Gastropoda > Semisulcospiridae > Semisulcospira > Semisulcospira habei. The sequence goes on along the minus strand of BTPG01000001.1, from coordinate 31,792,965 downwards.
CTCCGCTAAGGCTGTCGCCAACTGGTTCCGGAGGAGCAGATCGTCCAGATAGTTGGAAGTTGGGCTCGAGGCCATCTGTCGGAACCTGGAGACGACCCTGTCAATGATCCTGGTAAACACCCACAGGCTGAGGTTGAGTCCGAAGGGCAGGGCCCAAAACTGATACACTACTCCGCCAAAGGCGAAGCGAAGATAACGCCGGGACGCCGGGTGCACATGAAGATAAGTGTCTGCGGGTCGAGGCTCACGGCGAAGTCCTGTGGCTGCACTGCAGCCCTCAAAGCTCTAGCCATCTCCATCCGGAAGCGAGGGGCCAAAATGTACCTGTTTAGCACCGAGAGGTCGATGACCGGACACCACTTGCCGCCGGGCTTGGGGACGAGGAAGAGACGGCTGTAGAAAGCCGGGGAGTCAAGACGCAAGACAACTTCCCTAGCCTCCTTCTGAAGCAGAGAGACTACCTCGTCGTGAAGCGCTTCCGCCTTGCCTTGTTCCCCCAGCACCCGAGTCTACAGGGAAGAGTGTCGCAACGGAGGGGGAGACTGGAAAGGGATCCTCAGGCCCTCTGAGATGGTCAAGACAATCCAAGGGTCGTCCTGAAACAGTCGGCGCCTCCCGCTGACTGGCGACCCTACAGGAATCGGCAGGGACCAGGCTGGGGTGGTTGCGGGGAAAGTGCGCAAGCGCACTGGAGGGGGGCAGGGTGCACAGCGGCCTCTGAGAAGCCGGGAGGAGGGGGGTCTGAAAGACCACAGGGCGCGACCCATGGCTCTGCGGGCCGACTGAAAGCGAGAAGCAGAGGGGACGGTGGAGGCTGGCCAGAGCTCCTTTGAAGACTCCTTGATGGTCTGCCAGGTCGGTCCATAGAGAAGAGATCCCCTGAAGGGAGCCTGGCGAAGCAAAGTCTTAACTGAAGCCGGGAGAGACGAGCAAAGTCCCAGCAGGGCGTCCCGTCGCATCAGGTCGCAGTTAGTGGCCGCCGCCATGGCGTTAACCAAGGAGTGAAATGCTGCTCTATTCGCCGCCATGAGCACAGAGTGTACGTCATGGAGAAGAGCTGAGGTGGAGAGGTCCCAGGTATCTTCGAGGTGTCTTACCATGGCCTGCGTCGCCATCTCGAGGAAGCCGGCACACGCTAAGGAGTTCTGAACCAGCTTCGGTGTCTTCTCCAAGCCGCGTGGGATCCATGGCCGCCTGCCGCAGGGGGCCCCCATCTGCGACAGCTCCGCCTTGTCTATAGCTGGCAGGGGACATGAGAACGCTTGGGAATGCCCAGCGTACCACTGCTGGCAGAAGCTGACGTCCAATCCCGCTGACCATCTGGCAACGGAGAAGAAGCCCTGGTCACCAAAGCTGTCCACTAGAAGGTGTGCAGAAAAACGCCTCCGTGAGGTCCCTAAACGCCAGCGGCTGCGGGAGGTACTTGAAATGCTTGGACTGCCGCGGCGTGTCCACCATCGGTGCGGCCTTCCTCTTCAAGGGGGGGGGGGGGAGGGAGGGCAGGAGCCCAGGGGAAGGAAGGTGGCGATGAGTCGGGAGGCCTTGTTTAGGGAGCGAAGCGTCTGTAGCTGACATCTACGACAGGGACGATAGCGCACTAGGCGACGCCAAGCTGATGTCTGCCAGCCCTAGGGCAGACACAGAGTCCTCCGGGTGGAGGCTAAGGCCTTGTCGTCGTTCCCCATGAACCGTGGATGTGAGCGAAGGTCCCTGCGCACCGATGGAGTCATGGGGGGAGAAAAGCGCCTGCTCCAGCAAAGAGAAGAGGCCCGGTGGGGCTCGCTAGTGCGGGAATGCGGGGAGAAATCCGCTGAAACTGAAGAGCGGCGGCTGACCACGAGGCCCCGACACTGGGGATGATGGCGCCAATCCCGAGAGGAAGAACGACGTGACAATCGGCTCCGAGAAGTCATCGTGGAGGGACGATGTCGAGCCGAAAATGGCCGCTGGGGTGGAGTCGAGGCCTTCCCACGCCTGAGAGAGGTGGAGTGGGAGCCCAAGGTTTCGTGATGCCGCAGGCGTCTGAGGCTGCCGCTGTGAGGAGACTCCTGATCGTGCACAAGGGAAGAGCTAGAAGGGCGATCCCTACTGGAACGCTCCTGCCACTGACCCCGGTCCTCCCTCTAGTGGTGCTGTGAATCCCATAAGAGCGGACGCTTTCCTTGCCGAGTGGTGCAGCAACCGGAACTGCTGGGTGCACCTCTCGTTGCTCCTCGAGCGGGAAGGCAGGGTAACGGAGGACTGGGTACGATGGAGAGGGGTGTCTTGTCGGCGACTGCCTGACACTTTCCTGTCTCCACAGACGGTCGAAGCGCCGGAATCCTGGAAACGGGGCAGTTCCTCCCGCTGGTGGCTAGTGATCTTCCCCCCTTCTGAGTGATGGCCTGTGGATCTGGGCGCCCAATCACAGTGCTTGTCCGGCCGATGGCTGCGTGGCAGATGGCTCTCTGAGCGTGGGGAGTAAGTACCCGCTGCCTGGACCCACCTAGGGAGCATTTCCCATCGTGGGCGGACCGGCATTTCGCCCACCAAAGGGTGGGGTAGGGTCTCTGTTGCCTGTACGTGGAGGGGGGGGGGTTGCATCCTTCCGACCACTGACAGGCTCCCCTGAGCGTGAGTATTGAGGTCCCGTTGCCTGGTCGCACCTAGGTACCATGTCCCGTCGTGGTTGTGCCAGCATTTCGCCCACTAAAGGCTGGGGTAGGGCTTCTGGTGCCTGTACTTGATGGCTGTTGTCCCATCGGTTGCTGACCGCCCTAGCATGAGGCGGTAGGGTTCGAGGCAGCGGAAAGGGGGGGGGGGGGTAGTAGTGCCGGATGCGACGACAGGCCCACGATGTCTGAAGTGGTATGCCTCAGCGACAGTGGCACGGCGGAAGTCGTGGCGGGGTTGAGTGGCTCCCTGTCCCGGGCCGGGCTGGTCGTTCTCTCATGTAAAAGGCCCACAGCTGCGTCCAGCGTTCTTCGACCCAAGCCGCGCAGGTATTACATGTCCGCCCGGAGGAGCAGCCCGCACAGGGCAGGCACACATCATGGGAGTCCGTCGGCCATTGGAACTGCCCGCACCTGGTGCAGGTCATCACCTGTGCACTTGTCGCTACCTGGGCAGGGCCCCCTCAGAGAACAACCAGGTAATCCCCCGAAACCCAAGGTAATCCTCCGTGCTTCACACAGAGTTCCCCCAGAAAATCCAAGCACCACACAAAGTTCACCACACAAGTTCACCACATAAATCCAGTGGAACACGAAACACCGTAGATAGCTTGTAACACACCAACACAACAATGCAGTAATCCACCGTACACAGTCGAAGCGAAGCAGGCTGGGCACAACCGGTCCCGGTGAGCTAAGCGTAAAGACTGGCGGGAAACGGCCAGGCACATGACCGGATAGGGATGCAAGGGGGGCTACTCGGGGTGTCTTGGTAATGACCCCCTAGAGTTGGTTGTGAGGTATATACAACAAATTTTTGGGCTGAAATTGGTAAGCTAAGCGTACCTTCCTATTAGTCATGCCATCGGTAAGAGTTTTGAGAAAACAAATATAGACTCACTTTTGCTTCGCACGTGAGCCCAAAAATCACTGATCAGCACATAAACACTTTACTGACCCTGACGCTGCAACCGGTTGCCACCAATACTCACAGTGGAAGTGTCCTCTGAAACATACACTGTCTCTGGCAGGCCAAACTCAAACAAGCCGTACGGGTAGTCACTTGCCACGTACACAACCTCAGCCAGTGCGGCCCCCTGGTCCTGAGAGATGACTGCGCCACCAGAGGCTGAGTTGAGCTGGAGGGTGTAGGTTTTCCGCAGCTCTGGAATGCTGTCATCTCGAGCCTGCAAGGGAGCAAACAAAACATGCATTGCAGTTAACCCCCTTGCGCATGCAGCCACCAGTAGTGTAAACAACACTGATGCCTGCACAAGTTTAACGCTTTTCATTCTGATACACTACTGATTTAAATAAATTTGACTATGATAGTTCAAGGGTGGTGCCAGAATAGCTTGGCACCTGAGGCGCCAAGCTATTCTGGCACCACCCTTGAACTAAAATGGTTGATCTATCTCCTAATCTCTAATGCAGCCTTGGGTAGGACAACAAGAAACTTTAAACAAAAAATCAGCCTCACAACATCACGGGTTAACTTCACCAATCACAAGGTCATATGTAATGAAAGTCAGAGACATCTCAAACAAACCTTTTCTGTGTAAATACTTCACTTATCACAAACTTTGAGAGCAAACAGATTTGAGCCCCATAGCATTTTCTTATTTGAAGTTCACAGTTTAAGGCAAGTAAGTAAAGTAAGTACCCTGAACGTAAACACTAGCAGTTATCCATTTTCTTCTGATAAGAATTTTTGTTAAGATTTAAAGACAAAATTAAACTTGTGTGTGGGTCTATTATTCTGGACCTAAATACCTTAAGCTGCATGTTCAAAATCACAGCACAGCTCATAAATGGCTGCCACACTACCACAGGGATCATGGGGTTCTGTCCTTGTTGGTTCTCTTTTGTATCAGAAGATCTATGCCTCTTATAGTTGACGTCCCCATGTTTTATCCAGTAGTAAAGGGGTCAACATCTTACTTGCAAAACAATGACTGCCAGCTGCTGCTGATCCTGAAAAGTGATGCTCCCTTCCACCTGCATGAAAGCCTCCAGTTCTCGGGGAGCCAACGACCAGGTCACCACCACCTCTCCAAAGATGCCTGATGCTCGGCTCAATGTCACCTTTGTGGTGCCATTGTATGCAGGACTGTACTCGCCAGGCTCTCCAATAAGCACGAGTCGTGAGTCAGGGACAATGGAGACAGTGCCACTGGCTCCTGGGTCAGGCAGGATGACGACTGTAGCATCACCTTCTGTATTTCCGTAAATCATAAAAATTGTTAGGAAAATAGAAGGTCAAAAACTGTGTGCCCATTGACACAAACAGTGCATTTAAAGAACAGACAAACATGCAATATCACAGGTATATATGTACTGTTTGTTTTTTTAATTAAAATGCAATTTTCACCTACTTCTATTTCCTATACAACATCGTTTGTCTCATTTTGTATATACACTTGACTCCGAAAGAAAATAGTTCAAGTGTTGATAAAATCCAGTAATTGAGAAAAAAAAAAGGTTTTTACTAACATCTGATCTTTTTTTTCATTTAAAGCAAGTTTTTCACATATGTGACGAGCTGTGTTTTGTATATGTTTTTAATAATACATTTTATTACGTCACCCCTCTAGTCGTTGGTTAATACATTGTAGCATGATTTTGTGCGGCCGGTGCCACTTAGCTGCTCAATATGGGTTCTGGCAGAGGTGACCTACGCCCCCAGTCTTAGCCTGGCTCCTCTTTCCCTTTCTGACCAGTACCTACTGCTACCAATAACCATTCATCCACCCCTTTTTTTACTCCCCACCTCCAGGGCCCCTTTGTTTCTTTCCCGCCTAGTGATTTTCCTTTTGGCTGCCCCATCTAAATTTAGCTGGAAGTGACCAATCATTTCATTAGACCAGTGCTAGAACATGGACCTTGACCCAGTAGCGCCCCCTCATGTTAGTGTCCCCACGCTAGGAGCGGACTCGTTTACACACCACAACGGAAGCAAGACCTTTGGGCGTCAATTTATTTTCACAAGTTTTGTCTTACTGGGCCTCTGTGTACTGCCTCCTTGGTGGGGAAATAAACATTTTTCACAAGGCGCAACATGGCCTCCTTGTCTGTTTTGTAATAATCCGCCCCACCACATATATTCAAGTTTACTCATAACATGATATAACAAACGATGTAACAATACTTCTTCAGAGGACCTGGTAAGGTGCCAAACCAGTCAAACTACCACTGAACTATCATCATGAAGCTATCTCCCACAGACAGCTACTGACCTGTAGGAGAGATGTCAGCATTGTTGTCAGCTGAAAGAAGAGAGACTATGAAAGTCTCGCGTCCTTCCAGTACACCATCAGGCCGAGATTGCAGGGTCAATGTTTGTTCTACCAATCCCTGCAAACCATCAGGAAAATTTCACACATAATCAATCTAGAAAATACTATTGTGCAAACGCCCCAAAATAAGCTGACAAATTTATTGTCACAAAAAAACAATACCTTAAACCCTTATCATTCGGAATACACCAGTGTGTGAAATAAGCTTGACTAAAATAGTTCAAGGGTAGTGCCACAATAGTTTGTCGCCTCTAGGCGCCAAGCTATTCTGGCACCAACCTTGAACTAAAGCCATTGGTCTATATCCTTATCTGTAAGTACTATAATGTAGCTTGCATATGGCAGTGTACAAATTTGAAGCTTTTAGCCTCAATATGATATGGGTTACGTGACTGTTAGAGAAAACGTACAAATGATCCTGAACACAAAGGTCCAGACATTGACACAGGACACAGATGTTTCTGAAATCTTGGTCAAAAGTCCCAGCCATGAAAGAAACAAGAAGCAATTGTGGAGGCTCAGGAGGATCAATGCCTCTTGCAGTTGTATCATGTTCACTTTGTTCGGCAGTGAAGAACTTCACACACAATTCATAAGATATTAGTACTGTTACAAAACAAAATTGATCTAAGCTCATATGAACATGTGAGCTACAAACTAACAATGGAAGCAGACACATTTTAGCCCGTTGCGTGTCGATAGCGTTTTAGTCGCAACAATTCCTGTAGGAATCATCACGACTAAAACCTATACCGACACGCACAGGGTTAGTACCTGAATGAATGACAGTGTCCCCTCCAACGGTGGTAAGAAATCATCCTGAGCGTCAACGCTGAGCCGCCATTTTACATTCACCAGACCCTGCGTTCCTTGCATTCGCTGTACTGTCAACTGGGCACGGCCCTGCGTGTCGTCTGGGGACAGTGACTCCCGCATCTCAACCTGTGAAAATATGGCAAAAGATATTTCTAGACGACATTTTTACAGTCAGTAAGAGAGATGTGCACTGGACTGTGATTTTGAAACCATAATATCTAAAGAACAGACTGGCAAACATATTAGTTCAATGTAACTTCTTCTTCTTCTTCAGCGTTCCCAAGGTTCTGCCTCAGATGTCAAGATTAATATCCACCTGAGGCATAATCCACGAGGATTGCGTGTGTGCTCGTTTCCCTGATGGGTTTCCACACTATACCAGATGGCATAGTCAGTGACACTCCGACTTCGTTGGTCATTAGTTGGTTTTCTGTCGGGGTTTGCTCCCCTAGCCTTTGCCTCTCCCGAGGCACCCACAAGATAGTGGGGGGTATTTACCCATAGTTGGGAGTCAGGTTCATGGGCATCAGGGCCTATCCACACACCGGTGGGCCTGCATGCCGCGTGTCTGGGGGCCAGACCTGCTCCGAGTCCCCTGTAGTTCAGCCCGAGTCCGTGAGGCACTCAGTTACTGTGTGACGCCGAGAGGAGGCACTAAATGAGGCGTGTTGTTGGAGAGGCTATGTACTGGCAGAGAGAGACTGACACATTCTGCCCTCCTTTTCGAGATGCTGCTAGCCAGCGGTGGAAGCTGAAAGCGAGAAGTGATAAGCACTACCACTGCGCTACCACACTAGATGTATCACAACCACCATTTTGACACATGTTCAATGTAACAAATTATTCTAGCCAAGAAGCTGATTGCAGTTTCCATCCATCAAAGATACTCATCGGTCGCAAAATGTGTGCAAAAACATCATAAAGCCAAAAGAAATGCCACAAAAACAAAACACAGCAGAGGTCAGTAGCACGAGTAAGCTTACATTCTGCAATTGCCACTACGCACTGTGCTCTGCTACACAGTGGAGTGTCTTACGTTGTGGCCTGCACAGGATTTAATCCCATAGTGCAACTGTTTAACCCCTTCACTGCCAGCGGATGCGAAAACTGCTTCTTTGAAAGCAAGCGAAATTTAACAAGAAGTAATCCCATCAATCCAAGAAACATGGATATGAACAGGGTCAGCAAGAGGCAAAGAACATCATGAGCCCCCGCTTCAGAGGTTCTTTGCCTCTTGCATTTTTTGGGTGTTTGACGTTTTTCTGGCAGTGAATGGATTAAGTTGTAAAGAAGCCACCACGCATGGGGTTCTGTTACATAATGGAGCGTAGTGTGTTAACTTTTAAACTTGCAAAACTAAACGACTTCCGTTCCATAGAATGGAAGTCATCCAGTTCTGGGAGTTTAAGAGTTACGATTTAATCTCACTAATGCAATCGTGAGCAGTTCAATTAACAGTTTTCTTGCCTGTCTGGACGCAAATCTGAAGAAGCCAGTGGGTGAGTCATTCTTTAAGATGGCGATCCTGACCGATGTGTAGGTGCCCAGCACAGCATCTCCGCTAACACTGATCAGCTTCACATCAAAACTCTGCAAGTTACCATGAAAAATGAATTTTTCATTAAAATGCATTTTTTTGAAAAATACTTACCGATGGTATGACATTGTGGAAAAGCCCTTAGCTAGCCTAATTTTAGCCAAAATTTGGTTGTGTCCGTATAAGGGGGTGTTGGCAGGAGTGGGGCGCCATAGACCAGGCCATGGCCTGAATAGTCTCCCCTTATTCCCACCCGGTACGAGAATACCCGTCATCCCTCAGTTTAGTTCCTTAGCGCACTTGAGGCAAGCGGGGTAGGTGGGAGGGTCCTTCGAGTCATACCATCGGTAAGTATTTTTCAAAAAAATGCATTTTAATGAAAAATTCATTTGTTTTCTCAAAACACATTACCGATGGTATGACATTGTGGAATTCCGAAGAGGAGGCGGGTGCCAAAAAGACGCCCCTCCTGCCAACAGACCAACCCTCAGACCCGCCCTCCCGGAGCAAACTCCCGATAATTTTAGTTAAGATACTTACGGCGCCTATGGCGCCGGGAGGGAGTGTTGCGCCGCCGTGATGTCTCCCACCAAGGCGAGGTTCTGCCTCTGGGTGGAGAGGTCCCTCAGGTAGAATCTAGCAAACGTGGTCTCAGCTCGCCATCCCACTGCCGCCACAATGTCCTTGACTGCACAGTTGCGGTCGAAGGCGAGACTGGTGGCCATGGCTCTGACCTTGTGTGCCCTGATGTTCATAAGCTGGGCTGCACCTGGGGCGAGGTCCTGATAGGCAGAGCGGATCACCCAACGGATCCAGGAGGAGATGGTCTGTGCTGAGATGTCGAGTCTACCTGGGGACAAAGGGAGAAAGAGGCGGGTACGTCCTCGGCGCAGCGGCTTGGTCCTGCGCAGGTATACACGTAATGCTCTCATCGGGTCCTGTTGTCTGGTCTCCCGGGTGGAGTCTGTCGTACGTAATGGGTGAATGGTCATCATCTGTGGGTTCGTCAAAGGCGACCGCGTCTTGGCCAGGAAGGATGGTTCAGGTAGCAACTGCACGGAACCGTCTGTCCGGAACTGCAGGCAATCTGCTCGTGTGGACAGCGCGTGAAGCTCACTGACCCTGGCCGCCGTGGCTAGGGCCAACAGGAAGCACGTCTTTCGAGTAACGTCCGGCAAGCGCGCCAACTGCAGGGGTTCAAACCGGACGGAGTTGAGCCACGTCAGCACCCAAGGTAGGTCCCATCTAGGCAACAGCGAACGCAACGCCGGGCGTTGTAAGCCAAAGTGTGCCATCAAATCAGCGAGGTCTTTGCAGCCACCAGGATCGGGCCGGCCCAGGTGACGGTAAGTGTCAGCGATCATGGCAAGGTATCCCCGAATGGTAATTGGCGCCAATCTCTGGAAGGTGAAAAGCCAGAGGAAGAACTCCGCCAACTGTGGTGTCGTCAAAGCCGTAGGGGGGAGGTCGTTGTCACCACACCAGTTGCAAAGCACTCTCCACTTTCCCTCGTAAACTCGTCTGGTGGAGAGTCTGCGTGCAGCAGCGATAGCTTCCACTGCCGCACTAGAGAAGCCTCTGCTGGTGAGGGCGCGCCGCACAACCTCCAGGCGTGTAGGAGGAGCCGCTCTGGGCACGGATGAAACAGTGGTTGACGAGGTTGCTTGAGCATCGTGCGCGGACAGGGTAGCTGTAGTGGCGGGCACGTGGCTAGGTTCAACAGGTCCGTAGTCCACGACTTGGTCCAACTGAAAGGCGCCACCAGGAAAAGGATCGTGTTGCAGCCGCGGAGCTTGAGGAGGACTTTGGGAACCATCACCGACGGAGGATACGCGTAGGCGACAAGCCCGTCCCAGGGAATGGACATCGCGTCGACCGCCCAAGCTAGCGGGTCTGGCACTGGTGAGACGAACAGCGGTACCTGGTGGTTCCATCGGGTCGCGAAGAGGTCGATCATGGGGGTCTCCCACTTGGCCCCGATCATCTGGAAGATGTCCGGCCGCAGCGTCCACTCGGTGTGGAGAAGCTGTCCTCGTCGCGACAGGGAGTCGGCGAGCACGTTGAGATGCCCTGGAATGTGCCTGGACCGCAGGGTGATATCCCGATCCTCGCACCAGCGAAGCAGTTGGTACAGGAGGATGCACAGTGATGGAGAGTGGGTCCCGCCCTGCTTCTGTAGGTAGGCGACGACGGTGGAGTTGTCGGACAGCACCAGGAGCTCCTGTCCCCGGAGTTGCGAGTCCCACGTCATCAAAGCCTGCCAAACCGCTTTCAGCTCTAACCAATTGATGTGTCGGGTCAGCAGATCTTGAGGCCAAAGACCCGAGACTGTGATGAACGAAGGTAGTAGGTGAGCTCCCCAACCGGTGAGGCTTGCGTCGACACAGAGAGACAGGTGAGGAGGTGGCGTATAAAGCGGGACTCCTGAAGCCAGCCAGATAGGGTCTGCCCAGCGTAGGAGGTGAGGGCGTAACATCGGAAGCACCGGAACCAGCGCGTCGATGTCGTCCTTCGAGGGTCGCCAATGCAGTAGAAGGTGTAGCTGCACAGGCCGGGAGTAGAGTCGCCCTAGGCGAAGCAGGTCGGCTGCCGCACTCATCAACCCCAGAAGTTGTAACCACACGCGCGCAGGGACGCTGTCCTGTTGTGTGACGTGTCGCGCCAGATCGCCGAGTTTCTTGATACGCGCCGCCGGTAGCCGCACTTCGTTCAGGTCGGTGCGGAACTCCATTCCCAGGTGAACAAAGCGGCGGGACGGCGAGAGGTCGGACTTGCCCATGTTGACGATGAACCCCAGCGAGTCGAGGAGGACTAGGAACGCGTCTCTGTCTCTCTCCAGAGTGGAGTCTACCTGGTTCCTCAGGAGTAGGTCGTCGAGGTAGTTCGACGTAGGACTTGAGCTCGTCCGTCTGGCCCTGGCAACGACGGCGTCCATGATCCTGGTGAACACCCACGGGCTGAGGTTGAGGCCGAAAGGGAGGGCGCGGAACTGGTAGACTACTCCGGCGAAGGCGAAGCGAAGAAAGCGTCTGGCCGTAGGATGCATCAGAACATGAAGGTAAGCGTCTGACAGGTCGAGGCTGACGGCGAAGTCCATGGGCTGCACCGCGGCTCGGAGGGCTCGAGCGGTCTCCATACGGAAGGCAGGGGCGACTATGAACTTGTTCAGGGCAGAAAGGTCGATCACTGGGCGCCACTTGCCCCCCAGCTTGGGAACGACAAACAGACGGCTGTAGAAGGCTGGGGTGTCGTGTCGTAGCACCACCTCCGTGGCGTTCTTCCGGAGCAGCGCGTCCACCTCGTTGCGTAGCGCGTCGGCCCTGAGCCGGTCGGTCGGCACCGCAGTCCAAAGGGGGGACCGGCGCAGAGGAGGGGGAGATCGAAAGGACAGCTGAAGGCCCTGGCATACAGTCGACAGGATCCACGGGTCGTCGGGAAACAGCGCCCTCCAAGCGACGCTGTGTAGTGCTAGCCTTCCGCCGACAGGAGACCCGGGAGCGATCGGCGGAGGCGGAGACGGTGGGCAGTCAACGGGCCCGCCCCCGCCCGAAGGGACGTCGGGCAGGTCTAGGCCAACCGGGGGCGGCGGCGTCCGAGGAAGAGGGATTCGGTGGACCGGGACGACCGAAGGCTGGTTTACGGGGGGGGGGAGACGTCCACGACTGGTGAAGGGGCGAGCGGGGGGTCTGGCGGGCCGCAAGACTCGACCCATAGGCCTGCGGGCTGGAGGAAAGCGCTGGGGAGCGACGCGGGTAGGCCACAGATCCTTATTCGACTCCTTAACGGACTGCCAGTGTGGACCGAAGAGGAGTTCGCCGCCGACGGGGGCCCGGCGAAGCTGGTTCTTGATATCAACAGGAAGTGTACAGGCTTGAAGCACCGCATCCCGACGCATGAGGTCGCAGTTCGCCGCCGCTGCCATGGCGTTAACGGAGGTATGGTAGGCTGCACGGTTACCAGAAACCGCCAAGGCTAGGATGTCTGTCAAAAGTGGGGCGATGGTAGGATCCCATGCTTCCTCAACGCGCCGAACTATGGCCTGTGTTGCCAAGTCCAAAAATCCCGCTGACGCAAGTGCATTGCGAATGAGTGAAGCAGTCGGATTCAGGCCCGGGGTGAAGCCAGCTCGTCGAAACAGGCTGGCACAAGACAGCGCCGGGGGATCCACTGCCGGAAGCGGGCATGCGAAGGCTTGCGAATGTCCGGCGTACCAGCTCTGTCGGAACGCGATCGCCAGGTCTGCAGGCCACTTGTTGTCAGAAAAGAAGCCAGCGTCCCCGAGAGCTCCCTGAAGCAGGTGAGAGGAGAAGGCATCGCGAATGTCTCGGAACCCAGGAGGTTGCGGCAGGGACTTGAAGCGTTTAGCGTGAAGTTCGGAGTCCACAAAAGCCGACGCTCTCTTCTTAGCAGGGGGAGAAGAAGGACAATCTTCCGCAGGTAGAGCAGCCGCGATGAGTCGAGCAGCTTCGTCAAGGGCGCGCATGGTCTCCGTCCTGTGACTCGGTGAAGCTGGAGGAATCTCTGCATCTTCCTGTGACTGCGAGCGAGGGGTAGGGGAGGATTCCAGCCAGGCCGACACCGAGTCCTCCGGGGCCAGGCTGATGGCGTCATCCACACTAGCGGGAAGAAGTGAGGAATCGGGAGCCTTTGCGGGACTAACGGGAGCCATAGCTGTCATTGGGCGGGGAGGTGGAGAGGCTGTCCGGTGTGTTGGTCGGCGTCTGCTGAGACGACGAGGCGAGCACTGCGGCGCAGCGAAAGAGAGAGAGTCGGAGCGAGCGACGTGGTGGCGATCCCACGGGGAACGGCTGCGGCGTGAGGAGCGGGAGCTGTGCGAGGCTGGTCGGGTCCGACGTGATTCCGGAGGGCCCCGCGAGGGCGACCGTCTACGACGATGGCAGCTCCGATAAGAAGACCCACGAAAGGAAGAGTGAGGACTATCATGTCGCCTCGGCCCCACAGTACTGGTCCGCCGACGTTGACTCGCTACGCGAAAGCCGTCTCTGCGTGCGTCAGTGTAACCACTCATGTCCGAAGAGCTACCCGCGCGAGAGCGGTAGCGGCGACCAGGAATTCGAAGAGGCGAAGGCCGACGTCTCTCCGGGCTGCGTCTTGATCGTGGGCTGTCTCTAACTAACACAACGGAAGAGATCGGAATGCCACCACTAACCTGAGATCTAGACAAGGATCGAGCCCTGTCCTCTGGTTCGTCCGTCCGTCGTGTTCCCACTCTGGGCTGTCGGTGGGTAGTAGAGTGGTCAGCTCTCGAGGCCGTGTCCCGGTGTAAGCGAGACTCGTGTGTCACCGTGTGACTACTTGTGCGTGGTCGTTCCCTCCTGTCATGTCTGTGCTCCGCCAAGTGCTTCTGGACTGGAAGCGTCGTAGACTCGGTTGCCGACGCCAGTCCGGGGGAAGGACCATAGTTGTCTGCCTTCTCCAGAGGTGTACCGACTGTAATCCCGTCCGCTTGCAAAGGTTCAGGATCAGGTCTCAAGGTCGCCACGGTAAGGGTAACCTCAGTGGGGCCCTCCGCGATAGTATGCGACTTGCCAACTTTCATTGTTCGGGACGCCTTAGCCACTGGTACCGGCTTGGTTCCCGTCTTGGTACTCCGCATCGGGTCTGTCAGTCGTTCCCTGACAGGAGTCGGTCGTTCTCGGCGGTAAAAGCCCCACAGCTGCGACCATCTTTCTTCCAGCCATGGGGCGCACACCACACACGTATTGGTCGAATCGCAACCAGCACAGGGTAGGCAGACTGCATGCCCGTCCGATGGCCACTGAAAGTCGCCACACAATGTGCAGGTACGAACCTGGTATCTGTAACAAGAGGGTACAATGAAGAAACGAGCGAGCGTGGCCTCCGAGGTCACGCAAAATAAAAACGCGCGCGATGACGAAACGAACCTCATCGAATTCGAAAGAGTACAGCGCGTGCCTACGCTCGGCGCTCCTTCCCACCCTAGAGCGCCGGTCGAGGGCATTCACCGAGATATTACCTGTCCATGGCGGCAAACGGTAGCAAACCCACGTCTCAGTCTCCACCGAAGTGGACCCACTGTCAGCCGGTTGCAGAAACTCGTCGCCAGTCACGACCGGCCAGGCTCCGAAGTCTCGTCACAGCGCCAGTCGAGTGAGCTCGAAGTCCCCACAGCTAACTCGTCGGCAAGTGAGTCCCCAAGTCGACGAAAGAGAACCGGCCCAGCCGAGAGCACAATCAGTCCCAACCGACTCAAGCTCCACAGAACACAAGTTCCAAGTACAAGCTCACAACCACCAAGGTCAGAAGACCGGTCCAAGATCAAAAACGCAGAGCACGAACAGACACAACCTTCCTAGTGCTAGCTAAGAACTAAACTGAGGGATGACGGGTATTCTCGTACCGGGTGGGAATAAGGGGAGACTATTCAGGCCATGGCCTGGTCTATGGCGCCCCACTCCTGCCAACACCCCCTTATACGGACACAACCAAATTTTGGCTAAAATTAGGCTAGCTAAGGGCTTTTCCACAATGTCATACCATCGGTAATGTGTTTTGAGAAAACAACAACATTGTACAGTAAACCCGCTTTGGGCGACACATCTAGCTTTGAGCAACCAGCTTGAATTCAAAGGTCTGCCACCCTCAACCCTTGACCTTTCAGTGGGGTCACCCAAATAAGTATGGATAGGAAGGTCTTATCATCAGGTATCTCTGTCATAGGTCTGGATTTGCAGTTGAAATAATAATAATAATAATAATAATAATGGATACTTATATAGCGCTCATCCTTAAATAAGCTCTAAGTGCTTTACAAATAAAGAGTGGGAGTGGAGGGGGTCACAAAATCAAAGAAACAACGGATTCTACAATACATACTCGCGCACACACACACACACACACACACACACACACACGCACACACACACACGCACGCACGCACGCACGCACACACACACACACACACACACACAGGTACATAATGACAAATAACTGAGCTACATTGGGGTATCGAACAGGTGGGTCTTTAGGGCAGATTTAAAGGCAGTAAATGAGGAAGAATGTCTGATGTCTATAGGTAGGGAGTTCCAGACAACATGTCCAACGTGCGCAAAACAACGGTCACCTCTGGTTTTGTATTTGAAGAGCGGGACTCTGAGAAGGCGTGTGTCACTACTTGAACGGAGGGAGCGGGAGGGAGTGTATAGCTGAAGAAGATCAGCGAGATAGGCAGGGGTAGAGTAGTTAATAGCTTTGTAGCACAGATAGGCGATTTTGTACGAGACTCATTGTTTGACTGGCAGCCAATGAAGTTGTCTCAGAATAGGAGTGATGGGCTGATGCTGTGAGGCGCGGACGATGAGACATGCAGCATAATTCTGAACTCGCTGCAAATAGTACTGAGAAACAAATACATGGCAATTTCATACCTACTTGTTGACCAACTATGGCCATCAGCTTTGAGAGGTCACTCAAACTGACATCCTTATAAAGGCCCTTGTCACAAAATATTATTGGGACAAGTCTATAACTGGAATACAGCCTTCGAGAAAATTTTAAAATATGTTAACCCTTTGCGTGTAGGTAGCAGTTTTTGTCGCGATGATTCCTGTAGGAATCATCACGACAAAAACCGCTACCTACACACAAAGGGGTAAAATTATTTGTTGATTACCTCCTGATCTTCAGATAGCTGATCATCAATAATGGTGATGACAATCTCTGCCCCTGTCTGTCCGTCAGTGAAAGGAACTGTGCCACTGCTAGGGTAGAAGTCGAGAATGTTGGCGCTGATGGGCTCTGCTTGCCAGGTCACTGTGAGGGAGCCAAAGAAGCCCACTGATCTGACCAGCTGCAGTCTCACTGTGTTGTTGCGGCCGTACTCTTCGTAAGTGTCCAGTCGTCCTTCATTGTTCTAAGGAGAAAACAAGAATGGCAAAGCCTGTAAGGCTCACGCACATGACCGATCTGGCCTTTGTGACCATGACCTTTCCCATAGGTTACTGAAATAAGCAAGTGATCAAGTGTCTTAACATAAAGTCTTTGTACCAGCAAAGTCCATGTTTTCTCAAAATCTATACATTTATCACTAATTTGTCCACCACCTTTGACCGTTGTAAGGGGTCAACTAATTTAGCATGCATGGTAAGGAATTATCAGCTACCTTTGTGCCAAGTTGTATTGAAAAGTTTGCAAAAATGCAGACAGAAACTAAACTTCTAAACTTTTACACAACAAGAAAGGCAAAGCCATTATGGCTCACGTGTATGACCGATTTACATATGTGACCTTTGTGACAAGGGCTGGCTTCTGCAGCAGCAAAATCCATCATATCTGAAAATGTAAGCATTTTTCACACATCTGTCAACCCCCCATGTCCCTTTACCTTTGTGATGAGTTGACTAAATTAGTATGCATAGGAAGGTCTTATTTGGTTGAAAAATTTGCAAATATTTGGGAATACCTCAATTTTATAAAAAAAAATCAGCATTTTACACACATTTGCCAGCCTCCTGTGACCCTTGACCTTTTCAAGGGGTCATCCAAATTAGTATGCATAGATAGGTCTTACCATCAGGTGTCTCTGTACCAAATTTGGGTTTGAAGTTGAAAATAGTATTTGAGAACAAGAAAGGCAAAGCCCTTATGGCTCACGTGAATGACTGATCCACACATGGGTGACAATAAGTAAAGGGATGGCTTCTGCAACAACCAAATCCATGTTTTCTCAAAATTTAATCAGTTTCACACATCTGTGAAACCTCCGTGACCCTTGATCTTTGCGAAGTCGACTAAATTAGTATACATTGGAATTAGTATAATAATAATATTAATAATAAAACATAGTTTTTATATAGCGCCCTTCCTCACAGACAGCAAGCTCGGATCACTTTACAGCACATAAAAATAATTTGAACAGGAGAAAAATTAGAACAAAATAAACACGCACTCACTCTTTAAATAAACACCTGCTTGCACCATGTAGGGACATTCCTAACAGGAAACACACACGTGCATACACAAACAAACAAACACGCAAACACACACACACACACACACAGAGTCTACCTACATGGGCTACACATATAAGAAAACAGCCAACATTTCCAGGCAGAACATCCAGACTAAGCTAATCTTGATATGCTACGTGGAAAAGATGGGTCTTCAAATTTGTTTTGAAGGTCATCAGGGTAGGGGATAGCGGGACATGCACTATGCAGTGGAAGTGAGTTCCAGATGTGTGGGACCTGATAACCAAAAGAACAGGCACCTGAAGTTTTAAGTTGACTCTGGGCTGAACAAGCAGTTTCTGTGAGCTTGAGCTTAGACTTCTACTAGGATTGTGTGATGCAAGGGAAAAGGACAGATATGCAAGAAGTGTATTGTCATAGTGTTTGTATGCCAAAGTGGCCAGCTTGTACTCTATTCTCTGCTTGACAGGCAGCCAGTGGAGATGCTTTAGCAGTGGTGTGACATGATCAGTGCGTTTTTTTGCAAAGGACTAACTGGGCTGCATTATTCTGGATACGCTGAATGCAAGTGAGTTGATCAGATGAGATACCAACAAGGAGGGAATTACAGTAATCTAGACAGGACAGAATGCGAGAGCATACGAGCTGGGCAGTAGTCTTTTTTGTCAGAAAGGATCTGATCAGGCCTTTGTTTGTGAAGCTCCACATAGGCAGGCGGCAAAGATGGCTAACCTTAGCCATACATAGGAAGGTCTTATCATCAGCTATCTTTGTGCCAAATTTTATTGAAATGTTTGCAAAAATGTTGATAATAACTACAATTCTATCAAAAATTGGCATTTTATACACATTTGTCGACCTCTTGTGACTTGACCTTTTCTGAGGGGTCATCCAAATTAGTATGCATAGATAGGTCTTACCATCAGGTATCTCTGTACAAAGTTTGGGTGTTGTGAATAGTACTCGTATTTGAGAAAAAACATCTTTTGTCAAAATATGGCGATTTTGAACCTATTTCCTGAGCTCTTGTGACCCTTGACCTTTCTGAGGGATCAACCAAATTAGTATGCATAGAAAGGTCTTTCCATCAGGTATCTTTGTACCAAATCTGGGTTTGAAGTTGTGAATCAGTAGTAATTGAGGAAAAACATCTTTTGTCAAAATATGGCTATTTTGGACCTATTTCCTGAGCTCTTGTGACCCTTGACCATTCCGAGGGATCAACCAAATTAGTATGCATCAGGTATCTTTGCACCAAGTCTGGGTTCGAAGTTGTAAATAGCATGTAAATTGTCAAAATATAGCTATTTTTTATGTATTCTCTGATCCCCTGTGACCTTGACCTTTGTGAGGTCACTGAAATTGGTATGTTTAGAAAGGTCTTGCCACAAAGTATCCTTGGGCTAAGTTTGAAGACTGTGGCTTGAATAGTCTCCGAGAAAATGCCAAATTTAAAGTTTTTACCATGGACGATGGCGGACGGGTGGACGACCACTGGTCCAGAACATAGACTCACCTTCGCTTCGCAGATGAGCCAAAAATCAACTTTTGTCAAAATATGGCTAATTTTTACCTATTTCTGGCCGTCCCCCCTCCTGTGAGCTTGACCTTTGATAAAGGTCACTGAATTTGATATGTTTAGAAAGGTCTTGTCACAAGGTATCTTTGGGCCAAATTTGAAGACTCTGGCTTAAATAGTCTCCGAGCAAGTGCCATGTTAAAGTTTACCAGGGACAACAGACAACAGACGGATAACCACTGGTCCAGAACATAGACTCACTTTTGCTTCACACGTGAGCAAAAAAGAAACCAAAAAAAAAAACAACTGACATCTGCAATATTATGAAAGAGAACACCCAACATCATGGTACTGGTGAGGTATAGTGCTTACAGTAGAACCTGTTTTGAGCAATCGTCTGTTTTGCAAGAAAGATCAATACATTGCTAATGTTTGCATTTCCTTTACCTTAACCAACATTTAATATGCCCAAAATCTGAAGGAAAAAAATCACTCAATTTAAAAGTCTCACCGTAGTGACATTGAACTGCACAGTTCCCCGTGCGTTGTCGTTTTCCAGTATTGTGACCTTCAACACGTTTCCCGGTTTTTTTATGCTTGGTGCTCCACTCTGACTACCTAATCCTACAAGTTCAACAGTCGTCAGGTTGACGTAGAACATCTCCAGTGCTTCAGGAATGCTGTCCTAAAACAACACACATAACACAGAAAGGTTTGTCATCAAGATTAACCCATATCATACTAAAAGCTTCAAATTTGTACACTGCCATATACAAGCTACATTATAGTACTTACAGATAAGGATATAGACCAATGGCTTTAGTTCAAGGGTGGTGCCAGAATAGTTTGGCGCCTAGAGGTGCCCAGCTATTCTGGCACTACCCATGAACTATTTTAGTCCAACTTATTTCACAGACTGGTATATTCCAAATAAGGGTTAATCCACCACCTGTATGCAGGCCATAGGACAGTGCTCTCCAAAGGCTGCATAATGGCACTGATTACAGAGGACAGAGGTGAAAGTTCATAAGACAATCTACAACATATTCTGCAAGGTATGCATCTTTCCACTTAATTAGTTTGTAAAATGAGTCACACTGTTATCCCTCTGGTTGTCGGTAGCAGTTTTATGTCATGATGATTCGCATTAAACACTGTGGCCAAAAAACGCTACCAACAGCCAAACGGTTAGGTTGGATATACTACTCTGCTTAAAAAGTGTGTGTAAGACGCCCATGTCATATTTCTGCCTGTATGTCTATTTTGAAAATCTGACCCCTTGACTGCTACTAATAATAACATTCAACGGAAAAGACGCATAGTTATGTGACTTTTCTGATGAACAGTATTATCAGTAGCTGACAAGGGGTTAATACAATGTGTTTGTTCTTGTCCTTTCTAAGTGTGTTACTTTCGTTTTTGGGAATTTCCTTGCATTTAACACACTTGGTAGTCACAATGTTGGTCTGAATATTGATACCACTGTTTAACTTGTTTAACTCCAGCTTTTTGTACACAACCCTTATTTAACACATTCTACCCCAGGACCGCAATCCCCAAATTGTGAAGTTGCTCTCCGAAGGACTGTATTACAATTCTAGAGTCAGATTGAGCATGATAGTTCAAAGGCGGTGCAACAAATAGCTTGGCGCCTATGGGCGCCAAGCTATTCTGGCACCACCCTTGAACTATCATGTTCGATCCATGTCCTGCTGTGGTGTGTCGGGGCTGAATGAGTTAAGTGCCATGACATCATATAGGTAGTGAGTTTACGGCCCTAAATGTGCCAATGCCTAGTGGGCCTGTGCAAACATATTGGATAAATCACACTTCTAGCTGCCAAGCGTTTCTGGCACCACCCTTGAATTATCATGGTCTCGCACCTGTTTGATGACAATGAATACAGAGGCTGTTGTGGTGCCCGGGGTAAGTGTGACGGATCCCTGAGTGGCCACAAAGTCCTCACCAGATGTGGCTTGTTGCTGTACTGGTAACTCTAGAGCCATGGATGTGCTGCCACAACAATAATATTGCAGTAATTCAATGATGAAAATGTTTCAAGTAATGACTACAGAGTCAGCATAGAACTACATACTTCTGCACTTAGCATACTGGTAGTACTTAATAACATAGGTCAATTGTGATTGCTTCGGAAATAAAGAGCATGATCATTTAAATGTCAGTAAATGGCAATTTCCAAACAAATTTTCATGAATACCTATGGATGACGACTTGTATTGAATCATAAGAATCACAAAATATATGTGCTGGTCTGTGAATTTTAAACCTTATGGCTCCCAACCATAAGGTCTGAAATCACAGACCATTAAGTCCAAATTTTATCCCCTTCTGAACTTTTCATTTGGAAAACGCAATTATCCTAAACTAGGATATGTAGCCTTTGCAAGGAAGTGGAAGGGTTGGATGACTGTGTGCAAGTGTGTGCATGTGTACAAGGCTGTGTGAATGTGAACTTTTGTGCCTTTGTGTGTGAGTGTATGCATGCGTGTGTGCATGTGCATACACGCATGCCTGTGTACACAAACACTGTGACACAAGTGTTCATTATACTTACACATACGAGACCCTGAGTTCCCCAAGCAGCCCCTGTTCCCTGATGATGGTAAGCATCAGATTTTTATCTGTCCCCTCTGGTTCTGATGTTGTCACAGTTGTAGTGTTCCATGACACAACACCATAGGGAGAATCATTGGCAAGGACTGTCACTGTGGCCTGAGTAGCTGCCCCTGTAATCATACATTTTAACCCTATTGTGCATGAGGCCACCAGCACTGTAAACTGTTTGGTGGTTGTATGCACAAGGAATTCAAACATCTGTATAACTGCATGCTCATCATTAGGAAAACAAATAAATCAGAAAAATTGACATCTCTAAAAAATATGTAACCCATTAGAAATAAGAAGAAGAACAGCAAAACCTGTCTGCCTCACATGTATGGGGGGCTCACATAATTCTGCTGACCTGTGACCTTGCCCTTTCAGGGAGGTTTGTCATATGAGCAATTATATACTTATACAAAAAATGCCAATATTAAAGTTTACCATTGAAAATGGTGACGGTGGGCAGATGACAGACGGACGACTCTGGGTATCATAATGAGCCCATAAATGAGGAATAACTTGTGATAAATAACAAACCCATTCAGCCCTGACACAACAACAGGAGATGAATAAACCTTGACAGTTCAAAGGTGGCGCAACAATAGGCTGATGCTTGTAGTCACCAAGTTATTCTGACACAACCTTTTAACTATCATAGCTGATCTGTCTCCCAAGCTGAAATGCAGACAACAAAGGACATCTCAATTTCAGCCTTAGAGCTCAATGAGATCAACAAAGGACTGACCAAGCTGTGCTCCTCCTGATGGTAGAGGGGTGCCATCATCCACTATCTGAGTCAGTCGCACGTACGTCACCTCTGCAAATTCTGGCACACTATCATCTCGTATTGTCAAAGAAATAGTAGCCCCTGCCTGACCATTGGCAAATTCCACCTGAAAGCAAGAAAGAAACGCAAGTGTGAAGGTGAGTTTGTTTTATTATTAACCAACCCTTCACTGCAAGTGGGCGTGAATGAAACCCTTGAAACCATTGCAGAATAAAGGCCCTTATTTCATTCAGTCCTGACACACCTAAGCAAGACATGGATCGAGCATGATAGTTCAAGGGTGGTGCTAGAATAGCTTGGCACCCATAGGCGCCAAGCTATTCTGGCACCACCCTTGAACTATCATGCTCAACCTGTCTCTATAATTGTAATACAGTCCTTCAGAGGGCAACTTTACAATTTCGGGATTTCAGTCCTGGGGTAGAATGTGTTGTGCCTTTTTAACTTTTTCTGAGTGATGAACACATATTATGTATGAGGCCAGCAAGAGGCACTGAGCCTCATGAGTCCCTGCAGTTGCAGGCGCTCATGAGGTTCTATGCCTCTTGCAGCTGGGTGGAATTCCATATATGCATCTCCAACAGCTGTAACACAGTATTTTCAGATCATCTCCCAGAGTTTTAAAAGTCATTAACCCTTTGGCTGTTTGAAGCGTTTTCTGATGAGGTGATTACTGCAGGAATCACCTCAATAAAATGCAGAAGGGTTAGTCAAAGGGTTACGTGTACATGAGTTATGTGTCGTACCGTGCCCGACAAAGGTGAAATGTCATTCAGCCCATTGTGGTCCCCAGATGTCACCCACTGTACAGCAACGTGACCAAAGTATCCCCCTTGTCGAACCAACTTTAGCAGGATGGTGTTGTCAGCACTGTCCCTCTCCTCCACAACGACATTCACAGAGTCCTGCAAGGAAATCACCAAAGACAAAAATAGGATTGGTGCACAGGTTTGTGGTTTTGGCACTTTTACACACACTCATCTCTGATGATGACAAATTAAAACAGAAAATTAGTGAATGTTTTTTGTCTTTGCCACTCCCAAGCTAGTTTAATTCTTTCTCTGTATGAGTGTGTAGTGTATGCAAGTGTTTGTGTGCCTTCATGCAAGTGTGCATGTGTGCATATGTGCATGTGTGTGAGGTACAAAAACAAATCAGCTTTGGCATGACACAGACATTGCAAAACACAAGAAAATCCCAAGAAAGAAAGAAAGAAGCCTAGCTAGAACCATTATAACACAAATCTATTTAACCCATTTAGCCCCAAGTCCCTACAGCAGAAGATGGATTGACCATGATAATTCAAGGGTAGTGCCAGATTAGCTTGGCACCTAAAGGCACCAAGCTAATCTGGCATTACCCTTGAATTATCATGGTCAATCCATCTCCTGCAACTGGTACATACTGGTACAACACTTCCAAAATTTGAGAAATGGGACCTTGGGGCTAAAAGGGTTAATGTCCATTCTAAGCGTGTTGCTTTTTTTGTTGGAATTTTCTTTGCATTTTACAGTCACCTATTAGGTCCAGATATTGCAAAAAAGTTCACTATGTTATCTTGTCTTTGACATTCTTCAGCATACTTCATTCTTTGTTTTGTTTGTGTGTGTGTGTGTGTGTGTGTGTGTGTGTGTGTGTGTGTGTGCGCACATGCACATATGTATATGTTCTGTGTGCAGGGTGTGTGTGTGTGCGTTTTGTGTGCACATGCATACGTGCGTTATCTTCTTTCTAGCACATTACATGTTTTGGTATCACTCTTTTGTTCTGAAACTTTCCCATTACCCAAGTCACCACTTGTACCATAATGTGAAAACAAGCATGAACATACAGCATCAAACTGAATGATGCCATGGGCATTGTCGTTTGACAGGATGTTGATGGTGACTGCTTTCTGCGTCCCAAACTCCGCCCCGTTCAATGGATCCACGAGACTGACAGTAAAAGATTCTGTGTCCTCTGGTGTGTCGTCTGGCAGCACCACCACTGTAGTGTGAAGAACTGTTTGGGTGGCCTCAAATGTTAGTGTCACTCTCCTGTACACAGACAAGCACACCGTCTTTTTACCCACTCATTCAAGGTGTGCTGAAATGCAGATATGCAGCACAATGTGTATGTGGCACGTCTTGAATGTGTTAAACCATTCAGCATCTTCTTGTTCATAATAATAATAATGCATTGATGGCAGGCGCTTTACAGTACACCACGGAAAGCCCTCCCATTCAGCCATGACACATTAGAAGATGTGGCTTGACCAGATTAGTTCAAGGCTGGTGTCAGGTGCCAAGTTATTTTGATAACAGCCTTGAACTAATCTGGTCGAGCCATGTATTGTAGTGTCAG
Organism: Semisulcospira habei; assembly: GCA_036245525.1. Lineage (NCBI taxonomy): Eukaryota > Metazoa > Mollusca > Gastropoda > Semisulcospiridae > Semisulcospira > Semisulcospira habei. The sequence goes on along the minus strand of BTPG01000001.1, from coordinate 31,768,443 downwards.
CACCACAAATGAACTATCATCATGAACTATCATAGTTAATGTGTCTCCTGAACTATGATGTCTTCAGAGGACAATTAGCAAATTTTGGAGCATTAATGTTCAAAAATTAATGTGTTCATTAACATCTAAGTGAAGTGCTGTTAACAATTAATTGTTGCATCGTTTTACCTGGGCACAAAATCACTCTGATCACTGACATGTGACACCTCAAAAATCATCCCATCATTGTCAGCAGTAACGTCAGCTGCGGCCATCAGATAGAGTGTGGTTGATGGCTGCTGAATTCTAATTGGCTGCAGCAGCAGGAAGGGGTCACCACTCCAGACAGGCACAAAGCGACTCTGAGTCACGTCCCACTGCAGAATCTCTGAAGCTCCAACAGTGTTGGAGATAGACAGTAGAACTGAAATAGTATCATGATTAAGGTGCAAGTGAAACAAATCTTGTGTTTAATTTTTTTACTCTATGAAGCAAGCAATAGACTGTCCTTGAATGCACACTGGTAGTGCCAGATTAGCCTCTCCCCCTCACCCCCCACCACTCCCCCCCCCCCCCCCCCACTCTCAAAGTTCGGTGTTCCCCGACCACAACTTTGTACCATTTGCTTTCAAAAATGTGCACTACTATGTGATTTTGGATGTTACAGCTCAAGTCCGAGTGTTAAAAACAGCAGACTAACACACACGGCTTCACAGCTTGCAATCATTTGCAAAGCACTACATACACGTTGTGAATAAAAAAAACAGACAGTCATCAGTCAGACTACACGCTTTACTGCTGGATGTGTGTGTCCCTTTGGCTACATGTTGGTAACACATGGTGCATGCTGTAACAGTTAACCAAGAATTTGACTCCTCCTGTATCCTGTATGCAGCTACATATCCTGTGAACAGCAATGGTGGCTGCATGAACAAGGCAGTTAATGACTGAATGGCAGCACCATAATTTCAGGATGTGATGTTTCCTTCACTGGTAACAAAAGGTTTGTATTAACCCCTTTTGAATGCAGCCACCACCAGTTAACCCCTTTACTGCCAGTGGACACCGATTGTGTGTTTGAAATCAAAGTAAATCGACATCAATGATTCCCAGCCATCGAAGGAACATGGATACAACATGCTTTATCTCACTGTACCCCAAGACAGAAATCCCCAAATTTTGCCGTTGTCCTCTGAAGACTGCAGTGCAGTGCAGGACACAGATCGACCATGATAGTTCAAGGGTGATGCCAGAATAGCTTGGTGCCCATAGGCGCCAAGCTATTCTGGCATCACCCTTGAACTATCATGGTCGATCCATATCTTGCTGTGGTGTGTCTGGGGTAGAATGAGTTAAGCAAGAGGCATAGATCTTCATGAGCCAACACACTCGCAGGGGCTCATGACGATCTCATGGCCGGTGACCATGCAAGAAACTGAAATGACTGAAAACAGTCCATGGTCGAACTATGCTTCATGATCCATGGCTGGCAAGAGATATAAATTCTCACGAGCCCCTGTGGATGCAGGGGCTCATGAGAATTTATGCTCTTGCAGATGGAGCAGGCTGTCTGAACAACTGTTCTGCCTGAACCCAAAAGCTGAAGTTCAGTTAAAAAATTTATTTTTCTCTAAAATGTATTTTTTTCCAAAAATATTTACCGATGGCATTACTAATAGGAAGGCACACTTAGCCTACCAATTTCAGCCGTAAAACTTGTGTGTTGCTACACAACCAGGGACCTAACTCTAGCCAGCAGTTACCTTGTCCCCTGAGTGGCCTCCCTCCCCCAAGTAGCCTCCCTTCTTCATCTCGCGAGAGTGTATTCGTGCCAGTTCTATCTTAGCATACTGGCGGCAAGCGGGGAAGGCAGGAGGGAACTTTGAGTAATGCCATCGGTAAGTATTTTTAAAAAAAAATACGTTTTAGAGAAAAATACATTTATTTCTTCAAAAACGTTACCGATGGCATTACTAATAGGAACAATTGCAAAGAGGAGGGGGGTGCCGCCCAATGCTCTATCCCTGTGTTACTGCTTAGCGAGACCCCCTGTAGGTGCACACTCCCGACAATTTCAGCTAAGCGTTACCTATGGCGCATCCAGCGCCGGGAGGGAGTGTTGCGCCGCAGCAATGTCCCCCACTAGGGCCAGGTTCTGTCGCTGGCCTGAGAGGTCTCGAAATTAGAAATGGGCGAACGTAGATTCTGCCCGCCAGCCCACAGCCGCCACAATGTCCCTCACGGCGCAGTTGCGGTCGAATGACGCTCATGGCGACAGCCCTGACCTCGTGTGCCCGAATCCGTAGCCTCTTTGCTCCCTCTGGTGAGAGGTCCTCGTATGCGGATCGTATGACTCCGCGCAGCCAAGCAGTGATCGTCTGGGCTGATATGTCATTTCTGTCCGGAGCCAAGTGCAGGAAAAGGCAGGAATGTCCCCTCCGTAAGGGTTTTGGCCGGCGGAGGTAGATCTTTAACGCCCTGACCGGATCCTGCTGTCGCACGTCTCAGGACTCGTCACGGCCCCGCAGTGGACGAAGAGTTATCAGTTGAGGGGCGGCTGAGGGGTTTGATTGTACATTGCTTAACGTCCCGACAGCAACAAGGCTTTCTCAGGACGTGCCTGCACTGCTTGTGAAAAAAAAAATAAACAGAAAATTGAATGTATGTCGCCAGCCGGTCAAATACATTAAATAAACCTACAGCATGGGGCATAAATAAAGCTAAGACCATTTAGCAACACACATCCAATATCAAGAGCTACAGGCAGTGCAGACAGTAGGGAGAGTTTTAAAAAGGCAAATACAGGTGAATGGACAAAGGGTAGACAGAAACACATGCCCCAGAATAGAGAGAAAAACCCACCCTGTGGGGCTGACCAGGGTGACCCTGGGAACTAAAAAATACCTAACCCCACCCAAGTCCCCCAGGGCAGACCCGGGTGGGGCCGGGCGGCTGAGGGGAGCCTATTCTTGGCCAAAAAGGAAGGGCTGGTGAGGAGCTGAACCAAGCCGTTGGCCCTGAGCTGCAGACAGGACGGGTGCACTGAGAGTGCGTGTAGCTCACTCACTCGAGAGGCTGTGGCGAGAGCCAGCAGGAAGCACGTCTTCCTCGTAAAGTCGGAGAACCCGCGCCAAGGGCACAGGTTCAAAATGGTCAGAGTTGAGCCAGGTTAACACCCATGGGAGGTCCCATCATGGTATCAGCGAGCGGGTCACCAGCCGCTGGAGGTCGAAGTGAGCCATGAGGTCGGTGAGGTCCTTGCAAGCCCCTGGATCTGACTGGCCCAAGTGTCGGTAAGTGTCCGCCACCATAGACAGATAGCCCCTGATGGTGATAGGCACCAGGTTCTGATCCTCGAAGAGCCACAGGAAGAACTCGGCGAGCTGGGGCATAGTCAAAGCTGTGGGGGAGAGGCGCCGAGCCCCGCACCAAGACTGCAAGACCCGCCATTTCCCCTTGTAGACCCTCCGGGTTGAAGGTCTGCATGCTGTAGCTATAGCCTCCACCGTCGCATCCAAGAAGCCTCTAGCGGTGAGGGCATGCCGCACAATCTCCAGGCATGTAATAGGAGTCTCTCCGGGCAAGGGTGAAAGAGATCCTGCCGTGGCTGCTTCAGCATCATGCATGGAGTGGGAAGCCGCAGGGGGGATCCATGGAGAGGCTCAAGAGATCGGTGGTCCAGCTCTTGGCCCAATTGAACGGGGCCACCAGGAACAGCACCGCGTTGCAGCCTCTGAGCTTAAAGCTGAGAACAGTCACAAAACTCCGCCCCGCACGTGTTTTAAAAAAACTTTGCAGGACCCAGCGAGAGCCCTGTCTTCGTGAACGTTCGGCTAACTTCGGCAAACCGGTTTGCAACCCAGTTGACTGAGTTTTCAACTGCGTTTGTCGTGCTGGCAAAACTCCCGTGAAAAAGACAGGCCACTTCCTGTTTGCAGCGAGTGCGCACCGCGATCACTGATCTAAACCAGCGATATTTTTACTGACATCAACAGTAGCAGACGACACTCGACCACCCGACGGACAGAGCAGGCCATTTGTGTCTTGCCTGGACGCACACTGGATATGGACCAGGCCGAGCTATCCGTAAGTTACACAGTACAGCCTGAAGCTTTATTTGATATCGGAAGGGTGAGGAAGGAGGGGTTATTTGTCGTTTTGTGTTTGTTGTTATAATCTCTCTCTCTCTCTCTCTCTCTCTCTCTCTCTCTCTCTCTCTCTCTCTCTCTCTCTCTCTCTCTCTCTCTCTCTCAATTTACTGTATTGGTTGTACATCACAATGCTTCTTTATTTATATTAGCCTATATTGGACTGGAGGTACGTGTTGAAAAAATTCGTTCACAACTACAAAGTGTCAGGAGTCATACTTACAGCATGTACAGCCGTGCATTCTGCCATCATAGTCCCCAGCGCGTAAAATCCGTGGCTGTCGGTCAGTTTCAAAGTGTCAAAGAATCGTCTGCTGTTGTCCGATCTGCTAATCGCGATGATTTCCGTGCAACAGGAAGTGGTCTGTCGTTTTCCGAGAGTTTTGCAAGCTCGGGATACGCAGTTGCCAACTCCGTCAACTGTGTTACGAACCGATTTGACCCACTTAGGGGCAGGGCCCAAGCTGGGTCCTGTAGTCTTTTTAAAACACGCGCTGGGCGGGTTTTTCTCATTGCACCTCAGCTTTAAGGAGAATCTTGGGTACCAGCACTGTGGGAGGGTACGCGTATGCCAGTAGGCCTTCCCAGGAAATGGAGAGGGCGTCGACCGCCCATGCGAGGGAGTCCGGAACGGGTGAGATGAAGAGGGGCAGTTGTGTGTTCCACCTCGTTGCGAACAAGTCGATCAGGGGCGTCTCCCAGTGCGCGCAAATCCGCCGAAAGTCGGGGTGAAGCGCCCACTTGGTATGGAGAAGCTGGCCCTGTCAGGACATTCAGCTGTCCTGAGATGTAACGCACCCGCAGAGAGATGCCCCGATCCCTGCACCACACGAGCAGCTGGTACAGGAGGATGCACAGTGAGGGAGAACGTGTCCCGCCCTGCTTCTGGATATATACCACAACCGTCATATTGTTGGAGAGGACCAAGACCTCCTGCTGTGTGATGCGCGCCTCCCAGGCGATGTGAGCAAGCCAAACTGCCTTCAACTCCAACCAGTTGATGTGCTTGCCCACCAGGTCCAGCGGCCAAAGGCCCGCTGTCTTGCTGAAGTCTGGAAGCAGGTGAGCCCCCCAACCTGAGAGACTTGCGTCCGTGCAGAGTGAAAGGTAGGGCAGCGGGGCGGAGAGGGGAACTCCCGACGCTAACCAAGAAAGGTGCGCCCACCTGAGGAGATGCGGCCGAACCAGTGGAGACACTGGCACGCAGGCTTCCAAATCCCCTGAAGAGGCAGAGAAGCAGGAGATGCAGTTCAATCGGCCACGAGTAGAGCCGGCCGAGCGGTAGCAAGTCCGCCGCTGCGCTCATGAGTCCTAACAGTTGCAACCACACCCTCGCCGGAACCTCCAAGGTGTAATACACTTGCAGGGCTAGAGCCACCAACTTCTCAACCCGGGCCTGGGGTAGTCTTACCATGTTCAGGTTGGTCTTAAAGTCCATACCAAGGTGGATAAACCTGCACGATGGTGAGAGGTCCGACTTCCCCAAGTTGACCAGGAAGCCAAGCTGCTGAAGTAGGGAGAGCAGCGCATCCCTGTCGGCTGGCAGGCAGGTCTCATCCTGGTTCCTGAGGAGCAGGTTGTCGAGGTAGTTGGAGGTTGAACTCAGAGAAGACCGCCGAGCGTGTGCAACCACCGCATCCATAATCCTGGTGAAGACCCAGGGACCGAGGTTGAGCCCGAAGGGCATGGCTCGGAACTGATAAACCACCCCGTGGAAGGTGAAGCATACATAACGGCGAGCTGAGGGGTGCATGGGAACGTGAAGGTACACATTGGCCAAGTCGAGACTGACGGCGAAATCCATGGGCTGGACCGCAGCCCGGAGGGCTCTGGCTGTTTCCATAAGGAAGGAAAGGGCAGCAATGAACCTGTTCAAAGCTGAGAGATCGATAACGGGGCGCCACCTTCCGTCCGGCTTCAGCACGATGAAGAGACGGCTGTAGAAGGCCAGAGAGTCATGCCGCAGGACAACCTCCATGGCGGCCTTCTGAAGCAACGCATCCACCTCTCCCTGCAATGCCTCTGCCTTGACCTGATCGCTCAGCACCCAAGTCCAGAGCGGGAAGCGCCGAAGCGGGGGAGGACACTGAAAAGTGAGTTGGAGACCCTCCGAGATGGTAGAGAGGATCCAAGGGTCTTCCGGCAGCAGCGACCGCCATGCGTCGCTGTGCAGGGAAAGTTAGTTAGTTAGTTATTTGGGTTTAACGCCGAGCAGGCAACTAAGGCCATCTCACGGCGGGAAGGGTAAAAATCTGGTCAGCCAGACTAAAAGAAAGGTCTTAAGACATGATGTAAATATACCTTTAAAATATGTCAGGCTAAAATGTCGCACAGGTCTTTAAAGAAAACGTCGAAAGACTCTCAAAAAGGTCAAAATAATAGAAACATCATAATCTATAAACGCTCAAATCTTATTAAAAATATGGCACTCTCTCAGAAAACTGAAGATCTTGTCCGGGGGCACATCCCGGAACAAAACCTTCAAGGAGTCTGCCGTGAAAATGTTTATACCTTGTGTCGATTAGATCAGCACAAGACAACAAAAAGTGTTGAACAGAGTACTGCTCGTCGCAGGCATAACACCATGGACGCTCCTCCTGTTTAAGTAAATAAGAGTGCGTAACATACGTGTGGCCGATGTGGAGCCGAGCCAGGACAGTCTCCTCACGGCGGCTGCCGCAGCGATAAGGTAGACCGTCGGACAACTTAGGAAGGGCTTCATGCAGCTTGTTAGCTTCCTCTTTGTCCCACTCGGACTGCCACTCACGGGCTATGTACGCACTAGCCACATGTCTAAAATCACTATAAACAGTCTGTGTGTCAGGGACAGGGTCATTGCGGGCATCATTGGCAGCAGAATCTGCAATCCTGTTGCCTTCAATGCCCACATGCCCTGGCACCCAAATAAAAATGATATCATAATATTCCTTCATCAAGTCCGCGTGGAGCTCTCTGATCTGCACCAGCAGTGGGTGGTCATATCCCGTGCCCTGAAGGGCCTGCAGGGCAGAAAGAGAGTCAGACAGAATCAGGAAGTTCCTTTCTCTAGATCGATAAGCATGCCTGAGTGCCAGCAGAACCGCCTGCAGTTCCGCACTAAATACAGATGAATGGTCTGGGAGGCGGTGCTTAAATGGGCGTCTAGGATGGCGAGAGGACACTGCGGCCGCAGCCACTCTTCCATCCTCAGACTTTGACCCATCGGTATAGATGCGACAATAGCCAGGAAAAATTGAAAGCAGTTCATTGAGGCTCTGTTGGTATATGGCTGGTGGAGTAGAGTCCTTCTTGTGGGCAGTCAAGTCCAGCAAGATGTCAGGAACTGGTAAGAGCCAAGGTGGAGTGATGTGTTGCAGGGATTCCGAAACTCTGTCCAGGTCCAATCCGGCCGCCTGCAGATGAGGTCGGACACGGAAAGAAAGTGGACGGACAGCTCCCGGATGGGCATCGTAAATCTCTGCAAACGATGGTTTAAAAACACAATCATAGGCAGGATTGTCTGGATGGGCCTTCAGTTTCAGAACGTAGTTGAGCATGAGGCGGATGCGGCGGAGCTTGAGAGAAGGCTCCCCTGCCTCGGCATACAGACTAGGAACTGGAGACGTCCTGAAGGCCCCAAGACATATCCGCAAACCCTGATGGTGAATTGTGTTCAGACGCTGTAGCACAGACTTGGAAGCTGAGCCATACACCACAGAGCCGTAATCCAGTTTGGACAGAACAAGGGCCCGGTACAGACGAAGTAAGACAGTACGGTCCGCACCCCCAGTCAGTACGACCGACGACACGAAGAATGTCGAGAGCCTTCTGACAAGAGGTTCTAAGGTAATTAATATGGTTGCGGAAGGTAAGTCTTTTGTCAAAAATGACCCCCAGAAACTTTGCTTCCTCGGCCACCTTAATTGGCACTCCAGCAATGCTCAGGCTAGGTTCTGGAAAAAATTTTGTCTGGTTAGTAAAATGCACACAGACAGTCTTGGAGGGCGAGAACTTGAATCCATTGAGAGACACCCACCGCTGGATGCGATCAACGCACAGCTGCAAGCGCCTCTCAAGGGACGCAAGTCCTCGACCACGTGCGCACAAAGCAAAGTCGTCAACAAACAAAGAGCATTCAGAATCATCCTTGACGGCCTTTACAATGTTGTTAATTTTAATACTAAATAAAACAGGAGATAGAATGCTGCCCTGTGGGACACCCATCTCCTGTTCAAAGGAGTCGGAGAGGGTGGAGCCCACACGGACATGGAACAATCAGTCAAAAAATTGTGAATAAAAACGGGCAGGTGCCCTTTAAACCCCATGTCCAACAAGTCAGACATTATGCCATACTTCCAGGTAGTGTCATACGCCTTCTCAAGATCGAAGAAAATTGCATAGACATGCTGCTTGTTGACAAAAGCATCTCGAATAAATGATTCAAAGCGGACTAAATGGTCAGTTGTACTACGGAAGCGCCGGAAACCGCACTGGAGGTCTGTGAGGAGACCCTGTGACTCAAGATGCCACACCAGGCGGGTGTTGACCAGGCACTCCATAGTTTACATAAACATGATGTCAAAGCGATAGGCCGGTAGTTGCCCGGGTCGGAAGGATCCTTACCCGGCTTGGGGATCGGTACAACCACAGCCTGGCGCCAAGACGGCGGAAAATGACCAGTTCTCCAGATATGGTTAAAGGCCTTGAGAAGTACAAGGAGTGACTTCTCAGGCAGATGCGTTAGGAATTGATAGTGGACGGTATCTAGGCCAGCAGCAGAGTCATTACATTTCTGCAAGGCTTGCTGCAATTCTGATAATGTAAATGGGACATTATAGTCTTCTGAGTCTTCAGACTTAAAATCACAAATACGAGACTCTAGCTTCTCCTTCTCTCTCTGGAAGAAAGGTGAATAATGCTCCGTTGAAGAATTATGGGCAATGGTGGAGGCAAGCAAATTGGCCACAGCTTTTTTTTATCTGTAACCAAGCTGGCACCATCTCTAAGATGGCCAACAGAAGCCGAGCCACCCCTGCCCCTAATTCTCCGAACAGCCTTCCAAACTTTCTGGGACGGAGTCCGAGAAGTTATAGATGAGACGAAGCGTCTCCAGGAAGCACGGCGTTCACATTAAAAAATGTAACGAGCTTTCGCCCTCTGTCTTTTAAAGGTTAAAATATTTACTTGCGACGGATTACGGAAAGCACGTCGCTGAGCAGATTTGTGCGCTATTTGGGCCTTGCAGCACTCTTCGTTGAACCATGGTACTCTCGGCTTTCGAGGGACTGATGCGGAAGTTTTAGGGATGGTTTCACCCGCTACGTCCAACAAAATAGTAGTAAAAGAAGAAATAGGTTCTTCAGATGACATGACCACCTCCTCTGTAATACGAGACTGACAGAGGGAGGCGAACAGAGGCCAGTTAGCTTTCTTAAGATTCCAGCACCCCACCGGCGGACCCTCCCCACAGCTGACCGATGACAGGACTACTGGGAAGTGGTCACTACCACACAGGTCATCGTGAACCTTCCAGTCAAAGTCCAGCATGAGAGAAGAATCACACACAGTGAGGTCTAGAACAGAACTAGATCCTGAACCTGGGTTAGAGTATGTAGGTGAGAGAAGGATCACACACAGTGAGGTCTAGAACAGAACTAGATCCTGAACCTGGGTTAGAGTATGTAGGTGAACCATCGTTAAAGACACACAGGTTAAGTTGAGAAAAAACATCTTCTAACATCTGACCTCTGCCATCATAGTGGTCACTACCCCAAAGGTGAGCGTGACCGTTAAAATCCCCCATGAGAATAAAGGGAGGGGGCAGTTGATCAACTAAATTAAAACAATCATTACTACAAACCCGCAGGGATGGTGGCAGGTAAATACTGCATATGGTTATGGTCTTCTTCAAGGTAACCCGAGCTGCGACAGCCTGAAGACAGGTATCGATGCTAACGGGGCTACATAAAATTTGGCTACTAATGAGAAGAGCCACTCCACCCGAGCGCCTCTCCGAATCAGAGCCTTTATGTATAACGTTAAAACCATTAAAGGACACAGGGTCAGAAGACACAGGGTCAGAAGTCTTCAGGTAAGTCTCCTGAAGAGATATTACTGAGGGGTTATAGCACTTGACTAAAAGACGTAATTTCTCAAAGTTAGCTTGAAAACCACGACAATTCCACTGAAGCAGAGAGTCCATGATTATGTCTTATCTGGGGGTGCGGAGTTTTTCCCCCCTTTTTCCTTTGCCTTGGAAGGAGTTGGAGAAACACAGGGGGGCCGGCTCCCGGGCCTCCTCTGGTTCTTAGGAGATGAAGGGGGTGGAGCTGCCGCAGCATCGGCAACTTCCACTCCCTCCATCTTCTCCTCCAATGCAGCATATTTGTTTTGAAGGGGGACATCAGTGTTCCCCTTCTGGGCCCGTGCGCACGGCGGTCCCATAGATTTCTTAGACTTCTGGTCCTGGGCAGCGGTCCTGCCGCTAGAGTTAGCGGCCTTAGAAGGCTGACCAGAGCCAGAAACCTTTGGCGTTGACAAACTAGCAGGTTTGGGTGGGGGCTGAGGCTTAGAAGCAGCAGAAGGTGGTGCCACCGGACCGGTAGCGTCCGCCCTCTGCGTTCCCTGGCTCCTCGTCACCACCGGAGGAGGGTTACTCTCCAGGGGCGAGAGGATCCGAGGCTCCGCCCCCAACCAAGAAGTTGGGGTTTGACAAGAGAAGTCTTTGGTGGGGCGCTTGCCTGCCACCGCAGCACTGAAAGTATACACAAAGTTATTATTTGAGTTTGGCGCAGCCTCAGCTGCACCAGGGCCATCAACCAGTTTTTTGGCGTCCGCAAAGGACAGCCCCTTCTCCACACGCACCTGCTGAATCCTGCACTCGGAGATCCAACGAGGGCACTTCTTGTCCGAAGCCATATGCGCCCCCTGGCAATTCACACACAGGGGGATGGTTGTGCAGGACTCAGCAGAGTGTCCGGGCTTAGTGCAACGGGCGCATAGAGCCTCTGCCTGGCGGCATGTCTTCTGCCCATGGCCATACTTTTGGCACTTAAAGCACCGGAGGGGGAGAGGGACGTACTTTTTCACTTTTAGGGAGTAGTAACCTCCCCAGATGGTAGTAGGAGCTGTGGAGGTGCCAAACGTCAGGATGATGGTAGGGAGACGGATCTCCCTACCACTTCGTTTGGAAATGAAGTGCCTGACGTAGGTCATCCCCTGTGACTTAAGGTTCCATACAAGTTCATCTTCAGATAGTTCGGCCAATGCTTGATCTTTAATCACTCCTCTAGAGGAATTCATTGTTTTGTGGGGAGTGACCTCCACTGGAGTGTCTCCGATGGAGGAGAGCCTCAGTAGCCCATTGGAGTGTGCCCGGGTGCGGCACTCTACCAGCAAGTCACCAGACCTGAGGCGCTGGGCCTCAGGCCTGCCAACACGGCTCCTGAGGGTCTCCCCTACCAGGAAAGGGTGCAGCTTGGAAACAGGCTTCTCTTTGACTTTGCTGTGGATAATGAGAAAGTGAGGCCAGGCGGCTGACGCCTGAGGTGTCGCTTCCTCACAGTCAGTCACTATCGTTCTCAATGATAATGTCGGCGGCTATGTGCCGCTTTGGTGCAAGTTTTAGTTTTTTGATATTTTCCATATTATAGTATGATAGATATTCATCCCCCGGGGGTCCCCGCCCGCCACCGAGCCCAACAAGGGAAAGTGCAATTGTCGGCGGGTCTCCAGCCGACGCACAATGGAGACTGCCTGAAAGATATACTCAAGGGGGTAAGCCCGATTGAACCGTTTGAGCCACCGCCTTCTATCACACTGTTGAATGCAGGGGAATACTGGCGTAAAGCACCTAATCAGCATCAGAGGCTATAGCATGGTGCTCCGTATAACAACCCGCATGTCAACAGGGGGATAGGGCTCGACGTGAGTAGGCCGGTACGACTAGCCTCCCGTTTAGGCAGAAGTCAAGGCCAAAGTGGAGTGTTTCAGCCACCAGGATCCTCTTCTCCCCTGACACGGGTCTCCAAGCACGGCAAACACTTGGGATCCAAAGGACCAAAAAGTCACGAGTATTTTTAAGGACCAATCCAACATGGTACGACCTAGGTTAGTACAGCTCCTCAAAAACCGGACCAGTGAAAAAGACTGAACAACATATCTGCTGACATCAAGTCCTAATCCTGGACAAAGATGGCACCCGTCTGCTAGCCCACTCAGTCAGGGACTGAGCGGACTACCCACCCACGCCACGTGGAGGCCGGTGCCGGGTAGGCGCTGTGCAGGGAAAGCCTCCCGCCGACCGGAGACCCTAGGGGAGTCGGAGGGGGCAGGATGGGAGGGAAGTTATTGGACCCTCCCATGCCCAGGCCAACCACCTACCAGGCCCCTACCAGTCCAGGCAGAAGCCGGAACCGTGAGGGCGCGGGAGTGGCCGAAATGGGAGGAGCGAGCGGGGCCAAGGGTGCCTCAGGAAGCTGGGTGTGGAGTGGGTCTGACAAAACGCAGGGCGCGACCCATGGCCCTGTGAGCCACCCAAAAGCAAGCAAAAGTAGGTCAAGCGGTGCTGGGCCAGATGTCCTTGTTCGCCTCTTTGACTGCCTGCCAGGAAGAGCTAAACAGCAAGGGACCGCCAATGGGAGCCTGGCGGAGCTGAGACTTGACCGTCGAGGGCATCCCCGAACAAGCATCCAGAACTGCATCCCGCCTGATCAAGTCACAGTTGATTGCGGCAGCCATTGCGTTGGTGGAGGCATGGTACACCCCCCGGTTCGCCACGACCGCCAGGGAATGCACCTCGTGGAGCGGAGCTGTAGACTGTGGGTCCCAGTTGTCCTCCAGAACCCTGACGATAACCTGCGTTGCGAGGTCCAGGAAACCCGAGCAGAACAGGGCGTTGCAGATCAGGGTAGCCGTCTTGTCTAAACCACGAGGAGCCCGTGAAAAGGCAGCCCTGCGACCTCCAGCCTGAACTTCTGCAAGGGGCACGAAAACTCCTGAGAGTGTCCCTCGAACCAGCTCTGCCGAAACCGTATGTCGATCCCCTCTAGCCACCTGGCATCAGAGAAGAAGATGGGGTCCTTGGAATTTGAGAGAAGCAGCTGCGCCGAGAAGGCATCGGCGAGATCCCTAAAGCCAGGAGGTTGCAGCAGGGACTTCAGTCGCTTAGGCTGTAGCGTAGCATTGACTGAAGCAGAAGCCTTCTGCTTGAGTGGTGGGGCGGGAGGGCAAGCCTCCGGTGGAAGAAAGCGCAGAATGAGCTCCATGGCCTCTGCTAACGAACGCCGAGTCTCAGTGCCCGGCGCGAAGCGGGAAGATGACCCAGAACGGCTGTGAAGGGAGTCTGCGGGAGGCAGGCTCAACGACATGGACTGACACTCCACTAGCCCGAGGGCAGAGGCAGAATCATCTGAGTGTAGGCTGAACACCTCATCGTCGACAGCCGCTGCGAAGCGTTGGGGAGGGGCACGCCTAAAATCTGAGAGGGGGAGACCGTCATGCGGCGCCTGCCTGCCTGCCCACAACGCAGGGGAAGGGTCAGATGAACAAGATCTAGGCGGGGGCGAGGGGAACTTCGATGAAGGACAGGAGAGTAGATCTGGCCCAAGTACCCCCGACGGCTCCGACTTCCAACGGAAGAAGAAGAAGGTGGACTCACCTCACGCCGATCACGTGTGTGGGATGGCGTCACGGAGAGGGCCTCTCTCACAGGACGGGGGGAAGCACCATAGGTCTGGTGGAAAGACCGACGCTTCTCGGGGAAGGGGATGCCCCGTCTAACCTCCCGGAAGCTGTTGCCTGCAGCGGGAACCATGGCGTGAAGAAGCATGCGACCGGGACTGCTCCCGCTCCGTCACGAGCTGAGACAATCGTCAATGCGGCGGGGAGGGTAGCCAGTGGCGACTCAAAGCCACCCCGTGGTCGTGAAGAGGAGCTCCGCGAATGGCGAAAAACGTAAAACATGTGGGTAACATGTCTGCTATGCTCCATCTGTGCCCTCGTCCGCCCCAGACGCTGCATCTCCCTGGTGGGGGGGGAGGGGGGTGGAGGGGTGGTGATGGGGGTGGGGTCCCCACATAATCACTCCAGCTCCTACCTGAGTGGCGAGATTCCCGCTGAGAGGGATTCTCTTCCGAGGGACAGGCACGCAAAGACCGGCTCCTAGCCCGGGCGCGAGAAGACATATGGGGCCCCGAGGTATTGCTCAACGTGTCGTGAGGTGACGACCGATGGCAACGCATGGGCTCCGTGGCAAGTCCCCGTCTGGCTGTTCGGGAACAGCGCCAATCTCTGTCATGGGCCAGTGTTTCTTCCCCTGAGCGTGAGGGGGGTACCGCTGCGAGAGACCTGTCTCCGTGGAGCGGGTGCGCAGGGCTTCCTGCAAACTGTGCTCTAGAGAGCGGGAGTGCATGGTCTCGGAAGGCTCATCATGTCCTGCGGGAGAAGGTACCACATCCTTTGCCGAGGCCGTGTGGGCATACCGCCGCAAAAGTACCATCTCCGTGGAGTAGGAGTGCAGGGTCTATGGTCGACCAGGGTCAGGGGACTGGTAGGGTTGAGCCGACGAGCCTTCTTTATCCAAGGGACCGCGCCTGAGGCGCTGTAAGAAGGCGGGAGGGGCCGGGTGGTCTGGTGCCTCGGTAGACGACATAGGGCGCTTACGCCGATAGAACCCCCAGAGTTGTGACCAGCGGTCCTCCTCCCACGCTGCACAGGTCTCACACGTCTTATCTGAGGCACAGCCCAAACAGGGAAGGCAGCAATCGTGAGAGTCGCTAGGACACTGCAATTCCCCGCAAACAGTGCAGGTCTTGAGCTGAGCACTGTAACATGAAACGAAAACATGAGATAACCGCGCGTGGCGTGAGGCCACGTGGACCGATCGCACGACCGGTCCATCCCGCGACAGTTGAAGTTGAAAACAAACGGCAAACGCCGTAATTCCATGGAAATTGCCCAGGGTAGCCCCTCTCGCCAGCTCTAGGCAATTTCCGAGGCCTTACCTCGTCATATCCTAGTAGCTAAATCAAGGGGTAAACCAGACGATGCAATGTGGAGACTGAAAACTGGTAATCCTTGCAAAATGGAAGCTAAGCACAGAACTCGCGTGAATACACTCTTGCGAGATGAGGAAGGGAGGCTACTAGTCGGGGAGGGAGGCCACTCAGGGGACAAGGTAACTGTTGACTAGAGTTACGTCCCTGGTTGTGTAGCAACACACAACAAGTTTGGAGGCTGAAATTGGTAGGCTGTGTACCTTCCTATTAGTAATGCCATCGGTAACGTTTTTGAAAAAATAAAGTTGAATCAGAATCCAAGATAAAGACTGTCACTAATGCAATTCATACCTCCTGCAGTTGGATGGTGTTCCATTTTTCACAGCAGTGATGGGGTTAATCTGACAAAATAAAAGCAACAACTTACCCCGACCGTCATCCATTTTAAGTGTTCTAATCGCCTCCACTCTGGATGTCAAAATGTCCTGATGCTGCAAGAATGATCGTGTCACTGGGTCCCATCGGTACACACGCGAGGTCTGAGGGGAGCTGATCACGTTTTGTCTATTGCTGCCCACCACTAGGTAGTTTATGGTGCCAATGGCAATATAAGCGAGGTCAGATGCACCGGCAGTTAAAAGCCTCTGGTGCTGCACAAGGGAGCCATCTGTTTCTTTTCTGTACACAATGGAGCTGAAACATAACATAAAAGAGTGAAGAATGATGTATTTGTCTTCAAATTCAACTCTGGTGTCTGTTTTTCTATCTCCATGAACAGATCAAATCTAAATACAGGTCAGCTTCATGTATTACGTACTCCAGTGTACCGTAGTATCGAACATAACTGGTCTCTGGCACCCATGAAGATGCCTGCTGAATGGAAGTTCCTCAGCTGTGCACAGGCCAGCTAAGACTGACGATGGCCTGAGGATGTTTTGCTTACAAAGTGATTTTTTCCTTCACGAGTCTATGTTAATTTCGCCACTACAATAACACAATCGCAAATAATGCAGTCTGACTATGACCCCTGGGTACCGTGATATACTGAGGCTGGCCTGTATCTGAGGGTAGAGGGGTATGATGCTGGATAGGAAAGGGGGCAGAGGGAGATGAGAAGTATCTAGAGTTGTTGTTCAACTTGGTGACAGCGGAGAAATCATGTAATGCTATCCAGCAAAGGAATAGGTGACCTGACATGCATGGAATGTGTGCTGGTCTGTGACTTTGGACCTTACAGCTGCACACTATCAGCTCCAAAATCAAAGACCAGCACACAAATTGAGCCTGTGCTAGGAAATAAACACAAATATTGACCACCGTTTTTCTGGCACAAAAAGGATTACATCAAACACGCACAAGACACCAGACTCAACCTCAAAATCAACAATTAATTCTTCACTGCCAGTGGATGCAGGATGTGGTCTTGAAATCATTGTATATGCAACCCCATGAATTCCCAGCTGTCAAAGGAACATGCATACAAAGTGGTTTCAGCAAGAGGCATAGATCCTCATGAGCCCCCGCAACTGCAGGGGCTCATGAGGATCTATACCTCTTGCAGCTGTTCAATTTTTCCTCAGCAGTGAAGGGATTAAAACACATACCCTATCTCATAGGATCCTGAAGCTCTGTCGTAATAGTTAGCAAAGACCATGTACACCACAAGGTCGATCATGAACACCTCAACGGCTTTGGCATACAGTGTGGGTATAACACGAGTAGGTGTGCTGCCAAATTTCTGGGTAGTGGACTCCCACGTATAGACCACCGAGAAGATGTCTGAGCGACTGCTGTCGTCAAGAGCATTGGCGAATACCAGATAGTGCTGATCATTGTGGACGTAGTGCTTCACGTCTGATGCACCACGAGTGGTAAGTCCTTGCACCTGACCAGAAACAAATGAAAATTGCATTGTTTGAAACCAAAAAAGAAGAGTTCACAGTGTCCTGGGCGACCAGTAAACACACCCAATGTCAACTCCTTTACAAACTTTACTTTACCAGCTTTGGAAATCTCCCCTCCCATTTCACACTTAGTCATTTAAAACTTATGCTGGTCTGTGATTTTGGACCTTACAGGTTCAAAGACGTTTGTCTAAGAGCACAGACCAGCACACAGTTAACCCATTACATCCTGAGGCTGAATTTAAAACAAATTGCTTATTGTCTTATGAAGGCTCTATTACAGATTAAGTGATCGGTCCACCATTTTAGTTCAAGGATGGTGCCAGAATAGCTTGGCACCTCAGGCGCCAAGCTATTCTGGCACCCACCCTTGAACTATTAAAGTCAAATTTATTTCCATTTATTTATTTCTAGCAATTGCGTATCAGGATAAAAAGAGTTAGGTGTACAACTCTCTGTCCGTTAAATAAGCCAACTCTCTTAACAACATTACATGCGGTCACATCTTAACAATTGTAAAGTAGCGTACACAACACAACATGTATGACAATTATACAAACTGAAGAATAAA
Source organism: Semisulcospira habei (assembly GCA_036245525.1). Lineage (NCBI taxonomy): Eukaryota > Metazoa > Mollusca > Gastropoda > Semisulcospiridae > Semisulcospira > Semisulcospira habei. Next base: position 31,750,865 of record BTPG01000001.1, on the reverse strand, counting down.
CATTTTATTTTGTTTACAACTTCATGGTCCCCTTCCCTTCCCAGAGGAAACGGCAGCGCCACCTGAGCTATTGTTACTAATTTTTTAACCAACACATGAAGGGCCATACCACTTCCACAGCACCATCAGAGTAGACCCTGTAGACTATGGACTGTATTTCACGGGCACCTTCCTTCCCACTGTTAGCGATGACAAAATAGGTATTGCCACTGACAGTGAATGATGTAGCTGCTGTGGCTCCATCTGCTGCAAGGGTCTGAAAAAAATCAAAATGTACACGCATCAGTCATATCATAGTGCAACAAGAAAGGCAAAGCCATTATGGCTCACATGTATGACCAATTTACATATGTGTGACCTTTGCAGCAGCAAAATCATGTTTTCTGAAAGTGTAAGCATTTTTCACACATCTGTCAACCTCCCGTGACCCTTGACCTTTGTGATGAGTCGACTAAATTAGTATGCATAGGAAGGTCTTATCATCAGCTATCTTTGTTTCAAATTTGGTTGAAAAATTTGCAAAAAAATTGGGAATGCCTACAATTTTATTTAAAAAAATCAGCATTTTACACACATTTGTCATCCTCTTGTGACCCTTGTCCTTTCCAAGGGGTCATCCAAATTAGTATGCATAGATAGGTCTTACCATCAGGTATCTCTGTACCAAATTTGGGTTTAAGTTGTGAATAGTATTTGAGAAAAAAAATCTTTTGTCAAAATATGGCTATTTCGGACCTTTTTTCTGAGCCCTTGTGACCCTTGACCATTCTGAGGGGTCATCTAAATTAGTATGCATAGATAGGTCTTACCATCAGGTATCTCTGTACCAAATTTGGGTTTAAGTTGTGAATAGTATTTGAGAAAAAACATCTTTAGTCAAAATATGGCTATTTTTCACCTATTTCCTGAGCTCTTGTGACCCTTGACCTTTCCTAGGGATCAACCAAATTAGTACGTATAGAAAGTCTTATCGTCTGGTATCTCTGTACCAAGTTTGGGTTTGAAGTTGTGAATGGTATTTGAGAAAAAAAAAATTATGTCAAAATATATCTATTTTTTTTAACCTATTTCCTGATCCCTTGTGATCTTGACCTTTTCGAGAGGTCACTCAAATTGGTATGTTTAGAAAGGTTTTACCACAAAGTATCCTTGAGCCAAATTTGAAGAATGTGGCTTGAATAGTCTCCGAGAAAATGCCAACGTTAAAGTTTACCACGGACGACGGCAGATGGCAAATGGACGACAGACGACTGACGGACGACCACTGGCCCAAAACATACTCACTTTTGCTTCGCACGTGAGCCAAAAACACACACAACATTCTAATATCCTGTGATCTTGATCGGAACAGTCACCTTGACCTTTAAAGTATAACTCGATTGTGCTTTCAGCCATCTGTACTGTATATATATATATACAAACACCTAACACCTTCGCTGCCAGTGGACACAGATTGTGTTTTTGAATAATCATTGTAACATCAACATCAAAGATCCTCAAACGCTAAAGGAACATGGGTACAATGTGCTTTCACCAAGAGGCATAGATCCTCAAAAGCCCCCGCAACTCTATGGGCTCATGAGGATCTACACCTCTTGCAGTTGGCTGCTGTTTAAATTTTCCTGGCACTGAACAGGTTAACTCTTTCAACACGTGCCGCATCCGGATTCGCGGCATAAAGCCTCGAATCCGGATGTGGCACATCTCAAATGAGTTAACCCTATGCATGTCGGTAGCGGTTTTAGTCGCGATGATTCTTACAGGAATTATCAGGACTGAAAGCGCTACCTACACGCAAAGGGCTAAGACATGTTGCTGCGTCTTTATCTAACAGTACGTGCTGCATCCCCCACCCCACCCCACCACATCCCCAAACATGGACAAGATGGGATGAACCATAACCCACAAAGTCCCTTCTATATGAGAGCTGTCCTCACTGTCAAGGGTCTCTACCTTTTGTCTTTGACCTGATTCTGATGCTGAAATATCTCCTATTGAAAAAGCCTCGCAGATCTGTCAATGTGTCAGTGAGCTCTATAAGGGACGCAGTGCAGACGCGTCATTGGTTTGTCAAACGTCATTTGTCGTGACGTATTCTTTTGTTTGTACATAATTTTATATTTTACGTGAGATGAGTTTCACTTTCACTTCAAGGCTTGAGAAAATAGTGACAAAACTAGAATTTCACGGAACAAGTTCAGTCTTTCTATAATTTGTGTGAAATTAGGTTGACTTCACCTAGCTACATGATATACTAATTACACCTGCATGCTCTTATGAAAGCGCGTCGATGTGTGTGTGTGTGTGTGTGTGTGTGTAAGTGCATGCTTGTGCGCGCGCTCTAAACATCTCCAAGAGGCATAGATCCTCAAGCACTCTCTGAGCACATGAGAATCTATGCCTCTTGGAGATCTGCGCATGTATGTGTGAGAGAGAGAGAGAGAGAGAGCGCACGAGAATTACGTCATATGTAGAGTATTGCGTCAATGTCTGTCGTGATGCAGTTGCTTCTTTTACGTCATCGCCACTGACTGATTTTCTCCAAAAGTCAAGGTTTTTTACTGTTTTCTTTTTTTCTGAAAATAATTAAATTTTACTGAAGAAGTTGAAAGGGTACAACGCTGGCTAACGAACTCATCCAATGTCTTTCTCTGAACTAGCTATATCCAAAATTTCAAGTAAATATGACAACAATTACAGACTCTAATCTCGGTCAATTGACTTGATGATGATGATGTCCACATGTAATGCGCATCCACTCCATGCTAGCAGCATGTTCAGGGCGCAAAAAACAAACAACAAAAAAACCACAAAAAACTTTGGTGCACACTAGTCTTAGAATTTGAAGTCAAGAAACAGGTGGGTCTTGAGGTGCCTCCGGAAGGTGCCGATGCAGTCAATGTCTCTCAAGGATTGTGGTAGTCCATTCCATAGCATAGGTCTGCAGTGGGACTTCCTATTTAAACGGTCTTTTATGTCTTGAGTGAGACAATCAATTACAATATGCTCAAAGGATCTCTTAGCCACCTATTGAATGAAGTTTGTTTCCTCAAAACCATTACCGATGACATTACTATTAGGAAGGTACACTTAGTTTACCAATTTCAGCCTAAAAATCCGATGTGTACATACACAACCAGGCAGGCGACTCCGGGGAGCTGTAACCAGGGACCCTGAGTAGTCTCCCATCCCTCCCTATCCGGTCACGTGCCCAGTGGTATCACACCAGTCTTTTCGCTTAGCTTACCGGGAACGGTTGTGTTCAGCCTACTGGATGCTTGTGGCTATGTACGGTTGTGACCGGTCGTTTTTTGGATTACCTACTTGGACTATCGTTGCTTTATCTTGGATTACCATTGGAATTCGTGGTTTCCTGGATTACACTGGTGGTGTTTGTGCCCTTGCTTGGATTATTTCCTGGTTCACTTCGTCAGGTTAAGCTCCTCCGCACGGTCGCTCCCGTTGGACTTCCTAGCGGCCTTCATGGCAGGCACCTGACCGGCTTCGCCGCTATGGCAAGGTAAGGCCTTGGTTCATGCCCCGACTGGCACTTTGTGGGCCGGGCGGCGGCCCAGCCAAGGACGTTTGGCTTTGTTGGAAGCATGGTTTGAACGCTCATGAGCTTGTTTGGCGGGGCCTTGGGGACCCACGCCCAGTCTCCTCTCACATTTGCTTTGTGTTACAGTTGCCAAGTACGCACCTGCACTCGGTGTGGAGACTTCCAATGGCCTATCGACCCACATGCGGTTTGCCTCCCCTGTTCCGGCTGTGCCTCTGGGCACACCCGCAGCATGTGTGCCGCCTGGGTGGAAAAACAGCAGGCGCAGCTCTGGGAGTTTTATCGGCGCGAACGTCCTACGCCGTCCCGAGGCCACCCGCCTGCCCCCGCATCCCCTGACGTGGCAGAAGGAGAGACCAGGCGCACCTGCTCAGACGTTGGGGAAATGGCTACCCGTTGGGCCCTGGCACGTTCCTCAGGTCCCCAGACGGCATCCTCCACTGGTCCGACTGTGCCCTCTCGGACTGGCCCGCCTGCTCCTCTATGTGCGCCCACTCCACGGAGTCCGGCCTACAGCGACTTTGTTCGCCCCGCCTTGCAGCCCAAGATCCTTTGGGCCCCGACACGGTCACTCGGAATCGGGCCACCCGCTCCTTGGAACCTGCCCTGCAGCCACCTCGATCACCCTGCACCGTGGTGAATTACAGGCACTCTAAGCTGGAAGAAGCTAATGGTACTATGTGCGCCCGCTCCACAGGGTCCGGCCCACAGCGACTTTGTTCACCCCACCTTGCGGCCGGAGGTTCTTCGGACGCGGTCACTTGGAATCGGCCCACCCGCTCCTCGGAGCCTGGCCAGCAGCGACTTCGTTCGCCTCGCGCCGCGGTGTACGACAGCGCCACGTATCTCGGGCTACCCTCCGATGCCATGCCACGCATACGCCTGTGGGACCGGGCCTCTCACTCGCAGACTATGAGACCTCGGCTCCGATTACCCCATGCTCACCGGTGCCACGGGACCGGGATGTTCGGCGCGACGGCCGACGCAGCCCCTGGTCACAAACCGCATCCTCTTCTTGTCCTGCCACTTCGCATTCCTTGAGGGCTTGGCCGACCTCTCACTCGTCCCGGCGTGCTTCTTCCCACCGGCCCCGACGCTCATCGCCTCCAGCGCCGGAGCGCTCTCGTCGTTCCTCCCCTCGTAGGGCCTCGCAGTCGCTTCCCACGTGAACGCCGGTCAACTCGCCAGAACGTTGTCTCGTCTCGTCGATCTTCACGGGACTCCTCGTCCTCAGTTTCCGCCCCACCCCACCCCCCACGGAGGAGCTCCCAGGGGAGACGTCCCCCCCCCCTCCCCGCAGGCGGTGAAGGACGCAAACAAGGACCTCTGGCCCAGCAGCTCCGCCCCCACCCGCTTTCAGGCAGCCCGCAAGGCCGTGGGTTGTGGCCGCGGATCGTCAGACACTCTGCTCGCCCTCCCTCCAGACAAGTTCATCTTCCCCTGCGGACCACAGCCTCTGGCCGCTCCCGCTCCTTCCCGACCCCCGCCCCCTCCTGGCCCAAGCCCGCCCGATGCCCTGGGCGGGGGTGGGCCCTCTGACTTCCTGCCGCCTCAGCCCACGCCGACTGCTTTATGGTCTCCAGTCGGCGGGAGGCTCGCTCTCCACAGTGACGCATGGCGATCGCTGCTGCCAGACGACCCTTGGGTCCTCTCTACCATCTCCAAGGGCCTCCTGATCTCCTTTCGGTCTCCTCCGCTGCTGCGGCGCTCTCCCCTATGGACCGGAGTCCCGACCGATCAGCTCAAAGCCGATGCTCTTCGCCGCGAGATCACAGCCCTGCTGCAGAAGGCCGACACGGAGGTGGTCACACGACACGACTCCCCAGCCTTCTACAGCCGCCTCTTTGTGGTACCCAAGCCCAGCAGCAAGTGGCGCCCCGTCATTGACCTCTCGGCTCTAAACAAGTACATTTCAGTGCCTACCTTCCACATGGAGATGGCCAGGGCTCTGAGGACGGCAGTACAACCTATGGACTTCGCTGTCAGCCTAGACTTGTCGAATGCATTTCTGCACATCCCCGTGCACCCTGCCTCCCGACGTTACCTGCGCTTTGCCTTCGACAGCTTGGTCTACCAGTTTCAGGTGCTGCCTTTCGGCCTCAACCTCAGCCCATGGGTGTTCACAGTCATCCTCGAGCCCGACCTCGAAATACCTGGACGATCTGCTCCTTCAGAAACAGTCAGAGTCTACCTTGGAGAAGGACAGGGATGTGCTTCTCCATCTGCTAGCTCGGCTTGGCTTCCTGGTCAACGGGGGCAAGTCGGACCTCACACCCTCCCGCCGGTGTGTTCACCTCGGCATGGAGTTTCTGACCAACCTCAACAAGGTGAGACTTCCAGAGCCTCGGATCCAGAAGCTGGCGGCCTTGGCCCGGCAGGTGTCTCGCGCGGAAGCGGTTCCCGCCAGAGTCTGGTTACAGCTCCTTGGCCTGATAAGCGTGGCAGCAGATCTCTTACCACTTGGCAGGCTGTACTCCCGCCCGCTCCAGTTGCATCTGCTCCTCCACTGGCAGCCATCCTCCAGCGATCTCGCAACCCCGGTGCCAGTTATCCCGATGCTCCAGCCTCATCTGCTCCGCTGGGCGGACTACGCGTGGCTTGCGTCAGGAATACCCCTCGCCTCCTAACCCCCCCCCCCCCCCCCCCCCCCCCCCCCGTTGTCTCTCTGCATGGATGCAAGTCTCGACGGGTGGGGCGCACACCTTTCAACGATGTTCCTCACGGCGTCCGGCCGCTGGCCACTGGACCTCACGGACAGGCACATCAACTGGGTGGAGCTGAACGTGGTTTGGCGAGCCCTCATCGCATGGGAGACACGTCTCTGACACCAGGTTCTCCTCGTCCTCTCAGACAAGTCCACGGTGGTCTCCTACATCCAGAAGCAGGGCGGGACGCGCTCCCCCTCCCTCCTCCTGTACCAGGTCCTCAAGTGGTGCGAAGACCGCGGCATCTCTCTGAGTGCGACACATCCCTGGCCACCTGAATGTCCTACCGACTCTCTCTCTCGGCACGGCCAGCTCCTCCACACCGAGTGGGCACTCCGCCCGGATATTTTTCGGATGATCTGCGTGCACTGGGAGACGCCCATGTTCAACCTCTTCGCCACGCGATTTGAATCGACAGCTTCCTCTCTTTGTCTCCCCCATTCCGGACCCCCTCACCTGGACAGTCAACGCACTCTCCATCTCCTGGGAGGGCCTCAGTGCATATGCTTATCCTCCGACGGTGCTGGTCCCCAAGGTCCTGCTCAAGCTCAAGGGTTGCAACACGGTTCTGATGCTAGTGGCCCCGTTCTGATGGACCAAGTCTTGGACCACCGACCTCCTGAGCCTCGCCACGGATCCTCCCCTGCGGCTCCCCACCCCGCGCACGATGCTCAAGCAACCCCGACAGGCGCTGTACCACCCATGCCCAGAGCGCCTGCTCCTACACGCCTGGAGATTGTGCAGCACGCCCTCGCCACTAGAGGTTTCTCGAGTGCAGCGGTGGAGGCTATCGCTACAGCCCACAGACCTTCGACCAGACGTGTCTACGAGGGAAAGTGGCGAGTCCTGCGGTCCTGGTGCGCCAAGCTGCACCTCTCCTCCACAGATCTGACTACCCCCCAGCTGGCCGAGTTCTTCCTCTGGCTCTTCGTCGAGCAGAACTTGGCGCCAATCACCATCAAGGGTTACCTGGTCATGATAGCTGACACATATCGCCACTTGGGCTGCCTGGACCCCGGCGCCTGCAAGGACCTCGCCGACCTTATGGTCCACTTTGGCCTCCAGCAGCCTGTTCCCCGCTCGCTGGTGCCACGCTGGGACGTACCCTGGATGCTGACTGGCTGAATTCGAACCATTTCGAACTGCTCCCCTTGGCTCGGTTCGCGGATTTGACCCAGAAGATGTGCTTCCTCCTGGCCCTCGCCACTGCTTCCAGGGTGAGTGAGCTGCATACGCTCTCTGCGCGCCCCGCCTGCCTACAGTTCAGAATGGATGGCTCTGTGCAGCTCCTACCAGACCCATCTTTCCTGGCCAAGAACCGGTCACCCTTAACTGCCCCCCAAGTGATCAACATATGGCCACTGAAAGGGTTGGACCTCTCCCGGGAGACCAGATAGCAAGACCCGGTGAGGTCCTTATGGGTGCACCTGTGCAGATCCAAACCCCTCCGGAGGGGATGATCCTGCCTCTTTTTGCCTTTGACCCCAGGCAGACCTGACATTCGGCCCAGATGAGATATCTTCCTGGCTACGCTGGGTCATCTGGTCCGCCTAACAGGACCTCTCCCCAGCGGGAGCTAAGAGGCTAAAGATCAGGGCACATGAGGTTAGAGCCATGGCCACGAGCGTCGCCTTCGACCGTAATTGCGCCGTCATGGACATTGTGGCAGCCGTGGGCTGGTGGGCGGAATCAACCTTCGCCCGGTTCTACCTCAGAGACCTCTCGGGCCAATGGGAGAACCTGGCCCTGGTGGGGGACATCGCCACGGCGGAACACTCCCTCCCAGCGCCCAGGGCGCCATGGGTAAAGCTTAGCTGAAATTGTCGGGAGGTTGCCCTGGGGGAGGGCGGGTCTGGCTAACCCTAATACTGGGGGTAAAATTGTAGGCAGCACCCTCCTCCTCTTCGCTATTCTTCCTAATAGTAATGTCATCGGTAATATTTTTGAGGAAACAAATGTATTTTTCTCTAAAATGTATTTTTTCTAAAAATACTTACAGATGACATTACTCGAAGGACCCTCCTGCCTACCCCGCTTGCCGCCAGTAAGCTAAGCGTTCAGACTGGCGTGATACCACTGGGCACGTGACTGGATAGGGAGGGACGGGAGACTACTCAGGGTCCCTGGTTACGGCTCCCTGGAGTCGCCTCTCTGGTTGTGTATGTACACAACGGATTTTTAGGCTGAAATTGGTAAGCTAAGTGTACCTTCCTAATAGTAAGGTCATCGGTATGTATTTTTCGAAAAAATACATTTTAGAGAAAAATACATATTTCGCCAAGTTTCAAGCTTGTGTGTACCAAAATATCAGAGATTCTCGTGTCTACATACATACGCACACACATGCAAACATACGCACATACAGCGCGTTGTGCCAAAGTACGTTCTGCAGCGAGGTTAGCGTAACTAGACATGATGCAATTTTTATCTTGTTACTTCAGTTGTCAGAGGATTTGGCCTGCCTGCCTTTGACATCATGGACATGCTATTAAATTCGCCCCACCATGACCCATCCTAAAAAGTCCCTTCTATAAATAGAAGGGATTCAAAAACATGGAAAAAATGTAATTTTCTTTAAAATAATTATTTTTCGAAAAATACTTACCGATGGCATTACTGTTAGGAGGATACCCTTAGCTTATCGATTTTAGCCTAAAAGTTTGTTGTGCATTGCTGCACAACCAGGGAAGTAACTCTCCTGTCCCCTGAGTAGCCTCCCCTCCTCATGACATGAGTGGTGCCTTCCTATCAGTCTTACTATTAGCGACTTGCGGCAAGCGGGGTAGATGGGAGGGTGCTTTAAGTAATGCCATTGATAAGTATTTTTCGAAAAAAAAAATATTTTAAAGAAAAATACATTTGTTTCTTCAAAAACATTACGATGGCATTACTGTTAGTAAGAATAACAAAGAGGAGGAGGGTGCCGCCCCAATTGCCTACCCCAGTGGGAACGCTTAGCCAAGGCCCCTTTGGCGCAAACTCCCGATGATTTCAGCTAAAAGTTACCTATGGCACCTTCGGCACTGGGAGGGAGTGTTGCGCCGCAGCGATGTCCCCCACTAGCGCCAGGTTCGCTCATTGGCCAGAGGTCTCGGAAGTAGAACCATGCAAAGGTAGATTCTGTCCGCCAGCCCACGGCCGCCACAATGTCCTTGACAGCGCAGTTGCAGTTGAAGGCGACGCTGGCAGCAATGGCTCTGACCTCATGCGCCCTTATCTGTAGCCTCATAGCACCCCGCGGGGAGAGGTCTTCATATGCGGAACGTATGACTCCTCGGAGCCAGGCGGATATAGTCTGGGCGGAGATGTCTTCCCGGCCTGGTGTCAAGGGCAGGAATAGGCGAGAATGTCTCCTCCGACGGGGCTTTGACTGGCGAAGGTAGATTTTCAACGCCCTGACTGGGTCCTCCTGTTGGGATTCCCGTGACTGGTCAGAACCTCTGAGAGGACGAATAGAGATCGGCTGAGGAGCCGCTGAAGGGGTTCTATTTTTGGCCCAAAACGTCGGGCTGGTGAGAAGTTGAACTGAGCCATTGGCCCGGAGCTGCAGACAGGAGGGATGCATGGAGAGGGCATGCAGCTCGCTCACTCATGACGCTGTGGCGAGGGCCAACAGGAAGCACGTCTTCCTAGTCAAATCAGTGAACCGCGCCAAGGGCAGAAGTTCAAAACGGTCAGAGTTGAGACCAGTTAAGACCCATGGTAAATCCCATCTTGGGATCAGTGAGTGAGACAACGGTTGCTGGAGGTCGAAATGCGCCATCAGGTCGGCAAGGTCCTTACAAGCGCCTGGGTCTGTACGGCCCAAGTGCCGGTAAGTGTCAGCCACCACAGACAGGTAGCCCCGGATGGTGATAGGTGCCAAGTTCTGTTCCACAAAAAGCCACAGGAGGAACTCTGCGAGCTGGGGCATCGTCAGATCTGTGGGAGAGAGATGCTTGCCGATGCACCAGGACTGCAAGACCCTCCACTTCCTCTCGTAGACTTTCCAGGTCGAAGGTCTGCGTACTGCAGCGATAGCCTCCACCGCCGCACCCAAGAAGCCTCTATTGGCGAGGGCACTCCGCACAATCTCCAGGCGTGTAAGGGGAGTCTCTCCGGGCAAGGATGAAAGAGAGCCTGCCGGGGCTGTTTCAGTATCATGTGTGGCATAGTGAGTCTCAGGGGAGGGTCCGTGGCGAGGCGTAGGAGATCGGGGGTCCAGCTGTCCCTGTCGCTCAACAGAGCAGCCGCATCCTGGTTTCGGAGGAGCAGGTCGTCAAGATAGTTGGAAGTCGGACTCAAAGACGACCGCCGGGCTCTGGCCACAACCGCATCAATAATCCAGGTGAAGACCCAGGGGCCGAGGTTGAGGCCAAAGGGTAGGGCTCAAAACTGGTAAACCACCCCTCGGTAAAGGCTTCCTCAGACGGAGAAACGAAACGAAACATTTTGTCGAAATGTCCGCATTTCAGACATTTCTCCAACATTTCACCGTTTCACGAAATGCGAAACGACACATTTCACGAAATAGAACTTGTGTCTATTTTGTGAAACATTTCGCCGAAACATTTTACCCGTCACCCAATCAGCGCCGTGCGCTCGGTCACACCCCAATCTGACGTCATTCAAGCCCAAACACTGAGGACTGCAACGGTAAAGCGATGCCTGGAGTCAGGTCTATTATGGCTAGAATTGCGTGATGTGACGCACGATTCTGTACGATTTAAGCGGAGAAATCATTTTCGAAATGGAATCTATCAAGTATCATCACTAAAGTACCACCAAAATATGATTTTAGGTCAGTTTTCTGAACCCCACTTTCATCGGCTGCTCTTCGAAGCCGCCTACAAGATGGCGGCTATCGCTTCGAGACGGCGGCATCCTCGATTCACTTGGACCAGCCTTGTTTACGCATTCAAAAGCGCTTACGTTTATTCGATATGGTCGGCAATTCACTTTAATTGTGTAAGTGAAGGCACACATGTCTTATATGTTTAGTTTTTAAGCGTCAGTAGTCAGAAATATGACCCGATATCCACCGATACAAACCAGAGCATGTGTCAGTGAACAGTTGCTTCCCCTGTACCAGGCGAAATGAATTTTCACCGCGTTTCTGCGTGTGCGGAAAAGGCATTTCGATGCAATGAAAATGTTTCATTTCTTGTGCATTTCGTTTCTCCGTGTAGGGAAGCCATAAGCAAAGCGAAAGTACCGCCGAGCTGCGGGGTGCAGGAGCACATGTAGGGATCGAGGCTGACGGCGAAATCTATGGGCTGGATCGCCGCTCTCAAGGCTCTGGTGGTTTCCATCCAAAAGGTCTGGGCGGTAATGAACTTGTTCAGCGCCGATAGATCTATGACTGGTCGCCACCCACCGTCTGGCTTTGGCACCACAAAGAGACCACTGTAGAAGCCCATCGAGTCGGAATGCTTGACCACTTCCGTGGCGGCCTTCAGAAGCAGCGAGTCCACCTCTCTTTGCAGCGTCTGAGCCTTGAACGGGTCACTCGGAATCTGGGTCCGCAGAGAAAAGAAGCCATAGCGGAGGCATAGACCGAAAGGAGATCTGTAGACCCTCGGTGATGGTAGACAGGATCCAAAGGTCGTCCAAGAACAGTGTGCGCCACACGTCGCTGTGTAGCGCCAGCCTCCCGCCGACTGGAGACCCTACAGTGGTCGGCGAGGGCAAAACGGGTGGAGAGTCAGTGAGCCCTACCCCGCCCGGGTCTCCGGGCGGTCTGGAGCCAGGCGGAGGCGAGGGCCGGGAAGGATCGGGAGCGACCGGCCAGGAAGGAGTGGGAGCGACCGACCGGGGAGGGCGGGGGGGGGGGGGGGCCGGGGGGGGGGGGGGGGGGGCGAGCGGAGCCACGAAGCCTCTGGAAGGATGGGGAAAGGGTCTGTACGTCCGCAGGGCGCAACCCACGGCCTTGCGGGCAGCGTGAAAGCGAGTGGAAGTTGGACCCACGGGACTAGGCCATAGGTCTTTGTTGGCTTCTTTGACAGACTGCCAGGTAGGGCCGAAGAGGAGAGAGCCTCCGAGCGGAGCCTGGCGCAACTGGGACTTCATTAACACGGGGATCCGCAGACAGCCAGCAAGAACGTCACGCTGCATCAGGTCGCAGTTGGCCTCTGCGGCTATGGCGTTGACCGAAGAATGGTAAGCCGCCCGATTCACGACCACCAAGGAGTGTACCTCGCGAAGCTCGGGAGAGGAATCCAGGTCCCAGGTGTCTGATGATGGCCTGTGTAGTCAAGTCGAGGAACCCAGAACAGGCCAGGGAGTTGCAGATCAGGGTGGCTGTCTTGTCCAAACCATGAGGCATCCAAAGCTGTAGTGCCTTACGTCTGCCTGCTTGCATTTCTGCCCTGACATCAATCGGAGGGAGGGGGCAGGCAAAGGATTGTGAGTGTCCGGCATACCAGTGTTGGGGGAACTTGATGTCAATTCCAGCTGGCCATTTGTTGTCAGCGAAGAAGCCCGAGCCCATCCAAGGTCCCTGCAGCTGAACGGAGAACGCATCCGAAAGGTCCCGGAAGCCGGGTGGTTGAGATAGTGACTTCAATCGCTTGGCCTGATGCATTGCGTCCACCAAAGCAGAGGCCTTTCTCATGAGAGGTGGAGCTTGAGGGCAAACCTCTGGAGGAAGAATCTCCGAGATGAGGGGCGCAGCTTCTTCCAAGGAGCGTAGAGTCTCCACCCATGGCGGATCAGAGGCGGACGAAGCCGACAGGCTGCACGGTGAACGAGGTGAGTTGAGTGGCGAAGGGCGCCAGTCGAGTCCTCGGGATGAAGACTGAGAGCGTCATCCGTCGCTTTAGCAGATGTGTATTGGTAGGGACTTAGACAAAGTTCGGAATGATGAGAACTGCCGCTCTGGTGAGTATCCGGCCTAAGGACAGGTGAACGGCTGTAAGGACGTCAGTCGCGGTCTTTCGCTCGTCTCATCGAGCGTCCCCGTGACTCAAAAGTGTCGGAAAGATCCCGCCACGAACGGCAGGGTTGATTAGAGAGGTCTGGCGGAAGACAAGCACGGATGGAAGACGCCGCAACGTCTGGAGACCGCCATTGCTGTCTGTCACGCTCCGCAAACTGTGTGCCCAAACAGAGTCTCACGCTCAGCAGAGCGGTAGGGCCCGGTCCGCCGGCCCCACTCCTCCAATCGTGTACGCTCCACAGAGCTGGTGGGGCCGGTACCTCTTCTACGCTCCGCAGAGCGGGAGGGCCTAGTACCATGATCATACTTCGCCGATCGTGTGTGCTCCACAGAGCTGGGCCAACTAGCACGTTTTGCCTCCTCATAACATAAACTCTCCCCAGATCGGTTGTGGCCAAAACACAGTCTACGCTCCACAGAGCGGGAGGACCTGGTATCACTATGACTCGCCGCACGATGTTCGCACTCCACAGAGCGGGTAGGCCCAGAACATGGTACATTCACATAACCTTCACGCTCCGCAGAGCGATTGGGCCCAGAACCACGCGTACGCTCCGCAGAGCCTGGATGAGCGTGTCCGTCGTTCATGCGCCCCATAATAGTTTGACCCAGACTGGCTTACCTGCACCTCCAAACGAGGGGGCACTGTCGTAGTGGGTCAGACCACGTGATGGGAAACCCTCTGCCGTTATCAACCCCTGTCCGCAGATCGCGTGGGCACAGACTGTAACTGATGCTCCACAGAGTGGGAGGGCTGTAACTGTAAGTCATGCTCCGCAAAGCGGACGGGCGTGGTCTCGGTAAAACTGTGGTGACCACTTGGCACAGCCGAACCAGCGGAACGTCTGCGTCCCTCCCTTAGCATGGGCAGTGCCTGGGAAGGCGAAGGCAGTAAGGGAGGAGCCATAGGCGACGCTGGGGGTGGGGGTAGACCCGCCGACCCGCTAGGACGCTCACGCCGGTAGAAGCTCCGCAGCTGTGACCAACGTTCCTCCTCCCAGGGAGTGCACGTAACACAAGTCCGTTCAGATGAACAACCCGAAAATGACAGGCATAAAATGTGTGTATCACTTGGCCACTGAAAGTTACCGCACTTGGTGCAAGTTCTTACCTGCACACTGAAACATAAAGCAGAACGTGAAAGACAACTGAACGTGTGCTGATGCCACGTATACACGATCGGTCAATGTCGGTTGGGACCAAATCCCAAGTCGAAATTCAATGCCACAGAAAATGCCAGAGCCAGAAGTCGAATGGCGCCGGCTGCGGGCATTAACCGAGGTCTTACCTCGACATAGCATAGGAAAGGTTGACCAAAATCCAAGGGAAATTAAGTGGAATCCTGAAGGAATATGAGTAGACTGAAACCAGTAAACTGTTGTACCGGAAGCTAAGAGTAAGACTGATGGGAAGGCACCACTCACGTCATGAGGAGGGGAGGCTACTGAGGGGACAGGGAGAGTTACTTCCCTGGTTGTGTAGCAACGCACAACAAACTTTTAGGTTGAAATCAATAAGCTAAGGGTATCTTCCTAACAGTAATGCCATCGGTAATGTTTTTGAAGAAACAAACAGCTACATACAAACAGAGACATAAGAAACAAACTTACTCTGACATAAACCAGTTCTCCTTGCCATCTGTACAGAACACACTGTCCCACTTGCACCGGGCTCGACTCAGGCAGAAATTCCCTCAGCTGCACGTTGGCATTCAACGATGTCAGCATGAGTATGTACGTCATTTCCCCGACAGAAATAGCATGCCATCCCACCACCCTGGCTGCAGGAATCGACTGAAATTCAGCCAAGATCACGTTGTTGATGCTGGAGAGGAACGTAGCAGAGCCGGGTAGAGTGGTGACATCCAAGCTGACACGGCCCTGCAGTCCTTGGGTTCGAACCACTTCCAGGTGTATGGTGCCCACGTTTTCCTCAACATTCAACAGGGAAACTCTGGTTGAATGAAAGAAAGTGAAATTCAATTTCCTCATGTATACATGCACAATGAGGGCTAATTCCTTCACTGCCACTTACAGATTTTGTTTATAACCCTTTGGCTGTCAGCATTTGTTTCCTCAAAACACATTACTGATGACATTACTGTTAGGAATAGTGCCTTAGCTAGACTAATTTCAGCCAAAATTGTTGTGTACCTACACGGTAGGGGAGGTAACAAGGGGCGTTATAACCTAGCCAGTAACCCGAGTAGCCTGACTTCCATCCCCATCCGGTCATGCGCCCACTGGATTCCTGCCAGTCTGTTTCTTAGCTAGACTGTGGATGGTTGTGTACCTTTACGTCTCTCTTCGGCTGCGTATGGTGTGACCGGTCGTCGTGTGACTTGGACTCTCTTCACTTCTCTGTGACTTCTCTGTGACTAGCTACGTTGTGCTCTGTGCTCCGCTTGGACGCCTTACCGGTGGGATTACCTTGTGGGTGTTTTGTGTGGAGTCACTCTAGACATGGGCGAGACAGCAGCGGATTTGGTGAACCTCTGTCTCGTTCCACGGTGCTAGCTACGGCCTGTGCTAGGCTTGGAGCTTACCTGTGGATTACCGGCCTGGAGTTCGTGTGGTGTGCACTGGAATTGGGCGAGCCTGCGGCGGACTTGGTGGGGCCTCGACCGGCTGTTGGTGCTGGGCGTCGCCACTGTGACTTGGTTGGTTTCTTCGACCTTTGTTGGTTCGCTGACTTCTACGTTATGGCAAGGCAAAACCTCGGTTATTGCCCACGACCGGCGCTCAAGGTGAAGGAGCGCCGGGCGTCGGCATACACCGTGCACTTGGCTTCGTTTCGTACTCGTTTTCGCACGCGGATGCTTGTTTGCGGGCCCGCGGGGAGGGGGGGGGGGAGAGGGGGGCGGCCACGCTCGCTCGCCTTTCATTGTCGGCTATGTGTGGCAGTCTTCAGGTCCGCACCTGCACGTGATATGGGGACTTTCAGTGGCCTAGTGACGAGCATGCCGTATGCCTACCCTGCTCTGGCTGTGCTTCCACTCACCCGTGCCTGGTCTGCGCCCCCTGACTGGAAGAGAAGTGGTCCCAGCTATGGGGTTTCTACCGCCGCTAACAGCCGACACCAGCCCAAGAGCGAGCACCCGCCCCGGCAGCTTCCACACATGGGCCAAGATATGTTTCCCCAGTTGTGGAGCCTCAGATGGCAAGGGTGTCTCTACCAGTCTCTACCTACCCTAGAGCTACAGCCGTTTTGCACGCCCACTCATTAAGTACTGAGAGGATCCAGTATGAGTCTGGCCCACAACGCGCATGCATGACCCGCTCCCCGGCTAGGAGCCCGGCGGCGGCTTCAGGAGTACGGCCCTCCTATACCTCGACACGACTCCAGCGCAGATGTTCGGCGCCCCACTCCAAGGTTAGTGACAGGGGACCACGACCGGACAAGTCTGCTGGACTGACGCGCGCCCATTCGTCGGATAGAAGTAAAAGGGATGAGACGGGCTCGCGACGAGATGACACGCCCCATCTACCCCCCCCCACCCCCCCCCCCCCCACCCCCCGGTGCGGACAGGCCATTGACTGATAGACAAACCGAGCGGACTCCCGTATCTCGACGACGTTCATGCTCATAGGACAGGTCGACTCGCCGGCGGACTGCTTCCCACGTCTCGGATGCAAGCCGACACTCTCGACCTACCTCCAGGCATGACTCGTCCACCACGTACCATTGATCGTCCGGCCACGGCGCATCCTTCAAAGACGGGACTGACTCCTCGCTCGGCACGACACTCCTCGTCACGACGACCTAGATGTTGGCTTCCCCGGGCAGACACGAGCCTCGGATTCACTCCCGCTCCAGGCGATTGTGTTTCCCCCATCGCAGCCGCTCTCCGCGTGACCTCCGGTCAGTACATCGCAGTATGGATTCTTCGCGGAAGACCTCGCGGGACTCTTCTTCGGCTCACTCCTCGTGTCACTGCTCCCAGGTGAGAAAGACACCCTCCAGCGCAACGACCACTAGACGGGACACCGCTAACGAGCCATTGTTCGTCGCGTCAAGGACGCTTGGCACCAGTCGATCTCGCCACTGTTGGGAGACATACTAGCTTTGGCGGTCTTGGGTAACTGCGCGGTGTACCACACCTCCATCAACGCCATGGCAGCGGCCGCTAACTGTGATGATGCGTCGGGATGCCCTCCTATGCTCCTGCGCTCTTCCAAACGATCTTAAGAACCAGCTTCGGCAGGCGCCGTTCGGTGGAAAACTCCTGTTCGGCCCGACTTGGCAGGCAGTCAAGGACGCTAACAAGGACATTTGGCCCAGTCGTGCTGGTCCAGCCAGCTTTCAAGCAGCCCACAAGGCCGTGGGTCACACCCTTCGGTCCGTTAGACCCACCGCTCGCCCCCTCACCAGAGGTGGTCGTCTGCCCCCCCCCCCCCCCCCGAGCCCCGGCCTTTCGTCGCCCCCGCACGCTCCCCGACTCCGCCCCCGCCCAAAACTGCCCCAGGCCTGCCCGTCGCCCCGGGCAAGGCAGGGCCCACTGACTGCCTCTCTCTTTGGCCCCCACCGACCGCTTCCGGGTCTCCTGTCAGCGGGAGGCTTGCGCTTCGCAGCGACGTGTGGTGGTTGCTGCTACCAGACAACCCATGGATACTTTCGACCATCTCAGAGGGCTTGCAGATCTTCTTTCGGTCTCCGCCCCCCCCCCCCCCCCCCCTGCGCCACTCACCCGTGTGGAACTCAGTACCGACAGAGCAGCTCAGAGCTGACGCCCTGCGCAGCGAAGTAGCCGCCTTGTTTCGGTAGGCCGCCACGGAGGTGGTGGCACGGCACGACTCCCCAGCGTTCTACAGCCGCCTCTTCGTGGTGCGCAAGCCAGGCGGAAAGTGGTGTCCCGTCATCAACCTCTCCGCATTGAACAAGTTCATCGTCGCCCCGTCCTTTCGCATGGAGACCGCCTGAGCCCTTTGCGCCGCAGTGCAGCCTATGGACTTTGCCGTCAGCTTAGACCTGTCGGATGCGTATCTGCACGTCCCCATGCACCCCGCCGCCAGACGTTACCTGCGCTTTGCCTTCAACGGTGTGGTCTACCAGTTTCGCACGCTGCCCTTCGGCCTCAACATCAGCCCCTTGGTTTTCATCTGCATCATGGACGCCGTGGTAGCCAGAGCCAGGCGGACGTTTTGGAGCCAAATGTCGAACTACCTGGACGATCTTCTCTTGCGGGACCAGGCAGAGGCCTCCTTGGAGAAAGACAGAGATGCGCTTCTACATCTACTTGACAGGCTTGGCTTCCTGGTCAATGCGGGCAAGTCCGACCTCATGCCGTCTCGTCGCTTTGTTCACCTAGGGATGGAGTTTCGCACCGACCTCAACGACATCCGGCTGCCAGAACAGCAGATTCAGAAGTTGGCGACCTTAGCGCGGCAGGTGTCTCAAGAGGAGGCGATCCCCGCCAGACGGTGGCTTCAGCTTCTGGGCCTGATGAGTGCGGCAGCGGATCTACTTCCCCTAGGACGTCTCTACTGCCGCCCGCTTCAGCAGCTTCTTCACTGGTGACCCTCGAAGGACGACCACGAGACTCAGGTTCCGGTTGTGCCGATGCTCCGTCCTCACCTTCTTAGCTGGGCATATCCCGGCTGGCTCGCGACGGGCGTTCCCCTCTACTCGCCTCCACCCCAGCTGGGGTGCTCACCGGCTACCAACGTTCTCCACAGCCTCCGGCATTTGGCCCCCGGATCTAGTGGCCCAACACATCAACTGGTTAGAGCTTAAGGCAGTCTGGCGAGCCCTCGTTGCCTGGGAATCACGTCTGCGACACCAGCAGCTTCTAGTCCTCTCAGACAACTCCACAGTAGTTGCCTACATCCAGAAGCAGGGCGAGACATGCTCCCCCTCCCTCTGCATCCTCCTCTACCAGGTGCTCCGATGGTGCGAGGATCGAGGCATCACTCTCCGCGCACGACACATCCCGGGACATCTGAATGTTCTAGCCGACTCCCTCTCGCGATGCGGCCAACTACTACACACCAAGTGGGCACTCAGTCCGGACATCTTTTGGATGATCGGCACAAAATGGGAGACCCCCATGATCGACCTATTCGCGACAAGGTGGAATCGCCAGCTTCCTCTCTTCGTCTCCCCATTTCCAGACCCGCTTGCCTGGGCAGTCGACACTCTCTCCATCCCGTGGGACGGCCTGGTCGCATACGCCTACCCGCCGATGGTGCTAGTCCCCAAAGTCCTGCTCAAGCTCAGAGGGTGCAATGCGGTCCTGTTCCTGGTGGCCCCATTCTGCTGGACCAAGTCATGGACCACCGACCTTCTGAACCTTGCCACGGCTCCCCCGCTGTGGCTCCCTGCCCCACGGATGATGCTCAAGCAACCATGGCAGGCGCTGTACCATCCATGCCCCGAACGACTCCTCCACCACGCCTGGAGATTGTGCGGCAAGCCCTCGCCACTAGAGGCTTCTCAAGTGCAGCAGTGGAAGCTATCGCTATAGCCCGCAGACTGACCCTCAACCAGAAGAGTTTATGAGGGGAAGTGGCGAGTCCTGTGCGACTGGTGTGATGCCTTTCCCCCACAGATTTGACGGTTCCCCAGCTAGTGGAGTTCTTTCTCTGGCTATTCACCAACCAGCGTTTGGCACCAATCACCATTCGGGGCTACCTGGCCATGATCACTGACATGTACCGGCATTTGGGACGACCCGACCCTGGCAACTGCAAAGGCTTCGCCGACCTTATGGCCCATTTCGGTCTACAACGTCCCGCCCTTCACTCGCTGGTGCCGCGATGGGACCTACCTTGCGTGCTAACATGGCTCAACTCTAACCGCTTCGAACCACTCTAGTTGGCGCGGTTACCGGACGTGACGTGGAAGACTTGCTTCCTACTGGCCCTCGCCTCTGCTTCCAGGGTCAGTGATCTGCACGCCCTATCAGCACGTCCCTCATGTTTGCAGTTCCGGGCGAACGGCTCTGTTCAACTGCTTCCCGACCCGACGTTTCTTGCCAAGACCCGATCTCCTTTGGCCGCCCCTCAGTTGGTCACCGTTCAACCCTTGAGAGATCTACCCGGGAGTCCAGACAGCAGGACCCGGGCAGAGCTTTATGCGTGTACCTGCGATGGACCAAGCCGCTACGCAGGGGACGCACCCGCCTTTTCCTCCCTCTGTCCCCATGTAGAAATGACATCTCGGCCCAGGCGATAACCTCCTGGCTCCGATGGATGATACGCTCCGCCTACCAAGACCTCTCCCCTGAGGCTGACGCTGTCAAACGAATGAACATCATGGCACACGAGGTCAGAGCCATGGCCGCAAGCCTCGCATTCGACCGCAACTGCGCTGTCAAAGACGTTGTGGCAGCCGTGGGATGGTGAGCAGAGTCGACCTTTGCCCGATTCTACCTGAGGGACCTCTCCAGCCAGCGCCAGAACCTAACGCTGCAGGGAGACATCGCAGCAGCGCAACACTCCCTCCCGGCACCCCAGGTGCCGTAGGTAATCTTAGCTGAAATTATCGGGAGGTTGCTCCTGGAAGGGCGGGTCTCGTTGCCAGTATTTAAGGGTTAGGGGCGTTGTAAGCGGCACCCTCCTCCTCTTCGTTATTCTTCCTAACAGTAAAGTCATCGGTAATGTGTTTTGAGGAAACAAATGAATTTTTGTCTAAAATGTATTTTTTCGAAAAATACTTACCGATGACATTACTCGGATGATCCTCCCACCTGCCCCGCTTGCCGCTGGTTCGCTAAAAAACTGACTGGCGGGAATCCGGTGGGCGCATGACCGGATGGGGATGGAAGGGAGGCTACTTGGGTTACTGGCTAGGTTATAGCGCCCCTTGTTACCTCCCCTACCATGTAGGTACACAACAATTTTGGCTGAAATGAGTCTAGCTAAGACACTATTCCTAACAGTAATGTCATCGGTAAGTATTTTTCGAAAAAATACATTTTAGAGAAAATGCAGCAAGAGACATAATATCTCATCAGCCCCAGCAGGAGGGGGGGGGGGGGGTCATGAGGTTCAATGCCTCTTGGTAAAACCTGCAGGAGCTCTTTATGCTCCACACCTCTCCCTTGTCATATTTTGTATCAGTGTTCTCAGTACAGCTGGGATTCTTTAGCACTGAATAGAATATGGTTTCAATAACACACTTTGTGGCCACTGAGAGTGACAGGGTTAAAGACAATGAAAGAGACCTGACTGGGCACTCACCTAGAGTTTGCTGGATATATTTCAAACAGGCCATTGGGGGCATTGCTGGCGGCCACGGTAATGATTGCTGTTGTGATGTTCCCGAGAGTGGCGCCACCACTGGGGGCCTGAAGTCTCAGCACAAAGGTTTCCACTGACTCAGGTTCTGCATCCTCCACTGCGGTCACCTCTACCACAGCCTGACTCTGTACGTGTAATCCAGACCAATAAGATGACTGCCAAGCGTGTAAAATGCAGAAGAACCCTACAGAGAAAGAAACACGCTAAGCGCATTTCTTTCTCCGTTGGGTTCTTCTCTGTACCTGTAAGAAGTCAACATCATGATTTTTTCCCATTAGTTTTGTAGCATGTAACTCCAGTGGTAGCAGATTATTGAGATAAGTTAAAGATAAGTTAGTAATAATTATATTAATAAAGATGGCAACAATAATAACAAGAAGGATAATGATGTATTTCATCTGTATTTCATTAAAGTACCTGTCTGTCTTCAAACACAATCACTCCGCTGGATGGAGAAACGTCCGTTGTAGCAACGCCAAAAGCAGTCGTGATGACAAAAGGTACTGTAACTCGACCATAAATCCCTGGGCCTCGCTGGACAGACAACTGTGCCTTGCTGCCTGTTGTGTTGACTCCTTTTGGCTCTTTCAACTCAACGGTGAGGGCGCTAGCAAAGTACACCTGCCCGGCCGAAGCATCATTGGCCAGAATGCTGACTGTGGCTGAAAACAGTATAAAAAACAAAAACATAGCAAGTATGCTTTCTAGCACATCAAGCCCATAGATCAAAATTCCAAAATTTAGGTGATGGTGTACCGTGTAGAATAATAACATAACATATCAGCAGACAAGTCAAGCATGATAGTTCAAGGATGGTGCCAGAATAACTTACTGCCTTGGAGTGCCAAGCATTTCTGGCATCACATGTGAAGTAGCATGGTCAACACATATCTTGCTGCTGTGTTTAATGGCTAAATGGGTTACGCTATGTATGAAAGTAAAAATTCAAACAAGTCTCTTTTTGTCTATCTCTTTTAATTTTGTTTAGTTGTACACCATTCTAACATCATCACGCTTTAAATCAGTTGAATGGCCATCAATGAGGTGGTGTGTTAACAAACCAACAAACTACCAATACAGCTCCGACTCGAGATATGGTTGCTGGGGTCTATAAAATGTGACCGCGAGACATCTGTTCGCGATATACTGAGTTTGGCTGGGGTGGTGGGGGGGGGGGGGGGGGGGGGAGGGAGGGGTCATGAGTCGGAAGGAAGAAAAGGGAGCTGCTATTAACGTATGCAGCATAGCAGTTATGAGCCTAGTGTACCATAGGAAGGGGTTGACTGGACAGTCGAATTAATGGTCCTTTCAATTCTGAGGT
This sequence comes from Semisulcospira habei, assembly GCA_036245525.1. NCBI lineage: Eukaryota > Metazoa > Mollusca > Gastropoda > Semisulcospiridae > Semisulcospira > Semisulcospira habei. The sequence goes on along the minus strand of BTPG01000001.1, from coordinate 31,728,124 downwards.
CAAACACATTCACCAGGGTCCGTACAGAAAAGCAGGGACAAAGTTCACAAACTTTTCATAAACGTTCCACAAACCCAAACTAAGGCCTGCAGGTTTACACACTTTAATTAGATCACTCTGTATCAGCAGCTCATTTAAAGCTTTCGTGCCTAATGCATGAAGAGATACCAAAGAAAAAAAAAAGAACGCTTAGCGAATGGCGGAGCTCGGTAGAAGCGTAAACAACCAATCAGATTGTTTGGCAGAAAGGCCATGCAGTCACTTTATAATCAGACCTAAATATCGATCACTTGCAACAATCGTCAGCATGATCGTTCGCACTGGAATAGTCACAAATTGGGGGAGAAAAAAAAGTAGACAAAAGTTTGCCAGCACTTTGTCATTTTTTTTTTACAAACTTTCACAGACTTTAAGAAAAAGGACTGAAATTGACAGACTTTACAGGGCCCTGAAAAAGCCTTGTCATTTTCTAACAACTTTCACAAATATTCACAGACCGTACGGACCTTGTTCACAACAGTTTTCAAAACAATGCACGCTCATTCCAGCACATAGACTGACCATGACAGCTCAAGGGTAGCAGTGACTGATCAGACTGGCAAATTTTAAAGCTCAAAGCAAATGGGCCACTAAACATGATCCAACATAAACGATCCTTTTGCTGCAGTTGGCACTGGGCGTGAAATCTATCGCCTCAGGTATTCCCCACGCACTAGTTGCTATTGTCTAAGTTTGTAAACAGTTTCAGTGTATGCATTTTAAGAGTTAACAGGACAGCATGTACGATTTTGCTATCCTTTCATAAATGTTTCATCTCTATATGTCTCTCTGACACACACAGGAGCTGAAGGTGGGCGGTGCAAAATTTTGCCTAGCTCCCGCCAACTTTGAACTTGGTGGTTGATCTATTCATTGCGATTTGTACACATCAGAACTTTGAACTTAGTGGTTGATCTATTCATCGCGAAGTTTTGGAAATGTGATGTACTAAACTGAACAGAAGCACACTTTAGAAAACAGCTCACATTAGTTACCTACAGCCCTTGGTCTCCAACTTTCTCCTTCCTACTTTTTGTTCTGGTTCATTGCTGCTAACAGCACAGCGTACTGGTATACGTACCAGTGCAATGCCATACCCCCTTTTCCCAGTATACTGCTAATACCATGCAACTCTTAACTGGTACTGTATACAATACCAGTGGCTGAATGCACAAGGGTCTTAACCCTGAAGAGATACAAATCCCTCTCGCCCACCACAAGCAGCCCCTCCCTCCCCCCCCCCCCCCCAAAAAAAAAAAAAAAAAAAAAAAATGACTGGGTATCTAGGTATGAGAAGGGTGTTTAAATGGTTGGATGGGTGCAAAAAGGCAGACCAACTCACATCTGATATTTTGGCCAAGCACAACTCCATTTCGAGGGTTGGACAGGACCACTTCAAACACCTCAGTAGGTTCAGGGATGTTGTCATCAATTATCTGTATCACTATGGACTTCTGATATTCTCCCAGTGCAAAAACCAATTCCTGAAATTAAATAAATAAATAAATAAAACTGAAGTTATCCAAAAGTACAAAATGCACACATGAACTACAACAGGAGTGAGTCTCTCTCTCTGGCTTGACTTCGCGAACGAAGATTTTATAGGAGTTGCCCACGACGTCTGCAGGCTTGTTCGTGGCTGCGGAGGCCAATCCGAGACAGGCAGGTTCGACCGCAGTGGCTGCAGGGGAAGGTATGGCCAGGGTTCTGAGCTGCGGCATCTCTGTTTTTTCTCCTGAGCCGCTTGTCCTTAAGGCTAGCTCTGTGAGAGTCCTCAAAGGAGACAGCTGCCTTGTAAATGGTGGAGCGCCAGGTGTCACGGTCCGCAGCAAGCGAAGACCACTGGTGGTGGTCGATTTGGCAGGCACTAAGTGACTTCTTGAGACAGTCTTTGTATCTCTTCTTTGGTGCCCCTCTGTCACGGTGTCCAGTAGCAAGCTCGCCGAACAGGGTGATCTTTGGTAGGCGATGATCCTCCATCCTGGAGACATGCCCCGCCCAGCGGAGCTGTGTCCGCAGCAGCAAAGCCTCGATGCTCATAGTTTCAGCCCGTTCAAGGACCTCGACGTTGGTGACATAGTCACTCCAGTGAATGCCCAGGATGGTACGCAGGCAGCACTGGTGGAAGCGTTCGAGGAGTCGTAGTTGGCTGCGGTAGAGGGCCCAGGACTCGGAACCATACAGCAGGGTGGTGAGGACCACAGCTCTGTACACGCTGATCTTGGTGCCTGTTTTCAGCTGCTGATTGTGCCACACCCGCTTGAAAAGTCGCCCGAAAGCGCTGTTCGCTTTTGCCAGCCTGCTGTCAAGCTCCTTGTCCAGCTTGGCGTCCGACGTGATAATGCAGCCAAGGTAAGTAAACTGGTGCACTGACTTTAGTTCAGACTCGCCGATGGTGATGTGAGGAGGGCGGTACACTGTCTTGGCAGCCCTGCAGCGCATCACGTCTTGCTTCGCAGATGCTGCCCAGCTCTTTGGACTCGAGGTCAGTCTTAAAAAGACAGAGGTCCTCCATCAGCCGGCACCCAAGACAGTGTACAGGAGTGAGTATTTCCTTATAAAAGAGGTCAAAGAAACAACATATGTAAGTCACTCACTTAGACTGATCCATATACAAGAGATATATATAGAGATTCTTAGAAGCCTTTACAGTTGCACACGGGCTCATACGAATCTATGCCTCTTGCTGACAGACATAAGCTAAACTGATTTAGGACATCATCTGTGTTAATTGCATGAAAAAGGCAATGCAAGCTGACTGCATGCTTTGCTGTTGCAATGATCACTTGATCACAGCAGGTGATTTAGTCCCAAATACAAAATACAAATTCTGCAATTAAGATCGTTTGAGATGTGGGTGCCGAGAAACTTGAAACAATCAACAACTTCAACATGGCTACCATGAATAGTGAGGGGAACAATGTCACTTTTGATTTTCCTGAAATCCATGACCATTTCTTTGGTTTTCGGCACATTCAGGTCAAGGTTTATTGTCAAAACACCAGCCAACAAGTTCATCTACTCTCTCTCTCTCTGTATGCTGTTTATTGTTGTTTAAAATAAAACCTTCAACTGTGGTGTCGTCAACAAATTTAACTGTAAGGGAGTTATCATCTGTTGATGTACAATCATAGATAAAAAGAGAGTATAACAAAGGGGACAAAACACAACCTTGGGGTGCACCTGTGCTCAGTGCGACGGGCTTAGAAATGCGACTACATGAACCAGACGAGTGGTTACATCCACCTGATTGTTGACTCCCTGGGTCTGAATGCTGACTGCACGGACCAACTCTGACTACCTGAGGTCTTTCTTACTTACTTATTCCTGTCACCCCTCCCTGGGTATAGGCCGTCGACGAGAGACCTCCAGCGACTCCTGTCCTGTGCTTCTCCTTCGATTTTACTCCAGATGGTTCCCAGTCTCTTGATGTCTGCTTGGAGGTCTCGACGCCAGGTGTTTCTCGGCCTGCCTCTTTTCCTCTTTCCCTGGGGGTTCCATGACAATGCCTGCCTAGTGATACTGGAAGCTGGCTTTCTCAGACTGTGACCAATCCATCCCCATCTTCTTCGCCCAATTTCATTCTCTGCTGTTATCTGCTCTGTTCTCTCCCAAAGTCTGACGTTGCTGATCTTCTCTGGCCAGTGGATTTTCAAAATTCTTCTAAGGCAACTGTTTATGAAGATCTGTACTCTGTTGACTGGTTTTTGTCAATCTCCAAGTCTCTGCTCCATATAGGAGAACTGCTTTTACATTGGAGTTAAAAAGTGGCACAATAGTATTGAATGCGGAGCTGTAGTCCACAAATAATACCCTAACATATGTGTTGGCCTTCTCAAGATGTTCCAGTGCACGATGCAGACCCAGGGATATGGCATCCTCCACTGACCGATTCACCCGATAGGAAAACTGGTAGGGCTCTGAGGTGGGTGGGATAACAGTTTTAATGTGTTGCAGAACCAGACGCTCAAACATAGTGATACTGGAAGCTGGCTTTCTCAGACTGTGACATAATGACAGACGTAATGAATGTGTCGTTATAAGCTGCTACTTGGCAAGCACATCGGATCCAGAAATGAACTATTAACAGAATTACTTAGTGGCAGAGTACATAATACAGAAAAAAATACTTAGTAGGCAAAAAGTTAAAAGCCTAGACAAACATGAGATGTCACACGTGTCCAGGCTATAAATCCACTGTTTCAGTAAAAAAAAAATCACGCAGTTTAAGACCTACTTCTGAATTACGGAAAACGTCTATTGTCTAATTTTAATAAGCATGCACACACTCACACATACACTAAAATGGTGATGCACATACCCCTGGCACAAGTCTGTAATCAGCACCACTGACAGTGTTCTCTGTGATGCTCTGTGAATAGTACATGACCGACACCTCCCCAAACTGGCCCTGCGTCCGCACCACTGTCAGGGAGATGCTAGGGGACACCTCATCAACAGAAACACTGTACAAATGCAAAATAAAAATACACGTATACCCAGCCAAAATGCAATAAGCGTAGTTGCTTTTATAATAATGTAACATGCATAATAAATCAGCCAAGACAGCAGCCTGCTCAACAACAGTGTCTGATTAGCCCTGCACAAAACTGATAAGGCGCTGCTGTTGATCCTTCCATGGCCAATCTATCCCTTCCAGTTGGCAATTAGAAAGGCTGATCTGCCTTATTGAGGCAAACGACTGTAAGTCCATTCTTTGTGAAATGTGAGATTTGAATTGTAAGTAAGGCAAAAGATAGCACAAAAGATAGCAAGTTTGTTTTTTGTGACACGCAAGATTTCAACTATAACATAATGAAAATCTCACTTTCACAACTGGACTTACTGTTCTTTTGCCTTTCTAGGGCAGAGACATAATAATAATATTATCATTATTATTATTATGATCATATCATTATTCCTATAATTACTTAACCCTTTATATCCTGAGGCTGATTTGTTTAAATGTGTTTATTGTCCTTTAAAGGTTATATTACAGATTAGGAGACATATGAACCATTTTAGTTTAAGGGCGGTGCCAGAATAGTTTGGCGCCCCTAGGTGCGAAGGTATATTCTAGCACCACCCTTGAACTATCACAGTCAAATTCATTTTAAGCAGTAGTGTATCAGGATGAAAAGGGTTATCATGCCATACTGACAGTACTGACCTTCTGGAGTCAGTGGCAAATTCCAACACTCCTTGTGCCCCATCATTAGCACCTATCTTCACCTCCGCGACTGTCCCGTTACTTGATAGACGTGGTGGCGACATCTCGTCTGCCGACCCTACAAGGGTGACGTAGGTCAGCTGCACAAGAAACACTTCATCGATCTCCGGCAGAAGGTCGTTGATGATGGTGACAGGTATAGTTCCAGAGGCCACTCCCTCAGCGAGTTCAACAGACCCGTTTGTGACGGGGACAAAATCTTGCCCTGGGCTGGCCAGGCTGAGGTCGGCACTCAAAGTGGAGACGGTTCCTTGCACAACCTGGTATATGACTCGCACTCTCCCTGTACATTAAAGGCACAAGGACTACATTACTGTACTGATCTGTGCTTTTGGTCCTTATGGCTCTTCAGGAGCCATAAGGACCAAAATCATGGACCAGAACTCAAAATATTAGTATGATTACATCGCAGTTATATCTGGGCTGTACATGTAATCTGCCAATGTACAAACTTCCCTCCAGTCTTGACAAACAAGTGAATCTACTTTTTAAAAATGTATTTTTCTCTAAAATGTATTTTTTCGAAAAATACTTACCGATGGCATTACTAATAGGCATTACTAATAGGAAGGTACGCTTAGCCTACTGATTTCAGCTTAAAAAATCCGTTGTGTATACCACACAACCAGGGAGGCAACTCTATGGAGTTGTTACCAAGAAATGCTGAGTTGCCTCCCCTGCATCCCTATCCGGTCATGTGCATGGCAGTTTCCCGCCAGTCTTTGCCTTAGCTCAATAGCGGCAAGCGGGGCAGGAGGGAGGGACCTCTGAGTAATGCCATCGGTAAGTATTTTTCGAAAAAAATACATTTTAGAGAAAAATACATTTGTTTTCTCAAAACTCTTACCGATGGCATTACTAATAGGAAGAATAGCGAATAGGAGGAGGGTGCCGCCCCTTATGCATCTCCCCAGAGTTAACTTTGCCAGGAAAAAATGCACCCTCTCGTGTGTTAAGCTATCGAGGCCCACTGCCGACGATTTCAGCTAGGCGTTACCTATGGCGCCGGGAGGGAGTGCTGAGCTGCCGAGTTGTCCCCCACTAGGGCCAGGTGGTCGGGCTGGCTGGATAGGTCTCATAGGTAAAAGCGGGCGAAGGTGGATTCAGTCCGCCAACCCACGGCTACCACAATGTCTCTCACAGCGCAGTTGCGGTCAAAGGCAATGCTCGCAGCCACTGCTCTGACCACATGAGCCCAGAAGCGCATCGTCCTCGCCCGCTCAGGGGAGAGTTCCTTGTACGCAGACCGGATGACCCAGCGGAGCCAGGATGAGATCGTCTGAGCCGAGATGTCACGTCTGCCCGGGGCCAAGGGCAGGAAAAGGCATGAGCGCCCTTGTCTGAGAGGCTTAGTTCTGTGCTGGTATATTTTCAACGCCCGGATGGGGTCTTGTTGACGGAACTCCCGGCACTGGTCCGTCGCCTGGAGTGGGCGGACAGTCAACACCTGGGGTGCAGCTGCTGGGGGCCGGTTCTTGGCCAGAAATGTCGGATCGCTGAGGAGCTGTACCGAACCATCGGCCCTGAACTGGAGACAGGAGGGTTGCACCGTGAAGGCGACGATCTCGCTCACCCTGGACACCATGGCGAGGGCGAGAAGGTAGCAGGTCTTCCTGGTTAGGTCTCTGAGCTGTGCTAGGGTAGCGGCTCAAACCGCTCCGAGTTGAGCCAGGTTAGCACCCATGACAAGTCCCTGTGAGGGATCAGTGAGCGGGAAACCGGCCGCTGAAGATCCAGGTGTGCTATCAGATCCGAGAGGTCCTTGCAGGCACCTGGGTCTGGCCCGCCCAGGTGTTGATACGTGTCTGCAATCATCGCCAGGTAACCTCTGGTGGTGATGGGGGCCAGGTTCTGCTGGGAGAAGAGCCACAGAAGAACTCGGCCAGCTGGGGATAGTCAGATCTGTGGGGGAGAGCTGCTCGACTGCGCACCAGGACTGGAGGACCCACCACTTTCCCTTGAAGACGTAACAGGTAGAGGCCCTGCGAGCTGCTGCGATCGCTTCCACTGCTGCACCCAATAAGCCTCTTGCAGCGAGGGTCTGCCGGACAATCTCCAAGTGTGTAGTAGCAGCCACTCCAGGCACAGGTGAAACAGCTGCTGCCGGGGCTGCTTGAGCATCATACAAAGCGTGGGGAGCCTCAGCGGTGGGTCCGTGGCGAGGCTCAGAAAGTCGGTGTCCCAGCTCTTGGTCCAGCTGAATGACGCCATGAGGAGCAATGAACAATGAACAATGAACCTTTATTTTCCAACGGTAGAAGTTATTGGTAACAGGACCAGTTTTCAAACTTGCCGTTGCTACATCTACTACATAAATGACATAGACATGTAAACATACACATACCACACACTGACGCATGTATGCACTCGCTCACGCACGCACGCACGCACATACGCACGCACACGCACGCTCACACACACACACAAACTTGCACACGCACGCACTTAGACACACACACACACGCTCTCGGACACGCACTCCAGACATACGTACGTGCATAACGCGTACGCACAAAAATATAAAATGAGTAAAAATGCAAAGTAAAGCAATACACAGAAAATCATTAAGTACATTAGAATTCATACAGCAAAGGCAAATATGTATATATGTGCTCTCTCTCTCTCTCTCTGTCTCACACACACACACACACAGCATGCACACGCACACACACAGCATGCACACACACACACACACACACACACACACACACACACACACACACGTGAGCGCGCGCCCAAAAATATCGCGTACACACATATGAAGGCAAAAACATTATACATAGTACATGCAGTATTCAATGTACTCTTGACACTCAGATATTATGGTCCACTGTATATTATATAAAAAAAAATTAAAAAAAAACAATAAAAAAAAAACAGACGCTCTCTTTCTCTCTCTGTGTCTCTCTCACTCTCTCGCGCGCGCGCGCACACACACACACACACACAGACATTCTCACACACACAAACATTCACATACCTGAACACACGCGCAAGTTATCCCTGTACTGTAATGATTAGATTACGTCAGAGATTCTAGGTGTTTGAAGAGGCTGACCCTAAATGAGGTGAGCGTCTTTGCGTTTCTGATTTCTGCAGGAATAGAATTCCAGAATGAACTTCTCGAAAATGACAAACTGGTTTTGAATAAATCAATATGCGGCAGGGGTACTTTGAAATGGTGTCCATGTCTAGATGCTACAGATATCCGTTCTGAGAAAAAAGAACTCAAGTACAGTGGACATGACTGCTTGTACAGCTTGTACATCAATACACCTTTATTGAACTGAAAGTGATGGGATAGAGGGAGCATTTTTAAAGTTTTAAGCTTTTCGTTAGTTGAGAGTTCGGGATCGGGAAATATAAGCTTAGCAGCTCTCCTATGTAGGGAGTTCAGCCTCTTCAAATGTACATCACTAGAACCATCCCACACTGTTGATGCATAGTCTATGTGCGATTTGACATGAGCATTGTAGAAAAGAAGACGCGCATCTGTGTCAGTAATTGTTTTCAATTTTGACAACATATACAGGCCGCTGGAAACCCTTTTGCACACATTATACATTATTAATATGCAGTTGCCATTTAAGCTGATCATCTATAGTGACCCCTAAGAGGCGGTGGTGTGATACTTGCTCAATTGGGCTGTCGTTTATACACAGACTAAGAGAGAGCGGGCATAGCTGGTGCTTTTGACGTGTGGTTATAACCATACATTCTGTTTTTGACGGATTCAGGGACATGGAGTTGGAATGACACCAGTCGGTGACCTCATGCAGGCTTTCCTGCAGACGCGTGTTAATTGCAGCTACATCTTTGTGAGGAGTATGTAGTGTGCAGTCGTCAGCAAACATGTCACAAGAAATATCCTGGCAACTAATATGCAGTGGAAGGTCATTGATAAATATGCAGAACAGCAATGGCCCGAGGACAGAGCCCTGAGGCACTCCGCTTTTGACGAGACCATACGAGGAGTAGGATCCATTTAACAGTACTCTTTGCTTCCTTCCGCTTAAATATGAAGTAAACAATGAGACAGCACCTGCATTGCAGAGATATGCTTGAAGTTTTGACAAAAGAATGTTATGATTTACAAGGTCAAAAGCTTTCTTAAAATCAATAAAGATCGACCCAGTTATTTGGGAGTTATTTATGGATGCTAGCCACGCATCAATAAGTCTTGAGAGTGCCGTGTGGCAAGAATGCTTGGGGCGAAAGCCGGACTGAAATACGTGCAAAAGACTGCGACTCTCCAAATATTGATAAAGGTGTTTGTGCACGTGTCTTTCAAGAGGTTTGGAAAGGCTGGATAATATTGAAATGGGTCTATAGTTATTAACATCCGACAGATCTTTTGACTTAGGCAAAGGGATAACCTTGGCTTGCTTCAGTTCTGATGGAAACATATTTTGTTGGATACATAAGTTATAAATATACGTTAACGATTCTACTGTATAGGGAAGGGACAGTTTCAGTATTTTAGGGCTGATCTCGTCAGGTCCCGATGACTTTTTGTTTTTCAGTGACCCGATCAGTTTTCCTACTTCATACACAGCTAGAGGCGGTATAGAGAATGGGGGTTTGTCCTTAGTCTTCTGCTTACAAAAGTTAAGTAGGGCCTCCGGGCATGTGTAAGACGCGTTACCGCTTGAGGGTATGATTGACTCGGCAACAGACAGAAAATGTTTATTAAAAGTTTCTGCAGTAATACTAGAAGGAATGGCTGACGATTTCTTGCTGTTACCTCGGGTGACGAGATTAACCGCGCGCCAGAGTGCGGCAGTATCTCTGTCTTCTTTAATCATTCGTTCAAAGAGAGACTTTTGAGCCCTGCGTACCATAGACTTGACACGGTTACGTTGTTTTTTGTATTCGCTAAATAGCTTGTGTCTCCTTAAGTCATTTCTCAATCTCATAGCTTCGATTATTTCTTGGTTTAGCCAAGGCGGTAACGTGTGGTTTTTTACCTGCTTTTGCCGCAAAGGGGCGTGTTTGTTAAGTACTCTTGTAAAGAGTCCATACCAAACAGCCAGAGCCTTTTCAGGGTCAGTTTCGTTATTAACGACATTAAATGGTGTTTGATCAAGGTCTGCTAGAAAAGCAGACTGATTAAACTGTTTAACCCTTATCAATCGGAATACACCAATGTGTGAAATAAGTCTGACTAAAATAGTTCAAGGGTAGTGCCAGAATAGCTTGGCGCCTCTAGGCGCCAAGCTATTCTGGCACCACCCTTGAACTAAAGCCATTGGTCTATATCCTTATCTGTAAGTACTATAATGTAGCTTGCATATGGCAGTGTACACATTTGAAGCTTCTAGCCTCAGGATGATATGGGTTAAATGAGCGATACGTTATAGTTGTGTGCCCGTTCTTACGATGCACTGGCAGTTTTGTTGACCATGAACACACAGTAGGAAAGTGATCACTGATGCTGAGGTCAGGAACACTAACATTGAATACACTAAGGGGACGGTTGGTGTAAATGTGATCAATGAGTGTTGCGGTTGTTTTTGTGATCCTAGTAGGGGGCCGAAACTAACTGTTGTAAGCCTGTTTGTGTGGTGATGCAATCCCATGCGGTATGGGGCTTCAACATATCTATGTTAAAGTCGCCTAGTAGCAACGCGTCACAGTTAGGTAAGCCAACTTTTTCTACTGCATGCAAAAAATCATCGTACCATTCAAACTTGGCTGCTGGGTTACGATAACAAAAGCCGACGAAGACGGGTTTAGTTTTTGGAGCCCTAAATTCCAACCAAATGCACTCAACTTCCGGAGTTTCTAAGTCCTCACACCTTTTTACTAAATGTTGGATTGAGTTATGGATGTAAACGGCAAGCCCAGTTTGACCAAGTACACGAGGGTCACGTCGAGTGATGCTAAAGTTAGGTATGTGAACGGCTTCATCGCTTATGTCCGAGTTAAGTCGCGTCTCACTAAGACCAAACAGGTGGAATGGTTCAGACGAGTTTAGAAAAACATTCAAATTGGCCACCTTGTTAAAAAGATGGTAGATGTTCAAGTGACCAGTTTGAAGGCTTCCGTGTGTCTGAGCATTATGGATCATATTGAATTCTAATTCTCACAATTGAAGTGCAACACAATACCCAAAAATATAAACAGAGAGAATAAGAATAAAAGTGTCAACGCAGTAAAACGCGGCTAAAGTTATAGCACCTCGTATCAAACGTCACAAACGGTGTCCAACACAGCATTATCAAATGAAGATCGCTTTTGATTAATAGTGTATCCACGTATGAATGCCACGCAAGCTGTCTAAATAGTTACTGTGGTATAGCACACGTATCAGATGTCACACGTGAAAAGAATGTTCTGGTCAGCGGCACACTAGGCAGCGAAAAAAAACTATAGGCCCTGAAATGTGTTGATAAGACCAGGCACACCATCAGTGGGTGTGGATCTGAATGCTATCACACGATTTCCTCACGAATATTCTAAAGATATGAATGAGTGGCCGTAATTGTTAACCGTTACACGGACAACACCTTGAATTTTCCGCTGCTGGCACAATGTAGAATGATTCCCACAACGAAATAAACGGCTAATTGTTTACCGCTACAGCGGAAAACACCTTGTATTCTCCGTTGTAGCAGCAAACAAACACTGCTAGCACAATGCTGTAATATTCGATCCACTAAGTAGCAAAGAATGCAGATAGACCAAACGAGATCACCTAGTGTACTCACAGGTGGGCACAGGAGATAAACGATGCACACTCAACAGTCGGAGCAGAACCGTGTAGCCACCCCTGAGCTTCTGGAGCACCTTTGGTACCAGGACGGAGGGAGGGAATGCGTACGCTAGCAGCCCGTCCCAAGGGATGGAGAGCGCGTTTACGGCCCAGGCTAGTGGATCCAAAATGGGGGAAACGAAGGGCGGGAGCTGCCTGTTCCACCTCGTGGCGAAGAGGTCAATCATGGGCATCTCCCAGCATGCACAGAGTAGCTGGAAGATGTCCGGGCGCAGGGACCACTCTGTGTGGAGAAGTTGGCCGCGACGCAAGAGGGAGTCCGTGAGGACATTCAGGTGGCCCATGATGCCCCGATCTCTGCACCACAGGAGGACCTGGTACAGAAGGATGCAGAGGGAGGGAGAGCGAGTCCCGCCCTGGTTCTGTATTTAGGTCACAACCGTCGAGTTGTCGGAGAGAACCAGGATCTCCTGTTGAACGAGGCGATTTGCCCAGGCAATGAGCGCTAACCACACGGCCTTCAGCTCCAGCCAGTTGATGTATCTGTTTGCGTGGTGCCGCAGCCAGCTGCCTGAGGTTGTGAAAACTCCGGCAGCAGATGCACTCCCTAGCCGGAGAGACTCGCGTCTGTGCAGGTGGAGAGCTGGGGCATTGGGGAGGAGGGTGGAACCTCCGACGCTAACCATCCATCCACCGCTGGAGATGAGATCTGACCAAAAGCGACAAAGGGACCAGGGCCGTCAGATCGCTGGAGGACGGGTGGCAGTTGAGGAGCAGATGCAGCTGGATAGGGCCAGAGTAGAGCCTGCCGAGGGGTAGGAGGTCCACCGCTGTGCTTAGGAGACCCAACAGTTGGAGCCAGACCCTGGCTGGTAGAGCTTCCGCACGAGAGACTTGAAGCACCAGCCCCGCAACCTTCTGAATTCGCCCTTCAGGGAGCCGCACCCGGTTGAGGTTGGTCAGGAACTCCATGCCTAGGTGAATAAACCTGCGCGAGGGCGTGAGATCAGACTTGCCTCCATTGGCCAGGAATCCAAGCTGGTGGAGCAGGGTCAGCAAAGCGTCCCGGTCATCCTCTAAAGCTGTCGCCATCTGGTTCCGTAGGAGCAGATCGTCCAGATAGTTGGGCTCGAGGCCTTCTGTCGGAACCTTGAGACGACCCCTCCATAATCCTGGTGAACACCCATGGGCTGAGGTCGAGTCCAAAGGGCAGAGCCCGAAACTGGTACACTACTCCGCAGAAGGCGAAGCGAAGATATCGACGGGACGCCAGGTGCATAGGTACGTGGAGATATGCGTCTGCGAGGTCGAGACTCACGGCGAAGTCCTGGGGTTTGCACCACCGCCCTCAAAGCTCTGGCTGTCTCCATCCGGAAGCGAGGGGCCGAAATGTACCTGTTTAGTGCCGACAGGTCGATGACCGGACGCCACTTGCCGCCGGGCTTGGGGACGAGGAAGAGACGGCTGTAGAAGGCCGGGGAGTCGAGACGTGAGACTACCTCCGTGGCCTCCTTCCGGAGCAGAAAAACTACCTCGTCATGAAGTGCTTTTGTCTTGCACTGATTCCCCTGGCACCTGATTCCACAGGGGGGAGTGTCGCAATGGAGGGGGAGACTGGAAAGAGATCCTTAGGCCCTCCGAGATGGTCGAGAGAATCCAAGGGTTGTCCTGAAACAGCGCCACGCGCCGCTGTGGTGAGCTAGCCTCCTGTCAACTTGAGACCCTACAGAAATCGGCGGGGGGACGGGAGACAAGTCAGTGAACCCGGCCACACCCGGGCCTCTGGGCACCTCTGGTGCAGGCATCTGTGGGTGAGGGGAAAGCGCACGAGCGCGTGGGAGGGGGGCGGGACGCACCGCAGACTCTGGGAAGACGAGGGGGGTCTGAAGGACCGCAGGGCATGACCCACAGCTCTGCGGGCCGACTGAAAGTGGGCTGCAGAGGAGACGGCCATGGATGGCCAGAGATCCTTAGAAGACTCCTTGACAGCCTGCCAGGTCGGTCCAAACAGCAGAGATCCCCCGAACGGAGCCTGGCGAAGCAGTGCCTTTACCAAAGCCGGGAGTGAGGAGCAGAATCCAAGCAGGGTGTCCCACTGCATCAGGTCGCAGTTGGCGGCAGCTGCCATGGTGCTGACTGAGGAGTGAAACGCCGCTGTTTGCTGCCACCAGCACCAAGTGTATGCCACGGAGAGGAGCCGAGGCCGAGAGGTCCCAGGTGTCCTCGAGGCATCTTACCCCCTACTGCGTCGCCATCTCGAGGAAACCTGCACATGCCAAGGAGTTCCGAACCAGCTTCGCCGTCTTCTCCAAACCATGTGGGATCCGTGGCTGCCGGCCCCGGGTGGCCCCTGTCTGCAACAGCACCGTATTGTCTAGAGCTGGCAGGGGACAGGAGAACGCCTGGGAGAGACCTGCATATCACTGTTGGCGGAAGCTGACGTCCATCCCAAACCGGCCATCTGTCATCGGAAAAGAAGCCCTGGTCACCGCAGCTGTCCTCTAGGAGGTGTGCAGAAAACGTGTCCGCTAGGTCCCAAAATGCCGGCGGCTGCGGGAGGGACTTAAAGCACTTGGACTGCCATGGCGCGTCCACCATCGGTGCGTCCTTCCTCTTCAGGGGGGATGAGGGAGGGCAGGAGCCCGGGGGGAGGAAAGACGCGATGAGCCGGGAGGCCTCGTTCAGGGAGCAGAGAGTCTGAGAAATCGGAGCTGCGCAGACCGACAAAGCCAACAGGGACGACCGCGCTAGGGGATGCCGAGCGGATGTCCACCAGCCCTAGGGCAGACACTGAGTGGAGGCTGAGGGCCTCGTCATCGTTCCCTGCGGACAGTGGAGGGGAGCGAGGGTCCCCGCGCAACGAACGAAGTGTGGCGACCAAAGAGCGCCTGCTCCCATGAAGCGTAGAGGCCCGATGGGGGAGGGGGGCTGGAATGGGGACGCGGGGAAGATTCCATCGTCTGAAGACCGGCTGCTCACTGCGAGGCCCCGATGCTGAGGGTGAGGGCGCCAATCCCAAGAGGAAGAACCATGTGCCAAATGGCTGCTCCAAGAGGTTGCCGCAGGGGAACAACTTCGCACCGAAGACGGCCGCTGCGACGGAGTCCTTCCTACACCTTGGGGAGGCAGCGTGGGAGCGAGAGGTATTCCAATGATCCCGGCATCTGAGGCTGTCGCCGTGACGAGACTCCTGGTCGTGTGAAAGGACGGAGCTAGGCCGGCAATCCCTACCGGAACTGTCCTGTTGCTGACGGGGCCGCACGTCCCATCCCTTCCCAGTGCGGTCCTCTCTGTCGGAGCTGCGAGTCCCATCCAGCCAGGGGAGCTTTCCTCACCATGTGGCACGGCGACCGTGGCCACTTAGTGTGCCTCTCGTTGCTCCTAGAGCGGGGAGGTGGGGTTCCGGCAGCCTGGGTTCGACAGGGAACCCACCTCCTCTTCGGGATTCTTCCTATTAGTAATACCCTCGGTAATGTGTTTTGAGGAAACAAAGGCAAGGCGACGAGCAAGGCAAGGTACGCCGCGTAGGTGGCGCCTGGTAGGTCAGGAGGTCCGAACCACAGCGAGTGGGGGCGACTCCGAGCCAAGCAGTGTGTAACAATGTCCCGAGTCAGTATGTTGCCGCGCAAGAACCCGGAACCAAGCGAAACGACCCCCCGGCGCCGGCAGGAATCTGGCGTCGGTTGCCGAAGCTAGAAAGAGAAAAACGGCACATCTCTACAGCGCTAACTTACCTGCCCACTGTAAGCGCGTTAACATATGAACACAGCCTAGAACACCCCTACGCACTCCTCCTAGGAGCCTCCACCGAGGTGCGCAGGGAACAAGGCATAGAACACCCAGGAGTTGAAGTCTTCCGATCAATGTGGAAGGCACGACCAGGGTGAGAAAACGTCGCCGGGGGTACTGGTAAGAGGCAGAACACTTCTGTAGAATTATGGTAGACTTGGACAACCGTACTGTAGTCCCTATGACAGGTGGGTGCCTGAAGTGGCGGCGAGAAAGGCCAGACTCCTCACGGTGCCTGCTGTAACAACGCAGACCACGGTCTGTAGTAGTGGCGGCCTGTCCCAAGAGCGGGGTCCTCTCGGTTCTTCCCACCCCCAGTAGTCCATCTGCCCTGCTTACGTCACATGTGGTAGACGGCCACATGGGCCTGTCGCGCGAACGGCTCGTGGCTCCCTTGTGCGGTGAGTGAGCTCTCTTCCGTACAGCCGAAGGCGCGGTCGTGCCACCTTCTCCCCAACCTGAGTGCGTGACGCTGAACGCTCGTAGATCCTATGGGACTTGTCGAGCAGGCGCGGCTCGTGGTCCCGGCGTGTGTTGTGCAGGGAGGACTCGTCACTGACCTGTGAGTAGGATGCCGACCGTACGGAGACACGACAAGTTTCGGGTCCCAGGGTGCGCTAGGCTCGTGCCGCGTGGCTCTGCGCAGCGAGCGCGCGCTCTTCCGTTCCGTCCGTTCATCTGGCTGTGGAGCGTCTGGTCCGGGGCTTTGACCGTCGATGGCGCGAGTGCTGACATCGGCCCGGTAGTGGCGGCTCGGTAGACTAGGAGGTGAGATCCCATCGTGAGTTCGCCTCATGCCTCACTGCCCAAAGCACTGTGCGTGCCAGCGTCCTTCCATTTCTGCGTTCCGCCGTCTGATCCGGGGCTAAGACCGCCGTAAGTGCATGTACTGGCGTCTTCCTGGTAGACGAACTGGCCCGTGGACCTGCGATCGGGAAGCCGAGCGTTCGTCGTCTCTAGGAATGGGATCATGTCGTGTGTGCGCGTCGTGCCTCTCTTTCTGAAGCACCGTGCGTGCCACCTTCTTCCTTCCAAACTGCGTACAGGTCTCATCTCCCCAACCGGGTGTTTGGGTATGGCACAACATCACTGACCTGTGGAACGTGCAGCAGTCCTGCGGTGCTCGCAATCCCTGGATGCAGCAGGTTCAAGCCTGTCTAACCTGTGTCGGGAGCTGGCGCCAAAATGTGTAGGGAGCTCGTCTGGTCATGGAAGCTCATCACCGACCTGCGATCGAGAAGCCGAGCGTTCGTCCCTAGTGGCGGAATCCCGTCGTGAGAGCGCCTCGTGTCTGTCTTCTGACACTCCGAGCATGACACCTTCTTTCTGTCCAGGCTGCGTTCCGCCATCTGGCCCGGAGCTAAGATCGTCGTAAATTCGGGTGCCGACGTCTGCCCAGAAGTGGTAGGGTTAGCAGCCGGTACGTGTCTGTCTATCCTGTGTCGGGAGCCGGCGTCCATCTGCATAGGAAGCTTCTCTGGCCATGGTCGCTCCTCACTGAGCTGCGAACGGGAAGCCGAGCGGTCGTCTGTAGGGGCAGGGTCCCGTTGCGAGTGTGTCTCGTGTCTCTCTTCCCGAAGCACCGAGCGTGACACCTCCTGTCTGTCAAGTCTGCGTTCCGCCGTCTGACCCGGGGCTAAGATCGTCGTATGTTCGGGTGCCGACGTCTGCCCGGAAGTAGTAGGATTGGTCCGTTTCGTCACGGTCATGGGTAACTTAGAAACCCCATCCGCGGTAATGTGCGCTGTGGTATCTGACCTGTTCCAATTCGTCACAGTCAAGGGCAACTTGTTAGCCCCATCCGCAGTATTCTGCGCATTATTCGTCCTACTGGCCCGATTCATCACGGTCAAGGGAATTGTACTGGGTCCATCCGTGGCACTGTGAGCGGGAACTGGGGGCCGCTCTCTGATAGGTGTCGGGCGTTCACAGCAGTAGAATCCCCACAGCTGGGACCATCTCTCTTCCAGCCAGGGGGCGCATACAGCACAGGGATGCGCTGATTCACAGCCAGAACAGGGCAGGCAGACTGCATGCTCGTCACAGGGCCACTGAAAAACGCCACATTGCGTGCAGGTAGAAACCTGGTAACTGCAACCTGGTAACTGCAACATAGAGGCCATAATGAAGCACGAGCGAGCGTGGCCACCGAGGCCGCGCAACAATAATTCCGCACGCGAGGGTGAGAATGAACTCAAACGAGTGCACAGAGCGTGCCGACGCCCGGCGCTCTTCCCTTGAGCGCCGGTTGAGGGCATTCACCGAGATTTTACCTGGCCAAGATGGAGCGAGAAGCAAACCCACGCCGGTTGAAGCGACGTCCTGAGGCGCCACTGGACTCACAGTCACCACTCGGGTCCAAGCCGTCACAGGCCCACAAGTGCAAGCCACGCCGCCCAGTCCAAGTTCAAAACAGCACCAGGCACAAGATGAGAGAGCTCCAAGCCCGCACAATCCGAGTGAGCTTCAAGTCACAGGCACGCTAAGTCCAAAACAGTATGGCAAAGTCACACGACAACCGGTCAATATCCGAGTGAGCTCAAAGCCAAGTTCGAAACAGCCCAAGGCGAGTGAGCTCCAACGAAGCCAGCACAGTAGGGTAAAATCACAATATGACTGGTCCCATCCATCACCGTAAGATTCGAAGAGCGATGTACGAACACAACCATCTACAGGCTAGCTAAGAACTAAACTGAGGCTTATCGGGTGAGCTCGCACCGGATGGGGTGTAAGGGAGGCTACTCGAGTTACTGCCTGTACTATAGTGCCCCTCACCTGCCAACACTCCCTTATACGGACACAACCAAATTTTGGCTAAAATTAGGCTAGCTAGGTAACGTTTTCCTATTAGTAATAACATCAGTAATGTGTTTTGAGGAAACAAATTTGCATCTTACCAATGGCACCAAACTTGCGGTCCAGCTGAAGGTTGACAGTGCCAACATCCTCAGGTGTCTTCACAGACAGCGATGTGGTCGCAAACTGCAGCACACCATGAGGGTCGTTGCTGCCTGCTATGGTGATGATGGCTGACCCAAACTGTAGACTGATGATGGCGGCGCCTGTAGGGCCCACACCTGTGGCAGGATAATACCCATACAGTCATCAGGACGATGTTAGTCGCAGCTGGCCTGTGCAAAGCCTAGAGCAGACCAACTGTGACTGATGTCAGCCTGAAGACCTTTGCGTACTTGGATGGTTAGATTATCTAAAATTTTTAAGACTTTAAGCCCTTCAAAGTCAGCAAAAGGTCTTCATGCTCAAATCGGACATTGCCAGCTTGTCCACATGTGCAAACGCCAGTGACAGCAGCCCTCGGACCTTTTTAATCCATAAATGCCTCCCATGTTACAAGACAGGATGAAAATTGACCATGACAGTTCAAGGGTGGTGTCAGAATAGCGTGGCGCCTGTAGGTGCCAAGCTATTCTGACACCACCCTTGAACTATGACAGTCAATCTGTCTCCAGAACTGTTATTTCATCCTCAGGATGGTTATTTCATGCTCAGAATGTAATGAGCCTCAGGCTCACGTCAGCCTGCATCGGTCCACATGTGAGAGAAGTTATTTGAAAGTTGGATAAAACAAATTGTTTTCCTCCCTAGTCACACGACCAGTAACTTTAGCGCAAACTGTACCATGACTTGTGACCGTGATATAAAAACCACTGTAGCGAAAATGGCGGACGTTTTATATCCCTCTCGATGACGCGTTAGGACCTCGTTTTCGAGTCTTGATAGCAACTCAGTTCGACAAAATAGCAGAAAAAAACGCACTAAAGTAGTCCTATTTGACGTAATACACATCATCTGCCTTATTTTTTACGACGTGAGGAGCCAACTTAAACAATATTTCACCACTAATTACACAGCGCAAACAGCAAAAGCCTTCGCCAAATCCATCTCATTGCCATGCACCGAGACATTTTCAAAGTTCGGGAAACCACGGAACAAAAATAGCTTCCGAGTTTTTTTTTAACCAATCAGAGACAGCAATCCTTGCAAACGGCAACACACTGTCGTCTGCTCAGCCACCAAAATGCCACAATTTCACCAAAGCACAGAGCAACAAATTCAAGAACTAAAACGAAAATACACACCCAGCAACACTATACACAAAGCACGCTATTGCCAAAGTTCTCTCTTCACGTCACTCAATGCGGGACTATCTGAAGAAAAACATCTCACAAATTTTCGAAAACTATCTGACATCATGTCAACGCTGTAAAATAAAATCTTACCTTAAAATCCATCTCAGCACTAGTCCTGCTGTTAACGAGCGTTTTTTGGGTATTCCTTTTTCCAGATATCCCAACACACATGACACTTTAGGATATAACAACGACAATCTGCTGCACACTCGAAGCATCCCCTTCAGTCATCTTGAATCTAAAAGCACGAGGCACCATGCTAACTTGCACAAGCTGTCACACCTGTGGTCAAATGCCGATCGCTTCATCAAAACGTTCTTAATTTTTCTGAATCACACAGCAGTCAAGAAGCACTGTCACTGTCATACTTTAACGACCTTTTGTAGACATTGCAGCTTGAATCATTCTGTACACAAGCCAAGATTAGCTTTTTACTCGCGAAACTTGCGCTTCACACGGAATCATGCTACGTCACACTCTGTCTCGTAAAGACTGGGAATCCCCTGCAGAACATGTATATTCAATGGTGTCACCTATCCACCACAGAAGCGGCCGTCTTCATAAACCAGATTTTTTCTAAACAATAAACGGAGGAAGGAAAACCAATAACTTATAATGTTTTCTGCAAGGACAAAGGAGTTGTAGGCAGGCATAAAAGCCTGTGTTTAGAATATACAGATGCATGACAAGAAAGTAACGAAGACCAAAAGTGCAAATTTCATGAAAACTAAAATCTCCCTCACCTTCAGTAGAGATGTCTGTAAGTCTCAGCTGATACTCTTCGTTGACTTCAGGGGTGTCATCTGCTAGAGCTGTTAGTGGTATCACCTTCACACTCTCTCCCTGGAAACAACAGCAGGTTTTCTATGTATGAGCATGTGGTTTTTAACCACTAAACAACAGGATGGAGGTCTCTGCTGCAGTTTGGCAAGCGCCAGTATATAAATACAAATACGAATATGAACACAATGACTTTTATTGTGCTCACATGTATGACCGAGCCAAAACTTTGCTAAATACTACATTCTGTCAAAACAAGAAAGTTTGAGTTTGAAGAAAAAGCATCTTTTGTCAAATTATGGCGATTTTGGACCTATCTCTTGAGCTCTTGTGACCCTTGACCTTTCCGAAGGATCAACCAAATTAGTATGCATAGAAAGGTCTTACCATCAGGTATCTTTGTACCAAGTTTGGGTTTGAAATTGTGGATAGTATTTGAGAAAAAACATCTTTTATAAAAAATATGCCTATTTTGGACCTATTTCCTGAGCTCTTGTGACCCTGGACCTTTCCGAGGGAAAAACCAAATTAGTGTGCGTATAAAGGTCTTACCATCAGGTATCTTTGTACCAAGTTTAGGTTTGAAGTTGTGAATAGTATTTGAGAAAAAATAAATTATGTCCAAAAATAGCTATATTTGATATATTTCCTGATCCCCTGTGACCTTCACCTGTGTGAGAGATCATTGAAATTGGTAGGTTTAGAATGGTCTTACCACAAATTATCCTTGGCCCAAGTTTGAAGACTGTGGCTTGAATAGTTTCCGAGAAAATGCCAACGTTAAAGTTTACCACGGTCAACGGCGGACAGATGACGCCGGATGGACAATGGACAGACGACCAATGGCCCAGAGTATAGACTCACTTTTTCTTTCGCACGTGAGCAAAAAAAGGCATTTTTAACACATTTGTCAACCTCATGACCTGTGACCTTTCTGAGGGGTCATCCAAATTAGCATACATAGCTGGAAAAGTCTTACCATCAGGTATCTCTATATCAAGTTTACGTTAGAAGTTAAAAATAGTATTTCATAACAAACAGTTTTTGAGAAAATATTGCTAATTTTTACCTACTTCTTGATCTCTTGTGATCCTTGACTTTTCCTAGGGGTCAGCCAAATTAGTATGCATAGAAAGGTCTTACCATCAGGTATGTCTGTACCAAGTTTGAGTTTGAAATTGAAAACAGTATTTGAGATAAGACAATTGATGGCTATGAAAAAATAAGGCAACATTTTTTAACTCGTTTCTGGACCCTATAACCTTGACCATTGAGTAAGGTCACTGAAATTGGTATGTTTAGATAGGTCTTGCCACAAAATACCTTTGAGCCAAATTTGATGATTGTAGCTTGAATAGCCTCCAAGAAAATGCCAAAGTTAAAGTTTTACCACAGACGACGGATGGACGATCACTGCATGACTATCGCACGTGAGCCAAAAAAGGGAAATGTGTGTGCAGTGGAGTACATAACATGAAAGCATGAACATATAAACAAAAACAATGCAAGTTGAACTGACTAAAACACATTGACCTACATGTATTTCATTGTGGCTACTGTTATACAATGAAAATCTTGCTTTTCTCAAAAATAGACATATTGGCTTGACAAATCATGGAATGAAGAGAAGAACCCAATGGAGAAAGAAACACACTTAAAAAAAGACAGTTACAACACAATTTATTACTATTTCAGGGTAAATACCCTTTTCAAAATAGAACAAACAAACAAATATAGGAATGTGGTAACTGAACTGAGTTGCCACATTCCTTCTGTGATAATGAAGATAAGTAGTGACTGATCTCTATACTTGTTTGTTTTGAAATATTAATAAATATTTAAAAATTGTGTTGTAACTGTCTTTTCTAAGCGTGTTTCTTTCTCCGTTGGGTTCTTCTCTGCATTTTACATGCTTAGCAGTCACCTTTTTGGTCGGGATTGCCTAAATCATGGAATATCTGCTCCTTGTTTGTTCGAGCATAAGAATAAGAATAAGAATAAGAGTACTTTATTATCTCGAAAAGAGAAATTCGGTTGTGGTACATTTATAACAAATAGTACAAACAAGACATAAAAACATTATAACATAATTATGAACATTTTCTCCCTGCACTTGCACAGCTACAAATTCCAAATGGACATATGTAAACACTACAAAATCTTTACACATAACTCTTACACATCTCACACATAAACATCTTTTATGGACTGAACTGAGTGGCACTTATACATTCACACCCACCTCTACACATGCATACATAATACGCGTGTTTCAACCTAATCCTAACCATCACTACTTATTATACAAACGTCTCAATACATTATTACACAGTATTACACAAGCTGCGTAATAAAAATCTACCTTAGTAAAATAATTAGTGGGTAAACACTCAGTAACAACAATCCCAATATGTCCATGTTCACCACCAAATAAAACACAATATAATCACTTCTCTAAAATCAACAAGCTCCATTCCTACTGATTGCACAGGTAAAGGAGGATAGGGGAGGAGTTAGGTTTGGGTATGCGTGTATGTACCTACAGATTGCTTAGAGTGATGGATTTGGGGATGAAACTGTGCTGTAGTCTGAGTGTCCTAGCTTTGTGCGTGCGGAGTCTGCGGCCAGAGGGGAGGAGTTCATAGAGGTGGGCAAGGACATGGGATCTGTCTGAAGCTATCCGCCTACCCTTTCTCACCACACACTGTTCATACAGGGACTCCACACTGGCTTGCTTACTGCCAGTCACTTTGCTGCAGATGTTTACCATTCGTGCCAGGGTGTTCTTGTTCTTCACACTCAGATCTCCATACCAGCACACAGAACCGAAAGTGATGACAGACTCAATAAAAGAACAGTAGAAAGTTTGAAGGACAGAGGGGTTCACATTCAGCTTCCTGAGTTTCTGGAGGCAGTAGATGCGTGACTGACATTTCTTGTGTATGAGGGTGGTGTTTGCGTTAGAGGACAACTTATCATCTATAACTGTTCCAAGATACTTATACTCAGTCACACGCTCAACAGACACATCATTAATCATCAGAACAGGGACAGGGGCAGGGTTTCTTCGAAAGTCTATCAGTAGTTCCTTGGTCTTACTCACATTTAGGTCTAGAAAATCATCTGTACACCAAACACTAAAACGTTCTACTTCTGCAAAGTAAGTCGCATCATTATTGGAGAGAGCTTCTAAGGCAGTGTCATCCGAGTATTTTATAAGAAGGGTAGAGTCAGTGCCACTACAATCGTTAGTGTAGAGTGTGAACAGCACAGGGGAGAGAACTGTACCTTGAGGGGCGCCTATGGAAGTGGACCCCAAGGGATGAGAGAGCTGTTTGAAAGCGAACTGACTGGGTCCTATTTACAAGGAAGTTGACAATCCATAGAATAAGCTTGGAGTTACATTGTAACAGAGAAGTTTTTGAGCTATGAGATAGGGTTGTATAGTGTTGAAGGCTGAAGAAAAGTCTATAAAAAGAATGCGTACAAAAGAGCCAGGTTTTTCTAAATGTGTGTATGCATGGTGCAGGAGTGTGAGTGTGGCATCATCTGTACATCTGTTTTGCTTGTATGCAAACTGGAAAGGATCTTGATAGGGCTTGACCTGATCGAGCAGTCTAGAAAGGACAACACGCTCAAAGCACTTCATTACTATAGAGGTGAGAGCTACAGGGCGATAGTCATTGAGTGTCTTGGGCTTGTTGTTCTTGGGGACAGGGCAAACTGTAGATGTTTTCCAGAGCCTAGGTACAGTGCAATCCTTCAGAGACCAGCTAAACAAACGGCTATAAACAACAGACAACTGACTGGCACATAACCTCAAAACTCTACCGCAAATATTATCAGGGCCTACTGCTTTCTTAACATTCAGTTTGCTAAAAAGCCTCTCAACCGCCTTGCCATGGATCTCAAAGTCTTCATCAACATTGCCTGCCACATTTACTTTAAGCTGGGAAATCAAGCTGTAAGTCATCCTTCAGATCATCTTTCTCAAATCTACAATAGAACTCATTAAGTTTTTCAGAAAATTCAGTTTGTTCTTTCATTGACATGCTACTGCTACTGAATTTTGATTTAACGTGGCCTGATAAAGTTTTAAGTCCTTTCCATGCATCTGCTAAGCTACCTGATTCAAACTGTGACTCTACTTTCTCTTTATACTTTTTCTTAGCGTCTAAAATCTGCTTCCTCAATTTATTCTGTACTGCTTTCCTTTCTACTCTGTCTCCAGTCTGAAATGCAACTTTTTTCTCATTCAATGTGGCTTTGAGAGACTTTGAAATCCATGGTTTGTTGTTGGGATACAATTTCACTGTCTTAGATGGAATAATCATATCTTTACAAAAATTCACATAGTCAGAAGTTACTTCAGTAGCTTCGTCTACACTAACACTAGAATCAAGAAACACGTCCCAATCTGTACACTCAAAACACCCCTGCAACTGTTCTACACTATCCTTAGACCACACCTTAACTAACTTCTTCACTATGGGCTCTGTCTGGATTTTGGGTTTGTATGCTGGGACAAGAAACACAGTATTGTGGTCAGAGTTACCTACGGGAAGGAGGACAAACGATCGGTATGCATTGGGGACGTTTCCATACACTAAATCTAACGTCTTGTTCTTGTGAGTGGGGTCAGTCACGTACTGGTGAAAAGTCGGTGAGCTCGTGCGTAAGTCACAGTCGTTAAAGTCACCTGCAATAAAGTTGGGGGCGTCAGGGGAGATAAGCTGTAACTCTCTAATCACATCTGCTATCTGGGCTGAGGCGTGGGAGGGGTTGGAGTGAGGGGGGTGTAGATGACCGTTACAAAGATCTGACCAAACTCACGAGGGAGATAACGGGGTCTGAGTGACACTGACAATAAGTCTACATCACGTGTTGTAAGCTGTTTCCTAACCATTACGCTTGACATGCTACACCACCGTTCATTAACATACAGGCCTACTCCACCACCCCACCGTTTCCCACTAATCTTACAATCTCTGTTCGTTCTAAACGGCGTACCAAAACCGTCGATCGCAACACTATCATCACTAAACTTACATCATCGCTCCACCAGGTTTCAGAAAAGCACATAAAACACGCATTCTTATACTCGCTCGTCAAACGCACATTCACTACCAGTTCATCAAAGTTCATATTATCGCTCTTGGGTCGAATAGAACGCACATTCGCCATGATCATGGATGGTAATGGAGGCCTGTTCTTGTTTTTTCTCAGTTGTCGCATCAACCCCCCCCCCCCCCCCCTCTGTCCTCTCTTTCTCTTTTTCACGCTGCTCTTGCACTCGTCATCGCTCGGCAACACAGTTCTCCTCATCTCGTCAGGCAAGTCACACGCACAACCACTACTGCCACTCAAAACTCTCAGCAGCAGCAGGGACTCCCAAGTATTTTGAATGTAAGTGTTCCCAAGTGTGTCAATGTGAAACTGCATGTGTGCATGCTTGTGTGTGCAGGTATACAAGTGTGTGCATAATTATGTGTGCACAAATATGTGCGTGTTTGTGCATGTGTGGGTGTGTGCGAACATACCGGCTGGAAAGTGATGGAGCCATTGACAGTCTGAAAGGCCAGTTGTGGTGGCTGCCCAGCCTGACCCTGTATACTCCAGCTGACTCGCACAGTGCCCTGAGTAGACTGAGTGCGCTGAACAGCAACTGCAAACTGCTCTCCTGTTACAAATACAGCAAATAAGAATAATTTGTCCTGTGCTTAGGGATATATGGCATGCACAGTGATCTGGACAAACAGACAACAAGATACAGACAAACAGATAACATTCATCCAATAAATCTCACTAACTTGAAGGTCGTGTGGGGAGAAGGGGAGGCAGGTGGGATATATCTAATCAATGTCCACGATAACACAATACAAACAGGAAGTTTTGAAGGTAGTAGAAGGAAGTGGGCAAAAATTACAAACAATGTAAACACCTTGGACAAAGCGAAAGATGACATGAACCAAATTATAGCCAATCCGAAACTGAATAAAAGTTCAAAATAAGGACAACTTATGATTGCTTAGGAGGAAAATACTTTTTTTCTCAAATTCCACCCCCTCTTTCCATTCTCAATTCCTCCGTCCTGACATACAAACCCATTACTGACTGGTGTCAAACCACACAACTGAAACTGCACAATAAACTGTGTCCAGAAGCGCTTTTTGTTGAGGTGATTCCTGCAGAAATCACCTTAGAATGTGGTGTGGACAGCCAAAAGGTTAACCCCATTGTGAACGCAGCCACTTGAGTGTAACATTAGTGAGGTTACGTTTACGCCGAACGACTCTCCATAATGAATGAGAGCAAAGTCACGGCGGATAACAAGTGTGAACCAGAAGCACAGACAACACTCCGAACATCTCCAAGAGGCACAGATCCTCAGGAGCGCCTCTGGGCTTGTGAGGATCTATGCCTCTTAGAGATGTTTGGAGTGTTGTCTATGCTTATGGTCGAAGTTGTTTATCTGCTGTGACTTCACTCGTGTCCGTTTTGGGGAGTCATTCGGCGCAAACGTAACCTCATTTGTCTATTATAATATTATATTGAGCAACATTTTGCTTGATATAGTGCTGATAACAGGCAGATGTGATTAAGAGACCCGAATCAAAATTAATTTTTCTCTAAAATGTATTTTTTCGAAAAATACTTACCGATGACATGACTGGAAATAGTCTACTTGCTTACCAATTTTAGCCTAAGACCCAAAGGGTCCCCCCAGGAGGCTCTCAGGGATCCCTAACAGGGGCGAGAGTAGCCTCCCCTGCCCATCCGGTCACGTGCCCGGTGGTGTCTCCTTTAGCCAGTTGTCTACGGAGTTACCAGCGGCAAGCGGGGAGGAGGGAGGGACCTCCGAGTCATGTCATCGGTAAGTATTTTTCGAAAAAATACATTTTAGAGAAAAATTAATTTGTTTCCTCAAAACACATTACCGATGACATGACTGTCTGGAAGAATGCCAAAAAGGAGGAGGGTGCCGCAGAATCCCTTTCTGAAACCTCATTAGGGACGAAGACGGCCCGTGACTCCTGATCACACACTCCCGACAATTTTAGCGAAGTGCCACTTAAAGCGCCGAGGGCGCCTGGAGGGAGTGTTGCGCCGCAGAAGTTGCCCACCAGCGTAAGGTTGTCGCGCTGGACTGTCAGGGCGCGGAAGTAGAAGCGGGCGATGGTAGATTCGTCCTGCCACCCCACCGCAGCCACAATGTCCTTGACCACACAGGCGCGGCGACGGCGAGATGTGCGGCCCTAGCGCGCACTCCATGGGCGCGATTCCTCAGTGCCTCGGCTCCCTGTGGGGAGAGGTCGCAATAGGCGGACCGTAATACCTAGCGGAGCGAGGAGGAGAACGTTTGGGCTGAGAAGCCGGTCCTGCCGGCGGTTGGCGGCAAGAGACGAGGCCGTCCCCTCCGCACAGATTTGGAGCGACGCAGGTAGATACGAAGAGCCTGCACCGGATCTTGCTGCGGAGTCCCCCGAGGAAGCCGGGTCGTGTAAGCGGCCGAGTGGCGATGACCGGAGGCGCTGTCAAGGGAGACCTAGGCGGAGCGAGAAGGAAGGATCCAGGAGTAGCCGAACGGAGCCATCCACTCGGAACTGCAGGCCGGCGGGGCGAGACGAGAGCGTGTGGAGCTCGCTGACGCGGGCGCCATGGCGAGGGCCATCAGGAAGCAGGTCTCCGAGTCACGTCAGCGAAGCGGGCCAGATGGAGCGGTTCAATGGTCCGAAGTCAGCCAGGGGAGGACCAGGGAGGTCCCAGCGCGGGACAAGGGAGCGGGAGACCGGACGCTGCACGCCGAAACGTGCCATAAGGTCGGGCAGGTCCTTGCAGGCGCTGGGTCGGGACGGCCGAGGTGACGGTAGGCGTCGGCGATCAAGAGGTGTAGCTGCTGCACCAGAGGGGAGCCAACCTTGGTCTTGGACGAGCCAGCGAAGAAGTCCGCGAGCTGAGGAGTCGTCAGGCCGACGGTGGAGAGGCGGCGGTCAGAGCGCCAGGCACGAAGCACGCCACTTTCCCTCGTAGACACATCTGGTAGAAGGTCTGCGGGCTGAAGCGATAGCGTCTGCAGTCGCACGCGAGAAGCCTCCAGCAGAGAGAGCTTGCCGCACAATCGCCAGGCGTGTAGGAGAAGTCGCTCGGGGCAGAGGTGGAAGAGCGGCTGTCAGCGCTGCTCGAGCATCGTGCGGGGGGTAGGAAGAGGGAGGGTGAGCCCGAGGCGAGACTGAGAAGGTCGGAAGTCCACAATCCGGTCCAAGAGAACGGCCACCAGGAGAAGGACTGCGTTGCATCCCCGGAGGCTGAGCAGGACTTGAGGACCAGGACCGCCGGAGGGTAGGTGCAAGCGACCAGTCTGTCCCAAGGGAACGAAGCGCAGAACCAGCGAAGGATGTCCCAGCGTAGGGCGCAATCCGTGTGAAGAAGCTGCCTCGGCAAGAGGTAGGCAGCCAGGACGAACAGGAGACCTGGAGTGTGACAGGCCGGGAGGGAGAAGTCGCTGTCCTCGCACCAGCGAAGGGGCGATAGAGGAGGAAGCAGAGGTCGGGAGAGCGGGTTCCTCCTGCATCTGAAGGCAAGCCACGAAGGAGGGGTTGTCGGAAGGACAAGGAGGTCCTGCCAAGCGCCGAGGGCCTGCCGACTGCAACGAGTCCCAGCGGGTTGACGTGCCGCGAAGTCAGATTCGTGGGCCAGCGGCCGGCCGAAGAGCGAAAATTCGGAAGAAGGAGAGCGCCCCAACCGTCAAGACCGGCAACGACGCAGCGAGAGACGGGCAGTGGTGGGGTCAGGGGGAATCCGGGAGCCGAGCCAAGAACGTCCGTCCAGCGAAGCCGATGGGCCGCAGCACAGGAGAGATCGGCACCAGGGTAGAGAGATCGCCGGAGGACGGCCTCCAGAGGTGGAGTACAGAAGACCGAGGGAAGGAGATCTGCCGCCGCACTCATAAGGAGGAGGAGCAGGAGCCGCAGTCAGGTGGGGACCGCCGCGTCCGCAGCTACCCGGGGGCTAGAAAGCACGAACTGGATCCGAGGCTCGGGAAGACGCACCAAGTTGCGGTTGGTCACCAAATCCAACCCCAGGTGAACAAGTGGCGAGAGGGCGAGAGGTCGGACTGTTGGCGCTGACCAGGGCGACCAGGCGAGCAAACCAGAGGAGGAGAGCATCCGTGCCCTAAGAAGAGGGACCACTGACTGATACCGCAGAGGCAGGTCGACCAAGGAGGAGAACGGCTGGTGGAAGATCGAAGGTCTCGGGCAACCAAGGCATCCACGATCCACGCAGGGACCCAGGGCTGAGGGGGAGACCACACCGGAGAGGCCGAGCTGGAACGGTCCCGTCGACGGCAAGCGAAGACAACGGCGGGGCGGGAGGCATGGGGACGAATATAAGCAACGGGTAGGTCCAGGCTGGCGGCGACGACCCAGGGCTGAAGGCGACGCGAAGGGTCCGAGGCGGGGGAGCCGTGGCGAGCGACGAGCAGCATCGCAACTTCCCAAGGAAGAGCGGAGACCTGCGCGCAAAGGGCGAGGGCCTTGGTCCGAAGGGGCGGGAACTCAATCCACAAGGGTGGAGCTGGGCCCACAGGCCTAGGAGGGTTCCTTCAGAGACTGCCAGGCAGGGCTGAAAGACGCGGGTACCCACAGGAGCACGGTAGAGCTGCGACGTCGCATCAGGGGAGATGGCCATGAAGGAGCCAGGCCACCACGAACGAAGGAAGGCAAGGGGCGGAGGGGTCGAAGCCACGCGGAAGATCCGCTAGAGCTGGGAAGGGTTGCCGCAAGCACGAGCGCCGGCAGAACCACCGGAGGCAGCGAGAACGAAGGGGAGCGAGTGGCCAGCGAACCGGGGAGCCGAAGGCTAGGACGCCAGCAGGCCAGCGGCGAACGCAGGATGCCGAGTCATCCACCGGAGAGGGTCGGGGAGATGCTGGAGGCGAAGGGTGCAGGGAGCGGGGAAGAGGATATCCCGAGGAGAACAGCGCCGAGCACAAGGCGAAGGTCGACAGGGACCCCGGAGGGAGTCGAGCGGGCATGCGACGAACATCGGGCGCCGCAACTATCCAGGCGACGAGGGCGAAGACATCGATCCCCACTTCACGGGGTGTACCCCAGGGGACACCCATCCAAGTGCTAACAGAGCGCGACGAAGCTTCCCTTCGGTGAACAGACGAGAACCGGTGAAAACGTGGAAGGCCGTAGGCGCCAGGGGAAACGGCCCGAAGTCCCGAGGTACGTGGAGGACGAACCAGACGCAGCGCGAGGCTCAAGGAGGGGGCACGTAGCTGGCTGGGGGACCCGACGGAGGAGTCAGCGGGTTGGAAGGAGGTTCATAAGGCCGACTAGGGTACCAACAGGCGATAAGGGACGCGGTGCCCGGGGCTCAAGGAGGGGCACAAGCAGCGTGGCGACTCGCCGTAGGAGTCAGCGGGCCCAGAGACCGAGGCTGAAGTGCAGAAGTGAGAACGAAGGCGACAAGGTCGCGGTGCCCGGCTCAAGGAGGGAGGCACATAGTCGGCTAGAGGCTCAAGGCGGGGGCACATAGCGGCTCGACGACTCGCCGGAGGAGTCCGCAGGCGTAGGAGGGGCCGCAAGGCCAACGCGTCTACAATAGGCGACAAGGTCTCAGTGCCCGGGGCTCAAGGAGGGGGGCACGTAGCCGGCTTGGCGACTCGCCAGAGGAGTCAGCGGGCTGAGCAGGTCCGAAGGCCGACGCGTAGACTAGTTAGCGACAAAGTCGCGGTGCCCGGGGCTCAAGGAGGGGGGCACGTAGTCGGCTAGGCGACTCGCCAGAGGAGTCAGCGGCTTGCCGACGCATAAGCTAATTAGCGACAAAGGTCGCGGCGCCCGGGGCTCAAGGAGGGGGGCACGTAGCCGGCTTGGCGACTCGCCGGAGGAGTCAGCGGGCTCAGGAGGGCCTCGAGGCCAAGCGTCAACTTCTTTTCTTGTAACAGGCGACAAGGTCGCGGTGCCCGGGGCTCAAGGAGCGGGGCACATAGCCAGCTAGGCGACTCGCCGGAGGAGTCAGCGGGCTTAGAAGAAGGGCCAAAGGCCGACGCTTAAACTAATTAGCGACAAGGGTCGCGGTGCCCGGGGCTCAAGGAGGGGGGCACGTAGCCGGCTTGGCGACTCGCCGGAGGAGTCAGCGGGCTTGAGGTTTGGCTGAAGGCCGACGCGTGAACTAAAGGCGACAAGGTCGCGGTGCCCGGGGCTCCTTTTGTAAGGAGGGGGGCACGTAGCCGGCTTGGCGACTCGCCGGAGGAGTCAGCGGGCTTAACGCGTCTACGAAGAAGCTACAAACTTACCAGGGACGTGAGGCGTGGGGTATCCCAAGTCCGAGGGGAGCTTGAACAATCCCACCGTGCTGCGGGAGGTCCCCAGGAAGGCGGAAAGTCGCGGGTCGCTCGGCGGTGGAACCAGAGTAGAGACCGAGAACCTCCAGTCAAGAGGGGCAGCCAGCGCAGCCGATGACAGAGGAGCAGGCGGGACCCGGTCGACAGGCTGTGTGGCGGACACCAGGCCACGAAGTCGCCGTCCTGGGCAGATGCGTACTTGGTACTGCAACATATACCCATACATGAAAGGTGACAGGCGGCGGGCAACTAACGCCGCCAGTTAAAGGTCCGAAGTAAGGAACGAGCGAAACTCACCGTGAAACGCAGAGAGAAAACAAACAGAAGTCCGAGCCAAGCACGACGTCCGGCCCCACAGGGTGAGACGTAGGAAGCGGCCAAGACTTTACCTTTTCATGGCGGAACGGCAGAGTGACGAAGCACAAGCACCGGACACTAGGTCACTGGAAGTCGCAATACTGGGGAGAGGCGCATTTGGTAACTGCAACCCAAACCCAAACATGAAAGGCGACCGGCGGTGGGTAACAACGCCGCCATTTAAAGCTTCGAAATTTAAGAAACACGTGAAACTGACAGTGAAATGCAATGAGAAAACAACAGTAGCTCGAGCGAAGCCCGACGTCCGGCCCAGCCAGGCGAGACGTAGGAAGCGGCCGAGACTTTACCTTTCCATGGCAGAACGGCCGAGTGACGAAGCACAAAGTACCGGACAGTAGGTCACTGGAAGTCGCCGTACTGGGGAGAGGCGCACTTGGTAACTGCAACCCATACCCAAACATGAAAGGCGACCGGCGGCGGGAAACGAACCCCGCCATTTAAAGCTTCGAAATCAAGAAACACTCAAAACTCACCGTGAAATGCGGAGAGAAAACAACAGTAGCTCGAGCGAAGCCCGACGTCCGGCCCAGCCAGGCGAGACGTAGGAAACGGCCGAGACTTTACCTTTCCATGGCAGAATGGCCGGGTGACGAAGCACAACCACCGCGCGACGGAAGCCTAGAAGGTTCCAAGGCCAGCCAAGTGCACGAGGCACAGACGAGGGCTAACAGAGAAGACGGAGGCCACGCCAGAAGCAGTAGACGAGGGCCAGGCGAAGGCAGGCCGGTAAGGGACGGTCGAACCGTACACAGTCTTTCCAAGGGTCAGAGGCTCAGGAAAAGCGTCCGAACGCTAACAGCGAAGTAGACAACTGGCTAAAGGAGACACCACCGGGCACGTGACCGGATGGGCAGGGGAGGCTACTCTCGCCCCTGTTAGGGATCCCCGAGAGCCTCCTGGGGGGACCCTTTGGGTCTTAGGCTAAAATTGGTAAGCAAGTAGACTATTTCCAGACAGTCATGTCATCGGTAATGTGTTTTGAGGAAACAAATGTCCAAGTGGTAAGACTAGGACATTTTGATTCGAGCCAAGTAATCACATCTGTCTGTTTATTGGCACTATATCAAACAAAAATGTTGCTCAATATACTTTATGTACCCAGTCCAAAACAAAACTGTGCCTCGCGTCATTCATTTTGCGGCTGACTGTGATGTTCAGACAAAACACATGAATGGCAGATGACTTCATATCGCTGTCGACTCAGTGCGTAGATTTCCTTTGACTAGGAAGACATCAGTGCATTGTATAACCGTGCATGTTACTGAGTAAATTCTACTTGTAACTAGATTACGCATAATTGAGGAAAATGCCAGCAGGTGTGTTTATTTAGTTCTTTTCTCATTTTTTTTTTAATATCGCCAGCTGACATCTCATCAATTTCAATTGTCAGTCCAGTGTTTCCTTGCGTCTTTTCTCCATTCGTGTGTGTGTATAGGATATAAATTTTGAGTGTTCATACACACTAAGATTGTCATGGAACCCTCAGGGAAAGAGGAAAAGAGGTAGGCCGAGAAACTCCTGGCGTCGAGACCTCCAAGCAGACATCAAGAGACTGGGAACCACCTGGAGTAGAATCGAAGGAGAAGCACAGGACAGGAGTTGCTGGAGGTCTCTCGTCGACGGCCTATACCCGGGTAGGGGTGACAGGCGTAAGTAAGTAAGTAATACACACTAAGAAGTATTTCATTACTACTACACATAAGGAGCTTGTTAGTTGCAGTATGAGCATATTTCACGTTTCCGTTTTGAAAATGCAAGTATCAAGATCAAGTCTTCTTGTCGCGCAAGGGATTTTGGGAAGGAAAGTATATCAAGCAAATTCATGAATATTAATTTGCTTGTTATACAATATATCAATACATGTGTCAAAGAAGGGATAACTGTATGGAGTGGGTACATACTATTATAGAAGTAAAAAAATACCCACCCTCATGAACCAGAATAGATGTGGTATTGAAGACTAGTACACCAGACACATAGTCATTGGCCAGAATGATGACAGTGATACGATCATTGGCACTGAGCGTGGCGCCACCCCCAGGATTGGTCAGCTGCACTGTGAATCTCTCATCACTTTCTGGAAGGGTATCATCCAGGATCGTCACAGTCACAACTGGAAAACATGTAACAGGTCAATGCAAAACCTGTCCACTTAACCCCCTTCTGTGCGCAGCCACTGGTACTGTTCACAGTACTGGTTGCTGGCTACAAGGAGTGAAAAATGGGCTTGTGTGTCAAAAGTTGTTAAAACTTGTTGACCCACTCCTTTGCACCCTTGTTTCGTAAGATGTGCAAAACAATGAACACAAAAGCAGCCAACCTTAAAAATAAAGCATTTCTACAAAGAAATAAAGCATTTCTCAAAGAAACAGATATCCATCAGCTGCAGAGGCTCAAAAGAATACAAATCTCTTTTCAGACCCATTTACGTACATAATATTCAGAGGGACATGCTCACCAACATGTACATTTTTATTGTAAATGCCACCCAACAGCAAGAGGCACAGATTCTCATGATCCCCTGCACTTGCCTCTTGCTAGCTCTATTTATACCCTTCTTTCTCACACTGAAGGTTAACAATCTTTCAGTCTGTGATGGTTTCAGATGATTAATTAAGTTCTTTGTGCATGAAGCCACCACCCACCACCAAAACCGTACTGCTGGCTGCTTGTACAGTAAGAGGCAGAGAGTGTGTGTGTGTGTGTGTGTGTGAGGGGGGGGGGAGGGGACAGGTGGGGGAGGGGGAGAGGGGGGGTATGGGGGATGTCCAGTGGGGGTGAACGAGTTCAAATGGATTCTGAAACAGTAAACTTAACTCACTCCTTCGTGTCTGTCCCGGTGTGAAGGTAAGCGTGGCACCATCAGCCACAAAGTCAGTACCGTATGTGGCTGTGCGACCTTCACTGCTGACCTGCCATGTTACTGTCACCTCACCGATACTCCCACCTGCAAAGTCAAAAGGTAGACCTTTGAAAAAAATGCTACTGACAGCCAAAGGGTTAGCCCATTACATCTTTAACAAAAATTTTTTAAATTGGCTTACTGTCCTATGAAAGTTACATTACAGATTAGGAGATAGATCAACCGTTTTAGTTTAAAAGTGGTGCCAGAATAGCTTGGCACCTCCGGCACCAAGCTATTCTGGCATCACCCTTGAACTATCTTAGTCCTTTTTTTCTCCTTGTAATAGTGTATCAAGATGAAATGGTTAACCACCTTGAGTATGCAGCCACCAGCATTGTTTTGAGTACTGATGGCTACACATTCAAAGGGATTAAAAGCGGGAAAACCTCAGTATAATGCAGTGCATGAGTGTATAAATCAGACAGTGTTATTCACAGTATTTTTGTGCTGAACATATATAAGCTTATGAGAGTAAAATGAATTTTTCCTCTAAAATGTATTTTTTCGAAAAATACTTACCGATGACATGACTATATGGAAGTGTCTACTACTTACTCAGTTTTAGCCTAAGAACCTGTTGTGTTACAACACAACTCGGGAGGCATTCGGGGAACCCCCAGAGGGGCCGAGAGTTGTCTCCCGTTCCTGCCCAGCCCGTCCGGTTCGGAGTTACATGGTGACCAACCAGTCGGAATACTTAGCTCACCAGCGGCAAGTGAGGCAGGTGGGAGGGTCCTCCGAGTCATGTCATCAGTAAGTATTTTTCGAAAAAATACATTTTAGAGGAAAAATTCATTGTTTCCTCAAAATACATTACCGATGACATGACTATATGGAAGAATTGCGAGAAGGAGGAGGGTGCCGCACCCAAAACACCGCCGCAGACTGGTTATAGTCAGAGCCGTCCTGCCTGCCGGAAACTCAGGAGCCAAACTATGGAATTTGTTGCCTATCGACATTACTGGGGTTCCTTCTTTGTCCACATTCAGGGCCCACTTATTTCGGCAGCTGAAAGAAACTTAAGCCTATAGTTGTGTAGTTGTGTCGGCGTTACTTGAGCGCATTGAGTTGTATTGTCAAGTTTGCTGTTGCTTTTCAAACTAAGTTTCTAACGTTCATGTTTAATCAGGTTCTTAGTGTGTGTGTGTGTGTGTGTGTGTGTGTGTGTGTGTGTGTGTGTGTGTGTGTGTGTGTGTGTGTGTGTGTGTGTGTGTGTGTGACTGCTAAATATTTTTTTTTATATTATTATTATTATTTTTTATGATCACGTTTTGTCTTTCCATTTTTACTAGTTTTAGTCACGCGCGTGAGATTGTTGTGCGAGTGCGTGTGCAAGGACATGATTGAAAAAAGGTCTGTGTACCTAATCATTTATCCTTGAGAAATAAAGTTTCATTTCATTTCATTTCATTCAAACTCCTGACAATTTTAGCTAAGTGCATATCTATGGCCAAATCCCGGAGGTAGGAGCGGCGAAGGTCGATTCTGCCCGCCAGCCCACAGCTGCCACAAAGTCTGTGACAGCGCAGTTCCGGTCGAACGCGATGCTCGTGGCCATGGCTCATACCTCGTGTGTGCGTACCTTCAGCCTCTTTGCTCCCTCCGGGGAGAGGTCCCGGTAGATGGACTCTATGACCCAGTGTAGCCAGGAAGATATCGTCTGGGCTGTTATGTCAGTTCTGCCTAGATGCAACGGCAGGAAGAGGCGTGAGCGTCCTCTCGGGACGGTTTGGATCTGCGTAGGTAATGCGCAGGGCGCGCACGGGATCTTGTTGCCTGGTCTCCTGGGGAAGTTCCCATCTCTCAGCGGCCGTAAGGGAATCACCTGGAGACCTAGTCTTGGCAAGGAAGGCCGGGTCCGTGAGAAGCTGCACGGAACCCTCCGTCCGGAACTGCAGGCATGCAGGGTGCGCTGACAGCGTGTGTAGCTCGCTTACTTGGGCCGCAGCACGCGAAGACGGGGAAACCCGAAGAAGACAGGGGACGGAGGCGACTGCAGTTCCATCGCGACAGGCCGAGGGAAGCGCTGTAGACGACGGGGCGACGGGCGGGCGGAGCAAGGCTGGCGCCAATAGAAGGGGAAGCGACCGCAAAGACGGGAGCGCCGACGTCGCTTAACATCGGCGATCAGACGAGACCCAGTGTATTAAACATTGTAAGGCCAAAGGCCGAGGGCCGCGTCTGCTGGAGTGTCACGCATCGCGGTCCTTCCCACATTGATTCTCAGACAAGCGAGAGGGACTAGAGCTTCTGGTGGGTACAGGTCTGCCAGTAGTCCACGGACGAAGAGACACAGGCCTCTGCTGGCCGGCCTCAGAGAGGCGGGCTCTCAACCGGTTATATGACTCCCCATAAGAGTCAGCGAGCTTCCCGAGGCGAGACAAGACAGGACAGCCAGAGGACAAATGACAGCGTGAAGCACGTCTCTGCAGGTCGGTCTCCTTAACCGTGTGGGCATCAGGGTGGCTTCACTCCTGCTAGAAGAGCAGGGCTCACATGTGTCCGGCGTGTCGTCTGATCCACAAGGTTGGTGAGGGTGTGTGCGGTTGCTGCTCCGGGCAAAGGGGGGCGCCACGATGGGTGATGGGGCACAAGTCTCTACTGGCCAGGCTCAATGAGGCGGGCGCTCTGCCGGCTATATGACCCCTCGAAAGAGTCAGTGGGCTTGTCGAGGAGAGACATACCAGGACTGCCAGTGTACAGCGTAAGGTGTGAAGTGCGTCTCTGCAGGCCGGGCTCCGTGAGGCGGGCACTCTGCCGACTATACGACCCCTCGTAAGAGTCAGCGGGCTTGGCAGTATTGTGGTAAGTGCTGGGCGTAAGTGGAGCTGATGGCGTAGCGGGAGGTCTCCGGGCCAAGACCGGTCGTCGGATGATGGGCACAAGTCTCTACTGGCCGGGCTCAATGAGGCGGGCACTCTGCCGGTTATATGACCCCTCACAAGAGTCAGTGGGCTTGTCGAGGAGAGACATATCAGGACTGCCAGTGTACAACATAAGGCGCGAAGCGCGTCTCTGCAGGCCGGGCTCAGTGAGGCGGGCACTCTGCCGGCTATACGACCCCTCGTATGAGTCAGCGGGCTTGGCAGTGAATGCAGCCCTGTGGTACGTGCAGGGCACAGGTGTACGAGGTGTCGTCCGTTCCACAAGGTCGGGGCGGGCACGTGTAATCCCACCTCCGGAGCAGAGGGGGGGGGGGGGGGCGGCAAAGGGCCGACCAGTCGCAAGAGGGCGACGGAGCTCGCGCTGGCAAGGTACACAGACGCTTCCTTCTTTAGGCCGCCGTATTTCGTGCCAGGTCATTAGCGGACATCCCAGGCGCGGAGAGACGAGCCCCATTGTTGTGGTTATCCCGCGTCCATCATCAGTCACCGCACTGCGAGCAGGCGAGCCCATGGGAACTGCAACATATAACAGATACAATAGGTGACCGAGC
Source organism: Semisulcospira habei (assembly GCA_036245525.1). Taxonomy (NCBI): domain Eukaryota; kingdom Metazoa; phylum Mollusca; class Gastropoda; family Semisulcospiridae; genus Semisulcospira; species Semisulcospira habei. The sequence continues at coordinate 31,689,348 of BTPG01000001.1, read as the reverse complement.
GTGGGCACCGAGAGGCCCCATCAAAGACGTCGAGCGATCGCCGTAAAGCACCACCTGAGCGCAAGAAGCGCCTCTGGTCGATGCAGCTGCCCCACATGTCAGACACAACACGCTAACAGCGAGGGCACGAGGGGCCCCGCCAAGCTAAGACGAGCATCGGGCGCACAATGGTAAAACGAAGTACAAGCGAAACGAAGCGCCTCTGAACGAAGCTGGCGCTAACAACAAGCCAACGGCGAGGGCACGAGGGGCCCCGCCAAGCTAAGACGAGCATCGGGCGCACAATGGTACAACAAGTACAAGTGAACGAAGTGCCTCTGAAAGAAGCTGGCACTAACAACATGCTAACGGCGAGGGCACAAGGGGCCCCGCCAAGCTAAGATGAGCGTCGGGCGCACAATGGTACAACGAAGTACACGCGAAATGAAACGCCTCTGAACGAAGCTGGCGCCCGGCCCGGGGGCCAGCCGAGGGCCAATACCACTACCTTACCTCTCAGTCAAAGCGGGGACGGGGGGAAGGAACCTCCAAACCACCCTCAACGCGCGACGGCGGGGCGGAGTCCCAACAGAGTCAGCGCCGCGAATACCGGGCGACTCCAGGAAGGCGCAGAAGAGATAGGCCGGTAGCACAGGCAACAAAGCCCTCCCAGAAGGCAGAACAGGCAGCGACGCCGCCGCAGGTGAAGAACCAAAGTCCGAAGCCAGAACAAGACAAGACGACCGGGCGAAACCGGTCGCACCATACACAGTCAGGGTCCGAAGGCTAACGCTGAAACACATCTGCACAGCGTGAGCTAAGTAGAACGACTGGTTGGTCACAACGTGACTCGGAACCGGATGGGCAGGAATGGGAGACAATTCTCGGCCCCTCTGGGGGTTCCCCGAGTGCCTCCTGGGTTGTGTTGTAACACAACAGGTTCTTAGGCTAAAATTGAGTAAGTAGTAGACATTTCCATATAGTCATGTCATCGGTAATGTATTTTGAGGAAACAAATGCACCAGTAAGCAACAAGTCTTTGAGCCAATGGTGGCCTTAAAAACCTGTATATTGCTGTAACTGTTTAAAGAAACACTTCTGCCTCAGATGGTTGCACATCACTACATATGGGTTCATTCAGACACTGGACAATCCAGTTCAGCAATTGTCATCTTAATATCAAGTAATCTGTCAATGACTCTGCTCAATTCTATCAGTACCATGAACACTGAGCTAAAAATAGACTGACGTGCTAATCACTGCTGCAGAGTAAACAAGTGCGATTACGCATGTGTGTTTACTGTGTGCCCAAACTGCCGTAGATGTTCATTAAGTGTGTCAACAAGGCATAACAAACACAAATGGTGCTGAAATTTGTCCTCAGATTTACGCGTAATGGCACTTTAAGTTGGCCTGCATATAGCCAACAGTTGTGTACAGGCCAACTAAGGATGATAATGGCTCAAAGACCTTCTGCTTGTCAGGAATCCATGGAGAATTGTCTACATTATAACTAATAGATGTTCAGAAATCAGAGCAGGTCAGTACTGCATGTGTTTCGACGAAGACAGTGGATTGAAAGCCCAGACAAACATGAGAAATATCGCATGATTGTCTGGGATTTTAATCCACTGTTTTCATTGAAACATGTGCAATGTTAACCTATTTCTGATTTCTAGAAATCATCTATTTGTACCAATTAGTATGCTCAGCCTGAAATGAATTTGAACTAATCAGTTATAATGCAGACAGATCTCTATGGAGTACATGCAGAGTACACCCTGCTTTATTATTTTGCAAACAACAAAGTTCCAAAACTGATCATATGCACAATGGAGTATTCTGCTTTGTACACACAAATCTGTTCATGACATTTCACTGACCATCTCTGTCCACAATGAGATCCACTGCTAGCATGTTCTGCTCTTCCACTGACACTGTTTTCTGTACTGGATCTGCTGAGGGACGGTCGCTATAAATCCTGAATGCTCCATTTGCATTATCATTTGTAGTGATCGTCACTGTGGCTGATGACACAGCTCCAATCTGCGGGGTCGACTGAGTCACTGCGTTGGGGTCATCGACTTCAACCCTGAAGAGAGTGATGATGAATTTTTCACCTAGTTCAGGGATGCTGTCGTCGATGATGGTAATAGGAAGACGGCCAGTGGAGTTAGCGTCTGGGATGAGAAAAGAGCCACTGGTGACAGAGAAGTAGTCGTCACCTGGTCTAGCCATGCGCGACAACACAGGCTGAACCTGAAAAATAAAAGTAACAGAGTATGCGCTGCTTTAATATTTTGCAAACGACAAAATCCTTGCTTGATTGCTTGCACAAAGGAGTATATTGCTGTTGCAAGCAGCAGGCTTTTAACCCTTTGGCTGTCAGTAGCAATTTTGGTCACAATGATTTGTGCAGGAATCATCACGACAAAAAGCGCTACTAAGAGCCAACAGATTAGAGTCTCAGCTTCCTTCCCTGCAATGCCTCATGCCACATCCAGATTTTACAGATGTGGCACATCTCATTTGATTTAACCCCTTCCCTGGGAGCAACTAGAAATGATGACTCTCAACTATCACAGACTCAGTGTCCACATGAGGCACATGGATATAGAAAGATGCCGCAACAAGGCATCAGGAGCCCATGTGTAAGCATAACCCTTGAACTATCAAGTTCAAGCCATATCTTGCTGTTGTCTGTCAGGGCTGAACCAAAGTGCTAAGCTATTCTAGCATCACCCCTGAACTATCGCCCCACCCTTGAACTATCCTGGTTGATCCATATATCTTAATGCACTGAGCCTGATCTGAACACACAGTTCAGGGGATAACCTTTGTCTGTTGGTAGTGCGTTTTGTCGAGGTGATTTCAGTAGAGATTCAGTAGAGATCACCTCGACAAAAGGCACTACTAACATCCCAAAATCACCTCAACAAACTGTTACTAAAAGCAGGGCCGGACCCAGGGGGGGGTTACCTGGGTTCCGGAACCCCCCCTCCCAACTAAAAAAAAAAAAAAAAAAAAAAAAAAAAAAAAAAAAGAACAGTGAATTTTTTTATGCAAAGGGAGTTCCAAAGTTTTATTATTTTTTTTATTGTTTTTAAAACATTGCAGTTTTTAGTCACTTTTGATCCAAGGCACAAAGAGTTATTTATAGACAATTCAAGGGATCCGTTTAAACGTCCAAAACGTTTTCCCGTTGAAACAACCAAGTAACCCAACCCCTAAATTAGTAAATGCAGCCATATTTTCTTGTTCTGGCCACAAGCCTCTTCCAGCGCCTTCACCTTGATACAGCCCTAATCCCCCAAAAACGACTTTTTAGAAAGATTAATTAAGACGCTAAGTTGATAATTATGATAATTCGTTGTAACGAACATCCGTTGAAACGACCATCGTTGAATCGTCCAAAAACGTCGTTGAAATGGATTTCCGTTGAATCGACCAGGTACCCAAAAGAGTTGCTCTCCTTCAGTGCATGTCTTTCCGAGAAAGATCAGTGAAAAGACGTCTGACGTCATTAAGGTTTGTGGGGGGAAGTTTAAATCTAGATCTATTTTCTTTGGTAACACTTCACTTTTGCTGTCTCCTCGAAAATGCCGAAACTGAAAAAAACAGATGCTGATGGCAGTAGGCGACTGTCATGCTGGTTTTCATCAAGCTCCATTTCAGAAGGTGGGTACATTTTTAAATACAATTTTGTCTCATAAAAGAAATGTAGTCAGTAGAACTAGGTAAAATTCACCCATTCCGAATTCGATTCAAATGAGCACGTGGCGATGGCGCCGGTACTTCCTTCCTGTGAGTGTAGCCTATGCTGTAGGAGCTGATACTAGCTGCACATAATGAATATCATAGATATAAAACAGCCCCACTTATTAAAATACCAAAACAGGTAACAATTAAAGTAATGCATAGCCTAAAATTTATTTCACAAAGTATTATGATATATAACTTTAAAAATGTCAATTTAAAGAATAAAGATATCGGCATCAATGATCAATATTGCTTTTATATTTATAAAAAAAATCTTTGGACGGCAAAATATCGTTTTCAATAACAAAACCAAGGGCTAAGTTATAAGGTATCGTTTTCACTAGTGCAGCTTACTAGCTATGTATTGTGACGTAAATCTCTTCGGAGAGGGGGAGCTGGGTGGCTCGGTGGTAAAAGCGTTTGCCTCCAGACCAAAAGGTCCCGGGTTCGAATCCAGCTTGGGTCAAAATTTGCTCAGACCCTTTTTCGTTGTCCCCGTCTTTGAAATCACCCTCGTGGTGGACAAAAGACGTTAAGCCCTAAACATTTACCATTTACCATTTCTTCGGAGAGCAGAACAGAACCGTCTTGATGGCTGACTATGGAAACCATAGCCTATCTGACACCACTTTGACAGCGTCGCCATCAATTGTGACGGCAACATAGCCTTTCCGGGTGCGAAACCGTCATGACGACTTCGGTTTCTGGAACGACAAGAAGCCATCATGACGGCATCCCAACCACTGCCTTTTTTACATAATAAAATGGAAAATAAAAATGTGCTGAAATTTTGCCAACTGCTGAAAATCAGCAAATTTGTTAACAGTTCCTATGCCTGTGAACAGCGTGCTACAAAATAAGATTATTCACCCTTAGGCCTTTTGTTGATGAAATTTAAAATAAGCTAAGAACTAATCAGAAAACCACTGTTTTTTTTTATATTAAATTATTATTATAAAATTGTAGTAGACGTGTTAACACCTGCAATGCATAATCATATATAAGATGTTGAAAAGACGGTTCTGTTTTATTTTACATTTTTGTTGTTGCTTTTAGGATAATTTCATGTTTTAATTTTTATGTTATGTCTTTGTTTTTTTTTGTTTTTTTTTTTTCTTTTTGTTTGTTGTTGTTGAGTAAATTGTAAAGCGCTTAGAGCTGTTTACAGGTAAGCGCTATATAAGAAAACCTTTAATAATAATAATAATAATAATAATAATAATAATAAAAGTTGTTTTTCTAAACGGCAGATGATGCAGTTCCTCGAAAGAGACAAAAATCAACCCAAAGTGAGACCACTGGCCCCAGTGGAGTTCGAAACAGTGACATGGGAACAAGTAAAAGCAGTGTTGGTGAGTAATTTACTGCCCCCCCCCCCTCCCCCCTCTCCAAAAAGAAATTAAATTAAATACAACCTGAAATTGATACGTGATTGAGTGTTTCAATTTAATAATTAATATTAAACAAAATGACTGGTGTGTTCCATTGGCTATCATTAGCCTGAAGAAGACTCTACGAGTCATAAGGTAGCAAAGATTTTGTCCATCATTTGGGGGGAGGGGTCTAAAAAGAAAAGCTGTTATTTCAGATCATAAATATATATCTAAGCTTGACTGAAGTGTGTAAAACATATATATGCTTTAAATGTAATTATCTTGTTGCAGGTCTCTCTCTCTCTCTCTCTCTCTGATCTCTCTCTCTCTCTCTCTCTGTATGTGTGACTGTGTGTGTGTGTGTGTGTGTGTGTGTGTGTGTGTGTGTGTGTGTGTGTGTGTGTGTGTGTGTGCGCGTGCGTGCATGCTGTGTGTGTGTGTATGTGTGTGTGTGTCGGCGTGAGAGAGAGAGAGAGGGGGGGGGGGGAGATAGCACCTGCATACATATTTGCCCTTGCTGTATGAACTTTAATGTACTTAATGATTCTTTGTTTATTGCTTTACTTTGTATTTTTACTCATTTTATATTTTTGTGCGTACGCGTATGCGGGTAGGAATGTCTGGAGTGCGTGTCCGAGAGCGTGTGTTTGTTTTTGTGCGTATGTGCCTGAGTGCGTGCGTGTCTAAGTGTGTGTGTGTGTGTGTGTGTGTGTGTGTGAGTGTTCGTGCGTGTGTGCATGCGTACTGAATTGCGGTGTACATGAGTGTGTGTGTGTGCGTGCGTGCATGCGCGAGTTGTGATGTGCATGCGTGCGTACCTGAGTGCGTGTGTGGGTATGTGTGTGTGTATGTGCGTGGTGCGTGCGTAAGCGAATGCAGCAGTGCATGCAGCAGTGTGTGGTATGTGTATGTTTACATGTCTATGTCACTTATGTAGTAGATGTAGCAACGGCAAGTTTGAAAACTGGTCCTGTTACCAATAACTTCTACCGTTGGAAAATAAAGGTTCGTTGTTCATTGTTCTCTCTCTCTCTCTCTGCTCTCTCTCTCTCTCTCTCTCTCTCTCTCTCTCTCTCTCTCTCTCTCTCTCTCTCTCACAGGTACACACACAATCGTTTTAGTATTTCAGACTTCTCATAGACCCAACTTTTATTTGTATTTCAGACTCCTCCTCAAGCATTGATCAGCCTGCCGGGGGCCTGCTTTCTGAATCCTCTGCCATGCCAATGACCAACCAGCCTGATGTGAGCCTGCTTTCTGACTCCTCTTCAGATTTCTCCTCTCAGATCACCAGCAACAAAAATATCGATTTTGGTGAAGTTTTCAAGAAACACACGCGAGTCGTTTCACTGTCAAGCCGTGACAAGGAGCATCTTCTAAGGCAACACTGGAGACCATCACCTGGTTTTCAGTTTCCAACAACAGTGATAAACAACAAGAACCGAAAATTTCAGCATGAGTGGTTGCAAAAGTACTCCTGGCTTGTGTATTCTCCTTTCGAGGATGGGGCTTACTGCAAGTATTGCCTATTATTTGCAAAGTCTACTGAAAACCTGGGCAAGTTTGTGAAGACGCCATGCAAGAACTGGAATAAAGCCTGTGATCAGATCAAAAAGCACTCGTTATTACAATACCACAAAGATGCAATGGCAAATGGAGAGCAGTTTTTGACAATCATGGATAAACCAGAGCAGAGCATCGCCAGTGAAATCAATCAGAAAAATGCAGAAAACATCGCTGCAAATCGACAAGTTCTGACAAGCCTCTTCAGGATTGTTGAAGTGTGTGGAAGACAGGGGTTAGCTCTGAGGGGCAACTGTGATGATGGCATTCTTCAGAGTGAGAACAGAAGCAATTTCAATGCCCTTTTGAATCTGTGCATCAATGCAGGAGATGAAACTCTCCGGAAACATCTAGATACATGCGATAAGAAGGCCACATACATTTCAAAAAGTACACAAAACAGACTGATAGAGGTTCTTGGTGATCAGATCCGCAACAAGATTCTTGCAGAAATTATTGCAGCAAAACAGTTTACCGTGCTTGCTGACGAAGTCACAGACAGCTCAAACTGGGAACAACTTTCAATTATATTGAGATTCGTCGATGGAAGTCTGAAAGTTCGTGAAGAGTTCCTGGCCTTTGTCCAGTGCAGAGATACCACAGGTGAAACACTTTACAACAAGATTGTTGAGTGTCTGGGCTTGTGGGGGCTTGATTTCAACAATGTTAGAGGACAAGGTTATGACGGGGCCGCAAACATGGCAGGAAAGTTTAAAGGAGTGCAGGCACGTTTTCAAGCAAGGAACAACAAAGCACTGTACTTTCACTGTGCTTCCCATAGCTTGAGTCTCTGCATTGTAAAAGCATGCGGCTTGCCTGCAGTGAAGAACATGATGGGAGCACTGAGGGAACTGTCACTGTTTTTCTCAAACTCTCCAAAGAGACAACGAAAACTTGAAGATACCATCGAAGCATCTCAGCCTGACACGACAAAGACAAAGCTTGTTGATCTGTGCAGAACAAGATGGGTAGAAAAACATGAAGCACTGGACGTTTACACATCTCTCTTCCTGGTTGTTCACGACTGTTTGGGACAAATGTGTGAAGACAGTGACAATTGGGACAGTGAGACATTGACCAAGGCAACTGGCTTTCTCCACACCTTGAGCAGCAGTGTTTTCCTCGTTGCATTCGTTGTCGTCCGCAATTGTTTGCGTTACTTAAAACCCTTGACAGTGAAGCTCCAGAAAAGAACAAAAGATGTTGTCGATGCCTACAGGGAAATCAAAGAGGTCAGTAACTGCATGTCTTCTATTAGAAGAGATGTCGACACAGCGTTCGTTGCCTGGTTTGGTGAAGTCAGCAAAATGGCAAATGCTTTGACAACTGATGTTGTTGTTCCTCGTCAAGCATCCCGCCAGACTCTCCGTGACAACCAACCTGCGGCCACTCCAGAAGAATATTTCAAGATTAGCATTGCCATTCCTTTCTTGGAACACCTGTCAACCGAATTGGACTCGAGGTTCAAAAATGCTGACCTAGCAGTTGATGGTCTCTGTCTGGTGCCAAGCACTTTAATAGACAACCAGGATGGTTTCATGCAGGTTCCAGAAGGGGTGAAGACACTGGCAATGTTGTGGGAGTCTGACCTACCAGACAACGCTACCCTTGATGCAGAATACCAACGGTGGGTTTGCAATTGGCGAAGTGCTGCTGAGAATGCGACAGCTATCATCCCATCCACGGCATCAGAAGCACTGAAACACTGTGACAGGGATTTTTATCCCAACCTGTTCATCATGCTAAAGAACCTTTGCACCTTGCCTGTCACTACTGCCGAGTGTGAGCGTTCAAACAGTCAGTTGCGCAACCTGAAAAACTACCTGCGCTCTACAATGGGGCAACAGAGACTCAATGCACTTGCTTTACTGAAAGTGCACAGGGATGTTGATATTGACTTCAAAGAGGCAGTGAACTGTTTTGCCAGAAGATACAATTCACAAATGGTACTAATGCCGAGGAACCTAGTGCAGCAAGACTGAACTGAAGTGAAAGCAGAGAGATACAATATAGGAGAATACAACCCCACCCATTTAAGAAACAATTGATTTATTTAATCCTTTCCGTAAATAAACAAACGCACTTGACCAAATTCATTTAACAGATTTATCTGCCCAGTCAGGTCCCCCAACCCCTTGGAAACAAAAGGCTAGTTAAAATATCTTCCCGAGAAATACACACCACCCACCCACCCCCCACACACACACCCCCACACCCCACCACTCAATGCTGTCAGAGTTGGCCTTCCTGAGAAATAGTGTCTACTTCCTGTTCATACCACCATTGTAAACAATAGTCTTCTATGCCCAAATAGTGTCTCTCTCTCTCTCTCTCTCTCTCTCTCTCTCTGCACACACAAAACAAATTAGCATTCCTTTTTGTGTCAACGCTTCAATGTATGTCACTAAACCACTATGTCATTTTTCTTACTCTGGGGCAAACCAAAAATATAGAACAAATCTCTAATATAGGTTATTTCCCAAATGTGGAACACCACGTCGTTCGTAAATGAAACGTCCAACGTGAAAATTTATCTGTGAAAAGTTTTCACTTCATGCATCGTGACTGCTGCGACGCACACGGACATTGCGCTGTTGAACAATCGGCCTTTATGCTCAACCCTGTCGCGTGATGAAACCGGATTCCTGTTGGGTGCAGTTATTGCCGTCATAACCTGTAGGTAGAGACAGCTGTTGTGTAGTCATTGTTAGTTTACAAGATTGCATCTCTTTAATAACCAGAAAGTTGGGCTTGAAAATTGGTTGTGAAACGGTTTCCTGTTTTCACTCAGTTGGTGACATTTCTGAACAATAGGTCTTTATGCTTAAGCTATTGCGTAGTCACTGTCGCGTGATGCATTTAAATTGAAAGACAAAACCCAATAACTCTAATCCCAGTGATAGACCTAAATGATTCAAGTTACTAGTACACCCCATCATGTTTACAAGTGTTTTAGATCACTCGAGGAGAAAATTGGGAATGTTGAAATCGGTAGTGAAACGGTTACCTCAGTGAAACGACGCCTTTTATTTTCAGTTTAGTCCGTGTTTCAGCACAAGCGTGACGTGCCTACTAATACGTTCGGATTTTATAGTGATTTCGGTATTCAAAATGGGCTGTGAAGGATTAAAACCAAGCTAAGTGAATACTTTTAATATATGTGACTACTTAGCCTGCTCTCAGAGATGTTTAGTTGCGCATCATAAATCAAATACAAATATATATTGATTGCTTCAGATTTTTCTGTTTTTTTCTGTATTTGAATTGAGATTCCGTCACTACCGTTTTCGATAATACGGCCAGAACCATGAAGGAAATTATCCTCCGTAGAACGCAGATCTAGCCACAGTGCGTACTTGTCTGTCAGGTATTCACCGATTCTTACGTCATACAGATGCAGATCTTTGCACGCAATATTTGCTGATTTTTCTCTAAGTCTTCCCCCAGCAAAATACTTTGTGATCTCATCATAGTGCTGATATCCCATCATTCCAGACGCAAAAATTTGATTAGGTCGGCCTTCGATTGTGCAGGATAAATGTGTAATTTTCGGATTATAGAATTTTTCTGAATCTCCTTGGTAAGGACTTTTTGGTTCAACAAATAACATAAGAACGCCTTTTAGTGACCTAGCAGGCGTGTTTAGGTTTATACTCCAAATTTGGTCGCTCTTGTCTTTGGGTAATAAACTGTGTCTAATCACTCGATCATAATAAATTGGAAGTCTTGACTGGTACTGATTTTGAATGAGTCTGGCTAGTTCAGTATGCGTGACAATCTCATATTCCAAGGAAATGTTAGAGATCTTATATGATGCATTGAGATCCGTTGATTTGATAACTTTGGAGTAATCATTGAAGGTTAGTTCGAAGCTCAGGCGGTCATTTAGTGCCCCTTGGTAATAAGGCGAATGTCCTGTTAGGATTTCAAATTCGAGTGGAATGCAAAACCTATTTCCATATGTTTCGGCCACAATAACGTCCTTGCCTTCTGTGGTTGTTTTGTCTGATGCATTTATTCGAATTTTCATAATGCTATCTGACTGTATGCCTTGGTAAATACGATCTTCTCGTTCTTCTCTTGTAAGCCACAAATCCGTGTAGCAGTAGAACACATCAGCATCGTCAAGACTAAACACTTCCTGTCCTTCAAGTTTAACTTTAATATTCTTAATAATTGCTCTACCTAGATTGTTAACTAGTGTTCTTTTGTCATCTGCGTCCGATGAAAGTTCAATATTAAAAGCAAGGCGAGCAGTACCAGGAACAATAACGTCACTGGGGCCTAGGTTTGGAAACTTGACAGTAAGAGTCTGGTTTTGGTCTATAGTACTAGGATTGTTTGTGATGACAATTGATTGTCTAACTGCTTTAACACCGAAAGGTTCACGTAGTTTTCTGTGTGGGTCTAACTTTGATCCGTAGGACTGTGTCATTTTTATTATGCACAATAAAAAAAATTAAATTAATAAAAACAATGGCCGCGGGAGGATTTAATCATGAAGATTTTGAAATGGATGACACGTATGATTTTGGTAATACAACAGATATGGCAGATATGACTGGTACAAGAAATATTTACAGTTTACGTCACGAACTTTTAGAAACCAAAGTGAACTCATTTTATGATCATGTTGGTAATCGCCCAGACAACATAGACCCTAACCAGTTTGAACTTGATGTCAAGGGTCATTTATATTTAAATACTGTTGACAAAGGAAAAGTACTATTGACTAACAAAAAAGACCCTAGTAGGTTTAGGGCTTTAAGTACAATAAAAAATGAAGGTGGTGTTAGTGCCTTGCGTCAACTTGGTATTGGTGGGTCTCCTGTCACGCCAAGACTGGTTAGTGTGCTTCAAGACACGCAAACAAAGTTACCAACAGGGCAAGAAATTGAAATGGCACCAATAACAAGCCTACCAGAAATAGCAAACACAGTGATACAAGAAACCTCATTTACTGAAGGACAAATAAATGACGCTTTGAAAACAATAGATGATCCACCTTTGTCAATGCGGGAGATTATAGGGTTGGATAAATCACTGCAGACAATAAGAGGTGAGATGGTTAATAATCTTGCCAAACTGGGAGAGCTTGATAAACACATAGAACGTGAGAAAGAGAAACTGGCTACCGCAGACAATGGGAATCTTGACACAGAAATGAAAGAAAGAATCCAACACAGATTAAATGATTTGCAGATAGAAAGATCAGGACGGTTAGAAACGATTAGTATTGGAAGACAAAAACTGAAATCACAGGTCAACAGGATTAGGGAAACTATTCAGAAAATACTTCACGAAGACACTACTCTGGCTGAGAGACTTAAAACACTTTTCAGAGAACAGGGTATCACAATTGCCAGTTTAATTACAGCTCTGGGGTTTATTATCAGTACAGTTGTGTTGGCTGTAACGGGTGGTGGTTCTCCACCTCCAGCACCACCAACCCCAGCCCCCACAGATCCAAAAGATTTACAGTCATGGGTAAAAAAACAGTTGTCACACATATCAGACTTGCTTAAGAAATTGGCTCTGAAAGCAGTAGACTCGTTACCTGGCATTTTAGGCACGGTTGTCAATTGGTTGATTAGTACAGCGGCAAAGGCAGTAGGGTTTATGGCGGAGCATGTTTGGATCTTTTTGGTGACAGTAGGAGGGTTAATGATAGGTTATTTAATGAAACAGGTAAAGAAGTAATATTCCTACTCCAGTAAGGCCAATTACCAATGCAGTTCTCTCGGATTCATGTGTGTCAGGGGTTGACTGTACTGGTTGTATAGCTGTTGGAGCAAGGGAAGTAATCACTTGTAATGTTTTTTTCAACTGTACGTGCACAGTTGTTCCTCCTAAATTTACAGATTTATTGAGACCTAGTTTTTGATCACTCCCAGCAACAATGATTTCATTATTATAATTTGTTATTGTACCCATTTGGAGTTGAAGGTCAGATGGTAACATGTATAACCCAGTGCCAACTACAAAGTCAACTTTTGATCTGGCATATCTGAGTACATCTTGGTAACGCTGTATGCTTGATGGGAGATCAACTGATGAATTTACTGAATCTTCAAGATTAGCGAGAAACTGTTTTTGTGTTTCAAATTTACCACTTCCATTCAGAATATTAGATTTTGTTAATGATTGTGCACCTAATATACACCAGACATATGTTCTGATAGACTCATTTACGCGCTCGACTCCTGCTTGAGTAAATCCGTCACTCCTGTCCAAGACAAATGTTGACCATGCGTTAGATTGTTTCTGTTCTATTGAGCCTAACCAGACTTGTGATTTTGATGAGAATGAAGTGTAGGGAGGCCAGTAATCTTGAGGGTATTGTCTGTGACTCAAAGCATAATATAATGTACCAATGCCGTGGTGATCATCAAGTTTTTGTGTGAAGTCATACTTAGTGCTTATGTTAAATTCATTACAGATGCGTTCAAATGCTTTCATATCCATGGGGTTGTTAAACCTGTTGAAACTGGATTCAGTTGGTAGTGGTGTATGCAGTTCTGACAGTATACGTCTAAGCTGGTAATAAACATGGAAACGATACACAGACCTAATCAGTTTGTTTGAGTGATTCAAATGGTCTGTAAATGAAACACCACAGCCTGTAGTAGAACACAGTATGGCAAAGTTAAGTTGGTTTTGAAACATCTGTAGTGGACTTGAAGACCACTTTCTTGCTGTAGCATCGTCTGTTATTGGAGGGTTTAGGTAATGATCAAACGGATTGGGTACTTTGACTTGGAATAGATCTTGTTCAGACACAGCAATATCAAGCTGATTTAACTGAATTATTTTCTGTTCATAAGTAGGTGCAACATTATACTTGGCATCCACGTTAAATTGAAATGCGTTTGTAGTGGTAATGGTTGGTGATTTAAATTCCATCCTTTTTTTTTTATGTGATAATAAAAATGTTTATAACCTTAACAAATATTGACACAAGCAAACCAATGTGGTTAACTAATGGGATTGATAATCGTGATGGTAGCAAGGCTGTAGCTATCCATGAAATGTTCTACACAGTAAAGTGGTTTAATGTAACGGATGATGAAAATTATTCTGTAAGTGGAACTCTTGATGGTATTGAGAAGGGTGATACTTTACGAGCCGGATATTATGACTTTTGTACTTTAGCTGAATGGCTTCAAAATGAATTTAAAATTAAAGCAACTTTAAACCCAGCTAATTTACTTGTTTCAATTGATTTTCCGA